>BSBM01000484.1:14902500-15622500 GCA_027924585.1 Larix kaempferi
CTGAACCAGACAGACTCTAGATCTGCATGCATCAGCTGATGCATGCACTGGAAGAGTAAGCCCTAACTGGTAAACTGGAGCTGAGTATCTCTACAGGTGCCTCTGACTGATCTGCCTCTCTGTATCACACTGCTCTGATCTGCTCTCTCTAAAGACTGCCCTCTGAAGAATGCGACCTCCACTGCATGCTGATGTGCGCCCTCCCCTCTAGATGTCTGATGCTCGTACCGGACCGGATCTCAACAAATCTAAGCTTTGATCGTCCCTAACCTTCCTCAAATGTTGAGGCAAAGCTATCCTGGAAGTCTAAGACTCTAAATCGGTCAATCAAGCTCCAAATGAGCTCCTCCCTCCTTAGGAAATGTTTCGTCCTCCAAGTGAACACGTCCTCCTCTAAACTGAGCAAAAATCACACTGATGAGCTATCTCAACTCACAGTACTGAGTGCCTAGTGACTCTGGAGCTAATGGTCACTGATCCAGCTCAGATCTGAACACCCTAGCTCCTGCAGCAGCTCCTCTCTCTCTCAGAAAGTCGCCCTGCATCCACAAGTGCGCCCTCCTCACTCCTAGTCTATCACTCTCTGATAAAGAAACTAAGCAACCTCATCCGGGGACCCCCTACCTCTATATATATAATCTCACCGATGAATTAGGTTTACCAAAACCCTAATTCTTGGTGAATGCAAAAGTCACTTTTGCTTGCATCCAACGATCGCTGACAGGTCATGCAAAACTCATGCATGCAAAGGTCAAAACAATCTGGAAGGTCCGCATGCAGCCACCACTGGACTCATGCCACTGAGTAGACTGCATCTCACCCTCTACTCCATCCTGATGCCTATAGTGTTGATGTACCTCCATGCAAGGCATCTAAATCATGGAGGACATCCCGAAGTTACCATACTCTAACACTCCCTCTTAACGAGGGAAGTCCTACCACTGATGCCTCGATCCAACAAGTCCCCTACTGCTAACCCTGATCTAGCTTATCTGTCTGTCACCGCTGCCCTCTGACCTGAAGAACCCTGATCAATCTCCATAAGTGTAGCTTCAAAAGAATCCCCCTGATCAACCACTGTTGACTCTGTCACTGCACTCTGATTCAGACTCCCTCTAAATCTTTGTTGTTGTAAGCAATCTCGAAGACTGCTGTCAAGAGGATCTACCACTCTGTAGGTGATCTGTCTATGTCCCTGAGCTGACTCAACTCTGTAAGTCAACTCCCTCTGTCTCTGAGCTGACTTAGCTCTCTCCTGAGCCAAGTCCATCTCAACCATCTCATACCAGCTCAATCTTTGACTAGTGCCTGCATGAGCACCATGCTCATCCATCTGATATGAGCCCAAGGGCTCAATCTCTTGAGACTCACCACTATCAAGAGCATCTCGCTCATCCATTTGAACTTCAGAATCACTCCCCTGATCCTCCTCATCATCGTGAGCATCTCGCCCACCCATCTGCTAACCAAATTCACTCCTCCTGGCCTCATCTCTGCTATGAGTATCTCGCTCATCATCCCCCTCTGACTCTGAAGAGGATGCACTCAGCCATCGTCATGTGCCCATAGTAGGCTGGCCCCGACCCAAGTATTCACCGTCGATCCTGTGACCCACCAAGACTAGGTCTACTCCTCTAGGATAGGTGAAAATATGATCCCACTGGAACACTACTGAGTAGCCAGCAGCTGCCACAGAGAGGATACTCCCTCTTAGTCCTGGAACAAATAACACTCCTGATACCTCCAGGAGCTCCCCAAGTTCAAGCAGAAATCTCACTGTGCCCACTCCAGTGACCAAGTGATCAACCCCCTGCACATCCCGAGCCAACTACAAAGGTGTGTGCTCTAGGATAAGGAATGCATCCTGCACCACTGTCATGTGACTATTGAGCATGCAATCAATTCTCCAACTCTGATCAATCTGAGCCTCTGGCAAGCTACTATCATGTCCTGACTAAACTGAGGCTAATGAGAACTCCTTCTCAAACCAAGAAGTAAAGTCATCAACCTCCTCTGTTGCTGCCACCTGCTCGTCCTTCGCCTGCTTCCTTTTCTTCTTATGCGAACATTGTCCCGCATAGTGTCCATAGTCGTTGCAGGCGAAGCATTTGATCTTGCTCAAATCCTTCTTCTGTCTACCCCTCTGTTTCCCGTTTGCTGCAAGAGCCACATCCTCCTCCTCTGGAGTGGCAGAAGTTGAACCCTATATGTACCCTCTCTGGATCTCCTCCTGGGTGAAATCGTCCCACAGACAATCCCACTTGGGAAGGTTCTCTTGAGCTATGATAGACTGAACGAACACTGCCCATGGCACAATCACGCCATTCAAGGCCTGTGGAACCATCTCACTATCCTCTACCTTCTCACCCACTGCTCCCAACTTGATGCTTCTCAGCTTCTCTCTGAGAACCATCTTCCTATTTACATTGGAGCTCTGGTACAAACTAGTCAATGCATCCCACATCTCATAAACATTGTCCTTGGTAGAGACATGTGGAATAACATGATCCTTGATCGCATCAAGAAGGATCCTCTGAGCCTTCACATTCTTTTTATCATACATTACTTTGGCAGTGGCATTTGACGGAACTGTAACTAGATTTTTCGTTGTGTTGTTCACAACATCCCATAGTTCACACTCTTTCAGCAAGAGTGTAATACGTGCTCTCCATGAACTATAGTTGGAGGCCCCATCCAATCGGTCCTCCAGTCTCAAGCTAGTGGCCATACTCTCTCAACTAAAATACTGTAACCCACAGTGGACAAGAATCTCTCCTGATCATGGATCTGGCAGATCTATCTCAAATCTACCTCTGAACTCACAGATCTGATAGATCTAACCTCTACAACCTCATATTTGAGCTGTGCTCTTCAGATCTGGTAGATCTGGTCTCTATCTCCACTGATCCACTAGATCTATCTCAGATCTAGTCTCCAACATGACAAATCTCTATGTGACTGCCCTCTCTCACCCATACCAGGTCTCTGATACCATGTAAATCTTTGATTCAGAGATCACTACTCCCTCTGAATCACCCTGAGATCTCAAGCAGTTTGAGTCTCGATATCAATACATACTCATATAAATATAAACTCAACAGCTAGATCTCTTTACCAAACAGAAACACATCCAATCACACATAAACACCAAATATACCCTCGAAACCCCAACCGGGGAAAACCAGCAAACTGTGGGGCTATCTTCTCTCTCGAGCTCAGAGCATATATATAAATGGACAAGTACAATACAGTATTACCTCAAAGGTAACTCAATCCCTGAACTGGATAGACTCTAGATCTGCATGCATCAATCGATGCATGCACTGGGAGAGTAAGCCCTAACTGGTAAACTGGATCTGAGTAACTCTACAGATGCCTCTGACTGATCTACCTCTCTATATCACACTGCTCTGATCTGCTCTCTCTAAAGACTTCCCTCTGAAGAATGCGACCTCCAGAGCATGCAGAAGTGCGACCTCCCCTCTAGATGTCTGATGCTCGTACAGGACCGGATCTCAATAGATATGGCTTTGATCGTCCCTAACCTTCCTCAAATGTTGAGGCAAGGCTATCCTGGAAGTCTCAGACTTTGAATCGGTCGATCAAGCTCCAAATGAGCTCCTCCCTCCTTGGGAAATGTGCCCTCCAAGTGAACATGTCCTCTAAACTGAGCAAAAATCACATTGATAAGCTATCTCAGCTCACAGTATTGAGTGCTTAGTGACTCTAGAGCTAATGGTCACTGATCTAGCTCAAATCTGACCACCCTAGCTCCTGCAGCAGCTCCTCTCTCTCTCTCTGAAAGTCGCCCTGCATGCACAAGTGTGCCTTCCTCACTCGCGGTCTATCACTCTCTGATAAAGCAATTGAGCAACCTCATCCGAGGACCCCCTGCCTCTATATATATAATCTCACCGATGAATTAGGTTTACCAAAACCCTAATTCTCGGTGCATGCAAAAGTCACTTTTGCATGCATCCAACGATCGCTGACAGGTCATGCAAAACTCATGCATGCAAAGGTCAAAACACTCCGGAAGGTCTGCATGTAGCCACCACTGGACTCATGCCACTGAGTAGAGTGCATCTCACCCTCTACTCCATCCTGATGCCTATAGTGCTAATGTACCTCCATGCAAGGCATCTAAATCATGGAGGACATCCCAAAGTTACCATACTCTAACATTGAAGTATTGCATTGGTGATGTTGTAGGGAAACTCTAGTCGTCCTCCCAACCCTGAATCTAGCTTGAATTGGAGGTCAAGGAAGTAGGTTGAGGAGCAATGCTTAATGGACGTGTGAGCATCTCACTACGTAATATTGTTAGGTGTTTAAACCTTTTGGGTAGTCGTGACAAGCTGGAAGAAAGAGGTAGTCCATGTGACTCATGGAGGACCATTGTGGCATCTAAAATTTAAAGGTAACCACAACAAATCCAAGCAACTCTAGTTAAGGGATTTGAAGAAAAAAAATGCGAACCCCCCAATTCATTGTTATCATCATGAGAGAACAACGGCAATAATAAAGATAGATATATTAGTATTTGATGAATGGCCAAAAAGGTAGGTCAATGGGACTAAAGAAAGGACAATCAACAATAACCACCTGTAGGAATGCTTAGAGCTACTGCAAAACTATAAAATACACTAAACTATCAGATACAAGAGGGATGCATGAAAGAGCAAGATCAAGCAATGTCAAAAGGAAGAAAGATAAGCAATAAGGGCTAAATATAACAATGAGGCTCTAGCTCAATATCTATATCATAAATGCAAATATGGGCATGAGTCGAGAGGAGATTCCTTGTCACCCCTCGTTGCTGAGGAGAGATTGATGCGAAGTCGAACAATGTCATTTCAAGAATCTATAGAGGACCCAAGGATGTTGAGCTATGAGATCCTAGGCAAACGCCCATCATCTACTAAAACTCCCTAACATTTAAGGTCATTTGAAAGAAGCTGGCAATGGAACTCTAACGGGTAATACAATATGCCAAAGAAGTCTAGCTTTATGGTCTCATAGAGCTAGGAAGTGTGTTGGTTCTATAGGATCTAAGATGAGAGTTGTGTCTTGCACGAAGCCTTGAAGAAGCCCTAGTAGGAACTAAATTGCTAGCATTTGATCCAGAGAAGATGTGAGGTCCAACTGATCTAGAAGCAAATGTCGTATGGGGCCCTGCAAAATGCTTATGGTCATTGGTCATCATGATCAAGGGAAGAAAGAAGTAATGAATATAACAGGGCTTGTCTAGGGTGTGCCTTGTAAACTTATTTCATGTCTTATACCTTGTTAAGAACAGAGCTAGGCACCTTTGATTCAGTACTTGAAGAAAGTAGTAAGGGATCACCTTGAATCTCTATAGAGGCAATGGAACCTCCCACTAATCTCATTGTATATCGAGCATAGAAATATCAGGTGGAGCTCTGACTCAATGTCCTACAAATCCTCTTCGTTCGTAGAATTTGGTGGTCAACTTTAACTTGAAGTCAATGCAAACAAACTCTGGATTGGCACAACAGAATCTTGATGATGTGCATCCAATGTTTTCAACTATTCTCAAGATTGATAATAAGGCCATACTTCAAATATAAGAAGTGCTCAAAATGGAATCCCACTTGGTGTGGGATTCCATTCTTGTTGTTGGAAGGGATTCAAATGTAAATATTTGATCCAGAGATCACTACTCCCTCTGGATCGCCCTGAGATCTCAAGCGGTATGAGTCTTGATATCAATACAACATTAATATTAACTCAAACAACTAGATCTGCATCTACCAACTGAAAAATATGAATGCAATCACACATAAACAATAGATGTACCCTGGAACCCTTTTGGGGAAAAACCAGCAAACTGTGGGCTATCTTCTCTCTCGAGCCCAGAGCATATAGGAAAAGAGACAAGTACAATAAAGGGTTACCTCAGAAATCTCTACAGGCAAACTCTAAATTTGCATGCATCCAACTGATGCATGCACCGAAGAGATGAGCCCTAACTACAAAACTGGATCTGAGTGTCCCTGCATTCGCCTCTGCCTGATCTATCTGTCTCTATCCTCTGCTCTGCTCAGCTCGCTCTGAAGACTGCCCTCTGACTGAAAACGTCCTCCTCTGCATGCACAAGTGCGCCCTCCCTCCAATGATGAAAGACTAGTACTGAATCAAATCTCAGCAGATTTGAGCTCCAATCGTCACTAATCTCCCTCAATCTCTGAGACGAAGATACTCTGCAAGCTACAGACACTCAAACGCTCTACCAAATGTGGTACGAGCTTCTTCCTCCTTGAAGATTGTGCCCTCCTTCACAAGTGAAGTCGTCCTCCTCTCTCTTGATCTATCTCAGATCAATAGTCTCTCTGATAAAGACAGTCACTTCCTGTCTTCCTTATAACATCTCACTAAGAAGTTAGGTTTACCAAAAACCTAAAAATAGATGCATGCAAAACTCACTTTTGCATGCATTCCTCTCTGATCATTTTCCTGATTAATATTTTAACACTCCCTCTTAACCAGGAAAGGATTCTGGACCACTCCCATCTTCTCCCTTATGTACTCAAATTTAGTCTTCATCAAGGACTTCGTCAGAATGTCTACAACCTGCACATCTATAGAAATGTATTGGAGCTCAACTGCTCCCTTCTAAACATGATCACGAATGAAGTGATATCTGATCTCAATGTGTTTGGATCAATCATGAAAGACTGGACTCTCAAAGAGTTTGATGCAACTCTGATTGTCACAGTGAATCACCGTAGGCTCCAACTGCTGATCAAAAAGACTCACCAACATCTTGCGAAGCCAGATGGCTTCACAACTGGCTAAGCTAGCCACCATATATTCTGCTTCAGCAGAGCTCAATGCAACAGACTTATGCTTCCTGCTGAACCATGACACAACTGCCAAACCTATGTTGAAGCAACACCCGGAGGTGCTTTTCCCGTCACCTGCATTCCCTGCCCAGTCTGAATCTGTGAACCCCACAAGCTGGACTTCTCCCTGCCTCACATAATTCAGTCCATACTCTGGAGTTCCACTGATGTATCTCAAAACATGCTTTGTTGCTACCCAGTGCACATCTCTGGGTTCTACCATGTACTGACTCAAGGTGTTAACTACAAAGCTCAAATATGGTCTGGTGTTGACCAAATACATCAAGGAACCGATTTGTTGTCTATACTTAGTGGAATCGGCCAACTTACTCTCAAAAGCCACTTGCTTCTTCCAGTTGGTCGTCATAGGGGTAGTCATAGGCTTGCAATCCTGCATTTGAAATCTCTTCACAATGTGCATTGCATACTTGCCCTGACTGAGAAAGATATGCCCATCCTCCTGCCAGACTTCCATCCCTAGGAAGTAATGCATCAGCCAAATATCCTTCATCTCAAACTCAGATGCAAGATCCTTCTTGCAATCACTGATGAGTTTCTTTGCTCCTATAATTAACAGGTCATCTACATAAAGCACAAGAATAAGAGGATGCCCTCTCACCACAATGAAGTAGAGATTTGGGTCTGCTTCACTCTTTTGAAACCCTAGCTGCTATAGATAGGTATGTATCCTAGAGTACTAAGCTTTGGGTGCCTATTTCAAACCGTACAGGGCTTTCTTCAACCTGCATACATGAGACTCTCGCTCATGTACCTCGAAGCCACCTGGCTGCTCAATGTAGACTTCCTCCCCGATGAGTCCATTGAGAAATGTCGTCTTGACGTCCATCTGGTGAATCTTCCATCCCATCTATGCTGCAACAGAAATCACAGTCCTGATGGAAAAATACCTGGCCACTAGGGAAAAAGTCTCATTATAGTCGACTCCCTCTATCTGTGAGAAGCCTCTAGCAAAAAATCTGGCTTTGTACTTCTCAATGCTGCCATCTGCAGCATACTTGATTTTGTAGAGCCATCTAGAGGTGACCACGGATTTTCCCTCAGGTCTGGGTACCACTTCCCAAACATCATTCTTCATGATGGAAGCATACTCTTCCAACATGGCATCTCTCCAGGCCTGCTTCCCTACTGCTTGTCCGTAAGAGGATGGCTCTGACTCACTGATACTACTTACTAAAGCTAAGTAACTGCAGAATCGTTGTGGACTCTTTCTTTCTCTTACGTCTTTCTTGGGAGTTCCTACTACCTGGGCATCCTTCAAGGTATCTTGAAGCCACTTGGGCTTCTTTTTGCCTGAAGTGATATCCTGTGAAGAAAACTCCTCATCCTCATCCCAATGTCATGTATGAGAATGAGTGCCTCTAGTAGAGGTACCTGTACCCGTCGATCCTGTAGCATGAGTACCTGTAATCTGAGATCCTAATCTCAGTTGATCACCAATCTGAGAACCTGTGTTGGATCCTGCTCCTGTCCTTGTGGAACCTGTATCCTGTGCATCAGTCACTCCCGACACTTGAGACCCTGTTGGCTGCTGAACAGTACTCTGACCTGTGTCATGAAGAGAAGTGGCACCCTGTTGTTTTCCCTTATCTGACTCACATGATTTCCGAAAGGCCCGATCCTCCTCGAACTTCACATCTCGCCTCACAACTATCTTTTTGAGTGCAGGGATGTAAATGCTAAAGGCCTTCAAAATCGCATCATACCCAACAAGAATTCCTCTCTCTGCAGTAGGTTCCAGATTTGTCCTTTTCTCCGAAGGAACATGAGAGTAGGTAAGGCATCCAAAAATTTTGAAATGCCCAACTTTGGGCTTCTTTCCAGAAAAAGCCTCCTCGGGGTCTTGTCCCCCAATGCCTTATGAGGACTCCTATTCTGAATGTAGGCTACAGTGTTGCATGCTTCAGCACAAAGAAAGAATGGCAATCCCTGATCTTGCAACATGGATCTCGCAGCTCCAATGATGGCCCTGTTCTTCCTCTTAGCCACCCTATTCTGTTGAGGTGTATAAGGTACAGTCAACTGCCTCTTGATGCCTTCCTGAGTGCAAAACTGATTGAACTCATTGGAGGTGTACTCTCCCCCATTATCTGATCTTAAGATCTTAATCTTCCTTTCTGTCTGTTTTTCCACAAGAGCTTTGAACTCTTGAAACTTCTGCAAAACTTCCTTAGACTCTTTGCTTTTCAAGAAGTAGATCCAGGTCTTCCTGGAGTAGTCATCAATGAAAGATACATAGTACTTGTATCCTTTCAATGATGTGGTGGACATCGGACCACAAAGGTCAAAATGAATCAACTCAAGAGCTCCCGTAGCTCTGGTGTCGCTTTTAGGAAAAGCTGTCTTGGCATACTTCAGTGTGCAAAGGGTTGAACTCAGGTACTCCTGTCACAATCTCCCTCAAAATCTTTAGGGCAGGATGGTGCAGATGAGCCATCCTCCTATGCCAAAGCTCACAAGGGTCACATTCCTCATCACGGCTGCTATGACTTAGGGCATGATGTAGTTGGAAACACAGTTTGTATAGTTTCCCACTGTGGACTCCAATCCTCTCAGCTGAGGCAACATTGGATCCCTTGGGATGAACTAGTACATTTCCATCTCTGAACATCACCCATACTCCTCGATCTTCAATAGTAGATACGGAGATCAAGTTGTTCTAGAGACCTAGAATGTATAGGACATCACGAACCCTCATTTGTTCTCCAGAGTCTTTCTGAAAAGACACAGTTCCTCGTCCTATAGCTTTGACCTTAGAGTCATCTCCAAGGACAATCTCAAGATCTATCCCATCCTCTGCTAGGTCAGAAAAGTATCCTCGAACACTCGTCATATGACTAGAAGCTCCACTATCTATGTACCATACACTAGAAGTGGAGGCCATCAATGATTGACAAGAGTTGAGAGCCATCTCCCTGTCACTCCCATCGGTAGCACACTCATCAATATCCATAGCGGAGCAAGAAGTGCAAGTAACATGATCCTCCCCCATATTTGTAGATCTGATGTTGTAGTAGTAGATTTGTGTGTGATGCTCACCCTGACCCTTACCAGGGCTCTGATACCATGTAAATATTTGATCCAGAGATCACTACTCCCTCTGGATCGCCCTGAGATCTCAAGCGGTATGAGTCTCGATATCAATACAACATTAATATTAACTCAAACAACTAGATCTGCATTTAACAACTGAAAAATATGAATGCAATCACACATAAACAACAGATGTACCCTGGAACCCTTTTGGGGAAAAACCAGCAAACTGTGGGGCTATCTTCTCTCTCGAGCCCAGAGCATATAGGAAAAGAGACAAGTACAATACAGGGTTACCTCAGAGATCTCTGCAAGCAAACTCTAAATTTGCATGCATCCAGCTGATGCATGCACTGAAGAGATGAGCCCTAACTACAAAACTGGATCTGAGTGTCCCTGCATTCGCCTCTGCCTGATTTATCTGTCTCTATCCTCTGCTCTGCTCAGCTCACTCTGAAGACTTCCCTCTGACTGAAAACGTCCTCCTCTGCATGCACAAGTGCGTCCTCCCTCCAATGATGAAAGACTCGTACTGAATCAGATCTCAGCAGATATGAGCTCTGATCGTCACTGATCTTCCTCAATCTCTGAGACGAAGATACTCTGCAAGTTACAAACACTCAAACGCTCTACCGGATGTGGTACGAGCTTCTTCCTCCTTGAAGAATGTGCCCTCCTTCACAAGTGAAGTCATCCTCCTCTCTCTTGATCTATCTCAGATCAATAGTCTCTCTGATAAAGACAGTCACCTCCTGTCTTCCTTATAACATCTCACTAAGAAGTTAGGTTTACCAAAAACCTAAAAATAGATGCATGCAAAACTCACTTTTGCATGCATGCATGCAAACCTTTGCATGCATTCCTCTCTGATCATTTTCTTGGTTAATATTTTAACATCAAAGGCACTAGTATTAATGACTTGAGGGGAACACTTTTGCACAAAGAAGTTATGTCCATAAATGAATACTTGCAAGGTTTTAATGAGTCATGGGTCAGTACGAGATGTACCCTCATGTCAAATGGATGGACTGATGGAAGAAACCGTACTAGACTCAATTTCCTTGTCTCTTGCCCACAAGGAACAGTGTCTTTGAAATCAGTTGATGCATCTAATAGGGTGAAAGATGCAAACATGTTATTTCAGCTGTTGGATAAAGTTGTTATGGAAGTGGGGGTGGCAAATGTTGTTCAAATCATCACAGATAATGCCTCTAACTATGTTCTTGCTAGTGCAATGTTAGAGAGCAAACACAAAACCATATTTTGGACCCCATGTGCTACACATTGCATAGACCTCATGCTTGAGGATATAGGCAAACAGGATTGGGTCAAGAACATTGTAGAGCATGCCAAGAGCATTACAAAATACATCTACAACCACTCATAGGTCATGAACCTAATGAGGAAAAACATTGGGAACAGGGAACTTGTTAGGCTTGCCATCACGAGATTTGCAACCCACTTCCTCACATTGCAATCTCTCATTTCCCAACAAAAAAACTTACAAAAGATGTTTTCAAGTGATGAATGGACTTCATCTAAGTGGGCCTGCAAACAAGATGCAGAAGACACCAAAAAGAAAGTTTTTGATAGTGCATTTTGGAAAAAAACAGCAAGGGTTGCGAAAAGTGTTGAGCCTCTTGTTAAGGTGTTACGGTTGGTGGATGAGGAAAATTGGCCATGGGTGACATTTATGAGGCTATGGATCAGGAAAAGGAGCAGATAAAGGCAACATACAAAGATAGAGTAGCCAAGTATGGGCCTATTTGGGAGATCATTGATAACAGATGGAACAATCAACTCCATCTCCCTATACATGCAACTGGGTATTTCTTGAACCCAAGGTATCATTGCAGAGCTCAGTTAGGAGATGATCAAACAGGGGAGGTCAAAGATGGTTTGTATGAGTGCCTAGAGCGCATGGTCCATGATGAGAGTGAGCAGATGGAAATACATCGACAAATCAACTCTTTCAATAAAGCCACGGGCACCTTTGGCAAAAACCTAGCAAAGAAGGCAGGAGATGAGGACCAACCAAGTAAACAATTTCAAATTTCCAAGAATCCAAAGTTTTATTAAGTTCAATTCTTTAAGCTTTAAAATTTTAAATACTTGAATTTTTTGCCAGATTCACAATCTAATTTGTTGAACTAACTTTGTCCCTAAAGCAAATTAGTGGGAATCATTTGGTAGCCAATGTCCTCATTTGCAAAAGTTTGTAATTCGAGTCCTTAGTCAAACTTGTAGTGCTTCTGGGTGTGAATGCAATTGGTTTGTCTTTGAGTGGATTCACACAAAAAACAAAAAACATTTGGAATAAAAACGGTTAAATGATCTCGTCTTCGTCCAGTACAACCTCTGGCTAAGGTGCAACCAATTGCTAAACAAAAGACCTGATACAGATCCCATTGTGTTGGATGATATTGATCCAAAATCAGAATGGGTAGAGGAGAGTCCATCGGCAGAGTTTGGTCCTGATTTTGATATTGATGCAGATGACTTGAGGTGGGATACTTTGGATGCAGATCAACTAGCAGTAGGGGATGTAGGTGCAGATCCAAACATTACACGCAGTGGTAGTGGCATTAGTCGACCTAAATGTGCAGCCCATGCTTCTACTAGTACTACTGCAGCCCTGAGGAGTCCGAGGAGTATGATCCAGATGTTGATGTTGACCATCCCATTTCCAGTAGTGGTATTGAGTTTGATTATTGATTAGTCATCATTGATGATTGATCATGTTTTTTGAACTATAGAGGCTATTTAGATAATAGAGCCTCGTTGATATTGTATTTTGTTTCAGAATTTGAGATATGTGCTATGAGACTTGACTATGTACTATGTAGTGCACTTGGTGCCATTTTGGGACTCATACATGGTTTATGGTATATATATAAGCAGATTTTGCATATTATGTCTCTAATGGATTGAAATCATAGCTTGGAATGTTTATTTTGTTTTAAATTAAAATTGTATTTCTTTTTGTATTTTTGAATAGTCCAGTTCATTGAAATCAAACCGCTCTGGTTCATTACCCGTTTTGATTCCGGTCCGAATTGACCCTCGACCGGTTCGACTCTTGGTTCCGGTTTTTCAAACATTACATTTACCCTAGCTAGGGCTTTTTGGATGATTGGATTTTTGTACTAGCCTTGAGAGAAGGCGCTATGGGAAGTACTTGTACTTCATTTTGAGCTTATATATGAAGTTTCCAGTTGTCCATATCTTGTGCCATTTGCAGATTTGAATTTTCGACTATATGTTATTTCTGCTTTGTTTTTACAATGATATATGTCTTGCTAATTTGACATAAGTAAAGAAGCAAATTGTCGAGTGATTTAACATTTATAAGAAAAATATATGGGGCTGCATTTACTATTGTTATACTGTTGTTAAAGTACATATTTGGATTTGGTTGTTGCCTAATAAGTTGCCCTAGAAGGGTTGAACACTTATTTCTTGGTTTGGTACCTTTTCTCTTTCAATTGCCATGAAGTTTGGGTCTGTTAGAAAGGAATTATTGTGACCTTTCCACTGTTGTTTTACACTTTAACCTACAGCAGTCCTAAATCTTGAAAATTCTAGGACTAAGATACAAGAAACCATCTAGGAAGAAGATGAAATTTCATTTTTGTATTAATTGTCTGAGTGCATGAAATTTCCACAAAATCGGCCTGAATGATGTTGTGGGGAAGAATATGTTTGTAATGGATCATACGTTGTGTTGCCGCCTGGATGCACACCTAAGGGGGCAAGTCAGAATTAAGAGTTGTCACTCGAAACTTGAATCCTAGGTCTAGGCTTACTCCTAGCGAAGCCAAGGGGGTTGGGCCCTAACAAAAGAAAATCTAAGGTTTTTAATCTACGAAAAGAGAAAAAGCACTTAATCTAGGAGTTAGAGAGATGATGATAAAATACTGAAAGAAACATTTGCAATTGATTTAGGACAACACATGAAAATAAGTAACACTCACGACATTTTGCAGATTGATTTAAACAGTAACAATGTATGATGACTAGTGCCGAGATTGTGAAAATGATGCTGCTATGTTGTGTCGTGAAAGTATTGCAAAGGCTCGTTGTCAGTTTTAAATTTATTAGTGAGTATTAGAGTGGGTTTATTGGGGGTTTGGCCCAAGTAAACTTAACCTCTCGAACTGAGTGCTATAGCGGTTTTATCAAGTGTCCAACAAGGCAAGGCATAACCTGCTTACGGTAGTCTTCTGACTCTATGGTGTCAACCCATGCAACCTCCCAAGTTCTTTAAGTTTAACTTAATTGGATTTTCCTATTAAACTAGTGCTTACCTTCCTTTTTGGTTGACCAACTGATCAGACTAAGCACTCAGAGTTTAAGCGATGGTTTATTTTATTAAACAAAAATGGATTTTCTACTTGGTTAAATCTACTTCCAAGAATCTCTTTTCCGGTCGATTTCCAGTACTCGAGCAAGCTCTTTCTGTGGCACCGTACTTTGGGAAAGCAAGGACAATATTACTCCGAAAGCAAGAAATTGTGACAAAAAATGTGAAAATCTAAATCTTCAGTGAACTTGTGGCCCGCCGTTGAAACAGATCCAACAAGGTAAATTTTAATCCTATGTTGATTTTATTAGTTGCAAAAAAGGAAAATTAAACTAAAAGTCAAAAGCTAAATGTGAGGTCATGAGTACTCTTTTGGTCTATCGTTGGAACGGAACCAACAGGTTTAGTTTTAGTTTGTTCGTTTTATTAAATGCAAAAAAGAAATCTAAACTAAGAAAAGCAAACACAAAAAATTTTGAGGCGACACAGATCCCCCTGGGGGAATGGGGTGTGAATGTTGGGTAGCCCACTTGCTCTCGTTTAATTATTTCTTTGACAATGCCCTTCAAAAACACTTCCAGTCCTTTGAAGATTAGCAGTAACAAGTTTACAAAATTTTGAAAAGAAATGAATAGAAACAAGTAGAGGGTTCTCAAAATGCTCCAGATGGCTCAAATCATCGAAATTTCGCCAACATGCCTCTCTTATTTATCACTAAAGCCTGCAAACCAGCAAGCAAACATTAGTAGTTAATGCCCAAAAACACTTTAAAGGTGTCTTGGGACTTACCAAAAATAACCCAAAAAAATTCGTGAAAAAATACTAAGTAAAAATGCATAAAAATAACTAAGTAAGACAAGCTATGAGACTTGCCTTCTTAGGATCTTTGCATGCTCAAAAGAGCAGCAAATTAAAAGTTCTATAACAGCCAAGTAAAACTTTTAAACTGATCTAAAAATACTACTTGTTCAAGCCTTGAAATATGCAAAATTTAACTTGTAACATGTAACACCCCAAAATTTATTAAGATTTGTTAAATAAAAAGAAAATATTAATTACGCATATATTATTTAAAATAAGAAATAAGAAAAATAAATCATAATTAAGTTGAATCAACAAATAAAACTTAATTAAGTTAATTAAGTATGATTAGAAAAGTAATGTGCATGAAGGCTATTTGGCACTCATGCATAATTTTCTCTAATTAAATTAAAATTAGAAAATTATGCATAAAAAGGGGAATTACGGGCTGATTGAGGGACTTTCATTTTTGGGGTTTTTTGTGTTCTTTGTTTTGGGGAAGGTCTGGGAAACAGTAGGGGGGGTTCTGTGAGTTCTATGAAGATGGAGGTTTGGTGGAGGGTAGATTCAAAGGATTCTGATTATGATGGTTGGGCTGGCTTGGTATTGTTGAGTGAGGGCTCGAGGGATCTCAATCTACAACTGAGGGGTTGGTTGGGAGGAGAGCAGTCCCCCTACATGTGGTTTCGGAGTTGCTGTTGCTATTGGCCAGCCTACCTCTATTGTACAATTTGTAAGTCCATAATTGTTAGTCAGTAATGTCTCTTATCCTGTTGGTTCTTGATTTAGTTTCTTTGTTTTGATGTAAATTGATTATGGCTATAGATATGGTTGAATTTTAAATGATTAACTGGTAAATTCTGATTTTAAATATCATTTACATTCGTGTCAAAAGTTAACAATCCTTGTGAGAAAGAAATTTTTAATTTTAATATATAAATCTCATAAATAAATTGTATCCCTGTAATATTGGTGTTTAATGAGGTTGGTCGTTACATAACAAAAGAATGCTTATACTAGATCTAGATTTGAGATTTTACACTTTGAAAAACAACTAGGATCTAGTCAAATAAATCAGATCTACTTTTAATTTGCTTTGATAAACATAAATCTGAGATAAGTAACCAAGTAACCAAGAAAATTTAAAGAAGAGGATGAGAAGAGTTGAAGTGTATTAAGCCCTTGAACTTGGGCAATGGAGTCGCTTGAAGTGGGGATCAGAGGGAACAACTTCTTCTAGAAAATAGTTCGAAGACAAGAGGAAGCTAACATGCTCCGTTTGTTCTCCAACCTAAGCAACCTAAAATCTCACATCAACTTGCAAAAAGAAGGGTTAAAAGCACCGGTGTGAACTACAAATAGAAATCCAGAAGCATGCATTTAAATAAAATCACATGCTAGTCTAACATATCTATTGCAACTCAACAGAAGAAATAATAGATTAATCTATCATTCTACCCTGCTAGAAAATACTTCCCCTTCAAAGGCCAGATCTAAACCAACAATCAAAATGCAAATAACAAAATCCAGGTTACCTCAAACTCGGAAGAAGATATACATCCACACATATGAAGATCCACACATCAGTTAGCCTCCAAAGCCTTTATTCTCATTAATAGAAAAACTTCAAAACAAATACAAAGCCAAACTAGCAAAGGTTTCACCTTCTCATGCCAAAGAATGGAGAAGTGGCTGCCTTATATAGAAAATGCAGAGAGAGGGGGCGCTAATCCCAAGAGAGGGGCGCATGGGTGAAGAGGGAGTTCACTACGACTTGGGGGAGTTGATTGTGGAGTGGATGGATCACAATCTTATGAGGATGCGCCACCTTTCCAAGAGGTATGCGCTCTCCTTGAAACTATCACCACAAACTAAAACATGCCAAGTTGCCCATATGGAGAGAGGGGCGCATCTCTTGACTTGGATACTCGCTAGCCTTATGATTCAATCTTATAACACATGCATTATGCTCTTAACTAAGTCACCCTCCATAAGAGACAAGATGCCAACTCATCCAACATGTTTTAAACATGATGATTCAATCTTATAACACATGCATTATGCTCTTAACTAAGTCGCCCTCCATAAGAGACAAGATGCTTCTTTATTTGATAAATCTGATGATGATTTAGCTTATTATCTTGAAAAGAAGACTCATGAGCTTGATCTTAAAGATTTTGATAGAATGAGTCATTTCTTGCTAAACTAAAAATTTATAATGAAAAACTAAATGATTGTGGTAAAGATTACAAGAAAACTGATACTGCCCTTGTTATTCTTGTAGGGAAAAAATTACCTTTTGCCTTTGATTTGTTCATCTAAACTAGGAATAGGGCCATTGAAATGTCTAAGGGATCTATGAAACCCTCCTTTGAAGATTTTTGTAAACGATTGATTTGTGAGCAAAATAGATTGATTGCATCAGGTCAATTAACTGTTGGTAAAGCTCTAATGGCACATAGTAAAAAGAATCCTCATAAAGGTTTTAATAAGAACCCGAAACCAAATGATAAGGGTCCAACCCACCACACTTCTAGTGATGCTTCTGATGATGCTCCAGAAAAGAAAATATTTAACCCTTGTAAGTATTGTGCCAAAACCAACTACCTTGAGAATATTTTCTTTAAACAGAGACGTGAACTTGATAAAACCAAGAGAAATCCTTTGAGGAACAACAAGTAGCCTCTGTGCCTATTTTGTTCACCCAGGTAAATCCTCTTCTTTTGTGGAATGGATTATGGATTCTGGTGCTTCTAATCATATGATTGGTATTGTTTCTTTGTTTTCATCTTATGACACTAATAAGCACACAGCATGAAAAGTTTCAATTAGTGATGGTAAACAACTTTTAGTAGTAGGTTATTGTGATATTAAAGTTCTTAATGGTACAATGGAAGATGTTTTTCATGTTCAAGGCATGCCCATATATTTGCTTTCTATTTATCGTCTTGTCAAAAAGGTTATAAGCTTGAAGCATGGCCAGATAAATATGTTCTCAAAGACATTAAAAATAACTTCAAAGTTGTTTCTTCCGATCCTGTTGATCATGAAGGTGGTTTATATAAATTTATTGGTTTCAATTCAACTAAAAATCAGCAATTTTATTCTAATGTTGCTCACACTGATGAACAAAGTAAATTATGGCATGAAAGATTAGGTCACTTGAATTATACTAAAATGCAACTTTTATCTAAAATGGTACATGGCTTACCTACAATTTCTTCCACTAAAGGTGTTTGTGAAGGTTGTGTGCTTGGTAAACAGCACAAGGAAATGTTTGATAAGGGTAAAGCTTGTCGTGCCAAACAACAATTGCAATTAATTCATAGTGACATATGTGGTCCTCCTGAAAATCCTTTGTCTCGTGCTGTCTATTTTCTTACTTTTAATGATGATTACGGTAAAAGGGCTTGGGTTTATTTTTTGAAACATAAAAGTGAAGCTTTTAATGTATTTCAAGAATTTAAAGCCTTGGTTGAAAATGAATCTGGTAAAAGTATTAAGACGTTAAAAATTGATAGTGGGGGGAGTTCACTAAAAAGGAATTTAGTACATACTTATCTAAACATGGTATTCAACATCAAAAGATTGTTCCTTATACACCTCAAGAAAACAGGGTAGTCGAAAGGAAAAATAGAACTTTGGTTGAAATGGCTAGATGTATACTTTATTTTACAGGATTACATAAAATATTTTGGGTTGAAGCTATTTGTTGTGCTAATCATATTTTGAACAGAATTCCTATTAAAGAAGTTTTGCAAGTTAGTCCCGAAGAAAAATGGAATGGAAGGAAACCTAATATTAGTAACTTTAAGATATTTGGCAGTGAATGTTGGGCCCATATTCCCGAGGAGAACGAAAAAAGTTAGACCTCAAATCTCACAAATGTTTTTTCATTGGTTATAGTTAGGATTCTAAAGCTTACAAGTTGTTTGATCCATCTACCCAAGGTGTTATCATTCGACGATGTTCAGTTTAATGAATTCTCTCCTCCACCTAAGTCTATCAAACCTCATGTTACCTTGAATTTGCAATAATCTTCTGTTGCTCCTATACCTATTTCCTCTTCCTCTACTTCTATGCTTGATCTAGATCCCATGTCACCTACTTCTTCAAGTGATCCACTTAAATTTTTCAAAGATACTAGAGTGGTTCCCACCACTACTCTTCTTGTTTAGGCCCGAAAAACTCTTGAATCCGTGAGTTCTGGGATTTGTATTCCATCTGATACTTGACGGACTCGATCTAACTTTGCTCTCAGTACAAAAGTATTGACCACAGATGATCCCTCCACATATGCTCAAGCTAAAGACAAACCTGAATGGGAAAAAACAATGATTACAGAGTATGACTCATTAATGAAGAACAAGACTTGGACACTTGTTACTCTTCCTCTTGGAAAAAATTTAGTTGGTTGTAAATGGATTTATAAAACAAAGTTTACAGCAGAAGGACAAATTTAAAAATATAAAGCACGATAAGAACACTATAAGAACCATACTTTCTCTTGTTGCATCTTTTCAATGGGAAATTCACCAAATTGATGTCAAAAGTGTTCTTTTAAATGATGATCTTCGTGAAGAAATTTATATGCAAAAACCACCTAGTTTTATCACTTCTGAAAAGTCAAGTTTGGTATGCAAATTGAACAAATCTTTATATGGTCTTAAACAAACACCTAGAGCTTGGTATGGAAAAATTGGTACTTATTTCTTGAAGAATGGTTTCAAGCGGTGTAGATCTAATTCAAATATGTATGTTAAGTACTTTGATGATGATGTCCTCATTGTGGTTCTTTAAGTGGATGATCTAATCCTTACTGGCAACCAGTTTTCATTATTACATGAATTAAAGGATGAGCTTAAGCATCAATTTGAAATGACAGATTTAGGCCTATTGCATTATTTTTTGGATCTTCAGATTTGGCATATGGCTGATGGTATCTTCCTTTCCCAACCTAAGTATGCTTCAGATTTACTAGCACGGTTTCATATGAGTGATTGTAAGCCTTCACCTACACCATTTTAGTCCGGGGTAAAGTTAATTGTTGATTGTGATACTCCTTTTGTCGATGCCACTCTTTATCATCAACTTGTGGGGAGTTCAATATATTTGACACATAGAAGGCTTGACCTCTCTTTTGTTGTTAGTATGGTCTCCAGGATTATGCAAAAGCCTCATGAAAGCCATTGGAAAGAAACCAAGAGAATTCTCAAATATTTATAGGGGACATCACATTATGGTGTTTTTTATTCTACCAGGGATATAGTTTCACTTCTTGGTTATACAAATTATGATTGGGAAGGAGACAATTTAGATAGAAGGTCTATTGCAGGGTACATCTTTCAACTTGGTTCAAGTCTGATTTCATGGTTCAATAATAAGTTGAGAACTCTTTCGCTTTCTTCTTGTGAAGCAGAGTACAGGGTAGCTAAAGAAGCAGTGTGGATCCAGCATGTTCTTACAAAGCTTGAACTTGTTCATTAGTCTCTCACTGAGTTAAGATGTGACAATCAAAGTGCAATTCAACTTTCATATAACCCAATGTATCACTCCAAGACCAAACTCATTGACCTTGATACTGATTACATTCAAGAACTTGTTGCGGATGGTGTTATTTGTTTGGGGTTGTTATCACCTATTTTGTACAAATAGTTGAAACCTTATTGAGCCGCCAGTGTTGGAACACATCAGTGTTCACTTCCAGAGTATCTAGGTTTCAGAATGCAGCAGTTAGCCAGTGTTGGCTAGCCAGTTTTATTTTTGAGTCGACATGACCATGGCCCCATGGGGGTTAGTAATAAAGTGTGCTAGTAGGATCTAAGTGTCTCGGTTCCCCATGACTTGATTAAGCAACTAAGGTATTCCAGGGAGTTTTTTCCAATGTTCCCCCAAGGTTCCAAGACGGCGGGACGCGGGTGCGGGGAGACGCACATTCGGGACATGTAGAGACCACCCCCAAATTTTAGAGAAATTCGGGGGGACGGAGGACGCGAGAGTTATAAATGTTTTTAAAAATATTAAAAATATGCAAAATATAAATCCCAACAATAACAAACCATCCCATGCAAATTAGTGAATTACTAAACACTACATTCATCATTGTGCAATCATGCAATGTAAATGCAAAGTTCAAACAAATTACACGATTCATCATAATTGTATTAATATATGAATCTATGATTAACATGAACATCATATTTCATGTTTGTCACTTTTGAGTCTTTGTCATTTGATATTTCAGTTTTGAGTCTCGCTGGAGTTTCGGAGTTTCGGGCGGGACGCCCACAAGTCTCGAAGTTTCGGGCGGGACGCCCACAAGTCTCGCCGAAGTTTCGGAGTTTCGGGCGGGACGCCCACAAGTCTAGCCACCCACCGAAACGTTTCGCTGTGCGTTTCGCCAAGTTTCACCCAAAGCGGGACGTCCCGAAACATTTCACATGGAGTTTCGGAGTCCCCGAGACGCAAGAAACGCCGAAACGCGTCCCCGACCCTTCGGGACGCATCCCCGTGGAACACTGGTTTTTTCCCTTGTCAATTATACTTTGCCTATAGCCGAGCTATAATCGATGAGGTTTTCTCTCGCTCCTCCAAAGCTGGAATGCCCGATTTTGAAAATTTTAGCCATGGGGGGTTATTAGAGTCCAACTAATGTATATAAGCCTATTAGACACTATTAGAATAGGTTTTGGTCATGTCCCAAGTCTCTAGGACCCTCAGAAAAAAATTTACCCGGTCCGTCGAATTTGGGTTTTTAATTATTTTTTAATTTTTAATAAATTTCTCTATAGTTTAAATAGAGAAATTTCAATTTGTAATATGTCAGTCATCCGGGATCCGATTTCAGTAATTGAAGGCTCCAGACTTAAGCCAAAAATCATTCATGATCCCCGGACCAACTAACCCTAGGTTTTAGACAATTATTTGGCCTCATAATTAATATTTTCTCAAAAAACCAAAAAATGAGAAATATTAATTAAAATATTCAAAAAATAATAAATTGGAGATAATTTAAATCTCTCCAAACAAGGCCAAATTGAATAAAGTAAAAGTCAAAATGACATGGAAAAAAGCATTTATGATGATTGGAATCTTCACCCACCTGATTCAGATCAGTTTCGGAGCACTGAGAGTGATCTACAGTTGAGAAATTTGCCCACCTTCATGCAAATTCGTTTTTGTGATTTGGCAATTGATTAATGGGTTGTTGGATTTTGAAATCAATGCATGTGGGGCTCCTTCCTCAAATTATGGGCTCCAAACTCAAGTTTAAAGATGAGTTAAGACTCCAAGCTCGATTTGGTTGGTGTTGACATGGATTTGATTGGTTTTTTATGGAGTTTTTGGCTCTCTTCATCACCAATTCGAATTAGGGTTTTAGCTGTTGGTTTTGTTATTTAAGAGAGGCCCATTTGGGTTATTATCTCATGGATCTTTTGGGCAAACTTACTTTGCCAATTTGTAATCGTGTTCTAGCTATTGCTATTTGGAAATAAAAGCGACTTTGGAGGTCCACATGGTGTTGATGCTTGTTATGGAAATGCTTCATCTATTCTAAGGTGATATTATATTTGTTTATTGCTCATATTTCATCACTTTGATCAATTATTTAGATTAAAAGGCTTTCTTAAGCCCATAGGGTGGGCATTTGGGTTCAACTTGTCCATTGATGTTGGGGTTCTATGTGATTTGAAAGGAGTAGACTGTAGTTGGAAATATTTATACTCTTATAATCTCATTTTGCTTTACATACAATATTTGATCAAGGTGTGTTTGTGAGTAATTTCTTGTGCAAATTGTTATCAACTGATTTGTGCAATAGTTGAAACCTCATTGAGCCGCCAGTGTTGGAACACATCAGTGTTCACTTGCAGAGTATCTGGGTTTCAGATATTTGGGTCTAGCCAGTTTTGTTTTTGAGTCGACATAACCATGGCCCCATGGGGGTTTGTAACAAAGTGTGCTATTAGGGTCTGAGTGGCTCGGTTCCCCATGACTGGATTAAACAACTAAGGTATTCTAGAGAGTTTTTTCACCGTCAGATTATACTTTGCTTCAGGCGAGATATAATCTCTTGGTTTTTCTCCCGCTTCCTCCAAAGCTGGAATGCCCGATTTTGGAAATTTTTGCCATGGGGGGTTGTTAGGGTCCAACTATAATGTATAAACCTACTAGACACTATTAGAATAGGTTTTGGTCATGTCCTAAGTCTCTGGGACCTCCAGAAAAAATTTCGAAAAAATTTTACCGGACGCATCGGAATTGGGGTTTTTAATTTTTTAATTATTTTTAAATTTTAATTAAATTTCTCTATAATTTAAATAGAGAAATTTGAGTCTGTAATATGTCAGCCATCCGGGGTCCGAATTTAGTGTTTGATGGCTCGTTTCATAAGCCAAAAATCACACATGACCTATGGAGCAGCTAAACCCAACTTTCGGATGTCAATTCAACCTCATAATTAATATTTTCTCTAAAAAGTCATTTACAGAGAAATTATTAATTAAAATAATAAAATTGAATATTTTGGAGATAATCCAAATCTCTCCAAAATTAATCAATTTGATTAAAATAAAAGGCTAAATGACATGGCAATGGACATTTATGAAGATTCCAATCAACTCCAATTGATTCCAGTCAACTATCCAGTCACTAGAAGGTTATCCACTTGAACCAATTCGCCCTTCCTCATGCAAAACTCGAGTTAGTGAGTTGTCAGTTGGTGATTGGGTTGGTGGATGTGCATTGATGTTAGAGTAGGCGCCCTCATGACTCATCAAGCTTGGCTCTCATTACAAATTGAGTTAGCACCTACCACATGCCACTTCAAGGCTCACGCATATCTCTCAATCCTCACGTCAATCTACCTCTAGCTCACGTCTAGCCTTGTTGTAGCTTTGTTATTGGTTGATGATACCACCTATGCACCCTTCCAAGTCGATTTATTGCCTACCACACTACACTTGTCTCCTACCAACTAGCTCGCACTCTCCATAATCCTCACGTCAATCTACATTGCCTTCACGTGGATCCTAGTTGGAGCGTGTTAATTGGATGGTGATACTTCCTTTGCCTACCAACAACTCGAGTCTTGCCACCTCTACCTTCATACCTACCACAAACTCGAGTTTGACCATTGTCTACACTCTCCAAGCCTTGCCTTGATTGAAATTCGACCCACTTGTCCATGCCAATTCGACCTAGGGTTTTAGCTTAGGATTTTACTATAAAGAGAGGCCCTTTGGGGTTATTATCTCATGGATTTTTGGATGTAAAGTTACTCTGCCATTTTTGTGATTACAAGCTATTGGCTTAAGGAAATAAAGTTAGACTTTGGAGGTCCATGCGATTTGTGCTACATTGATGAATGTTTCTCTTGTGAGGTGATCTCTTTCTATGCTTTCAATTTAAATGCTTATGTGATTGATCAAATCACTAGCTTTAGAAGTCTATATTCTAGAACATAAGATCTACCATTTGTGGTTTGCAATTTGGTTTATTATGCAATGTTTATCAATGAGTTATATGAATAGGATGTATTCGGTTGTACTAGCATTTATATAACCTTGGTTTTCGTAGCATACTAGTCATATATTTGATCTCACTTTGGCATTGAGTTGTTTGTCTTTGAATAGGTTTCTCCAGATGTAGGGGGGTGTGAGCTCGGTTGCATCTAGCCCATCTTCACCACCACAAGTGAATTTTAACATTGTTGTCTTTCCAGGATCTATAAGAAGTTGAGTTTGTTTCAAGAAGAAGCACAAAGAGTTTTGCTCTAAGATCCATCCATTTTATCAAAAAATATTGGTTACTTTGTTACTTTAGGCTTCCATTTCTTCAAGCCTTCTTGTTTGCTCCTTGAATCCTTTGCATCGACTTGCTAAGCCCTTTCTAGCCCTTCTAGATCTTGATCCAAGATTAGTTACTTGTCTTTTCAAGCCATAGATTTAGTTTGCCATAAGGTTGAAGCTCCTTCAACCTTGGGGAATAGCTTGGGATTTGTTCCCTTGTGCTCTCTTCAACACTTGTTGTCGGCGTATCACCGGTTAACCGGAGAATTTCCAAGACAGTGTTTTAAACCCCCAAGTGTTCCACTTGAAGTCCTTTGCTCTTGTCTTGCTAATCCATTTCTCCTTGCCTTCAAATCCCATCCTTCCCCCATTCGTTTTTGTCCTCAAACTCTCCTTTGCGTCCATCCTAAGGAATCTTCCCTTCTCCCATTTGTTTTCTTCATCTCCATTTTGTCCCTCTTTCCTCCTCTTTAGGGTCTCTACCCTTCATCCTACTCGTCCACCCTAGTGTCTCCTCTCTTCATTCCATTTCCCATCTTCTTCCTCCTAGCTCTCGTCATCTTTCCTTTAGGGCTCCTCTCGTCCCATCTCTTTGCCACTTCTTTCCTCTTCTCGCCCCATTCCACATTAGCCCTAAACAAACAAAACATAAACAAAAACACAAAAGTTTGTTAGTAATACATTGTAGCACTTAAATAGTTAGGATCTAGTTTATTGATTAGTTAGCTTGTTTAAATCTTAGTAGTTAGTTTACATTATTGCAAAGTTAGTATTTTAGATCTCATACTATGCTAGTTAGTTGTTAGTTTGGTTTAAATTTTAATAGCTAGTTACATTGTTTTTTTTTAGTTATTATTATAGATCCTATCTCTTGTTGTTATCTAGTTCCATTTTGTCACTATACTAATCCACAAATTTCCACTTTGGTTGATTGTGTTGGCTGCCATCTAAACATTGAATTGACTGTCCTAAACATTTATTGGCTGCCATCTAAAACAGTGAGTTGACTGTCCTAAACATTTATTGGCTGCCATCTAAAACAGTGAGTTGACTGTCCTAAACATTCATTGGCTGCCATCTAAACATTGAATTGACTGTTATAAAGTAAATATTCGTTGGCTGCCCCTTCAACTTTTCTCATTCAACCTTGCAAGTAGTTTAAAAAACTCTGAAATCTTAAGAGTCTATCATTTTTGCTTGCTTGCTTAGCTCGCATCTCTTTAGTTTTGTTGATTGATAAGATCTAGTTAGTTTCAATTTGTTTTGATTTTCTAATGCTAATGGGTATTGGAGTTATTGGTTTGTGATAGATTTTTCAAAGTAAGAGTCAAGAGACTTCTAATCCAAGAAGCCATCAAGACAAGAGGACGAATCAAACCAAAAAAGATTAGTATTATCCTTTGTAATAGTTCTTAGGATTTCATTTTAAATAGTTTCCAAGTTATTTTATTTCAAAGTCCCTACAAGGGTTTCATTCCCAAGGGCAATTGTACTCTCATAATAAAGTTGCAAGTGGGGTTTTTAATCCCCCACATTCACTTCCCCATTTGGGGAAGCCTTGTAGTCTCTTAAGTGGTTTGAGTTTCTAGTTTAGATCTTTTTATATGCTCTTAGATTAGTTTTATTTCAATAAGTCATACTTGCTCTATTTTCCCATATTTACTTACCCCCATGCTCTCCCGAGTACGGTCTTTGACCTGAAAGAGATTCTTGGGTAGATTAAAGTTATTTTCTGTTTAGTAATTCATTTTTTCATCTTGTACTTCTCTTCCAAACCTTGACTAGAGAACAGCTAACTTTGGGATTGTATCCCAAAGACCACATAGTCTTGTGGTAGCTTCTCGCTCCCCCATCAGCTTCTTGTGGACATCCAGCTAGCTGGAAGGTTTCCAAGACTGGTGGCTTCTAGTGATTGATCTTGTTCGGAAATTGATCCCACCTATTAGATTAAATTTTCTCTTGTAGAACACTAGATTTACTCAAGTTTTCATTTTATTGACAAAGTAGTAGTATTGGCAGTATCTCACATATTTCAAATCTATTTCATGGTTTAATCTTTCAATTTTGAAGTATCATTGCTTTTACAAACTACTATCTGCTTCTTAAAACGAACCAAAGTCTCTTGAACTTGGCCAAATCCAAGTCAAGAGAACCCTCTATCGGAGGGCATTGTTAGTTTTGCATTTTCCCTGCATTCGGCATTTGTTAATTAGCAAGTCTCTTGAACTGTGGTCATAAGATCAAGTCAAGAGCGCTCTCTGTCGGAGATTTGAACAAAGTGCTCTTTAACTAAAACTTTTCAACCCACACCCCTTTAATTAATTTACCTTGGTTTCTGTCCTACACCCGTATGCTCTGCCAACTGGAAACGGTTGGGCTAGTACTTAGAAAGGTGGAAGACTTGCTAATTCACAAGTGATAATTTAATTAAAATTTTACCCCAAAACCCCAACCAAGACAAATTACTGAGCTCTTCCTACAAGAGGTGGTGCCGAGAATCCACTGTCAGACTCGAGGGCGGTCAAGCCGCAAGCACACTTGCCCTCTTTGTAATCTGGGTGCTCTCGACCTATCACCTAAGGTTGCCAGTATTTTCCTTGGATAAGGTTCCACTACTTTTGATACCTTGTTCTTAGCCATAATAATCAAGACAATTAAAATCTTAAATTTACCAAGATAAGCTGCAAAACGTTCTCAAAAACTTTTATTTTCAAGCACTTGTATCAAGCATTTTAATCACTTTTACACTTTTGACTCCATAAGGCACTGGTCCTTGATCACAATATCTTATTTGCTTAAAATATCAATATTGGAGTATTTGTTTTAATTTGCATAAAGAGTGATTTATTTCTTATCCAAGTGTATCTCTCATCTTATATTTGCAACGTGGATTGCGTTATCTTGTTTTTGATTAAGATATTATTGTGTCTCTCATTCTCAAAAAACTCCTAAACAACACCCATCCACATCACAACACCTAAAAAACACTATAAAAACTAGAGCCTTAGTGAAACTCTTTTAGGGACTACCCCCCTTGGATTCGTTAGGAGTTTGCCTAAACGGAGGAGCTGGGATTCAGGTGACAGTACCTGGCTCATTGCTTGCCCCCAAGGCCACACCTCTCTCACTTTTAGTGAAAAGACAGCTTTCGAAAGATTTCCGCTGCTAGTGTGCAATTTGGCGGACAACACAGATCTAATAGGTTGAAGAGAGGTTTGAGCTTAGGTGCATCTTTCATCTCTTCAAAGACCTTTTTCCTAACATTTGTGTGCATTTCAGGATCTCCCAAAGTCGATCTTAAGCATTTTGGTAAAGAAGTGTTGAGTTTGAAATCCATCTTCAAAAGCATATTTTCAATTGGTTACTTGGTTCTAAAACTTCCCTCTTCTAGTCCATTCCCCTTACCTTTTTCCACCCATTTATCTCTTATCCCCTTCTCTTTTCATTTCTTTTGTTAAGCCTAGCTTAGGATTTGCCATAAGGTTGAAGCTCCTTCAACCTTGGGGAATAACTTGAGATTTGTTCCCTTGTGCTCTCTTCAACACTATTGCAGGCGTATCATCCAGCTAGCTGGAAGGGTTTCTTGGATAGTGTTCTTAAGCCATCAAGTGTTCCACTTGATCTTTTCATCTTCCCACTCATTCCTTATTTCCCCATCCATTCGTTTTACCCTTCCTTCCTCCATTCGTTTTACCCTACTCTTCACCCATTCGTTTTTTCCTTCCTCATCTTTGTCCAATCATCCCTCCATTCGTTTTTCCTCCAAGACTCCTCTCGTCCATCTTCCCAAAAAGCCCTAAAAACACATAAGACAAAAAAACGAATTGCTTAAGTGTAGTAGTTGTTAAAGTTTAGTCTTTCTTTTGATAATTAGATCTCATTGTTTGGCATTAGTATAGCTCATACTTGTTAGATTTTTGTTTCCATTTAAAAGATAGATTTTTCCATATAAAAATATTTCAAAAATTTTACATTCTAGATCTCTTTCTCATCATTTTTTAAGCATATGTTGTTCGCTGGTCCGTTTTTTCTTTTATGCATTTTTGAAATAAAAAATCTCATAAACTAATTTTTTGAAGACTCTAGTTTAAATAGCTTCAAGATTTTGTCTTGTTCTAATGATTAATGGGTGCCTTGGTTGAGAATTTCTAAGACTTGTGTAGATGTTTTGAAAGGAAGAAACTTGAAGGAGCTTTGAAGAAGTAAGATCTAAGCAAAAGAAACAAAGTGAAGAAACCATGAGAATGATCAAAACTTGACGTACTTATCCTTTGTAAAAGCAAGCAAAGACTTGTTTCTTCCTCAGAAACAGGATTCGTCCTTGACCCCTGCCGTGTCCCGAATCGGTCGAATCGGACACGATTCGATTGGAATTCGTGTCCGATTCGACCTTGGATCGAATCCTGAATCGGGACACGACTTTCCCAGCGAATCGGACACGCTGATGGAACGAATCGCGACTGTCGGACACGCTGATGAAAAACAGGACACGTTTTTGGCGGAAAAGTGCGCCCGAGTTCACTTAAAAATCAGAATTTGCCTTTCTTTTTGTCATTTGCAAGGAAGCATTTGATTGAGAGTGAGTTTTATGTGCAGGTGAAGGAGTTTTGAAGGAGATTTGAAGGCTATCCATCGTTTCCAAGCGATTCCAAGTGCATTCCGGTGGATTTGTGGAGAGGATTGCAAGCTCAACCATCACAAAAGAAAAAGAATGTCTCAATTAGCTAGGGCAGGAGGTAGGGGGCAAGCACAAGCGGTTCTCCTCCTCCGTCAAGTGCTCCATCGGATGCTAGTGGAGCTCATTCTATGGCTCCACTTAACCCTTTTTTAGCAAGACAACAAGCCCAAGAAAAAAAATACCCTTTGTGGAAGTATGTGACAAGAAAAGATGGGCCCGGGGCAAAGCTTGGTGGGGGAGGCAATGTGTCTTGGAGATGCAATTTTTGCAAGCATGAGTTCATGAGCACATATTTCCGGGTTAAGGGCCATTTGTTGGCCCTTCCTTCTTGTGGGATTTCTTCATGCAAAGCGGTGACTGTTCACCAAAGGAGGGATATGGAAAGAGAGGATCATGTTGGCTTAGGGAAGGTGGCAGCAGCAAGCAAGAAAAAAGAGGATGATCCTCTTCCATTCTTGAGGAAGTCCTCTAGCACCAAGCCTCCATTTCCACCTAGCATGCATGGGCGTGGGCGTGGGGATACTTATCAAACAAGAAAGAGGCAATCTACAGGTGGTCCAATGGATAGGATTTTCCAAAAAGAGGCGCGAGAAGAGGTAGACCTTACTATTGCATTTTTCTTCTACCTCAACTTCATTTCATTCAATGTTGCACGGTCACCATTGTATTTTGAGACGGTTAAAACTATCTTGGAACGTGCTCCAAATGGTTATGTGCCTCCTAGTTCAGAGAAGCTTAGAACCACATTGTTGGTTAAAGCAAAGAAGGAGGTAAATAAAATTCTTGAGCCAATTAGATCAACATGGCCCTCATCCGGTGTGAGTATTGTTTCTGATGGATGGACGGATCCCGCACGCCATCCACTCATCAATTTCATGGTATCTTCCCAAAATGGACCGGTGTTCTTGAAAGCGGTTGATGCTCTTGGCAATACAAGGATGCACAATTTATGGGTGATTTATTCATCAAAACCATTGAAGAAGTGGGTGTTGAGTCGTGTGTACAAATCATCACGGACAATGCACCTGTTTGCAAGGCTGCTGGCATGATTGTGGAAGCTAAATATCCACAGGTATGTTCATTTTGGACACCTTTCATTTCTAATTTGCTCATTGTTTGAATTTGGTCATTGCAATGTTAGTGTTGTAGAGTCATTGATACATGCTTTTATTGCTCTTACAGGTTTTTTGGACACCTTGCATTGTCCATTCCTTGAATTTAGCACTGAAAGCCATTGCTTCGGATGTGGCATGGATTGACAACCTTATTGAGGATGCACGCCATATCCGTAACTTTGTACAAAACCACACAAATGCCCTCACCATCTACAAACAGTACACACAGCTTTCATTGCTGAAGGTTGCAGATACTCGGTTTGCTTCCTCATTCATCATGCTCAAGAGGTTGAGGGAGGTCAAAACCGCTCTTGGGTCCATGGTGATTTCAGAGTTTTGGGCTTTTTGGAGAAAGACGGATCAGGCTGCTTCACAAAAGGTGAAGGACTTGGTGTTAAATGATGGTTGGTGGGACACGGTGGATCTTACTATTAAGATCATGGAGCCAATCATTTCTTTGTTGCGGTATGCAGACACGGACCAGCCCATCCTAGCAGAGGTTTATGAGGGGTGGGATTCCATGATTGAGTCCATGAGGTCCATTGTCATGGAGAATGAGTGTCCCGAGTATGGGACATCGGCAGAGAACTTATGGACCATTATTCGGGATATTCTTATCTCCAGGTGGGATAAGAATTGCACACCTTTGCATTGCTTGGCCCACTCCTTGAACCCCAAGTTCTACACTCAGGAGTGGCTCACTGGTGGATCGGGGGCCTCACACAGAGTCCCTCCTCACATGGATGCAGAGATTGCAAATGGGAGGAAGATAGCACTTAGACGGCTATTTCAGGATAGAGACATGCTTGAGGAGGTGGAGGATGGCTTTGTAGATTTTTCCACTGGCACTGGGATATTTGGAGGCTATGATGTGCTTAGAGATAGGGAGGGTAAGACACCCTATCGTTGGTGGGCAACTCATGGGGCAACATCCCCTATTCTACAGAAGTTAGCCTTCAGGGTCATCTCTCAAGTTACATCATCCTCTTGTTGTGAGAGGAATTGGAGCACATATGGGAACCTGTACAGTGTGAAGAAGAGCAGGCTTGAGCAGTCCAGGGCAGAGTCCATGGTGTATGTGCACTCCAACCTTCGTCTTATTTACAGGAAGAGGGAGGAGTGGGTGAAGGGAAAGACAAAGATGTGGGATGTCTTTCCTGATGATATGGGTTTGGACAGCAGTACTGAGTTGGCATTAGCCAACATGGATCTTAATGATCCAGTGCTAGAGCCGGTCACTTTTGATGAGAGTGATCGTATAGAGGGGTCATCCTCCACAGCAGCAGATGCAGATCGTCAGATGGGCAGAGAGGAGGAGGAGGGGGAGGAGGATGAGGATCAGGGCAGTGGCAGTGGCAGTGGCAGTGATGAGTATGTTGATTCAGGCATGGAGGAGGACTACTGACATATGGGATTCTCCCATCTTGATCCACCCCTTTTTGTATTTACTATTAGTATTAGTCTATTTGGCATTTGCCAGTGGCCCAGTGCCCAGTGGCATTCCGACATATATGTATACATTTTGATTTTGATGACTTAATGAGAAATATGGTTCCGACATGCATCTGTGTCTCATTGTGATTTGTCACTTTGTGAATGACAAATGTGTTGTGAATCGTGATTTGTGAATGACAAATGTGTAATCATTAATGTGTTTTTATTCTAATTTCTATTGAATATTTGTAAATGTTCTAGTTTCTAAATATTTTTGGATCTATATGTCTATATTTTTAAATTTTAATATATTTTTAAAAAAAATATATATGTACATAAAACGTATCCTACGTGTCCTGATTTCGGGGGTCACCGTGTCCGTGTCGGACTCTCGTATTTTCGTGTCCTACGTGTCCCGTGTCCCCGTGTCAGGTGACTTAGGTTTCTTCTTTATTTTTTCCAAGTATTATCTATCTCTCAAAAGTCCTTCAAGGGTTTCAAACCCAAGGCATTTGTAATCAAGTTAATAAAAGTTCAAGTGGAGGAGGCCTCCACTTTTTTGGTTTTCTTCCCCATTTGGGGAAGAGTGTTGTGCATGCTTAGTTTAGATCTCATCTTTTTCAAGTTCATAGATTAGTCTTCATTTTCGTACTTAGATTAATTTCTCTTCCAAGTCTTGACTAGAGTAAGCTAACTTTGGGATTGTATCCCAAAGGCCACATAACTTTGTGGTAGCTTCTCGTTCCCCCATCAGCTTCTTATGGACATCCAGCTAGCTGGAAGGTTTCCAAGACTGACGGTTCTAGTGGTTGACCTTGTTCGGAGGTTGATACCACCTTTAGAATAAATTTGTTTGGTAGAACACTAAGTAAAGTTTCATTTTATTTTGCAAGTAGCATGTTAGCAATATTTCACATCTATTTGAGCTTTCACATTATTTATGTATTACAAAGTTGATTGTTATCACAACTGCTACTTGTTTCTTAAAACGAACAAAGTCTCTTGAACTTGGCCAAATCCAAGTCAAGAGCACTCTCTGTCGGAGAGCATATAGACTTGCATGTTCCCCCTGCATTAGGCATTTTTTAAATTAGGAAGTCTCTTGAACTGTGGTCATAAGATCAAGTCAAATGCGCTCTCTATCGGAGAGTTGAACAAGTGCTCTAAATAATAAAATATTTTAACCCACATTTTCCCCCTAATAAATTTACTTTTGGTTGATCGTCCAACACCCGTATGCTCTGTCAACCGGAACCGGTTGGGCTAGTACTCAGAAAGGTGGAAGACTTGTTAAATTCATAAGTGATAACTAATAAAACTTTCACCCCTATAACCAACCAATCCGGAGTTGAGCGATAAGATAAGTTCAGTGGGTAATCTCCTAGTGGGGGCGCCGGGATTCCATGTTCAGCCTCTAGTTTGCTGGTTAGCATTGCGCGACCTGGCTAGAACACTGGGTGGCCCGACATGTCCTTGAACGGAGGCACTTGATACTGTCTTTCCGGACTTTCTCTTGAATATCCTTGGTTTTATCCTAATAATCAAGACCATTAAAACTTTGAAATTTACCAAGATAATTTGCACAACGATCTCAGGAACAGTTACTATCAAGACTTATTTTTCAGCATCCCCCAGCACTACAATTCAATTATTTTGACTCCGTTACCCATTGGATAAGGCACTGGTCCTTTTATCATTTAATTTTTATCTGTGGATGCTTCTTAATTATCTCAAGTCTTTATATATTGTTTCGCAATGTGGATTGCATCTTATCTTGTGTTTTATTTAAAAGTAAGTCGTGTGTCTTTCATCACTAAAAACTCCTAAACAACACCAATCCGCATCACCATACATTTTTAACACTTAAAACATTGAGCCATAGACAACTCTTTGTAGGGACTACTCCCCTTGGCTTCGTTAGGAGTTAGCCTAAACGGAGGAGCTGGGATTCAGGTGATAGTACCTGGCTCATTGCTTGCCCCCAAGGCCACACCTCTCTCACTTGTAGTGAAGAGACAGCTTTCGAAATATTTCCGCTGCTGGTGTGCAATCTGGCGAACAACAGGGGTATTGTCCCACAGAACAACAAGCAGCAGATATCTTCACCAAATCCATGACAGAGGCGAAGTTTGTGCACCTTCGAAACTTCTTGGGAATGTGGGAAGTTGTCATCAAGGGGAAACATTAATATAATGCTATCTTCTTCCATATGTTTTCCTTCCCCCTAGTCATCATTAAGGGGGGATGTTGGAATGCGTAATGTTAATTTTGGAAGAGTAATGATGTCTAATGTCATATCGTAGGATATTATGATGTCCTCTATAGCAAAGGAAGGCACAATTCCCTATTTTATGTAAATGGAGTTATCCCACATACATCATGGAGTAATATTCTCATATTACATTCTTTATATAAGGGAGGTGGAAAAATATTTATCCCACATGTATTACATTGTTCCAAGGGGACATGTCCCCCAGGGTGGGGAACGCGCCCCCTTGGCCTTTCACGCTTCTGGAGCGGGGTAACTCTTGGGGAAACTCGGGGAAACGCATTTCCCCAAGTTTCCCCAGGTGCGGAACACATTTCCCCCCTGGGGGGCTTTTAGGCATCCCCCCTCGTGGGTGAAACCCAGAAGCCTCCCTGCACCCCCCCCCCCCCCCCCCATTTTCATCTTTTACAATAGAAATAAATGCAAATTAAATTCTTAAAAAGTGTTAAAAATTTTGACTTTTCACTGTTCTAACTTCTCTGTGTTAACTGTTCAGTATATATTTGACTATTTCAGACTTCAAAATCTGTTGCATTATCTTTTACAAATTTGAAATTTGAATCAGATATAAATTGCATAATGATAATGATGATATTTAGTTTTTAATTTTTACATGATAATAGTAACATAGTTCAATATCATTTACAAATTTGAAATTTGATATGGTGGCAACTAATAGATGTCCATTCCATAATGATGAGTTTACTTTTTACATGGTAATAGTTATTGTTGGGATTTATCATTTTTATATTTTCAATTAATTATTATGACTTCGACGTCCCTTTGTTTCCCATAAATTTCCCTAAAATTTGGGGTGGCTTCCAGACATCCCCCTTTGTGCATTTCCCCGCTCCTACGCTCCCTCGTCCCAGAAACTCTGTGGAACATTGATGTATTATGGAATGTAAATCTTCCATACCTCTAGCTATATAATAGAGGTGAAGGAGACCCTTTGGGGATGTTGAAAATTATATTGTGAAATATTGTAAAGTTGTGATAAGCATATGTGGGTGGTGTTCAAGTGTAAGAGTGGATGTTTCCGAAGAATAAGAAGATCAAGACTTCCCATGGAAGTTTCCCCATTCGGGGTTTTAGCATGTATATATGGTGTACTATCTCTTTTCTCTTTTCCTCTCTTGTTTTTTGATTATTTGGTGCTTTTGTTGATAGGAGATTAAACTAGTTAGATTCAGGTTATTGATTTACACATTAGTGAATTTATTGTTATATGTTTATCTAACAATGAGTCTATCATAAGTTAATAGAAGAGCAATTCCTGAGTGGTTCCAAATTTAGATCCCATTTTACACATGACTGATGCCCTTGCTATGCCCTTTGGCATGCTGTATTTTGCACTAATGAGTTTATATACTAGCATTATAGGGACTCTTAATAATCTACCATTTTGTTCAAACAACTGCTTCTGTAACCTCTGAGCCCATGTCACAAGCATCAGCTGCCTTTAAACCAAAAATTGAACCCCACTTCCATAAGTGACTAAAGTTAATCCACAGTTTCATGCATTTCCATGTTTCAACTGTAACTATAAAAACATGATGCATTGGAATGTTTGACAAGGCAAGCTATAACGAAATATTGAAGTATATAGACTTGTGTTTGACAGAAATAAAATGTGCTCAAGTTCATAATTGTAAAAGAATATGATACCAGCACTCAAATGAAAACTAACTTTTCTCTCAAATCCTAATTCAACTAGTGATACGGTTCAGACAATAAAATATTTCAAGGTTACCTTTAAATCTTCAACAGTCTGCAAAAGTGGTTCTCTTGGAAAAGTATGTGCTTGTGCAAATATTGTTCCACTAAAAGTCACCAAACCAACAACTTCTTCACAGCTGCCAGCTTTCACAATTGAAGAAAAAAATATCTCAATGCACTTTACATGACAAATAATAGAAGATATGACTTTTGGGACATTGCTATCATTCAAGGTGTTCCTAGAGTAGAATGCAAGGGGCAGAACCAATATTAGCCATTATTTGAAGATGGAAAAGCTTAGGTTAATATCAAATATTAAAGAATGGATCAAAATATCTGACCTTGCATTGATATCACATCGGCCAAAGGTAAAAGTAGGTCTATCTCATGTGGCCCCTCTGCAACTGATCCCTTGTCCTCAGTGATCTGTCAGACACACCAGCTTGTTATGGGAAGATAAGCAGCTTAGAATACAGGTCAATTTATATTCCATGGATAGATTAACTGAACAAGATTAAAAGATGCACATGAGTAAGATCCTAAGAAAATTCATAACTCACTCATACACATTAACACTACAGTAAGATCCATATGCAGTGATGGCATTAACATCGGCTGATAATAAGGGGAGCGGGTGGCATTGAAAATAATATCTGAATCATACCACCATCTAGCTATGTCGTGGAAAGCTGCTTTCTTGTATTGCTTCCTCCATTTGCTATCATTGGTGGGCTGAGAACAAGGGTGGTGTCGGGTGCAAAAAATACATCAATCTCTTCCTCTTTGATGTGGATGCATCCACTAGGAATGGGGGAACAAATCTAAAGAAATTCCTAAGAGGTAAAAGACTTCATCAGCATTCATCTCTTTTATCTTGTCCTTTTTTTGCTAGAGTGGCTTCAACAGAGGCTAGCATTTGGGCTTTATATCATCTGGGACTTTTTGACATGGTTTTACCTCTTCTCAGATGCCTGCTAAGTGGCATTTCACTCCATGTATTCCTTCCCCCTTGATTTTCTTTTGACAATGATTGCATACATATTTCCCATCAACCATTTGGCAGTGGTCTCATGAAGAGTCTTCAAATTCTTGAGAGGCTTGAGATGTCTCTCTAACAATGGAAATAAATCTACAAATAAAAAAGCATACCCTTGTTTCGTTTAAAAAAACAGCAAATTGAAGAGAAAGATAAAGAGGGTTTCAAAAATAAACACACCTTCAAATGGGCACAAGAATCCAATTTGAAATCACCTCCAAGCCTATTGATAATATGTAGATTGTTGATGTAGATTCTATATCCGTTGAGATCAACTTAAAACAACACTAAATCAGTGCCAATCTCACTCCAAATCAACTCTCCTTGCTACAGCTACAAAATCTCCAAATGCTCATAAGTGCTCAATGACAAGAGTGTGAGGCAAATAGAGGGGACCTTCATCTTTAAATTTCATATTTTTAAGTCAATTTTCTACATGTGTGAGATACATTAAGTGAGTGATCAGATCTAAGAGAGGGATTCTCTTAGAGGCTTTGGAGAGAGGGATTCTCTTAGAGGCTTTGGAGAGAGTGATTCTCTCAAGCTGGGCTTGTCTTCAGTGATTGAGGGTTTGAGCACAGTTTGCAGTGGGAGTGAGTCAGTAGGGTCTCTGATTAGTCACACCCATTTCTACGAGATTCTTGCAGAAACCGCAAGGGTTTGGAGCAGATCTAAAGGAGTCTGTACAGTTTTGTACGACTATATTCAAGCCATCATACAGGAAGAATTAGAAGGGTGTAGGGTTCAGTGTTACAGGAATCGCGAGTTATACTCGCAATTTGGCGATTATGGATCGGATCGGACCCTAAACGAGCCGATCCGGTTCGTCCCGAGTCAAAATCGGACTTCCAGGTTTTAATCACCCAAATCGCAAAAAATCAGCGATTTCAAATCGGATCGGCAAGTTCGTGAATCCAATTTAACCTAACGTTTGCATTTAAAGCGGTTTTTTTCACTTTTGGGAGCCCACGCTTTTTGTTTTACCGTTGTTTCTATTTCGCACGGCTTTCCTTCTTTACGGCGGTTCAATTTAGCGACGGTCGAGCAGTGTGAGGGCGGACTTCGCAGTTAGAGTGAGTGTTAGTGTGACCTCGCGCTTCCTTTACAGTGACTGTGACTGTGACTGTGACCACGCGGAGACTATGAGTGTGAGTGCCCGAGCGGACGTTGAAGTGAGGACTTAGTGTGAGTGCCTGAGCAGACGCGGCGTGAAGGATTCAGGGCCTGGGCGCGGCGTGAAGAATTCAGCAAATGCCAGCTGCTAGCAACAAGGTTTGACGGGGTGTGAAGGAGTCTTGACAGTTCGCACTTCACAGAACTGTCAAAACTCAAAACTCAGCACGGGCAGAGAGTTCAACGCGCGGAGAGATTCAACTGTTTTTGGCTTTTGCTAATCGGTTGGCAGCTACAGCAGCACGGGCGGAGAGCTTCAACGTTTTGAAGACGTGGACATTGCCTCCAAGTTGCCAACAGAGGTACTCCCAAGGCCTATCATACAGTCATCCGTGTAACTTGTGGCTATTACACAGTCAGCCGTGTAACGTGGATTTTTATTATTTATAATTTTCTTTTTATGTTTTTTATGTTTTTTATGTTTTTTAATTTTAATGTTATTTTATTCAATTGTAATTTTTGCAGAAAACAACAGTGTTGTAAACTTGCAGTGGCATTAACAGGGACAGCAAACAGAGCACTGACAGCAAACAGAGTAGTGACTGTGAAATTGTGTGAAAATGCCAAGGGAGAGGGACTTTGCTTGGGCTTATTGCGAGAAGGTTCCAGGGTCAGTCAAACTTCTTTGTAAGTTTTGCAAAGAGTAGTGCAGTGGTGGGATTTTTAGGTTCAAATTCCACATTGCTAAGATTTATGGGCATGACATTGGCCCTTGCAAAGGTGTACCTGAAGATGTTAGACATCAAGCCAGCTTGGCCATTGATTGCACGAATGAGATGAAAATGAAGAAAGCAAGGGTAAATGTGGAGATGGGAAATATTGCAGGTGGAAATACATCATCTAATACCCCCTTATCGCCTCCTTCAGTTGAATCTACAATGCCTGGCCCAGGTTTTCAAATTCCAAATCCAAACATGGTTCAAGGTCAATTCCAAATGCCACCTCCTCCTCCTCCTATTCCTACAAATTTGAGCAGTGGAGGAGGAAATATAAACACTTTTTTTGCTCCCCGTACACAACCAGGTGCCCAACCTAGTTTGGATAGCACGGGTTGGAAAAAGAATGTTCATAAGCAAGCAAGAAAGGCCATTGCCAACTTTTGGTACTATTCTAACATACCTTTCTATTGTGCCAGAAGCCCTTATTGGCAATCTATGATTGATGCAGTCGTTGTTGTAGCTCCGAGGTTCAAAGCCCCTACATCTGAGAGCCTTAGGATAGATATGTTGTTAGAAAGTGTTGATGACCTCAACCTTGTACTTGCTGAGTTTCGTATGTCATGGGCAGAAACAGGGTGCAGCATCATGAGTGATGGATGGACAGATAGGAGGAATAGAAATTTGATAAATTTTCTCGTTTCTTGTCCCAAAGGGGACAATGTTTCTCAAATCAGTGGATGCCTCAGACAAAGTTAAGAGTGCTCAACTGATTTGTGAAATGATGGAGGAAATTGTTCAAGAAGTGGGAGAAGAAAACATTGTGCAAATCATTACTGACAATGCAGCAAATTATATGGTTGCTGGTAGATTGGTTGAGGCTAGGCACCCCACTATATTTTGGAGCTCTTGCGCTGCACATTGCATAGACCTGATGCTTGAGGACATTGGGAAGCTTCATTGGATACAAGAGGTTGTGGATAAGGCGAGATCAATAACCAAATTCATCTACAATCACACAAATGTCCTTTCCACCATGAGACTATACACCGAAGGCAAGGAGCTTGTTCGTCCTGGAGTGACAAGATTTGCAACAAATTTCATCTCCTTGCAATCTGTAGTAGAGCAAAAGGTCAATCTAAAGAGAATGTTTTTGGGACCTAAGTGGATGGCTTCTAGACATGGAAGAAGCCTTGAGGGCATTGAAATTGTTGCTCTTGTGTTTAATGATGGTTTTTGGAGAGATGCAGAAGAGATCATTGATGTGACAGAACCACTTGTCAAAGTGCTGAGGTACTTCATTTCTAAACTAGTAAACATTTTCAATGTTAATTTCTAAACTTTATTACATTTTCAAATTTCATTTGTTGTTTAACTTTAAACTTTAAAGTGATGAATTGATATAAAAGACAAATTTTTGACAATTTGAATTGACTTTCATGATTGATCATTGATCTTTCAGGATGGTTGATGGTGAGAAACCCGTCATGGGTTACATTTATGAGTCAATGGATCTCGCCAAGGAGTCCATAAAATCCAAATATATGAATAATGAGACCAAGTACATGCCTCTTTGGGACATCATTGATGCGAGGTAGGATAGGCAATTGCACTCACCTTTACATGCTGCTGGATACTTTTTCAATCCAGCATATTTTTATGATAAGACCAAATTTAATGAGGATGGGGAGGTTGGCCGAGGGCTTATGACTTGCATTGAGAGGATGAACCCAGATCATGAAGTCCAAAGGCATATCATTTCCCAGCTGCAAGACTATAGGGTGCCTTCAAAATTGTTTGTTTATAGCAGTGCTATACGGGGAAGGACACAAATGTTGCCAGGTATTTTATAATTTCAATTTGTATTATGTTTTAATATTTTATACTTTATTATCTTAATTCTTTTAAGTTTTTAACTTTTTTTCATCTTCAAAGTTCAATTATCAATGTTGACTCTGGAACCCTTACCACATGTTAGGTCTTTGGTGGCAAAATTTTGGCAGTGATACTCCAGATCTTAAGAAGTTTGCCACTAGAATCCTAAATCAAACTTGCAGCGCTTCAGGTTGCGAGCATAATTGGAGCATGTTTGAGAAAATCCATTCCAAGAAGCGCAATCGCTTGACACAAAAGCGCTTGAATGACCTTGTCTTTGTCCACTACAACCTTCGGCTTCGCAACAGGCAGTTATTTGGTGAGACACTTAAAGGCTTAATCATTTGTAAATTTGTGATCTTAATCATTGGTTTAAGTTTTTAACTTTAAATTTTAAAGTTTAATTCACATTTGAATGTGTCTTGATGTTGACAGGTTTGGATCATTCTGCTATTTCCTTGGACAAGGAAGACCTAGAGCTAGGATTGGATCATGACGAGGATCCTACTGCTACATCTACTTGGATTCATTCAGGGAAGGCTCCTCTTTTTAGCTCTGAGGACTTAGAGACCCTTGAGACGCGAGAGCATCTACTTAGTAGTTTTGCCTACTATTTAGTATTTAGTATCTAGATTTTGGATCCTTTATGTATTTTGGACTCTGGAGTCCTGGACTCTAGAGTGTAGGCTCATCTTATCATTATGGATGAGAATTGATATATTTTGAACATCTTTTTGGATTATATACTCATCTTATGGATGAGAATTGATATATTTTGAACATCTTTTTGGATTATATACTCATCTTATGGATGAGAATTGATATATTTTGGATATCTATGATTCTATTTGATATCTTTTGGACATCTATTGATATCTTGCAGTATATGGACATGGCCATTTTGAATATCTATGAAAAATGTTTTTTTTAATTCAAAATATAGGTATATATTTAATTTTTTGTATTTCCCGATTTTTTCCCAATCCAATTCAAACTCTTCGCACTTTTGCCTCGCCGATTTATTGCCGATCCCGAGTCTGGTAACTTTGGTAGGGTTGGCATTCAGTAGATCTAAGTATGGCTCAGTCTTGGCTATCATCTGGAGGTGGTTTGACAGGATTTCAAGTTGTATTGTCAAAAATCCAAAGGCTTTTGTCTAGAGATCTATAAACTGTAAGTGTTGTTTTAAATCTACAATAAGAAGACAATATGTTGTTGGTTTTCCCTAGGAATTGGGGTTTCCAAGGTAAATTGACTTGTGTACTGTGTATATGGTTGTTTGATCTTTCCGCTGTGCATTTGCTAGATTCTAGTGTATTTATGCTTGTTAATTTTCAGATCTGCAGTAATCATTTCTGTGTAAAAACCTGAAGTAAATAATTAACAGAAGTATAAATCAAATATGGAATTGGTGAAATATTAACATGGTATCAGAGCAGGGACTTTGAAAATAACCATAGTGAAATAGCATAAGTTGATTGCAGGATTCCAGTGAAGTACAGTGCAAGTTTGAAGATTAGCAGAAAAGGGTTTCAGCACGCAGATCTGGTTTTCTGTGGGCCTTGAGGGTTCCATACAATTTCATACGAACGGTCGTACAGAAGGATAAACTTGAGCGTTGGTTGGGCATGGGGCTGATTTGACAATGCCTGGCTCTCAAGAATCATGTGAAGGTGGTTTGCAAGTTTGGCTGAGTTACTGAGTTTTTTTCGTAAGACTGGGTTGTAGGTTCTACATGAATTGCAGAGAGTTTTTTCTTCTAGATGGCATCCAATATCAAGTATGAGGCTGTGTTTTAAAAATCGGTGAAATCGGAATCGGAATCGGCCGATTCACCGATTTAAGGCAAGACCGGTTCAAACCGGTCTCCAAATCGGATCGGAGGACCGGTTTGGTACCGAACCGGCCGATTCAGTAGCAAATCGGCCGGTTCGGTACCGAACCGGTCCGGTCCACCGATGTTTGACAAAAATCGGCCAATTTTTTGGTGTGGGCCTATGGGCCATTAAAAAATGGTTTTTTTTTTTTTTGAATTTTTAACCTATATCCCCATGGTGCTGTAGTACTAGGTGATATTAATGGTAATGTTAAATTCTTAAAGTAAAAGTGACATTCTCCTTATCTTTTATTTTCCATTCTCCTTATCTTTTATTTTCCAAAGTGACATTCTCCTTATCTTTTATTTTCCATTCTCCTTATCTTTTATTTTCCATCCTGTTACTTAAATTTTTAACATTACCATTAATTGTTTCAGGATGTTTGAGAGTGGTTCCAACTTCATCGGACTTCATATGCAAAAAGTAGATTTTTAGATCCCATTCAAAATTCATCAGACTTCAGTTTTCAGGATTTTAGGATTGCAAGGTTTCCACCAGATTCTATCATGTATGAGGGTATGGAATTGGCATTTAATCAAGCACATCAACCCCTATATGTACCTTGATGTTGGTGGTGTTGATTGTTGAATTCCTTTGTCATGACCTTAATAAAAATGTACTCTTCGCTCATGCAAAACCACTTATCAAGCATCGAAAGCTTTTTCTACGTTATTTTAGCTATTGGATTAGGAAGTTTCATCAAAAGTGTAGTATGTTGAGTCGTTGACTAATGTCCTTGGAGGATCAACTTTGAAATTCGAGTTAGAGGCAAGGGCTAGAGCCTAAAGGAGGGACGCATAGGGTGCTATTGATGAATAGGATCCCAATATAGGCAATGATTCGTTGACATGTATGATTGATGATTTATATTTCACATTCATTTTTGTAAATGTCTTTGCTAATTTATTAATTTAATATATATATATATATATATATATATATATTGCATTTCCTCATTTCCACAATTTTGGGGGTCACGTTTCCCCTGTTTCGAAGTTTCTCCGTTTCGTCCTCGTTTCCCCATTTCATGCAACTTAGGTTGAAGCTGTTCAAACCCTCGTACAAAAATTTTGAAGCAAACATGTGCCTGTTATGACCTTTGTAGCAGTAAAAGTCATGAAAATCACCTTAAAGGCTAAAAATAAATTGTGAGCAGTACTGTGGATGAAAGCAGCCCTAAACAACAAGTAAAGGTGCTCGTTGGCCTTCAAACAATAGGTCTAGGTCATAACAACAGTCCTAAAATCTTGAAAATGTTGTTTTTCTTTAAAATTTAAATATTTTATGTATTTTTGAGTAAACCGATTCATTAAATTCAAATCGACCGATTTATGACCGATTCATTACCGATTCCGATTCCGATTCCGAGTTGACCCTCGACCGATTCCGAGTCCGATTTCGATTTTTCAAACTTTGGTATGAGGACAGACTGGAGGGGATCTCTAACTACTTGCAGTGAAAAGTGAGAATAGTAGTTGTTCTCAAAGAGAACAAGCTGTGGAATTTCATGAATACCACACTCACAGTGTCAATGCCTACGTCAAGTCCCATTTCCCTAGACCTCCATGAGGTAAAAGAAGAAAGGGGCATAGAGGATTATTCTGGATGGGGTAAAAGACTATCTAATACCACATTTGGTTGAGATGAAGGCAACTAAGGAGATGTGGGATGCACTAGTAAACTTGTACCGGAATAGCAACCAGAACTGCAAGATGGTGTTAAGGGACAAGCTTCACAACACGAGGATGGCCAAAGGAGAGAGTGTGGCCTCCTATCTCATCGATGTCACACAAGAGAGGGATCAGATGGTAGCTGTTGGAGAGACTATTCCAGAGTCAAAGTTGGTGTGCATATCCCTGAGAGGCTTCACCAAGCAGTGGGATGTGTTCGTGAAGTGCGTTGCGGGTCGAGAGAACTTTCCCTCTTGGGAGAGACTATGGGATGACTTTACTCAGGAGGAGATCCGGAAGGGGTCTCAGAGTGGATATCAGGAGAAGGAAGACGAAGAGGAAGAGAACCTTTCCCTCGCATCCAAGAACAAGGGAACGTCAAAGAAGAGCTCTACTGCAGAAGACATCTCTAAGGGAAACAAGAAGAAGCAAGACACCAGCAGGGTGAAGTGCTTTGCATGCCACCGGCTAGGACATTATGCTAGCCAGTACCCTAACAAGAAGAAGGGCAAGCAGAAGAAGCATGTGGCTGCTACAACTGAGATGGATGAGTTTGCAGCTAGGTTCGAGGATGAGTTTTCGCTCATTGCATATCTCACTAGCTCAATGGCCACCAATATGTGGTACATTGACAGTGGTGCTTCATGTCATACGACTGGAGTATGAGACTATTTCACCAGTCTAGAGGAGCATAGCTCAGGCTTCCACATTGAACTTGGTGACAACGACAAGTACAGTTCAGCAAGCACGGGGACTGTGAAGTTTCGGAGGGAGTCCAGGAGCTATTACTGGTGGAGGACGTGATGTATGTTCTAGGTTGTAGAGTTAGTCTGCTCTCAGTATCAGCCTTGGATGACGTGGGGTATGTTGTGTTGTTCCCGGATGGACAAGTCTTCATACTTTTAGAGGGAGAAAGTACCTAGGATGCAGTTGGGGTTGTCTTCAGTGATTGAGGGTTTGAGCACAGTTTGCAATGGGAGTGAGTCAGTAGGGTCTCTGATTAGTCACACCCATTTCTATGAGGTTCCTGCAGAAACCGTGAGGGTTTGGAGCAGATAAAGGAGTCTGTACAGTTTTGTACGACTATATTCAAGTTGTCGTACAGGAAGAATTAGAAGGATGTAGGGTTGGCATTCAGTAGATCTAAGTATGGCTCAGTCTTGGCTATCATCTGGAGGTGGTTTGACAGGATTTCGAGTTGTATTGCCAAAAATACAAAGGTTTTTGTCTAGAGATCTATAAACTGTAAGTGTTGTTTTAAATCTACAATAAGAAGACAATATGTTGTTGGTTTTCCCCGGGAATTGGAGTTTCCAAGGTAAATTGACTTGTGTACTGTGTATATGGTTATTTGATCTTTCCGTTGTGCATTTGCTAGATTCCAGTGTATTTATGCTTGTTAATTTTCAGATTTGTAGTAATAATTTCTGTGTAAAAAACCTGAAGTTAATAATTAACAAAAGTATAAATCAAATATGGAATTGGTGAAATATTAACATGGTATCAAAGTAGGGACTCTGAAAATAACCATAGTGAAATAGCACAAGTTGATTGCAGGATTCCAGTGAAGTATAGTGCAGGTTTGCAGATTAGCAGAAAAGGGTTTCAACACACAGATTTGGTTTTCTGTGGGCCTTGAGGGTTCCATACAATTTCGTACAAACAGTCGTATAGAAGGATAAACCTGAGCGTTGGCTGGGCTTGGGCTGATTTGACAACGCCCGGGTCTCGGGAATCACATGGAGGTGGTTTGCGAGATTTGGATGAGTTATGGAGTTTTTTTTCATAAGACTAGGTTGTAGGTTCTACATGGATTGCAGAGAGCTTTTTCTTCTAGATGGCTTCCAATATCGGGGATGAGGACAGGCTGGAGGGGATCTCCAACTACCTGCAATGAAAAGTGAGAATAGTAGTTGTTCTCAAAGAGAACAAGCTGTGGAATTTCGTGAATACCATAGTGTCAATGCCTACGTCAGGTCCCATTTCCCTAGACCTCCATGAGGTAAAAGAAGCAAGGGCATAGAGGATTATTCTGGATGGGATAAAAGACCTATTTGATATGACATTTGGCTGAGAAGAAGACAACTAAGGAGATGTGGGATGCACTAATAAACCTGTACCGGAGTAGCAACTAGAACTGCAAGATGGTGTTAAGGGACAAGCTTCACAACATGAGGATGGCCAAAGGAGAGAGTGTGGTCTCCTATCTCATCAATGTCACACAAGAGAGGGATCAGATAGCAGCTGTTGAAGAGACCGTTCCACAATCAAAGTTGGTGTGTATATCCCTGAGAGGCTTCACCAAGCAATGGGATGTGTTCGTGAAGTGCGTTGTGGACCAAGAGAACTTTCCCTCTTGGGAGAGACTATGGGATGACTTTACTCGGGAGGAGATCTGGAAGGGGTCTCAGAGTGGAGATCAGGAGAAGGAAGACGAAGAGGAAGAGAAACTTGGCCTCGCATCAAGGAGCAAGGGAACATCAAAGAAGAGCTCTATTGCAGAAGACATCCCTAAGGGAAACAAGAAGAAGCAAGACACCAACAGGGTGAAGTGCTTTGGATGCCACCATCTAGGACATTATGCTAGCCAGTACCCTAACAAGAAGAAGGGCAAGCAGAAGAAGCATGTAGCTGCTACAATTGAGATGGATGAGTTTGCAGCTAGGTTTGAGGATGAATTTTCACTCATTGCATGTCTCACTAACTCAATGGCCACCAATATGTGGTACATTGACAGTGGTGCTTCATGTTACAAGACTGGAGTACGAATATATTTCACCAGTCTAAAGGAGCACAGCTCAGTCTTCCACATTGAACTTGGTGACAACGCCAAGTACAGTCCAACAATCACAGGGACTGTGAAGTTTCAGAGGGAGTCCAGAAAGCTATTACTGGTGGAGGACGTGATGTATGTTCTAGATTTAAGTGTAAGTCTGATCTCAATATCAACCTTGGAGGACGTGGGGTACGTTGTGTTGTTCCTGGATTGACAAGTCTTCATACTTTCAGAGGGAGTTGGCACCCAGGATGCAGCGGTGAGGCTTGGCATTAGAGAGGGTGCATTGTACAGGTTGTTGGGACAGCCTTTAGTAAAGTCCAAGGGGAGCTTGGAGCATGGATCTGTGTCAGTAAGGAGAGAGAGTGTGAGGCTTCTCTCAAAAGGCCTACTTGGTATGAGATGACACTAATGGATGAGGAGAATAGATTTCCATATCAGAGTCCAGCACAAGTAGCAGGAGGATCTTCCAGTTCAAAGGGAGCAGCTGTAGCAGCAGAGGATATGATTGATCCTAGAGGAGGTGCTTCCAGAGTTTGTAGCTCGAACATGCACTTTTACATTGGCTTGGTGTTTAGCATGTAGAAGTGTCTAAGACAAGGAACTCTCTAGACAGACTTTGTAAACAGTAAAAGTGACCTTTATAATACTTTATGTAAAAAGTCAATTAGCCCATGGTATTTGCATAAAGTGAATGTAATAAAAGAGTCTATGGAGAGCTGTAGACACCATGTCATTGCCAGTGTGTGCGAGATACATTGAGAGTGAGTGATTAGTGAGTGGTCAGATCTAAGAGAGGGATTCTCTTTGAGGCTTTGGAGAGAGTGATTCTCTCAAGCTGGGGTTGTCTTAAGTGATCGAGGGTTTGAGCACAATTTGCAGTGGGAGTGAGTCAGTAAGGTCTCTTGTTAGTCACACCTAGTTCTAGGAGGTTCCTGCAGAAATTGCAAGGGTTTGGAGCAGATCTGAAGGAGTCCGTATAGTTCTGTACAGCTATATTGAGGTTGTCGTACAGGAAGAAACAGAAGGGCATAGGGCTGCCGTTCAGTAGATTCGAGTACGACTGAGTCTTGGCTACCATCTAGAGATGGTTTGACAGGATTCTGAGTTGTATTGACAAAAATCCATAGGTTTTTGCCTAGAGCTCTATAAACTGTAAGTGTTGTTTTAAATCTGCAATAAGAAGAGAATTTGTTGCTGGTTTTCCACAGGGATTGGGGCTTCCAGGGTAAATTGACTTGTGTATTGTGTATATGGTTATTTGATCTTTTCATTGTGCATTTGTTAGATTCCAGTGTATTTATGCTTGTTAATTTTCACATCTGCAGTAATAATTTCTGTGTAAAAATCTGAAGCGAATAATTAATAGAAGTATAAATCAGATCTGGAATTGGTGAAAAATTAACAAAATCTACCCCAATTCAACTTCGAAACAAACTCCAAATTTGCTCCAAACACTTGTAAATGCTATAGCTCCAAGTTCTTCATATGTTCATTGTCCCTTTTTCTTGGGAGGGAGCTTATTTGACAGGCATCCTAATGTACTATGGATCCAACCGCTTGGAACGGTTTGTGCCTGAAGTTTCAACCAACTGTTTGAGATCCTGAACCAGCCCCATTCAAACATGAAAAAGTCAGCTCTTAAATTCATTCAGGCCCCCCATGACACACAGCTGTACTGGTTGTGACTATTGGTGATAACAGGTATGCCAAGCATGAAATATTGGACAGTTGGAGACCTTCATTTTGTGCTCAGACCCAATGCCTGTGAATGCTGAAAACTAAGACACAGGATGGTCTCTAACAAAGAAGCCTTGGGATACTGTAAGGATTCGAGGAAAAGAAGCCTGTCTCAACAGGAAAATCCATATTGCGAGCAAGAAACTTGAGGAAAATAATGCTCAAATGATCTTGCTCAGCTACTCCAATAAATAAACCATAGGGAAGAAAAGCTGCATGAAATAGCATGATAACTGAAAAGAGTAAAAAATTGTCATTTCATTCCATCATTTATTGTTTTTGAACCACTACAATGTAGCTGTGGGGAGTGGAAATCTTTTCTAAACTAGTAAATTTAATCTATAATTTTTTGTCCTTGCAGAGTTAGTAACATATTCTATTTTTCTCATGAATCAAACTCTCCAGTTTTTCTATTATTTTTACGACTAAGCTCACAATATGCTTGATTCTTGAATCGTGACAAATGGTTTAATGGAGTGCTGTAGAACAATGTCAAAAAGAATCCTCACCAGAGATCCATCAAGCAAAGCCTTCGCAGATTTCAACCGACCAGACAGCAATGAAATTGCTTTCAGGAGAATTTTCTTCATGTCATTTGCCTTTTGGATATCATCCTGTAACAATGGCAACCTGTTGCAATTGTGTACAGCACAAGAGCCAACAATTAGATAGTGTGAAATGCAGACCAGACAAGAAAAGGTTTACAAAAATATAACAATGCTTCGACATGTAGATAAAACTAAATTAAATCTTCTCTAGCTTAGCTTATAAGTTCACTTTATTTTGTGTAAAGCAGTTTTCATAACAGACGTTATTGCTTTTTCAAAAGCAAGGTTCATGGCAGACAATAAAAAACTCATAAATTAATGTATCAGTTGCAGTCAGTACTAAGTTCTGTGTTGTCTTGGTTATAAGTTCACTTTATTCTGTGAAAAGCAGCTTTTACAATAGATGCTGAAACATTTTTGAAGTAGGCTCAAAACTTAACAACATACTCTCCTGACAAAATATTTTAAATTAACATTGACATAATATTCTTCTGATTATTCAAACTTAGGTTGGCAAGAACTAACGATCACATGATGGTTATTTTAATGCTTTTGTGAAAATCATTGCAACAATTACTAAACAAAAGCTTTAGCTATTGTGGCAATCCTGATCCACCAGTTTCCCTTTCCTATTTTGCACAACACATAAGGTTGAAGAATACTGATTGGGTTATATTCACCCATTCTAGTGATCCAAATAAAAAGTTTGATTGGAATCCAAGAAATTGCTTGAACTTTCGATACCCTTCCAATACATGCCTATATTGCAGAAGCAAACTACTTGTGATCTAATAAACAGTTCATTATTCGGTCTGTTATATCTCATATCGTAGCTGGTACCTTTGGAGCATCTTGATTGACTTGGGAGCCTACATCTTCATGGGGCCTCCTCTCTTCTTGGCATGGGATATTTGATGATGATCTTTAGTGGTCGATGTTCACTTCTCTATGGCGGACGGTCATGGTTGATGATCATCTTGTGGTTTGATGCAACCTCCATGCATTTGCTTCATTCTCTTGACATATGGATGCTTCATAATGACTATGTATGATGGTGTTATGATATTGATGGTGTCACTAGGTGGGGGCTTTTACATGGTTCTCTTTGGGGGCTTTTACATTTTATTTTGAAAAATACTTCTTATATTCACAAAAGCATATTTACAAACAAAGAGAAAACAGTGGAAGGATATATACAATGCCTATAATAACCTCTTCCCGAGGATCACTAATGCACAAATAAAATCAGAATATACAAGAGGATCCAACTTTTTGGCATCCTTGATTAACAAAGCTCCCTTAGCTAGTAGCTGATGGCGTACCTCATCTCTCCATAAAACAACAAAAGCAGAAACCGAGCTAATCTGTTGGTCAAACACATACTTGCACCTGAGATTCCATGGCACGAACAAAGCAAAAATCCATAAGCAACGCCACAACCCAGAGAGTGACTCATGCACAACAGAATATCGATCTCCAAAGATAGAAAGCCTCTAGTAAAGCATCTTCTGAAGCAAGCCAGAATGTTGACCCTCCACAATGCCCCAATGGTGCCTGGAAAACCTGAAGTCCCAGAAAATGCATTTCACCGTCTTTGATCTCTGACAACTAGGGCAAAAACCATCCGATAGTCTAGACTTGGCCAACCTATCCTTGGATAGAATTCCCTTATAAATAACCAAGCAAGCAAACACCCGCAACTTATAAGAAAGCCGCACCGACCAAACACAGTGAAACCGATGAACCCAACGGACCTCCGGATCTAACAATGCCCACCTTGCATTAAGTACAAGCAAGAAGGGGTGTCTACGATGAAGAGCTGCATACAAACAGCGGGAATCATACTAAAGTAATGGAACTCCAAAAATGCACAACTAATCCCACCAAAAGGGTCAAGGAATACTGATGTTCATTTTAAACAACTCAGAGGTCAGAAGGAGGGCACACAACTCCATGATCAAAGGGCAATCTGAGGCAAGGAGTCCAAACTCCTGCACAAGTGCTCTCCACTCCTTCCACAAACAAAAAGGTCCCACCAGTGAATGATACCCTTCTGACTTAGTCCACTAACCTGAAACCACAACAACTCTACAACACACACACCCTAATCGCACCAACTCAAAATCAGATGAGAGGCAATGTCCCATTTAGCTTGGTTTCCCTCCCACTGCCACCAAACCAACCAAGCCACCTAAATACTCTTGAATAAAATTGAACCACCAACCTAGAACAATGAGGGGAAGGAGATGATATCATATAGAACAAAGCCCCTGCATACCCTGCCTAGATGTTGCACGGATAGAATTTGATGATGAAATAGAACTTGTCATGGGGCTACACCCTCCAAACACCGTACCACCCACCTGGTCACCAAAACACTGCCCTATGCTACCACACTAATCAACCTGAATCCCCCTTCACCCTTGGAGATCATGCAAACATCCCAAGCAACTAAGGGAAAACCTTGTGTTTCTCCATACTTGAACCATAAATATGATCTCGGGATCCACTCAAGCGATCTAAATTGTACTCTACTGGAGACTAACAAGACACATAATAGACATGTGAGGCCTGGAGGATACGACTCAGGACCGTCAATTTCCCCATGAAAGGAAGATCCTTATGTTGCCACACGTGAAGTTTACTCTGTAGTCTCTGGAGGCACCAATCCCACATAGCTACTGGTGATAACCCTATACCAAACAAAATACTGAGATATCGTACAATCACACCCAGGCAAATATATGTCCAAGCTACTGGAACCTATGCTGGGGGAGACTCCACCCCAATGAGCCAAATATTTTTTTTTGGGAACTGATGATGGCACCAGAAGCAAGCCCTATAAAAGGTGTCCAAACAAGACAGATCCCCATCAACAGACTCCTGCTCAACACTCATTGATTCTAAGGCCTAAGAGAGTGTCTCATACTTGGCTATGGTAATGTCGAGTTACATGAAGTGAGAGATGGGGGCGGCAACTCTTTAAGGTGGGTGGTGTATGAGTCGGTGTACATAATAGATGCAAGTGATCATCAAGTTGGGTCATCATATAGTTAGTCATGCTAGACATGATAATATATCAACACTACAAATATCTTCAAACAAAATTATGAGAAAAATGATTTACAAACGAACCAATACCAAGATAATATCTAAGTATTTACAAGGACAATTTTCTTCTTCGGGGTGCACTTTAGATGGATTAGACCAAGTTTGGACAAGTGAAATTTTGGTCAAAGGTGATTTGACTAACTCAAGATGTAGGAAAAGGAAAAGCTCTATGATCTTCACCAATAGGGCAAACAATAGGGAAGTATCTCACAAATGGGTGATGTGTAATGAGGTACTACACCCTTAACCTTGACAATCAGACTTCCCCCCTTTTTACTCTGACTTTGCTAGCTCCTTCTAGGACATGACTTCTTTTCTTTCTTGGACTCTTTCATTCTTGTATTTTCTTTCTTTCTAAGACCTTGGCCTTTATTTTATTTTGAACGCTCTTGCAAGTTTAGACTTGCTTCATTCTTCTTTGCTTGATTTTTTCTTTGACTTCGTCTTCATTTCTTTTTTTATTTTTCAGGTATAAGGAGTCTTGGACTGGGAGATTTCTTCTCATGCCCTTTTTTAAGGCATGGTAGGAGAAGTATTTCATGTTCCAGGTCTAGGGAGGAGCATTGCTCCTTGGCAACTTTCACTCCTTGATGATAGCCAGCCCCAAGGTTTTACAAGTGAGCCTCCTATATCGTCACAAAGATCATTGCACCACAAGCATGCCCGAGACACAAAGGATAACTGGGAGGCGTTCATGGTGAAGGGGTTATAGAAGGCATGTCAAGATTTAATTCATCAATCTTTAAATCAAAGGATGCAGACCAAAGTATGAAGTGGAATGGATGATGTGTGAATGGCCATTAGGTAGACCCAAAGAAGTGTTGATTAAGTTGTCATTGATGCCAACAGTGCCTGGTCATTGGTGCCCCTTGAGGAGCCCCTGAGGGTTAAGTAATTGTCAGTGTCTAAGGAGACCTTTTGATCATGTCCAAGCCCAAGTTTGAAGCCCTTGGAGCCCTTGGGACAATGACAAAAGCCCTGAACACCCTGTAGAGTGTTTAAGTACCCCAAATATGTTTTACGGTTCCCCAGTTGTTTCTTGGTTCCCCAGTACCACAACTTATGTCCCAGTATGCTACAAAAGTGTTGAAGAAGTTGCAAGAGTCCAAATGACCCTTTCAGTGGTCATTTGTGTTTATTGAGGTCATGGTACCCCAGGAGAAGGTCTGGCACCCACATAAATGGCGGCATGATGGCCCTTGGACACTATATGATCATCAATGATTTATTTATGTTTTGGGTCTTGGAATCCATACATATGGTGGTTTATAAGCCATGAAGCCCATGGAGCCCCTTGTCTTTGATTGTGATGAATAGCTATGATCTTGCATGAAGGTATGGTGAAGAAGCTTAAACCCATAAGTGCTCTTTAAGCCCACATGCTTAATGGTGGTTGGTAATAATAGCATATTGTATTCTTATCCTTGAAGAAGCTCATTGAAACCCTTACCCTTGTTAAGGAGCTTATGGAGATCATAAAAGAATGATGATACCACACCATTCAAAAGCTTGAAACCCCATCGTGTAAATAAAATTATTGGTGAAGTCGACTTAGCCTCTAAAGATTATTATTTTAATTATTAAAAAATAATAAACAATATATTTATGGAGATCATAAAAGAATGATGATACCCCACCATTCAAAAGCTTGAAACCCCATCGTGTAATTAAAATTATTGGTGAAGTCGGCCCAGTCATTTAATAAAAATTTAAACAAATTTAAAATTGGAAAGTCAGCTCATTAAAGAAATTAAATTAAAGTTTATTATAAATTTTTTTATGATGACAAAGTCGGCCCAGGTTGAAGGCATTTTTTTTTAATAAAAAATATATATAAATTTATCAGGTCGGCCCCCAAAATAAGGGAAAGGTGCATATAAATACAAGCCAATCCTCTATTTCGTAATGAGGAATTCTTGGAGGGAATTAAGCTCTGATTTTCGGGTATCTTCACAGAGGAGGAGAATTTCGGTGGAGCTCTGAGAATTTTCGGGTAGCAGAGCAGCAACAGCAGTCTGAAAATTATTTTTATTTTGGTATGTGGAGTTTTGATGGACTAAAGGAACACGTGGCAGCAGAAGAATTCTGGGTTATTTTTGCAGCAGTCCTTTCTTCCCTTTCTGAGGCAGCTGCAGAGCTTGAGGAGGATCAAACTCGAGGTAGATGAAGGTGATCAAGTTTCTATATTGCTCTGACTTCGGGTTAAGGACAGACCTTATGAAAGCAGCCAAAGGAGGAATATTTTGAAATCTGCCTTTTATGGACTCGGATATAACAGCAGAACAAGGATCAAGCCAACAGTAATATATGCAGTGTTGAAGTATGGAAAGCTGTCTCTGAATTTCGGGTTACAAGGAGGTTGAGTGAGATCAATAAAATGCAGACTTAAGGCAAGCATTAAAGTAGAGTCTATCTCTAATATTTCAGAGGGTTCTCTTTCAGAATTCGGTATCTATCCAAGAAGCTCGGGGGTCTGCTGCCCTTTACAATGTTTGTGGTCTGGAGGTCTGCCAAATTTTGTGGTCTATAATTTCTCTTTGACAAAATCTAAGTGGACTGGGCAATTTTGGTGAAGGAGCAGTGAAATTTCAGTGGTGACTGTTTGCAACAGTCCTCTTCTCCCGTTTTGAGCAGCAGTCAATGACAGACCCGAGTTTTGCAAACTGAGGCCAAGTTGTAACAACAATTTTCAATTTGTTTTGATGGCCAACTGAGGAGGAGCAGACCCAATCTGTCAACAGCTATCAAGTTCTTCTCATGTCTTTTTGGTGTTTTATTACAGCAGATTCAATGTGTAAGAAGATCTGGTTTTAGCAGCAGCTCAAAGGATCATTTTGCAAGCAGTGACATGGTTGTGACAACTACAAGACAGTGGCATGGGTTGCTTTGACAGTAGCAGAAATGTTCTTGGCTGACTTGGATAGTTGACTGTGATAGGTGAACAAATGCATGCACAGCATGAGAAGATAACCTCCAAAGTCTGAGGACGATGATGAAGTGTTGAAGGCCTTGTCATACTACTCAGCAACAGCAGAGATTGAGGTAAGTATAAAATGATGATGGTATATAAACTGTGAAGGATAGAGCAGTAATGCATGCACTATGATACTATGCATACCCTAGGTTAACAATACTCCTAGATATGATGATTGAATGATGTTTGGTACCATATGATGATGGTGCATACATGATGATGTTAATGCATGATTGCTCAAGAGGATTACTATATGACAGTGAGGAAGAGAAATTGACCTACAGTGATGAATGACCAAGTGGATTAAACCAGCAGTACTAATGGCAGCAGCAGTATAATGATAAGCAGTGGTATATTAGCATGGCAGCATTGACACATACAGGATGATGAAACAGTTTGATGGTTGATAAGCAGTGGTATTTTGTCAGTGATCAGAGAGCAGAAATAATCAGCAGCAGGTTCAGTGCTTGGTTTAACAGGTCCACAGGTTCAGCAATCCTTCTTTTCAGGGTGGTAGGGTGGTGCTAGGGCTCACAATTTTGTGAGCTGAGCTGTTGTAGCAGCTCGTCAGTTGCAGCTGACGAAGCCTAGGGGTTGTAGCCCCTTCCAGTTGAAGCTGGAGAAGTTGTACTAAATTTGTAACCCCAGTTGTTGCTGGGTCAAATTTTATTATAAAAGGCTTCCGTGGTTTTACCCCCAGGACTTGGGTTTCCACGTAAAAATCTTGTGTACTGTGCATCTATTTTTTTTTATGATATACTGCTATGATTGGTGATTAGCAACTTGCTCTTGATTAAAAATTTTATAATTGGCAAATACTGATTCACCCCCCTCTCAGTATTTCAACAAGAAGGGGGTAAATGTCCTTGCAAAGACCAAGAATTACCTTGGTTCAATGGAACATAAGTAAATCAAGAATGTACCCTCATCAACTTGAAAGTGTGATACTACTAACTATACTCACCAAATGATCAATACATCACATATGGCATCATCAACCTATAGTACATCATCACATAATATATCATCATGGCATGGCATAGCAGTAGAAATATGGCATATATCACATGATCATCACATCACAGCATAAAAAAGGAGACCCGATAGCAGCAAAGATGGGCCTCAATACTCTAGAATGCAAAGTGCTCTGAAGCAAAAAGAAATCTGAAAAATAGTATGCCTACGGAATGTGGCATAACAGGCCCATGATCTCTATTTAGTATTTAAAGAGCATGGACGGTCTTTAGCTGATGATCGATTGTGCAAAACTCATACGTAAATTATTTTTCCTTTTGCATTAATATATTGCCTCAAGTAGTTGTTTGGATAGGGCTGTGGACTGTTTCTCTCTCTGAAAGTTTTTAATTTTTAGCTACGTAAAACATCGGTGTCTCGATCTGTGATCTGCTTCTGTGAGTGGTTATTTAAGGTGTTTGACCTGTGTGGAAATGCCATGTTTTATTCTAACACTGTGTACTTGCTGCTACTTTCTTCAGTGGGATGTGTTTCAGTATCTAGAAGATTTCAGAGTGCAGTTTTGATAGAGATTTCAGTTTTATGTTATCCTCAATAGGTAGGTTAGAAATCAGACTAGGATTGTTAACATGTGCTGAGAAATTTTAATACCACCAAAGCAAGTATGCCATAGAACGAATTGAACCAAGTAGATGAAACTTAGTGAGTTTATGTTTGAAGGAAAAAAATTATTTGTGAGTTTTCTGCAATAAAGTAAGCCTCACGGACAAGGGGTACATGAAACCAGATTCAGAGCTACAAACGGCCAACATGGCAATTAACACACGGAGTGAGCAAATAGTAGGTCACCAATAACTTGAATCATGGCATTTTTGTAGCTGAACTAGTGCTGATGTCACATCAACAAGACCATAAATGGACCCTGCAAAGAAAAGTGCTGCTGCTGAAGAATCTGTCCCTTAAAGGAAAGAACGTTATGCCACCTGCAATTTCTCACTCTAACTGTTCTATTCCTTGTGTGTGCCATCTACATGGTCATAAAGATTGATGCCATCTCTCCAAAATTATAAAAATAAAATGCATTAGAAAATATGTACACTGGCACCAAAATAAGGCAAGAATATGACATTTCTAGAACATGTAACAAGAAACATTATTAAAGCGAAAAGCTGAAAGACATAATATTTTTATTTTTTTCTTTAAAGAGCTTAAATCTCCAACATTCTACTCTAACAAACAAGCACCATGTTGGATACAAACAGTCTGTTTGTATATTATTGCTGTATCAAGAAAATGTTGTTTTCATGTTAATATAAGCAGCATTTTTACAAAAAGATAAACCACTGACACTCAATCATAAAATAGGACATGGGGCCCATTTAAAACAAGCCCAGAAGATTTTTAAAACAATTGACAATAAAATTTGCCAGCCCCAGCATAAAACAAAAATGCATTATAAAACGTGTACAGTGGCTACAAAATAAGGCAAGAATATGGCATTTCTAGAACATAGTCATACAATAAGAAACTTTTATAAAGCGAAAAGGCTGAAAGATAAACTTTAAAGAGGTAGATCTCCAACATTCCGCTTTAACAAACAAGCAGCAATGTTGGAAACAAACAGTCTGTATATTATTATTGTATCATAAATTTTATTCATGTTAATAAGCAGGATTCTTCCAAAAAGAAAAATCTCTGGCATTCTATCATAAAATAGGACCTGGGGGGGCTTTTAAAAGAAGTCTAGAAGATTTTTAAATTTTAACACAACTGACAATAAGATTTCCCTGCCCCAACAGTCAGTGAATGCTGACCATCATGATAAAAATAACAGGTTAATATCATTTGCACCAAAAGCTAGGAAAAATGAACATGTTTTTGAAAACAATGGCATGCATGGGGACTATGCCAAAAAAAGTGATCGAGGAGATTCAATAAGGAATTCACATTTCATTCCACAAGTTCATGTTCAATCACATATTATGTCTCGAGAATGGAGCTTGTAGTTGCATTAGACAACACTTAATAGCATATATCACAAAGGATATATATAATATAACACATTACTCTCAATTGAACAGATTATGCACACATCAAAGCTTAAATGTGCCAAGATTAGACAATAGAGTTGAAAAGGATGTCTCTACCCAGCAATTCAGAAACACCATCAAGCTAAAACACCATCAAGCTAAAGACCAGTAAAGATTACTGAAAATCACAACCACATTACCTTATATCGAAATTGTAGATGGAAGTAAAAGTCTGGAGTGTTGATAAAAGTTTTGTCATTTTTAGGTCACAGGGCCGAAAGGGCATTGATGTAAAGTTCCCATCCAAGCTACAACTTCGACATGACCATCTGCAAAAAGAAGAAAAATACTGGAATCAAGAAGTACAGATTTTTATTTCAGATTAGAATCACCAAATTAAAAGACTTGCAAGAACAAATGTCATATTTCAAAGTCCGTGTTTGATTCTGCCTTCTTTACAACAAGGAGTAGAATCATTACCCCTGCTTGGTGCACCATTCTTTCAATTAATATGAAACAAAAAAGCCTCTCTATCTACATACGGACATTAGGGAAGCCCATATGGCCTATCACAATCCCAGTATCATACACATTCTACTGAAAGAAAAACAAAAAATGCATAATGTCCACACATGACCAAAAATGGAAAATGGGACCAAACCAATAAAACAGCCCATAAAGACCAGAAAAAGATGTCTAATGTGATACAGTTGTGGAGCAATAAGGAATCTGCTTATCTCACCAACAACCATTTAATTTCCTGACACCTATCAAACGATGCCATCTAGAGATTCTGAGATAACAAGGATCTCTTGCTTCAACTTGAGCAGTAGCCTAGAAAAGTCTCATAAAGGAACTAGGTAGATGTAATGTTTTTACTATCATTTGAGGTCAATCCCCCCGCTCCAGCACTTAAGAAATTAGCAATGAGGTGTTTAATAGTCCTTCTTGGCATGCTCCACAAAGGTGCCTACTAGGAGGCTGGATCTATTTTCTGGTAGTCCTAGTAGATGACTTAGATAACTGTGTAAATCTTTGAATGTCAGCATAGTGTAAAGCTTACTTATTCCAATAAGGGATGCAAGTGAATGCAAGTAGGAAGCAAAATATTGGAATCCATCATCCATAGGGGCATCTTCTCTCAGTACCTGTTGAAGAAAGGCTCTGCATTAAATAGGGAGGTTTGCCTTTGGTCCTATAATATGCTAAAGCTTTAAAGATAGTAATATCTTTATACAACGGACATTAAAAGATAGTAAGTAGAGCTATTGCACCCCAAATGTCTTTGAAAGATCTTCCTCTATTTCATAACACAGTAAAGCTCTAAAATATAAAGTGTCCCATCCCTAGATCTTTTGAGAAAGTCTATATGAATCAGCAGAAGTATGGTAATGCGATTCCACTCTGGGCTAATGAGACCAGACTCTAAGATAGCTGAGGGGCATCTCTAACAATGGAACCAATTATATTGAAGACAATCAGCAAGACTAATAATCCATCTAAAGTATGCAAAAGAAATGAATAGAGCAAGCATGCCTATCTCTACCTGTTAACCCATAAAGAGGCTAGGTGACCATGATATCATTCAATCGGTGATGGATGTTGCTTTAGAAACTCTTTCTACATATTTTGATGCATGCTCTTCCATTGAGGAGCAGATTTTGAGGTATTTGGTGCTTCCCGATGAAAAGCTACATATTTGGAGGTATTTCTCACCACTTGGGCTCATCTCACATAACACGAGGCTTTTCTACATATTTGGAGGCATGACACATCATCAGTTGGTTTGTTGGCATAATTTACAAAGTAATAAGGTGATTTCTAGAGAACACCTTCATGAGATGGTGACAAGTGGCATCTAAAACCCTTGTTCCAAGGTCAAAGATGTTGGATTTTGTGCAACTTCGGAAGATATTATTATTGTATTTTATTGTACTTGATTATACCTCCTAAGGGAGATGAACTTGATGTATTTAATTATGTAAAACCCTTGAAATAATCAATGTAATCCTTGGGATGAAAAGCAATCAAAAGAAAAATTAAAATTAAAATTATTATTGCTCCCCAAGTGAAGTCGGCCCAGTTAGGGATTTTCCATGTTTGCACTTGTATAAATAAGAGGTAAAGTGCACCTCATTATTCACCCATCCAATCAAGTGAAGTTCGCATCACCCAGAGAGGGAAGTTCACACCTGCTAGAGAAGAAGACTATTTTGGGGTTTCTACTTTTGGGAAGTATTTCCATCTTCTCTCTTTTATGATTGTACTCTGATCTCGGAATTATCATCTCTATACAAAGGTTGCTGGGTTTTCTCCCGTTTGGGTTTCCCAGGATAAACTCTGTTGTTATTGTTTTGTGCTGTGTCTTTCTTCTAGTGATCTTGGTTATGCATTTATATTATTATGCTGTGAATATATGAAATCTAACAAAAGATGCATCCTAGGAGGAGCACCCATCATCTTACGAGAATTTTGGAGGATTTCATGGCATTGCTAAGGGTCATATGCATCAAAGAAGAGGAGCGCTCCAATTAGAGAAGTTTCCAAAGCTTGTTTCAAGGAAAAGAAACAATGGTCAAATGCTAAACCACCCTATTAAGGAACCCCCTAGCTAGAAGATATGTAGCAGCTATGCATTATTTAAGTAAGGATTCTGGTATAATTTGGGAGTGCTCTACCTTTTCTTGAGTTTTATTGCTGTTTGGGAAGAGGAAACTTCTAGATGGCCATCCTTGGAGAACACCCTTGCTAGGAAAATGACATTTGGCATTCATATCACACATGGCATAAAGGAGAAGAACATTTGTGAGGAGCACTTCATTTAGAAACACATTGGAATGGCCCCTTTATGTCCTGTTTCCAAAGAAGAGCAAATATCTTTCGACAAAGTGCCCAGATGCTGCCAAACCAGTGCCAGAAGATGCAAAGTGGCAGCAGCATTTCAAAACTGTGGTCATAATAGAGATTCCTATCAATATTGAGGGAGTATGGTGATTTCAAATTTGCCACCTCATAATCCTAGCTGCATTTGACCATTTCCAATGGAGCACCCAACATGAAGGAGGATGTTGGCAGGTTGGACCTTCTTATGTATGTTTATGTATTGTTTCTTGGAGGAAGAGAGAGATCCATAATTTTCTAGAGAATTCTTTATAATAGTTTATTATAAAAGGGTTGATGAGGAGCTATATAAAAAGAAGAGATCCCTCATTTGCTAAGGCATGGTTGGATGAATGGGATTTTCCATCCAAGCTTAGTTGAAGATCTCTTGGGAGGAAGAAGTTAACAGTTAAGTTCAATGTAAGGTTTCGCCATTTCTCCTTTCTCTTGTGTGGATGAGTTGGGTTTTGCAAGGATTGCCACTGTATGTTGCTGCTGAAATAATCTTTCTAGAAGGGCATTCTTGCTGGAATAAATAGATTTTGAAACTTTTATCTCTTGCAAGAAAATTTCAAATATAAATCAAGGTGCTTTAGCTACTACTCATGTCTACTACTCTTCATGTTGGGTCCCATCGACCCATGCCTATGCTAATGTAGAGAAGCTTCTCAAAAACTTTGTGGGCCCATTCTAATGGAGACAAGGGCTTCCACGGGGTTAGTTGGAGCCTATTCTACTCCTAGAGAGAAAGGAGAAATGAGTATTTTGACAGCCCAAACACAAACCCAAGCTCTATGTGCCAAATGAATCATTAGAGTTGTAGAAGGTAAGGAATCATGGAAGTGCCTTCTCAGAAATTGTATTACCTCAGGAATCTCATATGGTTGGAAACTTGGAACTTGGGCAAACTAGGACAACCTTAATCTCTAGAGTCTAGACCCTATGCACCACCCCAACCCCTATCTAAATTAGGAGGACTTTTGTTGCCAAAAGTATTTCAAAACCCTGGGAAGCCATCAAGCATAAGTTATTTTAGAAAAGTAACTTGCTCAAGTATCAGCTCTCCTTCAATGACCATTGCCTATGGTGGTCCATAGTAGTACTTCAAGAAAGAAAGTCATTGGTCAAGGATCCCTAATTCTCAGCCAAGAGACTATATAAGAAAGGAATTCGAGCTCTCGAAGACCTTTATGACAATCAATCAAGAGACTAGAAGAGTTAGGATGCTTTAAAGACAATTATTTCTTGGATCTATAGACAAGAGTGTTCTAGAAAAAGTTCAAGTGCTAATCCCCAATAACCTCCTTCTTAATCTTGGCCTTCCAAGACCTTGGACCTAGGGGAAAAATTGGAAATGGAACTAAAGAAAGGGGTTTATGAAGTACAAGTTCGTCGATGGGCATAAATGGTTGTCAAAAAGGCTTTGGCTTGAGGCCAAGATCAATAAAGTCTAAAGAACCAAATCAAAGGAAAAGACCTAATTATATAGACTGAGGTCCATTGAGAAGTGGCACAGTGTCACTAAAATAGCATGTTTTGACTAGTCCTTATTGCATGGGGTCTTATCCATAGGAAAACACCTAAAATACTTGGGAATTATGAAGCGCGAATGCCCAAAGACTAAAACTCCAAGACACTTGTTCTAGTTCTATGAATATGCTCAATCATCCTAGGATTGAGCACTGACGCTCTATCATTCCTTGCTCCCAACAAACAATACTTAGAAGGTCACCCTATTGGGAGATTCTCTCCCTTGGCCCATTGATTTCCACGCAACATGCCACTAGATTAAAGTCCATATTCTATCATCTTTGGAAAACAAGAAATGAATGTCATTTCACCAACATAGCACAGCACAAACTTTGCCTGGCAAGAAGGGTCTTTAATTTGTGCCCATCTACTTCTAAAGATTCAAGCACATACTCAAAAGGTGGAGATGGAAGTATCAGCTAACCTGCGGGAGCTAATGGATTATTGGACCAGACTGCCATGTACCATGAGCAACATGCCACCTGAAGGGGCACTCTACTGCATGCTCTGCTCATTACCAGGCTTCCAACAGCCATCAGCACCAATGCAGAGGCAGAGCAGGTCAAGCTATAAGAGAGCATTGAGAGAGGCAAAGGAGCTGGCCCCTGGAAAGATACCCCATGGTCCCTCAGTTTGACAAGTTTCCTATTGTTCCTCTAGCCATATCCGAGCCAAAGCATCCTGAAGAATCCAAGCCAAGCAACAACAAATGGCAGCCAATCATGGTTGATCCTAAGCCCGCAATCAAAGGATGGGGTACTCCTCCGAGGACAAAGACCCTCCACCTAATGCAGGTTTGATGCCTACAGTGTCCTGATCTGTGCACTCGCTCTTGCCTGTTGGTCTGCTATTTATGTGTTTATTGATTTCTGACTTGGACAATGTGGCACTTTGATTTTGGGTAGCCTTGCATGGTTGTTTTTGATGGGTTAGGGTTTGTGCCTTTTGTCTACAGCTAATGGTGGCTGTTATGCCACCCTTGTTTTATGTAAAATATATTTTTTCTGTATTTTGGTAGAAATATGAAGCATTTTACCAAAGTTCACAAAATATAAAAATCCCAAGGATGTGGTCCAAAAGTGTGGTAACTGGATTATTCTTTTTAGTGGATATGCTTCTAACTATCACAAAGCAAGGAGATATGAGTGTTTCCCGTTCTCTTCATTGAGTGATGGCTCTTCATTGAGAAGACCATCATGCATTTACATTTCCGGAATACTGCAGAGATTCTGTGTTTGAAAAAAGTTTCAGGTTTTCTCATTTTTGTGAAGGAGGTTCAAAATGCAAATTAAAGAAAAGTTTTAACGCAGCTATACCTGAAAATTTTATCAAACATGTCTTACTGCAGAATCTTAAAATCACAAATATCTGCAAATATGTTTTCATCTAATTTAGTGATTTTTTTTTCTCGAGACCCTGATATTTCTGTGTTCCAGTTTCCTGCCAGTTTGAAAAGTGAAAAGCCCATTCTCTTTTCATGTTTACATGGAGAAAAGCACTGGTATCCAAGTCAAAACGAAGTGTTTTAGCCTTTTAGGTAAACAACACAACATGCACAGCTGAGTAACCAGCATATTGTGGCTTCAATATACTCACTCTATCAGTAGAACCTTATCTCACTAAAACTTGCTATTGAATGATGATATCAAGTTGAAAATTAGAAGTGAATACCTTAGTAGGCGATAAAAATATCATGCTAACCAAACTAAATGTGAAGTATAAGAAAAGGCAGGTTTGGCCATTGAATGTAAAAAACTTTAAAAGATTATGAAAATAGTATGAAAACCTTCTTGGGCTGTAAGAGATGTGAACAACAATTCTCTCATCTGCTTCCCCATTTTCATAGACCGGTACTGCTCTTGCAATTGTCTTGACTGCCTGGTATCACAGTTAAAAACAAAAGACATCTTGAGGACTAGATTGGAAGGTGTAAGGAGCTGCACTGATATTTTTCATGCCTCTATCAGTATTGAAGTAAAAAACAATTCTTCATCTAACAATATTCAATAATGAATTCCAAAACATATTGGAGAAATATTTCAAAGATTTTCATATCCAAAGAAACAAGTGCAGCAAAAAAAAAATAGCATGTTATGTGCACTACCATATAAAATTGGCATTTTAGAGAACGAGATAAAGAACAGAGCCATGACCATTAGTTCTCCCTAGGGTAGACTGCCCAAGCTAGGGCCAGCACCTGCTCCTGGTTCGTGGATGTCATTCAAGTTTGCAACTTGGGGGTTTTTCTGTGGCAATGTTTTGCATGCTGTTTTGCAAAATTTGTGTGCAAATTGGGACATGTTTCACCAGACATGAGCCACTGCAGAGGGAAACGTGCATGCTGTATTTCATCTGATGGTTGCATACACCAGTAATCCAGAAATTCCCTGTAGATTCTTAGGTTGAAAGCTACAGGGGCAAAATTCTGACAGTGGACTGGAAACTGTTGGTGCTGTCTGGAGATCTGCCCTTTGCCTTCTGAGGCTCAAAGTTCTTTACTCGTGGTCGCTCCTCTTCTGTTCATAGTGCTCCAGACTGAATCCATTTGCAGTTGCAGAACAGTGACAAGGGCACTGTTCCACATAAAAATGTAGAGCAGAAACGAAGGACTGAGTTCTGCCCGAATTTTCTCTGAAGCCCAAGTTTTGAGCTCATGGGTGTTTTGAATACCCCTTTGGTAGATTCATGTTGGACATATATCCGAAAATAACTGCTAGCCAATCATGGAGGTCATAGAGGATAAGAATGTCAGCTCATCTGATCAAGCTTTCATAGCAGAAGCTCAAGCCAAAGAGGAGGGGATTAATGGTGTCTCAGCTGGAGATATCACTTTTATTGCTCAAAACCCTTTCTTTGGTTCCAACCTGATTGAAGCCATGGTCAAGATCTTCCATGCAAGGGGTATTCAAGGCCTCTTGATGTTAGATTTTTACCTTGTTGCTCGGTAGCTGGTTCACCTTCTGCACGGTGTCGCAGTTTCAGCAAGGGCTACCTCAATTCCTGTGCAGTCAATATGAGGTCTCAGCAGGTCAAGTTCTTGGGAACAGCACTAGAGTTCTTAGGAAAGAGATGGCGAGAGTGCATGCATGCCTCCAGCATGCATGTGCCAATCTTTTAAAGTGCATGTCTTGGATTGTTGATCCATTTTACTAAGCTTTGTTATTTCAGAGTTTGTTTCTATTAAAGTTAATGCAGCTGCAAGAGCCATTCTGTGAATGGTACCCTAGTCAGTTAACTAGGGTTCTGCAGTGAACGTATCCGTTCACTAGGTTAAGAAACGAATCCGTCTTCCATATTTGAGATAAATGATAATAATATATTGATAAATGGTGATAAAGTTACAAAAAGCTCGCCTTTATAGGGCTTGAGCAAGAATAGCGAAGGGTTACACCCTTTCGCTTATTAACCTAATAATCTATTTAATATATAAATAATAATATTAATTAAATATTCACAGCATTGCCTTCCCCTTTTGGAAAGCTTTGTCCTCAAAGCTTGAGTATTTTCCTAATGTCGTCCTTCATTCAGATTCAGTGTCGGTATTAGAATCGGACGCAATTTCTTGTGTAGAGACTTACACTTCCTTTCCATTGATGATTTTGCACTGTATTGTCTGATTGTTCCTACATTTATGGCCTAGGATCCAATCATCACCGCATCAACGACATATGTTTTTCTTCTTCTTTCTATTATCAAAGTAACTGTTAGATGGCTTTGATCTATTTTCCATTTCATAGGCATATGATTGAGGTTTGTGGCATTGATGGCCGGGTGACCACGTATCTTCACAGTACCTACATTGTGTCTCTTTTTCTTGTCGATAATGGTTGTGGCCTCTTGTTTTTATTCCTTCCAGTTTGCGTTCTGCAGCTTTTGCTTTATGTCTTGCTACCTCTACGTTAGGTATGTCGTGTAACTTTAACTCTTTTTGGAGGTACGGTTTAAGACATCCTAAATAGGTTTCGAGTCTTTGCTTGTCAGACAACCCAAATACTCGTGTCGACAAGGATTCCCACTGATGTGTGAATTCCTCAACACTTCCAACTTGTTGTAATCTCGTAAGTTTACTGAAAAATTCATCTTCCTTGATTCCTTGAAACCTATTAAAAAAATCATTTTTGAACAAGTTCCAGGTGTAGGCAAAATTGTCTCTCTTCCACCATAAGTACCAATTATAGGTGTACCCTTCCATATGCATTGACGCATATTTCACCTTCTCCTCGTCATATTGAACATTGTAAATGTCGAAGTATTCTTCCGCTTTGTTTAGCCAAGCAACGCATTGGTCTTCACTTCCATTGTATTTCGACAACTCTATTTTTGCCTTAGGTGGGTACACTATGTAAGGGTGATATTGATTCCCTTTTGCTTTATGGTTTGATGGTGTATCAGAACTACTAGACGATGTAAGTGACATATTTGAACTGCTTCGTTGTTGGCGGTGATTTTTATCTTTTTTATTCTCTACTATCTTACTGATAGCTTCTATTTGGCTGTTTAATCGTGCCTCCATATCTGGCAGTACTTTTGTTTCTATCTCTTGCTTAAGCGTTGCATTGTTAATCTTTATTTCTTTTTGCAATTCTTCTTGATTCTTGGCAAGTGCTTCCTGTGTGAAAATATGAAATGAGGCATCTAGCATGTCTGGACTGCTGACTTGGTCTGTCTTAAGCGTTAGTCTTTGTAACGCCTCCATTAATGTATTATGGTTCTGCATCATGGTGCTCAAGTTCTGGGTTATGGTGTTTATGTTTTGAGTCATAGCACTCATTTTGTCATCCAAGTTTTTTGTTTTTCGTTCAGAGTGTCAAATTTTTCACTCAACCTTTTTTGTAGTACCAGAACAACTTCATCTTTGATTTCTTTTTTAAGCACGGCATTGTTATTTTTCATCTCTTCCTTTAAATCTTCTCGAAACACTTTCTCAAGTTCGTCCATTCTGGAGTTTAGACCTTCAACGATTTTTAAATCTCTAATTTGGTCTTTTTCTAATTTTTCTAGTCGGTTTCGTAACTTGGCCATGATTCTTGATCTAGTGGGGGGGGAGTGAATAGAAGAACGATATTTTGGTTTATGAGGGGTGGAAAAATGACTTATACAAAATTTTCAAATTTTTCTTGAATAATAATAAATATTAATTAATTAATTAATATTATTATTGTTTTTATAAACTATATAAATAGTTTGTTATATAGTTTTTTTGAAAAATTTATATATAATAAAATAAATATGATAATAATAATATTATTATTATATTTTATTTATTTTATTGAGAAATTGACGACAACAAGAGTGCAGCGTATGTATTTTAGGGTTGAATAGCAAGAGTGCAGCGTGCTACGTGGGCGATGGAAGAAGTGTGGAGATATGGCGGGAGGGCAGAGATGGAGGTTGAGGGAGGGCTGGCGTGGTGGTCGAGCGTATGGAGATGAGAGATGGAGGAAGATGGAGGGATGGAGAGCAAGGGAAGGCGTAGAGGGAAATTGCGGGGCTGGTGTAGCAGGCGGAAGGAGGGAGGGAAGTGGTGGTGGACGTGGAGAGCGTGGTCGTGGCACGGCACGGAGGAGAAGAGGAGGTGTTATCACACAACTTGTAGTTGCCCCTAGTGGTATCCCATCCGGGACGGTAGAGGAGTCAGGCAACTAAAGAGGTGACCCAAAAGATGCCACGGTTCCCAATGCAGGTGGGAGTCACGTCAACCGAGGCACTCTTCGCTTTAGGTCAAGGTGTAACTAGACCAAGGGGGAGACCCTATACCCCAATCACAGTTGATTGGACCTAAGCAAGGTTTCTAAGGGTAGATAAGTAATGAGTTACGGAAACCAATGCAAGGCTAAGTGGACCTAAGGTTTAAGGTACGGTTGAGGGAGGTATAAGAGATTAATAATGTTTCAACCTATGTATGGTTTAGGCCACATGATGGGCTATGATGACAAGTTATAGTACCAAGTGTTTACACAAGTGGGTCTAGTTTTCTTGGGAAGTGTGAAGTGATTCTAGGTAGGCCCACAAGGTGAAGTTAGGTATGAGGTAGGTACTATAGGTTGGATATAGGCTAGATCTACGAGTTTAAGTTAATTGCAATGATACCCATGTACTAGATCTAGATTTTGACACGAATCCCAAGGAGTGCGACTTGCTTGGTGATGGACTAGTGCCTTGTTAAGTGGGCTAATGGGGTCAAAAGGTATGTCAAATTGTAGATCGGGACACCTAGAAGCCAAGTCAAGTGGATTGGATGAGATTCAATGGTTGGATCTTAGTAGATCTAGGTTTTTAAATGATGACCAAAAGTGGACCACAATCCCTTAAAACAAGGAATGCAATCCCCAAGGCGGATCTTGATGAAAGGACAGTGTAGACCTAGGTTTCAAGGCATGGGCATTCCAAATCCACAAAAATCTCCAACACCCACTTCCTAGAAGTGGACCAACTCAAAAAATCAAGGGGGTGCGACTTGCTCAAGGAGGGTCCAAAAGTGGGTTTTGGTGGACCAAAACAAGTCCAATGGCCACCAAAATGTAGATCCGGGATGTTAGTACCCCGATCTATGTTCCTTCAAAATTTCAAGTGAATCAAGTGGCTAGATCTTAGTAGATCTAAGTTTTAAGATGCCAAGAAGGTCAAAAGGGGGTTTCAACCCCTTAAAACATGGAGAGATGTCCACAAGGTAGTTTTCACCAAAGTAAAGATATGGGTATAGGTTATCAAATGTCTAGATGTCAAATCAAGTGGGATCTCACCTACCCATGTGCTAGATCTAACCCAACAAGCTTCTCTTAGGAAAATCGATTTAGGTTCAAAAAGGCTTTTTGCATTGAAAAGTGTGTCAATTTTTAGCCAATCACCACCAAACTATAGATCCAACTAGGGGTGGATCCTATAGAGGTGGGTTTTTAATATCTTTTCAATTGCAAGGCTAGATCTAAGTAGATCTAAGAAATACCAAAATTGGGGTTTTGATTTAATTAGGGTTTTATGACCAATGAAGATAGAATGGATGAAAGAGGCACATACCTTGTAGATCTTACCTCAATTGCTTATGGCCACCTTGCAAGTTGATAGCATTCTCCTATGTTTCTATTCAAGAGTGAGATCCAAGTGCTCCAACCAAATCGCCCTTCTCCAAGATAGCCAAATCGTCCTCCTCCTACAAGACAAGATCAAAGAAACAAGTCAAGCAAGATGATTATGAAAATGGTAGAAAGATGTAATAGAAAGCATCAACTATGTCACGAAAATACAATAATGATACTCCCTGTCACAAGATCAACCCAAGAGAGAATATGTGGATCCCTCCAACAATAACCCTCAAAAAGTCGCCCTCCTCTCTCCAATTCGACTTTCCTGTCAAAAGGTTAGCAAAAACACCAAAATCCACAATGATACATAGAAGAGATACTTTATATTCAATATGCAAGAGAATCCACAATGCAAGAGAGATGTGCTCCACAAAAAATCTTCTATTCCAATATTCCAGAGCTCCAAAGGTGAGCTATACAATGGGGGGTCTCCTCCTTATATAGGATAATAAAGACCAAAACCCTATACCACTCTACAATACTACATCAAATGAGTGGTTGAGATTATAAGATCTCATCATACAATCAATGGCTAGGATGACCCATAACATAATATCACATGGATCACTCAACATAACAATAGCGCCCTCACTAAATGGTACAATGGAGGGTGACGTCATCCCACAAGAGGGGTAGAAAGTACAATAATCCACCTCATGATGACTAGGACATGATAAAATAAGCACATGGTGGGGCTAGGAGGTATAAATCCTTGCTAGCTCACCCCAAGGCACAATAACATAATAAAATATGTCCAATATAATGACAATGACCAAAACTGTCCTCAGAATCCATGACAGTCGAGCAGTAAATGTCCTCCTGTGATCAATCTGGAGATACCCACATGGTGAAAACTGACTGGAAGATAGTGAGATCACCCTGGAAGACCTCTGTGAAAACCAAATGCCAAAACCTTGCCTTAATTGCCCAAATCGATTTCCTCAGTGACCACTTTATCCCATTTTTTAACTGCCTCGGGAACTGTGAAAGTGCCAAAACTGCCTCCTAGGGTGCTAGCGCTGTCCATCTGAGCCCACCAGGCTCTCCGGGAGGGGGGATAAATGGTAATAACAAGTGGCTGGACCACCCCCTCCATCATCAGCGCCCTAGGTGAACTGGCCTCTCGGGGCCCCTGCTGCTCAGGCTGGGAAATCAACCCTAAATCTGGTCAACAAGTGTAAAACTGCATCAATCACTGTCAGAAGTGCCCGGAACTGAAAGATAAGTGTCTCAATGGATCCAGAAGACCCAAATCCACTAGGAATGAGTACTCATACACCCTGGGTTGCCCTAATGGGCCAGCTGTAGGGTCCACCATATATGGACAATGTATAATCTGCTGATCTGAAATAATAATAACCTGCTGAACTGGATCAAACATCATCTGTATCATATGTCCATCATATGATATCATCATCAAATATGTGGGGCCATAAATCATCATCAATAATCATCCATACATGGTCCACATCATCACGGATCCCAAGAATATATAATCAAGGATAAATCACATCAGTAGATTAAGACAATGTTTCTCTAATCATTCCCACAGCTAAGCTCAAAGTATAAATTCCATTCAGTGGCATTAATCAAGTTAACATATTCCGTGGTTATATAAAATTACTTGCACCATAGTTCAAATGACAAACTCACCCATTGGACATGGTCAAACTGCTAGTGAAGGATGAAGGCTAGGAGCAAGGTTGGGCCAAGGGTTTGACTTGTCTAACTTAACTCAAAAATACTTTGGACTGGGAAAAGGGGGAAGCTACAAACTCTGTGCTGGACAAAAGAACACGGGGGATGGCTGTGCCTCACAAATGGATAAGTTGTTTAGAGAGTGTTTATTCAACTTAGGCATCATGTCTACATCAAGTTGATCCAGGTTCATTAGGATCATTCAATTTTATTTCCATGGCCTTTTTGGCCTACATAACCCTTCGGATTTCAGATGTGCTGAGAAGCACAACTAGTTGCAGCTTGCATCCAGGGCATGTTTTTCATATATTTATACAAGGTCAGCAATTGTTTAGATATAGCTTTTAAGAACTATTGCTTTTTGGACCTTTCTTATACTCTTCGAGGAGTATATATTTTTTTTTAGCTTTTCACTGCTCTTGCCCTTTTTTGTTTCCATGGGCGAATTTTTAGTTTCCATAGGTAGAACATGAGCTTTCAGTTTTAGCCAACAACATCTCAAGTGACTAGGGGGAGTTCGAGCCAAGGCCTACAATCCAACTCACCAAAGGCAAGTTCTGTCACCAACTCAGAGCCGAGACACTGAATAAACAGGGATGCGGTCCAAACACAGAGGTAGAAAAATGGGGAAGTCCTCAGTATCAGAAAGTCAAACGAGACATGTCAGGGTTTAAAGTCAAATAGGAAGGTCATGTATGGATGGAGGCAAGTGAATATGGAGCCTACACTAGCAGACAACTGGTGTCGGGGAAAGACCATGTCTATGTAAGGTAAAATACCAGTAAGTTTTGTTAAATGACCTAAAAAGTGCAAGCAATTGTCCATTTTAAGATTTACAGTTCATTTTAAATAGTTTGCCACATCAGGAATAATATACCAAGCACATGCCTATGATCATGACTAAATCAACAAGATAATAATCCACAGTCAGTGAGAACATATCCATAGATCATACAACATCATCATAATAATCATCATCATGCATCATCTGAAACACTGCTGCAATATATCTCTAGGCACTGAACTGAAACTGTAATGGGATAAGTGGTCACATCATTCATCAAATCTGAACTCTCAAGGCTCAGCCTTGACACAAGGTCATAAAATCTGAATAATGTACTGCTCTGATCATAAGTGATCCAAAATATATAGCCATGCTCTGGAATAAGGAAGCTCTGGAATGTGCAGATATCTGCTGTACAAGAATAGTAGCCCTGCTACTATGGTGTGATAACATCTGGCTCCAGCTGGGACAAGTGCTCTAAGGGAGAGAGCGCTTGAGAACCTCAGAATCTCTGGTCTCGAACTGCTCTGCATCAATCTTCAATCCAGCACTACACCATCCTTGCTTTCAGCTTTTATCTTGCACCTGTTCCTGCTCTCACAAAAACTAGAATACCATCATGGAGCATGTATGGGATAAAAACAAAACAAAACTGAAAACTAATCTAAATCATAAACTGAAAATGCGTCAAAATATAAATTTAAACTAACATGGCATATATTATTATCATTTATCATTTTTATTTACTGTGCAGGAGGGCAAGAGTACTTTTTTAATCAGGCAATCTCAACTTGCACAGGAAGCCAACAATATAAATGCTAACTATAATTTCTTAAATGTATGCAGGAGAAGAGACAAGCTTAGGAAGGAGCAAGACTCAACTCAGGCAGAAACAAGAAAAACGGGACAATACTCGGCACACAGAAAAAGAAAAATCACACAAATCCTACTGCTCAAGTGAGCTTATTCAAGACTTACCTACCCTACTCTAACCAATTAGCGCCAATGTTAGGTAAAATCATAAATCCAGTGCAACCATTCATCAAACAAATTAATGATTCTTCTTTGATTTTTGTTGATAAAACAAGTCAAGATTGGATTAAAGATTAATGAAATTGAGAGCAAAATCTTCCTAACTTGTTCAAAAATTGAAGAATGGTTTGAATGATACAATATGACATCATGCCAAGGAGAAGATTGTCTGATGCAAACATCCTCCATCAAAGAACTGATAGGATCATAAAATTTATGCAAGTTAAACTTAGGGATGGATGGAGGGAAGACATAAGACATGTGATTCGATTCATTTTCGCACAAATTAACTTCTTCATTTACTTCTCTCACATATTCAATTTGATTCTCCTTGGGACTGATGATCAAATAGAAATCAAGTGGCGACAACTCAAAGCTTAGAAGACGAAAAATCAAAGTCAGACCTTCTTGATGCTCAAAAATGGAGAAAAGATGGAATTGATCTTTAAACACCTTTTCTAGCCACCTAGAATGATTGATAAATTGACAACAAGCATTATGGTTCCAAAGTGACTGAAAAGGGAATTGAAGTACATTTTCTCCAAACATGTAATCATGCTTATACTTTCTGTTGAAAATTTCAAAAGCAAAAGATTGACTAGGCCACCAACCCCAAAAAGATTGAAAAGGATGGGTAGGGAGGGTGGAAGCAATTTCTCCCAAATGGATAGAAAAATTTGGCCTTGGAATTTGACAAAAGGAAAGGCCTTTTAAAGCAATGTTGTTTATTCTGGGAATGATAAACTTTTGATCAAGTCTTATATTTACAAACCGAGGATAAGGTTTTAATTCTAATAAATGGATGAAGCTGTTTTGACTAAGGATGGAAAATTTAAAAGACTCATTATAAGAAGTGGAACAAAGATTAGAGCATCTAGTGTGATTCACTAATTCATCCTCATCTTGACCTTCTATTGATTCATCATTAAATTCATATGAGGATAAATGATCATTTTTATTTAAATTGTCGGGGATAACATCAACAAGTTCATTTAAAGCATCCTGATTATTCGCACAATGATCATGTGAAACCACCACTAATGGATCTTGGTCAATGTCCCCACTTTCTTCTTCTTCAAAAAGATGATGAGAAATTAAAGGATTGTTAATGATAGAATGATGAAGGAGTTCTTTTTCTGAAGGATCCAAAGAATCAGAAATTTCTTCAAGGTCAGAAGAGGGGCTACTCAAGGACTGATTTGAAGTGTCATTATTACTATCATGGTCCTTGTCAAACTGATCCTCAACAACACAGTTATTGCTTGATGTCTCTGTTAAGGATTGTTCAATATTACTACCCCATTTATTCTTTAATAACCCAACAAACATGTCATATCCAGTGATGGATCCTGGGGTTAAATTATCAAACCATAATCCGGCATTTCCACCTAATGTCTCACCCAGGGCCCGCATATAAACATCTTCATCATCAGCACCCCTAACTTCCATATAATCCCAAAATCTTTGTAAATGATTTTCAATTGACTCAAAATAATTTCCATAGAAACGAGGCAACCATTCAGAGTAATTATTTGGCATAAGATGAGGTGCCCCATGGATTTCAGAGAAGTCAAAAGGAGACGGCTTAGCCGGATTTTTAATAACTTTGGCCATTCTACTAGGGATTAGTTTTGGATGTCTAACTGGAATGCTAGAGTCATTTGACCGAGTGCTTTGGTTGCAAGGCCTTGGTTGAGATTGACTTTTGTTTGAATTAATTGGGTTAATATTTTTACTTGCAGAATGAAAAGAATGATGAGAGTCAGAAGAATTATGTACATAATCACTTCCATATTGATATCTTGACTGACTTTCATTATCTTCTTCCAACTGCCCTCTATAGCGAGATAGATTCTCATATATTTCATTCATACACCTTGTCATTTGGAAGAAAATGTCTGAATTCATTTATGATTTACAAATTACAAAATTGAAAGATGGGAATGGGTTCGATCCTCAGCGGAGTCACGATTAGGAGTCGCCAGGTAGATTTTTAGGCTCTACTACCAAGAGGTATGTCGTTTAAAGTGCAGAGAGATAGTGAGACACAAAGGTGTGTTGAACCAAGGTAGGCCCCTACCTCCCCGGCAGCGGCGCCAAAAATGTTATCACACAACTTGTAGTTGCCCCTAGAGGTATCCCATCCGGGACGGTAGAGGAGTTAGGCAACTAAAGAGGTGACCTAAGAGATGCCACGGTTCCCAATGCAATGTGGGAGTCACGTCAACCGAGGCACTCTTCGCTTTAGGTCAAGATACAACTAGACCAAGGGGGAGACCCTATACCCCAATTACAGTTGATTGGAAACAAGCAAAGGTTTCAAAGGGTAAAAAAATGATAAGTCACGGGAACCAATGCAAGGCTAAGTGGACATAATGTTTAAGGTATGGTTGAAGGTGGTATCATGGATAGTTATTGTTTCAACCTATGTATGGTTTAGGCCACTTGATGGGGTATGATTATTAAGTATAGTACCATGTGTTTACACAAGTGGGTCTTGTTGCCTTGGGAAGTGTGAAATGGTTCTAGAAAGGCCCACAAGGTGAAGTTAAGTGTGAAGATGGTACTATAGGCTAGATATAGGTTAGATCTACAAGTTAGAGTTGGTTCTAGGATTACCCATGTGCTAGATCTAGGGTTTGACACTAATCCCAAGAAGTGCGCCTTGCTTGGAGAAGGACTAGTGCCTTGTTGGATGGGCTAATGGGGTCAAGAAGAATGTCAAAGTGTAGATCGGGACACCTAGAAGCCAAGTCAAGTGGTTTGGATGAGATCCAATGGTTGGATCTTGCTAGATCTAGGTTTTTAGGTGATGACCAAAAGTGGACCACAATTCCTCAAAACAAGGAATACAATCCCCAAGGTAGATCGGGACAAAAGGACAGTCTAGACCTAGGTTTCAAGGTATGGGCAATCCAAATCCACAAAAATCTCCAACACCCACTTCCTAGAAGTGGTCCAACTCAAAATTCCCAAGGGGTGCGACTTTCTCAAGGAGAGGCAAAAAGTGGTTTTGGTGGACCAAACCAAGTCCAATGGCCACCAAAATGTAGATCCGGGATGTTAGTACCCCGATCTATGTTCCTTCAAAATTTCAAGTGAATCAAGTGGCTAGATCTTAGTAGATCTAAGTTTTAAGATGCCAAGAAGGTCAAAAGGGGGTTTCAACCCCTTAAAACATGGAGAGATGTCCACAAGGTAGTTTTCACCAAAGTAAAGATATGGGTATAGGTTATCAAATGTCTAGATGTCAAATCAAGTGGGATCTCACCTACCCATGTGCTAGATCTAACCCAACAAGCTTCTCTTAGGAAAATCGATTTAGGTTCAAGAAGGCTTTTTGCATTGAAAAGTGTGTCAATTTTTAGCCAATCACCACCAAACTATAGATCCAACTAGGGGTGGATCCTATAGAGGTGGGTTTTTAATATCTTTTCAATTGCAAGGCTAGATCTAAGTAGATCTAAGAAATACCAAAATTGGGGTTTTGATTTAATTAGGGTTTTATGACCAATGAAGATAGAATGGATGAAAGAGGCACATACCTTGTAGATCTTACCTCAATTGCTTATGGCCACCTTGCAAGTTGATAGCATTCTCATATGTTTATATTCAAGAGTGAGATCCAAGTGCTCCAACCAAATCGCCCTTCTCCAAGATAGCCAAATCGTCCTCCTCCTACAAGACAAGATCAAAGAAACAAGTCAAGCAAGATGATTATGAAAATGGTAGAAAGATGTAATAGAAAGCATCAACTATGTCACGAAGATACAATAATGATACTCCCTGTCACAAGATCAACCCAAGAGAGAATATGTGGATCCCTCCAACAATAACCCTCAAAAAGTCGCCCTCCTCTCTCCAATTCGACTTTCCTGTCAAAAGGTTAGCAAAAACACCAAAATCCACAATGATACATAGAAGAGATACTTTATATTCAATATGCAAGAGAATCCACAATGCAAGAGAGATGTGCTCCACAAAAAATCTTCTATTCCAATATTCCAGAGCTCCAAAGGTGAGCTATACAATGGGGGGTCTCCTCCTTATATAGGATAATAAAGACCAAAACCCTATACCACTCTACAATACTACATCAAATGAGTGGTTGAGATTATAAGATCTCATCATACAATCAATGGCTAGGATGACCCATAACATAATATCACATGGATCACTCAACATAACAATAGCGCCCTCACTAAATGGTACAATGGAGGGTGACGTCATCCCACAAGAGGGGTAGAAAGTACAATAATCCACCTCATGATGACTAGGACATGATAAAATAAGCACATGGTGGGGCTAGGAGGTATAAATCCTTGCTAGCTCACCCCAAGGCACAATAACATAATAAAATATGTCCAATATAATGACAATGACCAAAACTGTCCTCAGAATCCATGACAGTCGAGCAGTAAATGTCCTCCTGTGATCAATCTGGAGATACCCACATGGTGAAAACTGACTGGAAGATAGTGAGATCACCCTGGAAGACCTCTGTGAAAACCAAATGCCAAAACCTTGCCTTAATTGCCCAAATCGATTTCCTCAGTGACCACTTTATCCCATTTTTTAACTGCCTCGGGAACTGTGAAAGTGCCAAAACTGCCTCCTAGGGTGCTAGCGCTGTCCATCTGAGCCCACCAGGCTCTCCGGGAGGGGGGATAAATGGTAATAACAAGTGGCTGGACCACCCCCTCCATCATCAGCGCCCTAGGTGAACTGGCCTCTCGGGGCCCCTGCTGCTCAGGCTGGGAAATCAACCCTAAATCTGGTCAACAAGTGTAAAACTGCATCAATCACTGTCAGAAGTGCCCGGAACTGAAAGATAAGTGTCTCAATGGATCCAGAAGACCCAAATCCACTAGGAATGAGTACTCATACACCCTGGGTTGCCCTAATGGGCCAGCTGTAGGGTCCACCATATATGGACAATGTATAATCTGCTGATCTGAAATAATAATAACCTGCTGAACTGGATCAAACATCATCTGTATCATATGTCCATCATATGATATCATCATCAAATATGTGGGGCCATAAATCATCATCAATAATCATCCATACATGGTCCACATCATCACGGATCCCAAGAATATATAATCAAGGATAAATCACATCAGTAGATTAAGACAATGTTTCTCTAATCATTCCCACAGCTAAGCTCAAAGTATAAATTCCATTCAGTGGCATTAATCAAGTTAACATATTCCGTGGTTATATAAAATTACTTGCACCATAGTTCAAATGACAAACTCACCCATTGGACATGGTCAAACTGCTAGTGAAGGATGAAGGCTAGGAGCAAGGTTGGGCCAAGGGTTTGACTTGTCTAACTTAACTCAAAAATACTTTGGACTGGGAAAAGGGGGAAGCTACAAACTCTGTGCTGGACAAAAGAACACGGGGGATGGCTGTGCCTCACAAATGGATAAGTTGTTTAGAGAGTGTTTATTCAACTTAGGCATCATGTCTACATCAAGTTGATCCAGGTTCATTAGGATCATTCAATTTTATTTCCATGGCCTTTTTGGCCTACATAACCCTTCGGATTTCAGATGTGCTGAGAAGCACAACTAGTTGCAGCTTGCATCCAGGGCATGTTTTTCATATATTTATACAAGGTCAGCAATTGTTTAGATATAGCTTTTAAGAACTATTGCTTTTTGGACCTTTCTTATACTCTTCGAGGAGTATATATTTTTTTTTAGCTTTTCACTGCTCTTGCCCTTTTTTGTTTCCATGGGCGAATTTTTAGTTTCCATAGGTAGAACATGAGCTTTCAGTTTTAGCCAACAACATCTCAAGTGACTAGGGGGAATTCGAGCCAAGGCCTACAATCCAACTCACCAAAGGCAAGTTCTGTCACCAACTCAGAGCCGAGACACTGAATAAACAGGGATGCGGTCCAAACACAGAGGTAGAAAAATGGGGAAGTCCTCAGTATCAGAAAGTCAAATGAGACATGTCAGGGTTTAAAGTCAAACAGGAAGGTCATGTATGGATGGAGGCAAGTGAATATGGAGCCTACACTAGCAGACAACTGGTGTCGGGGAAAGACCATGTCTATGTAAGGTAAAATACCAGTAAGTTTTGTTAAATGACCTAAAAAGTGCAAGCAATTGTCCATTTTAAGATTTACAGTTCATTTTAAATAGTTTGCCACATCAGGAATAATATACCAAGCACATGCCTATGATCATGACTAAATCAACAAGATAATAAGCCACAGTCAGTGAGAACATATCCATAGATCATACAACATCATCATAATAATCATCATCATGCATCATCTGAAACACTGCTGCAATATATCTCTAGGCACTGAACTGAAACTGTAATGGGATAAGTGGTCACATCAGTCATCAAATCTGAACTCTCAAGGCTCAGCCTTGACACAAGGTCATAAAATCTGAATAATGTACTGCTCTGATCATAAGTGATCCAAAATATATAGCCATGCTCTGGAATAAGGAAGCTCTGGAATGTGCAGATATCTGCTGTACAAGAATAGTAGCCCTGCTACTATGGTGTGATAACAGGAGGGTTGATGGGTGGACGCGCAGGTGTGGGAGGATGCAGGTGGGGGGTGCGTTCGCAGGAGGAGGTGATGAGCGCTAGTTGTAGAGCGATGTGCGCAGGATAAGGGGTGGGAGGATGTGTGAAGGGCGATGGAATCGAGGCGATAGAGGGAAAGCGTGGGGAAAGTCGCGGTGAGAGAGAGGTGCAGGTGACGGGGAAGATGCCACGGAGGAGAGGGTGATGGGAGGCATGAGTAGATACAACGAGGAGGAGGGTCGTGAGGTGGGAGAGGAGGATGATAAGGGCGACATAGAGGAGTGGAGTGAGAGAAAGGAGTGTAGGAGTGCGTGGAGATGAATTGGAGGGAAAAAAACATGAGCGTGGAGAAGTGCGTGGGGGTGAGATGGGGGGATGGTGAGTGATGAGCGGAAGTGAGTTGATGAGCCGAATCCGAGCTCCGATACCAAATGCAGTGAATGTATCCGTTCACTAGGTTAAGAAACGAATCTGTCTTCCATATTTGAGATAAATGATAATAATATATTGATAGATGGTGATAAAGTTACAATAAGCTCGCCTTTACAGGGCTTGAGAAAGAATAGTGAAGGGTTACACCCTTTCGCTTATTTACCTAATAATCTATTTAATATATAAATAATAATATTAATTAAATATTCACAGCAGGTTCCTGGTCAGTTAACCAGGTAGAGTAAGTCCCTAGAAGGTACCCTAGGGCCCCCAGCAGTCTACTGGGGTTCTTGGCCTTGGACCAAGTAGCTTGATGCCATGGAAAAGTCCCTAGCATGTGGCTAGGGCCCCTATCTGTCTCTAGGGTATTCTGGTCTAGGACCAAACAATTTCTTGGTCATGAGGGCCAAGCAGATCCTGCAGGCTGAGACAGGGACATTCTGGTCTAGGACCAGGCAGATTCTTGGTCAAGGACCAAGCAGGTCCTACAAGTAGTTAATCAACATTTAGTTTGGGGCTGAGGACCATTCTCCTAGAGAATGGAGGACCTGGTCAGGAACCAGGTGGTTGATCAACATGATTCAATCTCGGGCTGAAGCTCAACCTAGGGCTGAGAGCCATTCTTTATGAATGGAGGATCTTGGTCAGTTAACCAAGATGATGATGTGTGATGCCCTCCTCTCCTAGGTCTTCGAGATGGTTGAGCTAGGTTGCCTTCTCAAGGGACTGGCCACCCCTTGATGAAGTCACTATCACTTGACCTTAGGAGCAGTTAGGAGGACCACAGGATCACATCATCCAGTGTGGACCTTCCTTATATGGTGATGATGAACTTTCAGTTAGCGTATGGAACACTTGTACATTTGAAAGAGAATGAATGGGTTGTATCCCCACCTTGGTTGTACATCATTAGTCTTCCCACATTGTTGTTCTTGGTCTTGTGGTTAGAAGGTTTGTCTTACCACCTTGTCTTGTGGTTAGAAGGGTTGTCTTCCCATCTTGTGGTTACACTTTTGGTCTTGTGGTTTGAAGGAGTGTTTACCCATCCTTGATCTATGGGGATTAGCTTTGTGTTTGTGTTGACCTTTCCTTGTACCAGCGCCCCTCCTCGATTGGGTCATCCTACCCTTAGCAATGACTTTGGTACCCTCCCCTTTGACGTCATAATATTATTGTATATTTTCTTATTTGGGATATCCCTCCTAATAGGGGATGACGTATTGACTTTATTTAGTAACCCTAAGTCATTAAAGAAAGACTCTTCTAGAAGTCTTTGAAGCTTATAAATAAAAGATTACAAGATCTCATTTGCATCCATCTTGTAAAGGAGATCTGAGATCTGATTATTGACCTAGGGTTCTGCTGATGACGTCAAGGGTTACTTGCGAGCTAGAGAATGTGTCGCTGCCTAATAGAGGGTTCTTCTGCTGCTGAGAAGGGTGCCGCCACTGTCATAAGGTTTCCTCAATCTAATAGAAGGTTGTCGTTGCTGTTGTATAGCCTATTAGGGTTGCTTCCTCTTGTCTAAGCCTTGGTTGAGTAGATCGCTACTCTGTTTGAAGGATCCACTGTTGTTTAGGAAGGGGCCGCTACCCTTTGGGAAGATGTTGTTGTTTGTTTGAAATCCCTGTGAGGTTGTTGAGCCTGACATCCATCTGTATGAGGCTGCCATGACCTGCTAAGTGTGTTGTCTGCCTATATGAAGGTGTTGTGAGGGTGCCTCTGCTCATTAAGTGGAGGCCGCATCCTTAGGGCTGCCTGTTGCCCCCCATTCGTGGACTGTTGTGACTAACAGAAGAAGGCCACAGCCTCTAGGGCTACTTGCTGCCCCAACTGTGGATTGTTTGACTAGGTCGTTGCTTGTGTGATGGTACCTACTGCGATCTAGGACTATTTTAGAAAGCCATTGGCTTTGTGGACTAATTTTTTGGCCTGCAAATTGTCACCTATGGAGGTCACTGCCTGTTGGGACCTTGTGTGGGTCAGATCTACTGTGTTTAGGGCTGCAAATTGTCACCTATGGAGGTCACTGCCTGTTGGGATCTTGTTTGGATCAGATCTACTGTGATTTGAGGTCTATGTGACCTTGTTGGATGACTGCCTGGGCTGCTACTGTGATTTGAGGTCTGATTTGACCTGTAGGTGACCAACACTACTTTGTTTAAAGGTTGTTAGAGATGCCACTTTGGACTGTGCTTTGAGGCTGCCCTTGTGTCCTTCTCCCCTTGACTGTCTTGGTTATTGTGTTGGACCTGATCTTGGAGAAACCTATCCTACAGCCCCTTCTCTCTCTCTCTCATAGGTGTGTACAAAACCCTCAAGTAAGGGTCAGTTGGTGTTTCATTTGATTGACTTGCCTCTGAGAGGCAAAGTAAAATCTGAAAGTTAAATTTTTTAGTGTAAGGAAGGTCCTATCTCATCAAGTAAGACTTGTTCTTTGTGTTGATCTATTACTACTGGTTAATTGTGTGCTTCAACTTTAACACAATGATTCTTGGGGATTGTTAAAGTTGAAAGAGATGAAAATTATGTTTTTTTTAATTTATCACCACTGCTATACTATTTTGCTTCAGTATTAGTTTAGAATTTTATTTTTGCATTGAAGTACAAATGTTTAATTTCCTGCTCTTAAAACCCTAACCTAACCCAAAAATCAACAGTTTCTACATGCATTATCTATTGAGAGTAGGTCACATTTCCCTAGGACTGCTAGGGAGTTTGAAAGAGTTGAGAGCACAGATTCCAAGGAGAAGTGTGCATGCAAACATGCCGTAGTTATCTTCCAGTGGGAACACACTCTCTCACACTTCTATCCATGTAGGAGGATGCCCTTTCTAGGTAGATTAGGGTTAGGTTTTGACTAAGTACTCTTGAGCGCTTAATGCATGGGACCAAATACATTGTATCTACTCTATATCTCTTGTTCTATAAAAGAGACCTAGGGTGCACCACTGTGTTGTTTGGGGAGGAGTTTTGAGTTATAGCAATGTAATTTTTCTTCTCATTAAATAAAAGATAGATGCACTATTGAGAGTTCAGATCTGTGTATTTCCTGTTTGTAATTTCCAGCAGTGTGTGTTTGTAGATTAATGTATTTAGGCCAGTAATCATTCCAGTTCTGCATTATTTGAAGATCGTCGCTCTTTAGTTTGTACTGTGTTCTTTGGGTTATGGCAGTGCTTAATGTTGAATTTTGTACCTAGGAAAGTGTTCCCCTAGGTGACTTTTGCCTTAGTCACTTAAAAGGGGGAAATAAAGTGACCCTTGCATTAAATGACTTGAGATGAGCATTTAATTTAACTTTAGGGATTAAAGTTATTTTTTGATAAATTTAAGTGAGGTGAGTGAAATTAATTTTTATGAGAATTAAAAGAGCATTTATTCTCATCCACTCATCTAAACCAATCTGAGCCATTGGATTAGATGGCCATTCACTCACCCTAGGGTTTCACTCAAAAAGCAAGGGAAAGGCATTTTTCACTTCACTTTTTTTAGAAGAGAGTGAAGAAGAGAGCAAGAGAGAGGGCACGATTTTCGAGGCAGCTTCATGAGCATTTATTGAGCAGCGCGGAAATCGAAGTGGTGAAAGTTTCAGCACAGCACAAATCCCGAGGTAGCAGCAAAGTACAGTGGCACAGATTTTGAGGCCGTACAGCAAGCACAAAATCGAGGTCGTACACAACACAGAAATAAGAAAAGTCGGGAACAGATTTCGAGGACTGTACAGTCTGTATGGACTGTCCTTTCTGGCACATATTTCGAGGTTCTGTTTTTTACACAAAAAACAAGGCAACAGGCACAGTTTTTGAGGTTATGGGTTTTGCACAAAAATCGAGATAGCTATGCACAGATTTCGAGGCAACTTTCTGGGAGAAATTTAAATGGTTGAGATAAGTGCATTTTGACTGTAAATTTTACTGTACTGAGGTTTTCTGGAGTAATAAATATTTATCTCTCTCTCTCTGACAGGTTTTCCCCTTGTGGGTTTTTCCTAGGCATTTAGCCAAAAATTCTGAGTTTGAAATTTTCATGGTGTGCATTCTATATTTAATTTTCTGTCTGTAAAATTGAGTTTCAGCAGTGTTTTCTAAGTCAGAAAATTATATGTTATTTCCAGCCATCATACAAAACTGGGTTGGGCAATAAACAATGAATATTTGACTTGAAAACCGGGTTGGGTTGAAATCTCAGAAAACTTTCACTTAAGGATTTCAACCTTATTCATTATATGAAAAGTTAAATCTATTTTTTTTATCACAAGGACAACACTCTGTCTGCCTTCTGCTTTGTGGAGGGATGAGGCATGTTACCCCCCATTTTGCATGGGTGTCAACATGTGATTTTTATCACAATTTTAGCAGGGGGTTAGATGTTGATGGAGATTGGATGATCTAGATTCCTTGATGCTAGAGTTATGCTTGTGGATGATGATACCCTAGATGATTGCTTGATAGATCTAATTTTGTTGGTAGCTATGAAATGAGATGTCTCCATGATGTTTGTGTTACCACCTAAGTTGTACTCAGTTGGACTTACAAGTGAGCCGCCAAAGTATGTACAAGTTCCTTGTGCATAATCAGAGTTCAGAAGTTCAATCAAGCCTTCCATGGCCCTGTTGAAATATTGTAACATCAAAGAATATTCTATTTGTACTTTGTTATTATTCATCCAGAGATGTTTTATTCCTCCGTCGCGATGTTATTATTATGTAAAGTCATTGAGCTAAAACCTCCCATGTAAGTCGGGGCATTAGTTCCCCTAGAGTCAATTGTAATGGGGTGTTTAAGTCCCCTAGAGAAGTCGGCCCAGCCAGCATTATGTTGAGTGGTTAATTTGTTGGGGCCGACCTAGTTAGGGTTAAAAGTCAAGTGAAGTAAAGTATAAATAGAGGAGGTGTGTTCCTCATTTAACACACACTCACTCATTCATACACTCACTTGTGAACTCGCATAGGAGAGTGAGAGACCTGCAAAGGAGGTGAAGGAGCTCTTGTTTGGGGATTACATCTTTGTACTTGTTGATCATCTATATTGAGGAAGTTTTGCTAGGTTTTCTACCCCATGAGGGTTTCCCAGGATAAATTGTGTCTCTTGTGTTTATGCTATGCTTGTTGTTCTTTCAGTGATCCTGTATATGCTATTGTTGTGAAATTGAATGGAATACTGATGTTATCTATCTTAGCATATTGAATCTTAACAGGCCCTTCTTTTTCCTACATGTTCATACCCCTTGGGGATGTTGTACTAAAATGGCGCTAGCACGAGGAAATAATGTAACAGACTTGGCTTCCTAGGACTTAACATCAATCCGACTTGCCCAGAGTGTTTTTTCCTTGTTAATTATAGGTTGTTTTTCAGTGACTTATAATTTTCGAGTTTTTCACTCAAACCTCCTGTTATCACACAACTTGTAGTTGCCCCTAGAGGTATCCCATCCGGGACGGTAGAGGAGTTAGGCAACTAAAGAGGTGACCTAAGAGATGCCACGGTTCCCAATGCAATGCGGGAGTCACGTCAACCGAGGCACTCTTCGCTTTAGGTCAAGGTATAATTAGACCAAGGGGGAGACCCTATACCCCAATCACAGTTGATTGGACCCAAGCAAAGGTTTTAAAGGGTGAATGAATGATGAGTTACGGAAACCAATGCAAGTCTAAATGGACCTAATGTTTAGGGCATGGTTGAAGGTGGTATCAAGGATAGTTAGTGTTTCAACCTATGTATGGTTTAGGCCACTTGATGGGGTATGATTATTAAGTATAGTACCATGTGTTTACACAAGTGGGTCTTATTGCCTTGGGAAGTGTGAGATGGTTTTAGGTGGGCCCACAAGGTGAAGCTAAGTGTGAAGATGGTACTATAGGCTAGATCTAGGTTAGATCTACAAGTTAGAGTTGGTTCTAGGGTTACCCATGTGTCAGATCTAGGGTTTGACACTAATCCCAAGAAGTGCGCCTTGCTTGGAGAAGGACTAGTGCCTTGTTGGATGGGCTAATGGGGTCAAGAAAGATGTCAAAGTGTAGATCGGGACACCTAGAAGCCAAGTCAAGTGGTTTGGATGAGATCCAATGGGCGGATCTTACTAGATCTAGGTTTTTAGGTAAAGACCAAAAGGTGGACCACAATTCCTTAAAACAAGGAATGCAATCCCCAAGGTGGATCGGGACAAAAGGATAGTCTAGACCTAGGTTTCAAGGCATGGGCATTCCAAATCCACAAAAATATCCAACACCCACTTCCTAGAAGTGGTCCAACTCAAAACTCCCAAGGGGTGCGACTTTCTCAAGGAGAGGCAAAAGGGGGGTTTGGTGGACCAAACCAAGTCCAATGGCCACCAAAATGTAGATCCGGGATGCTAGTACCCCGATCTATGCATGCTCAAAGTTTCAAGTGAATCCAATGGGTAGATCTTAGTAGATCTAAGTTTTAAGTTACCAATGAGGTCAAAAGGGGGTTTCAACCCCTCAAAACATGGAGAGATGTCCACAAGGTAGTTTTCACCAAAGTAAGGATATGGGTATGTGTAATCAAGTGTCTAGTTGTCAAATCAAGCGGGATCTCACATACCCATGTGCTAGATCTAGCCCAACAAGCCTCCCTCAAGGAAGTGCGCTTTAGGTCAAGGAGAGCTTTTTGTCTTAGAAAATGGGTCAATTCTTAGCCAATCGCCACCAAACTATAGATCCAACTAGGGGTGGATGCTATAGAGGTGCGTTTTCAATATCTTTTCAAAATGAGGGCTAGATCTAAGTAGATCTAAGAAATACCAAAATTGGGGTTTTGATTTAATTAGGGTTTTATGACCAATGGAGATAGAATGGATGAAAGAGGCACATACCTTGTAGATCTTACCTCAATTTGCTTATGGCCACCTTGCAAGTTGATAGCATTCTCCTATGTTTATATTCAAGAGTGAGATCCAAGTGCTCCAACCAAATCTCCCTTCTCCAAGATAGCCAAATCGTCCTCCTCCTACAAGACAAGATCAAAGAAACAAGTCAAGCAAGATGATTATGAAAATGGTAGAAAGATGTAATAGAAAGCATCAACTATGTCACGAAGATACAATAATGATACTCCCTGTCACAAGATCAACCCAAGAGAGAATATGTGGATCCCTCCAACAATAACCCTCCAAAAGTCGCCCTCCTCTCTCCAATTCGACTTTCCTGTCAAAAGGTTAGCAAAAACACATAGATCCACAATGATACATAGAAGAGATACTTTATATTCAATATGCAAGAGAATCCACAAGCCAAGAGAGATATGCTCCACAAAAAATCTTCTATTCCAATATTCCAGAGCTCCAAAGGTGAGCTATACAATGGGGGGTCTCCTCCTTATATAGGATAATAAAGACCAAAACCCTATACCACTCTACAATACTACATCAAATGAGTGGTTGAGATTATAAGATCTCATCATACAATCAATGGCTAGGATGAATCCATAACAATATATCACATGGATCACTCAACATAACAATAGCGCCCTCACTAAATGGTACACTAGAGGGTGACGTCATCCCACAAGAGGGGTATAAAGTACAATAATCCACCTCATGATGACTAGGACATGATAAAATAAGCACATGGTGGGGCTAGGAGGTATAAATCCTTGCTAGCTCACCCCAAGGCACAATAAAATAATAAAATATGTCCAATATAATAATAATGACCAAAACTGTCCTCAGAATCCATGACAGTCAGGCAGTAAATGTCCTCCTGTGATCAATCTGGAGATACCCACATGGTGAAAACTGACTGGAAGATAGTGAGATCACCCTGGAAGACCTCTGTGAAAACCAAATGCCAAAACCTTGCCTCAATTGCCCAAATCGATTTCCTCAGTGACCACTTTATCCCATTTTTTAACTGCCTCGGGAACTGTGAAAATGCCAAAACTGCCTCCCAGGGTGCTAGCGCTGTCAATCTGAGCCCACCAGGCTCTCCGGGAGGGGGGATAAATGGTAATAACAAGTGGCTGGACCACCCCCTCCATCATCAGCGCCCTAGGTGAACTGGCCTCTCGGGGCCCCTGCTGCTCAGGCTGGGAAATCAGCCCCAAATCTGGTCAACAAGTGTAAAACTGCATCAATCACTGTCAGAAGTGCCCGGAACTGAAAGATAAGTGTCTCAATGGATCCAGAAGACCCAAATCCACTAGGAATGAGTACTCATACACCCTGGGTTGCCCTAATGGGCCAGCTGTAGGGTCCACCATATATGGACAATGTATAATCTGCTGATCTGAAATAATAATAACCTGCTGAACTGGATCAAACATCATCTGTATCATATGTCCATCATATGATATCATCATCACACATGTGGGACCATAAATCATCATCAATAATCATCATACATGGTCCACATCATCACGGATCCCAAGAATATATATATAATCAGGATAAATCACATCAGTAGACTAAGACAATGTTTCTTTAATCATTCCATAGCTAAGCTCAAAGTACAAATTCCATTCAGTGGCATTAATTATATTAACATATTCCGTTGTTATGATAAATTACTTGCACCATAGTTCAAATGACAAACTGACCCATTGGACATGGTCAAACTGCTAGTGAAGGATGAAGGCTAGGAGCAAGGTTGGGCCAAGGGTTTGACTTGTCTAACTTAACTCAAAAATACTTTGGACTGGGAAAAAAGGGGGAAGCTACAAACTCTGTGTTGGACAAAAGAACACGGGGGATGGCTGTGCCTCACAAATGGATAAGTTGTTTAGAGAGTGCTTATTCAACTTAGGCATCATGTCTACATCAAGTTGATCCAAGTTCATTAGGATCATTCAATTTATTTCCATGGCCTTTTTGGCCTACATAACCCTTCGGATTTCAGATGTGCTGAGAAGCACAACTAGTTGCAGCTTGCATCCAGGGCATGTTTTTCATATATTTACAAGGTCAGCAATTGTTTAGATATAGCTTTTAAGAACTATTGCTTTTTTGGACCTTTCTTATACTCTTCGAGGAGTATTTTTAGCTTTTCATTGCTCTTGCCCTTTTTTTGTTTCCATGGGCGAATTTATTTAGTTTCCACAGGTAGAACATGAGCTTTCAGTTTTAGCCAACAACATCTCAAGTGACTAGGGGGAGTTCGAGCCAATGCCAAACATCGGGACAACCAACCAGAATGATTTAGGCCTACAATCCAACTTACCAAGGGCAAGTTCTGTCACCAACTCAGAGCCGAGACACTGAATAAACAGGGATGCGGTCCAAACACAGAGGTAGAAAAATGGGGAAGTCCTCGGTATCAGAAAGTCAAATGAGACAAGTCAGGGTTTAAAGTCAAACAGGAAGGTCATGTATGGATGGGGACAAGTGAATATGGAGCCTACACTAGCAGACAACAAGTGTCGGGAAAGACCATGTCTATGTAAGGTGAAATACCAGTAAGTTTTGTTAAATGATCTAAAAGTGCAAGCAATTGTCCATTTTAAGATTCACAGTTCATTTTAAATAGTTTGCCACATCAGGAATAATATACCAAGCACATGCTATGATCATGACTAAATCAACAAGCTAATAATCCACTGTCAGTGAGAACATATCCATAGATCATACAACATCATCATAGTAGCAATCATCATGCATCATCTGAAACATATCTGAAGTATATCTCTAGGCACTGAACTGAAACTGTAATGGGATAAGTGGTCACATCAGTCATCAAATCTGAACTCTCAAGGCTCAGCCTTGACACAAGGTCATAACATCTGAATAATGTACTGCTCTGATCATGAGTGATCCAAAATATATATAGCCATGCTCTGGAATAAAGGAAGCTCTGGAATGTGCAGATATCTGCTGTACAAGAATAGTAGCCCTGCTACTATGGTGTGATAACACCTCCAAAGCTGGGGTGGTTGTCTTGGTGGTTAGGCCTTAAAAGGTTATTAAAGTCTATGTGTCAATGTATATTACCATGCTAGGCATTATTTTAAAGTCATATGAACATGTATTAGGTCCCCCTAAGTTTTTTTTTTCCGCAAATAAAAAAAAATTCATGTAAAACGGCCAATTTTTTTTAAGTTTTTAATGTAAAATTTTAAAAAGTCATAAAAGTGTGGTTAGGAGGCGGAATTAGCCATGGGGGTGCTCAATTTCAAACTCAGAGCATCCACTTTACCCCTAAACCCACTTTGAGAGAAACATTCATGATTATTCATCATTTAAGGTGATTTTCTCTCAAAAAAGACATAAAAATTGGAAAAATCAGCATCCCATAATTTTTGGAAGTGTGTCCGACACATGCTTTAATAAAAAAATGTGTTGGATTTTTGTTAGGGAGTAGATGGCAAGTCAAAAAGGGAAACAAAGCCCATCCTTTTAGGAGAGAATAAAGGTAATGGAGAATCCCATGAAAGGGGGCACACTTCCCCATGAAAGAGGGCGCGGCTCATTTTAAGGGGGCAGATTTAGAAAGGGGATCTTATCTCCTAAGTTAGTGGTGGCGCCTTACATCCAATCCCCTAAATTGAGCCTCATGTTATTCCCTAATTTTCTATGAGGCAATGCACCCTCTCTTGCTATAAAGCCAAGCACTCTCTCCCATTTGAAACTAGTTGGAGTATTGGAGCAAAGGCTGGCCATTGTAATAGTTGTTTGAATTTTTGTTACTGAGAAATAAAGAGACTTTGGAGGTTATACTTGTGTGATGCTATCATTGTGTGGATGAATTATCTCAATGCATGAGGTAACCTGTGTTTAACCACTTGTTCATTTTGCTTATGAAGATCTGGCCTACTAAAAGGATTGTTAACAATTTGTAGAAAGGATTATTAAGCTTGTTTGCTTAACTATTTTTTTATTTGCATCTGCTTTGAGATCCGAAAATTATATGCTTCATTAGTTTATGCTCATATGCTCTTGATTTCATGTTTATGTATTTCTAGATTTAATGGTTTTTGTGCAAGTGTGTTTCTAGCTACGGGTTCCCTAGCTTGAAGAGGTGAAGAGCTTGCTTTCTTCTTCTTCATTCAAGACTTTTTTAGAAGATTTAGTCCCTCGGTGTCCCACAATCAAACTTCGGAGTCTCGATGGTTCAAAGATCCACACTACTGCTCATCTCTTTCTCCCTACATATCTTTCTCTTCTCCTTGTTACATTCAAATGCATTTTTTGTTAGATCTGTCCTTTCAAGTTTGAATCACAAGCAGATCTAATTTCTTTTGCATTGAAGTAGATTCAAGTCAAGTTAAAAAGTTATTAATTATAAACTAGATCTAAAATAAAGGTTCTTTCATTTCTAGTTATTTTCTTGTTAAATGTAAAGGCTGAAATGAGAGTGTCTTTCTTTGATCTCAGAAGTTAGATTCGGCAGATCTAGTGCCATTCATTTGCTGCCCCAAAAGGGCAAGCAAAGATCCCAAAGGACTTGCTCTTTAGCTTGCTTCCTTTGGTTAAATTTTGCAAGTTTTAACATAGTTTAACTTAGATCTCTTTAGACTTTTGTATTATTGTCCAAAGATACTTCTAAAGAGTCTTTGGGCATCTTTTGCAATTGTTTACTTGCTGATTGTTTTTGTTTTCTCGACAGGTAAGCGGAAGTGCTGGCGAAATTCAGTGGATTTGGATCATCTAGAACCCTAAGATCACCTCACCTTCCTCCTAACTAAAAGACAAAATCCAAAAAAAACTTGTAAGCCTTATTGGATCCTCATTATAAAGCATCAAAGGCATTCCTGAAAAGAGAAAGAAGATTGTAATAAACACATAATAAAAAGAGCAAGAGGGCTACACAGCGTTTGCATCCCATCACCCCAGGGGGGATTCGTGTGGTCTCTTGCCATGGCGTGTTTTTTCTACTTTTTGCTTTAGTTTTGCTTTTCTTGATTAATGATAAATTAAATCACTCATCTCATACACACATCACTCATTTAGTTTCTTTTCTCGCATTTTATCTTTGTTTGCAAATAAAAGGAACCCCACGTTTTCCCAAATTACTGTACCAGTCGAAAGGGCTTCCACGAGTAAGTGGTGCGTGGAAAAGAGATTCGTGGCTTAGTTTAGTTAAGCAACTCACTTAAAATCAATAAAAAGAACCAAGACTCCACTCCCCGTATGCTCTAGACCTCTACAGCTTGTCCGACCAGTTGGTCATACCAAAAAGGGATTGGAGTGGCTAGCTTAATAGGAAAATTCACATAAGCTAACCTTCAAGAATTATGTAGGTCACAAAGAATGACTACCATAGAGTCAGGGGGATACTCATTAATGAGGTTCGTCCTCTCCTGGTTGGACACTTGGTAAAGTTGCATATGCGCTCAGTTCGAGAAAGTAAGTTTTAGTGGGTCAAACCAAGAAAAAACCCACTAATCACCATCGCCCTTAATAATAAAATTTACCAAGAACATTTGCACAACATTGTCTTTTTGTTCAAGCGTTTCTTTTCGGCACTAGTCTTGTTATTGAATATTGCATGATCTTGAATATTTATGTTTTAATGATGATGTTGGATAATGAATGCTATGAAGTTTAATATTGCATTGTTCTTGTGATCAAAATTCTAACTCCTAGATCTTTTTAGCTTTTCTTTATTAGAGTAAAGGCCTTAGATTCTTTTTTTTAGGGACCACCCCCCTTGGCTTCGCTAGGAGTAAGCCTAGACGAAGGAGTCGAATTTCAAGTGACAGCACTTGAATCTGGCTTGGCCCCCAGGGACACACCCAGTGGCTTGAAGATTTATGCTACGTGACCCGAGGTGTGTATTAGGCGGCAACAGTTTGGATGCTTTTTATGATCTCATATTGGATATTGGCATACTTGGAGTGTATCTTGCTAACACTTTGTGCATTCATGACACATTATTTGTTAATTTTTCACATAGATCTGAGATTTAATAGCAGTAACAATCTTCTTTTAAATTATAATGGACTTAATAACTTCAAATCTGAGATATAGTAGCAGTAGATCATCAACAGTAAATCATGAACAATAAGATAGAAGAACAAGCATCCACAAGAACACAAATTTTACCTTGGGGAAAACCTTTCAAGGTATAAAGACCCCAACAAAGAATATCGTCCTTAATATGAGATGACTGAATTTTACATGTACAAATGCAAAGAGCAGACTTTACAATTGGACTTGCCTCAAGGGCACTTAACCCAAGAGATCAAACCCTATTGAACTATGAACTGTTGACCGTTGACTGTTGATTGAGCTTAACTGTTGACTGAGCTTGATTGCTACTTATTGTCTGAGCTGTTGTTGACAGTCTGAACTGTTCAAATGGTTGTGACTGAGTTCAATCAACTTTCCTTTGATTGAGAAACAATGAATCTGACTTCGGCCTCCTGAAGACCCCCTATAACTGAGCATTAAATGCCCTAACTAGGGCTCGGCCTCCCTGCTGCTGAAAAGAAGAGGCCCTAAGGGGCTCGACCTGCTAGGGCAAGCCCTATATTGCTCACGGCTGAGTGGGAAGGATCTAATAAGGGGTTCGGCCTGCTAGGGCAGCCACTTCCAAAGCTGTCGAGTTTGTCACAGCCCTATTAAGGGCTCCGATGGCACCAACTTTCTTCCTTAACAAAAATTTGGCTGCCTCAAGAGAAAAATCAGACCTCAAAATTATTCCTCCAACTGCTGACTTCAATGGTTCAGACTTGTGTTGATGAAGATGCCAACAATAACCCCAAAACAGTCATGCCAAAAATCAGAGAAGAAGATATGATATAATGATGTTCCAAATGAGCGAGCTCCTCTATTTATAAATCATCATGAGGGTCGTATCCTTAGGTTTAGGAATTATAAAAATTCAAATTCAAATTAGTTAGGATTAATATTTTAATTTTTAATTTTTAATTTTTATCTTTCAACCCCTTAACTTTTAACTTGGGCTATTGGCCCTTCACAAGTGGGACCTTGGTCATCCAAAGGGTCTCACGGTCACCCATAAGGGTTCTTGGACCATCAATGGGTCTCTTGGTCATCCATTGGGGCTCTTGGACCATCAATGGGTCTTTTGGTCATCCATTAAGTACATCATCATATATAAGGAAGATATTTTTTGGTTACCTTGTTCTCCCCATTAACACCAAGAGCATGTGCTAGGTACTTCAACAAGGGGTGGCCAGTCCCTTGCGAAGGTCCCATAGCCCGCTAATCAAGGAGAGGAGTACAACACTTGCCTAGATCCAATCTAGGTCTTCACGTTGATTGAATCAACGTCCTAGTCCCTGACCAGGTTCTTCAGCCCCTAGTTGAAGATTGACCGAAGTCAACATCTTGGTAACTGACCAAGTGCCTCCATTCTTAAAGAATGGCTCTCAGCCCCAGGCTGAGCTTCAGTCCCAGACTTAAATATGTTAATCAATCCCTGGCCGAAGATTGACCGAAGTCAACATCTTAGTAACTGACCAAGTGCCTCCATTCTTACAGAATGGCTCTCAACCCTAGGCTGAGCTTCAGTCCCAACTAAAATATGTTGATCAACCCCTGGTCCCTGACCAGGTCCCCCATTCTCCCAGAGAATGGTTCTCAGCCCCAGGCTGAGTTTCAGTCCCAGACTGAATGTTGATCAACCCTGGTAACTGACCAGGTGCCTCCATTCTCTCAGAGAATGGCTCTCGATGCTGCTCAAAAATCAACATTATTCACCTGTTGATGGAGCACCCTATCATTTTGGGGGTATTTTGTCTTCTTCATGGCATAGATCATCATATCTTGAAGAGCACTCTAGCTCTTTGGACTTTTTGATGTTTAAGGGTTCCTTGTGAAGATATTTCATGGGAGCACTCTAACTCTCTTGGCTGCATTTGTCATCTAAATCACATGGGTTGGCTTTATCTATAGAGCGCTTGGGTCATTTGTATGGTGTGATGGTATTGGGAGGCTCCGCAATGAGTGCACCCTTTCATATTTGGTTTGGGATGGCATCTTTATGATATATATTAGGGTTTCTATTATAGTGCTCTAGCTCTTTGGACAAGTTTCACACTTGAAGACTCTTTGGTAGTGGTTTTCCATGGAGTGCTCGAGGTTTGTGAATGTAATGCAACCTAACACTCATTTTACATGGAGCATTCTACCTCTTAGCACTTGTTGGATGATATAGCCTATATTTATATGGGAGCATTCTTGTTCCTAGGGTTATGGATGACACTTTGGCACTCTTGACTATCATTATTTGAGGAACGCTCTGTTAAATTTCATACATTCATAGCATAAAACATAAATGCATTACCAAGATCACTAGAAGTAAAACAAAGCACAAAACAACAACACAGAGTTTACCCTGGGAAACCCAAATGGGAGAAAACCCAACAACCTTCGCAGAGAGATGATAATTCTGAGATCATAGTACAAATGAGAAAATAGAAAGTGTGGAAATGTTTTCCACAAATAGAAACCCTAGAAATCAGCCTCCTTTAGCTGATGCGAAATTCTCCTCTCCCAAGTGATGCGCCAATCTCAAGTGTGAGAATGAACAAATGAGGAGCACTAACCTCATATTTATACAAGTACTGAAACCAGAAAATCCCTTATGGGGCCGACTTGTCTTGGGGGCAATAAATATTTTATTTTTAATCTTTTTATTAATTCCTTTTGCACCCCAAAGCTTACATTGATTCTTTCATGTGTTTACATAATTGATTACATAAGGTTCTTCTCCCTTAGGAGGTATAAACAAGTACAATGAAAGTACAATAAAATATAATGAATAATATCTTCCGAAGTTGTACAAAATCCAACACTCCCTCTCATCGAGGAAGGTATTCTTCGGTCTTCATCAGCATCACAATCATCTGGGTTTCATCTTGTACTCTACTCTGTCTCCATCATCTCTATGCATACTAAAGGTTGTCCACACAGTCTCAGTGTATCATCTTCACCAGTCCTTCGGTGAGTCCAGGAGAATCACTCGATCATGGATTTCAGGAGAATCTCTCAATCCTAAATATCTGTGACATCCTCACCAATCCTTCGGTGAGTCCAGGAGAATCACTCGATCCTGGATCCAGGAGAATCACTCAATCCTAGATATCTGAGATAATCAGCTGTGCCATCTCTGCTATACAATTTGCTACCTGTCTGTCTCATCTGCCAATGGGGTCCTCCCATACCTGATTGAGATCTCAGACGAGCAAAAGGGCACGGCCATCTACTGACTGTCCTACTCTTCTGCCTATGGGATTTCTCCCATATCTGGCTGAGTATCTGGACTGTAGAGGCACCTGTGCAACTACACGGCCAACTACTGACTGTCCTACTCATTTGCCTATGGGATTTCTCCTATATCTGGCTAAGTAACCGGACTACAGAGGCACCAGTGTGAACCCGACCAACTGTTGACTGTCCTACTCATCTGCCTATGAGATTTCTCCCATATCTGGCTGAGTAACTGGACTGCAGAAGGTACTTGGGTGAGCCCGACCAACTGCTAACTGTCCTACTCATCTGCCTATGAGATTTCTCCCATATCTGGCTGAGTAAATGGACTGCAGAAGGCACCAAGGCAAAGCAGGGCAAGCATCTCAATGTCATCTTTCCCTCTCAAGGAGGGATATGTTCTCTTCAACTCCACGTCTTCCGCGAAAGTATTCGAACTTCATCCTGGAAGGAGCCTTGGTGAGAAGATCTGCAGTCTGGTCGTCTGTTGGCACGTACTGTAACTCGACCGCACCTTTCTGCACCATATCACGAATGAAGTGATATCGACTCTCGATATGCTTCGACCTGTCGTGAAATACAGGATTCACTGACATCTGCACACAGCTCTGGTTATCACAGTGAATCACGGTCAACTCTGGAATCTGGCCAAACAATCCTACCAGGAGTTTACGAAGCAAAACTGCTTCTCTAGCTGTTGTGCTAGCAGCCATGTACTCGGCCTCTGCAGTACTGAGTGCTACTGAGTTTTGTTTCCTGCTGTACCAAGAAATAACCGCAGAACCCAAACTGAAGCAACATCCGGAAGTACTCTTCTGATCTGCAACACATCCGGCCCAATCTGAGTCTGTAAACCCCTGCAATCTCAGGTCACTATCTGAAGCATATTTCGAACCATATCCCATAGTGCCACGTAAGTATCGGAGCACATGTTTTGCAGCAATCCAGTGAATCTGCCTTGGTTCGAACATGAACTGACTGGGGGCATTCACAGTAAAACATATATCTGGTCTGGTGTTGGTCAGATACATCAATGACCCAATCAACTGGCGATACATGGTGGGATCAATCAAATCAGAATCTAAAGTAGAATCTCTCAACTTCTTCCAATTCGCATCCATCGGAGTAGTCATGGACTTGCATTCCAACATCCCGAATCTCTTCAATATGTCAATGGTATATTTTCCTTGTCCTAGGAAAATCTCTTTCTGCCTCTTCCATACTTCTAATCCCAAGAAGTAGTGCATCAATCCAAGATCTTTCATTTCAAACTCAAAGGCGAGATTCTTCTTACACCATACAATGAGTTTCTCATTTCCTGTGAGAAACAAGTCATCAACATACAATACAAAAATCAGTGGCTCATCATCTGCCACCTTGAAGCAAAGGTTGGGGTCTGCATCATTCTGATGCACCTTCCATCTCATAGTTGAAGCAATAGCAATGATCGATCTGATGGGAGTATCTTGAGCCACAGGATCAAATGTATCATCATAATCAACTCCCTCTTTCTGAGAGAATCTTCTGGCAACAAATTTGGCCTTGTGTTTCCCATATGCTCCATGCTAAGTCTATTGTGCCCATCTAGGTCTTTTCCAACCTACTACAACATTTCTGGGGATATCAACTGGATCAATGGAATCGATAAGTTCATCATTTTCTGCTAACTCCCTCTTGAACTAGAGGGGGAGATGATCTCATCTTCTTTAGTTCTATCATTTCATCATCGATCTCCATGTCTGATCCTCTGCCTTTCCCGGCTGCTAATTCTTCTTCAAAGGTCACATCCCTACTGACTTCAATCTGTCAAGACCCTGGGATGTAGATTCTGTAAGTCTTTGAAGACTCACTATATCCCACAACGGTTCCCTTCTTGCCTGAAGGTTCCAACTTGGGCACATGTATAAAGGCTGGACAGCCAAATATCTGAAGGTAGCTTACTTCTGGTTTCACTTCTAAGAAAGCTTCCTACGAGGTCAACCTTCTAGGCTGAGAGTCATATTCCAGGAAGCTTCTTGCTGAATATCAACGGGATTCATATGTCCATCGGAACAAGTCTTCTCTTGTAGGCCAAATCACATGGTCTTTTCCCTACAAGTCAAATCCCAATTGATGATCAATGACATTTTATAATCAACTGAAAAAACAAATAGTTTACACAGGCATCTTATCTAATACTTCATCACAACAATCATGAACATGTCTAACAATCATGAATTTGAGGAAGTATCTAGATGTCGGTTATCTCCACTAAACCATGCCACCAAGAGTGTGCACTACCCTAAGCATGTAGGAGGGAGATATCATCTAGACTAACTTCATGAAATGTTGTGTAGCTCATATGCATAATATAACAGGGTAAACTATATCAACTGCTCAATACATTTGATCTGCATATAAAAAGCATATAAGACAAAACAAATCTATGTAAGCAAGAAAACAAAATACTTATCTCTTATTGTTTGGTGTGTGGGCCCCCACTGCCTTCTTGTGGGAACCATGAGAGATCTATGTTCTTGTATTTTGGATCTTCTAGAAGAGGAACTCCGAACGATCATCATCCCTTTGCTTCTTGCGATGATGATCCTCTTCTACATCAGCAGTTGAGGCTTCAAGCTTCCTTTTACTTGAACTTCGACAGCTATTTGCGTAGTGTCCATATTTTCTGCACCTATAGCATTGAACTTGAGATATGTCCTTCTTCTCCTTTTGATCTGGGCGAGGACTTGGTCTCCTATCTTGGTGCTTGTGTTTATGGAACTTCCTACCTTTTCCCTTACCCTTCGTGGCATGAGAAACAAAAGCTTGGTTCTCCTCAGGTTGAGTGTCATGGCCATGGAGTCTTTGACGTGCTGCAATCTTGGTCTCCTCCTGAGAGCAATCTGCCCAAAGCTAGTCAAACTTTGGTAGTTTGGATCTACCACTTATGCTTTGGATGAAGGACTCCCATGATGGTGGAAGACCATTTAAAGTGTGGAGGACAAGCTCCTTATCGCCAATAGGATCTCCACTGGTGCTGAGCTGGTCTCTGAGTTCTGCGATCCTCATAAAGTATGAGGCAATGGATTCCGACTTTGCTATCTTCATATTTGAGAGTTGGTTTCTCAAAGTCATGGATACATTTAGGCTAGTGTGTTCAAACAACTTCATAATGGTCTTGAACATTTTCCTAGCATTCTTCTTTCCTGAGATCTGAGGAACCAAAAGATCTCTCACGGAATCCACAAGAATCCTTCTTGCTTTAGCATCATTCTTCCTCCATCGAGATTTATCCTCTTCGGCTTCTGGTTCGGGGACCTTCTCATTTACATATAGTAAGAGATCATTTTCTTCTAGGAGTAAAAGAACCCTAGACATCCAGGAGATAAAGTTGTAGGCTCCTTCCAAACGATATTCAACTTTCATCCCAATCATCTTGATTGTAGATCTGGTTCAGAAACCCTAGTAGGAGCTAGGTCAAAAATAAAAGTCAATAATTTGAAAAACTGAACCCACAGATAAGTTTGCCTTGCCAAGGAGAGTTGAATAGAGGGTGGGCTAGTCCAAATCTGTGGAGAGAAATGAGAAAAAACTGAAACCCTAATTATGCTGCAGCCACAAAGTTAGGTCAAAAATTGAAAGTTCTCGGAATTGAATTTCATCTTCACCAATGGATTAGTCTAGCCAAAAACGAAATTCCTATGGCTCTTTTCCTCCAAAATAATAGGTGAAGACTTCACAAGACGAAACCCTAATTCCAGCAGGGTTTCGACAATGCTTCGGCAATGGCTTCTTCTAGAATGGCTCTGATACCATGTTAAATTTCATACATTCATAGCATAAAACATAAATGCATTACCAAGATCACTAGAATTAAGACAAAGCACAAAACAACAACACAAAGTTTACCCTAGGAAACCCAAATGGGAGAAAACCCAGCAACCTTCGCAGAGAGATGATAATTCTGAGATCATAGTACAAATGAGAAAATAGAAAGTGTGGAAATGTTTTCCACAAATAGAAACCCTAGAAATCAGCCTCCTCCTTTAAGTGATGCGAAATTCTCCTCTCCCAAGTGATGCGCCAATCTCAAGTGTGAGAATGAACAAATGAGGAGCACTAACCTCATATTTATACAAGTGCTGAAACCAGAAAATCCCTTATGGGGCCGACTTGTCTTGGGGGCAATAAATATTTTATTTTTAATCTTTTTATTAATTCCTTTTGCACCCCAAGGCTTACATTGATTCTTTCATGTGTTTACATAATTGATTACATAAGGTTCTTCTCCCTTAGGAGGTATAAACAAGTACAATGAAAGTACAATAAAATATAATGAATAATATCTTCCGAAGTTGTACAAAATCCAACACACTCCACTTCTTTCCTTCTCTTGGCAAGTGTGGAGGCATTTGCATGTATTGTAGAAGGGGACATCCCCTTCCTCATGGACTTGGTCATCTGTTTTGGACACCTTACTTGGGTCATGGATCTATATTCTTGCACATACATTGATGAGGTGGCGTGGAGATTGAGTTGGCTAGTATGTGGACATCATTGCACATATCTTGACGTCGTTCCCTACTTTGATGAGGCAATATCTTTGTTTATGCCATATGTGACGGGATGTCCACCCTTTGGAGGATCTCTTGCAATCTTTTCCATGCTATCTAATGGAGCATTCACATTGGATTATACATATCGTTTTTTCTTAAAATAGCATATTGTTTTAAGAATGTACGTTAAGTGGTAGGGAGGTTCAGAAATGAATTAGAGGTTAATTTGTCTTCATTTTCCATAGATTAGGGTTTTTAGACTTCTTATGGGTCCCATGCCCCTCATGGGCACTTGGTTTTTTTTCGATTTTGCAGTACTAGTACGTGGCCAGCTAAGTAACAAGACACGCCCTCTTAGGGCCCCGTGTCTATATCCAATGTGTCAAGCACGAGACACGCCCGGACACGTGTCGAGCATGGGTTTTAACGTGTCCTAAAACACAGGACACATGTCGAGCATGGGTTTTAACGTGTCCTAAAACACAGGACACATATCAAGCATGGGTTTTAACGTGTCCTAAAACACAGGACACTTTTTGAGCACGTGTTGAATATGTGCCCTAACGTGTCTCGATTTTAGGACACGTGTCCTCTTCAAAAAAGCGAAGGAGGAGGAGGATAGATTAGGTACAAAGGAGGAGGAGGATGGAGGAGAGAGCAGTGACAATGATGGTGATTTTGCCATGGAGGAGGACTATTGATAGTGGCCAGTACCACTAACCAACTATGAGATTCTTCCTTATTTTGTATCTACTCTATTTTGTATTTGCAGCGGCATTCTCTCGATATCTATGTAATACATTTTGATTTTGAACTTGCTGAGAAATCTGCAATTTATGGTTCTAAACTGATATTATTCTTGTGTGCTTGATCATGATTCATCATTGAATGATTGATGTAGTAACTAGTTGTAAGTTTGTAACTTGTATCATTGTATGATTATCAAGTTATTTTAATATAAAATAACTTGGATAGCTATATTATTTTTTTTAATATATATAATTTGTTAATATATATATATATATATATATTTATATAGTTTACTAATATTAATATACATTGCCAAACCTCCAGACCCAAGAAAAAGTGGTTAAGGCCAACGCCCTTCATGTTAAATTCACTTGCTAGTTTCTTCTTGCACCGTGCTATGTGCTTTTTCTAATTACCAATTAGGAGTTATGATCAAGTCATCTACATACAACACTAAGAGAAGTAGATCAGATTAATCAAATAGATAATACAAGTTAGGCTTTGCAACAATCTTAGTTAAGCCCAAACTCTACAGGTACTTTTCAATGTGTGAGTACTGTTATGACCCAAACTTACACCCTTAGAGATAAAGTCCTAAAGCTCAAGGTGTGGTTTTGATGAAACTAAGAGGGGGTCACTGTCACTTCACCAACCCTCTTTTGCACTTAAGGTCGACTCTCATCCAGCTCAACGGGGGCTTCTTTAGATAGGATTGTTGGAAGTTGGGCTGTGAAATACAAGGTGAGATGAAGAGTGTTTCCAACAAAACAAATTTATTTAAGTACAAGAAATGAAGTGGATAGTAGAACAAGGAACTAGTGTTTTTCCATTGAGCAACGGGGTCAAAACAAAGGTTCATGGGAGACTAATGAGCTAAAGTTGCCAATGACGCGCTGAAATATACAAGCTTCCATGGTCCAACTCCTTTTTTTATTTTTTTTTGTAAAAGACACTTCTTATATATACATAAATTATTTACATCAGCAGCTGAAAATAAAAGAAAAAAAGAAGGGTATATACAATGAATCTAATATCCTCTTCTTGAGAGCAACTAAAACAACTATAAAGTCTGAATAAGAGTTTGGATCTAACAACTTGGCATCTTCAATCGACAAAGCTCCTTTGGCTAGGAGTTGCATATGTACCTCCTCAAGCAATACTTGACAAAAAGCATTAGAAGAACTAACCTCATAATCAAAAACATATTTGCAGCGTAGCTTCCAAATGGTATATAACTCAGAGACTCAAATAGTGACAAAATACCAGATAGGGAATCCTGAATCGTCAATCTGGAATGCCCAACAAAACCACTTGCCAATGCAAATGTCCTTGTAGAATGCTTGCCAGTTGAGATTGAACATGGGCCCAACAAGATCAAGCAAAGGAACATTCCCATAAAATATGCTTCACTGACTCTAAACTTGAGCAAAAAAGGCAAAGGCCATCAAAAAGACCCCTTTTGGCCAATCGGGATTTGGGTGAAAGATCTTGATAGATCACCAACTAAGCAAAGACCGGAATCTTTTAGGAAACTCTAATCGACAAGACACCATGCAGCCATTGAATCCATTCGCTCTCAGCATCCACAAAACCCCATCAGGCATTAAGGACAAGACCTAACTCCACTCCCAGTCTCTCCAAAAGGGACCTATTATATCAATATTCATCTTAAAAATATCCTCCTAAGGAATAAGCCCAATGATCACCACAAAGGTGGGCCAGTCTGCAGAAGACAAAGAAAACTATCTAGCATCGAGCCATTAAACACCAATTCTTCCAAGAACGAGTGTTGGAGTCCCAAAGATCCCTCCAGAGGAAAATGGTCTTTTTGCTAAGCCTCCTTGCTTGAAAACGAGGCAAGTCAAAGATACAAGTACCTTCCTGCTTCCAACTCTAGATCAGCCATTAAACGCCAGTTCTTCCAAGAATGAGTGTTGGAGTCCCAAAGATCCCTCCAGAGGAAAATGCTCTTTTTGCTAAGCTTCCTTGCTTGAAAACGAGGCAAGTCAGAGATACAAGTACTTCCTGCTTCCAACTCTAGATTAGCTTCTTAATCTAGCTTCTTGGCCAAATCCCAACCCAATCTATTGCTTGACATCTGCCAACGACCCAAATCTACCACCCTCCTCCAGGATACCTAAATACTCTTGTAGATGAAATTATGAGGACCACAAATGATATCGCATAAACCAAATTAACCCTTGATTTTGCCAACATAAGGGCCCAAAAGCAATATGTGCTGCATCAAACCCTCCAGACATCTAACCACCCATTTAGCGACCAAAATGCTGCCTTGAGTCAACACATCAATCAAACTGAGGCCTCCCTCATCCTTGGGCATGATGTAGATATCCCAAGGGACCATGGGAAGGCCACAAGTTCCACCATACTTAGCCCATAAATAAGAGTGTCGAATCTGCTCCAACCGACGGAAATGAGTCTTGCTAGGGAGCCAACAAGATACATAATAGATGTGGGAAGCCTAAAGAATCATGCTCACCATAGTTAGCTTGCCAGCGAAGGGCAAATCCTTGCACTGCCAAACAAGTAACTTACACTATAATCTATTTGGACACCAATCCCACATAGTAACCGGAGAGAGGTCAACCCCAAAAGGAATACCAAGATATCTCACAATAACCCCTGGACAGACAAACCTCCAAGCAGTTGGAATCCATGCAGGCACATCCTTAAGATCAATGAGTCAGTAGTCCATCTTGTTGTCACTAACAACAACCCTTGAAGCCTCGTAGAACACAAAAAGACAACCCCTAGCAGTTGAAACCGACTCTTGGTCAGCAAAAAATCGACGAAAGAGAATCCTCCACAAAGTGATTATTAATTGTCTCCTCCCCCTCGGGTAGAGAGATACCTCGAAGTTGACCCTAAAAGTGAATCGCTTCCAATAAATATCCAAGGGCATCCATCGTCAACACATAAAGATAAGGAGCCAATGGGCATCCTTGCTTGATGGACCTATGAAGATGGATGTGTGAAGACAAAACATTATTTACCGAAACAAAAGCGGAGACACATGAAAATAGAGTGCTAATAATATTAACAAATTATTGTCCAAACCCAAGGTGAGCCAACATGTCAGTAATGAATGTCCAGTCAATATGATCATCAGCTTTGTCGAAATCAATTTTCAGAAAGAGGGCCTGCTAATCGATCTCCTTGGCCCACTCCATGGCCTCCCAAGCTTATAAGATTCATAAGACTGTATCCAAAATAAATCGTCCTTGCACAAAGCCTATCTACTCTTGGCCAACAATTTTCGAAGCCACATCCCAAACTCTCATAGCTAAATTCTTTGCCATAATTTTGTAGGAAATGCTCAACAAGGTAATTGATTGCCACCCACCAATAGTGTCTCTGGCCGAATTCTTTGGAATAAGCTTGATGAGGCCCTAATTAAGAGATTTTGGAAGTCCCACATCACCTTGTAAAACTCACAAGGTAAACCATCAGTACCTAGGGACTTCCCATTCTACATGGAAGTGAGCGCAACAAACATTTCCTCTTGTGAATGCCCCATCCAACTTGTCTCGATCCCCATGTGAGACCTTGTGTAGAACTACTCTATAGTAGGCATCCCTGGTGGCCATAATCAAATCCAACAGAGGGTAAGCAGAGAAAATATTTTGAAAATGATCACAAAACATATCTTGGATATCAGTTGGAATCTCCTCGAGAGTCCTATCTGTGTGACGTAGGCACAGAACCCTTTTAGCTAATGCTTTCTTCCTTAGGAAGTCGAAGAAGAACTTGGACCCCTCATTTCCCTCTTGAATCGATTGCAATCTGGCATGAACTTGAGCCCTTATGGCGATATACTCCTCTTTATGCACCACCATCTCACATCAGGCTACATCCCCCTGGAGAGCAGTGGTATGTAGGTCCTCCTCTAGATGAATATGTGCCTCCTCTAATTGCCTTCAGGCCCCCCAAGGTTTCCTCCTACGCTTGTGCGTGACCATGCGACCCCACCCCGTTATGAATTTCACAGAACGACAAATAGCCACTTCGCACCACAATATCCATCCTTTGTACCCTTGAGGTCGAGGAACAAGATTCCAAACACTATACACCAAAGCACAAAAATCTAGAGACTCTAGTTGGGAGACATTAAGCTTGAACAAAGACGAAATTTTGGAATCTACCACATGCCCTATCGAAATAGAGGTCATAGTGGGTAGGTGATCCAAACTTGTAGCTACAATCAAAACATCAATTAGATGCGTATTACCAAAAATGAAAATTTTGTCTCTTAGGCCATAAAGCCGATCCAATTTAGCCTAACTCTAGTAGAGCCCTATCTAAAATGGGACCAAGTAAACCATCCACAATAGTCCAGACCTTACTTCCTCCAATTCGAGTCAAAAAGTTGAAGAGAGGCATTACACTTAGACCAAGCATACTTCTCTAAACTATTGAATCACATAACCAACAACTCCTCCCCTGTCACCATCCCATTGACCATGTTAAAGTCTCCGCCAATAATCCATTATGCATTTGCAAGAGAGGCCTCCATCCATGTCTAGAGACAAGTACACTCAGAGCTAAGGTTTGATGCATATACAGAACAAAAGCCAAGTAATCTCTCCTGAAACAGAATAGTGATCCATAGTCCATACACATTTGTTACTCGAGTCACTTCCTTGTTGATTTTTTGGCAGCATCGAGAGCCATTCTCTAAGAGAATTGGCATCAGCCTGGGGCTTAGAACCTGGTCAGGGACCAGCACATTGATGACATGAGATCTCTCAGAAAACCTTTCTTATGATGAAGATTCTAGAAGACAAGTTGACCATTGAAAAGAGGACCAATACTTAATGGTTGAGTCACAAGGACTCAAGCCAGAAGGTTCTAAAAGACCCTAAGGGTTCTAGAGCACATTTGACCAAGAAGAGACTAGAAGTTAATTTGTTTAAGCCTTCATGAGAAATTAGAAGAGGAGCTTTTAATGTTGCTTCTAAGTCAATCAAGAATAATCCTTCTTATTTATGATAATGTACCTTGAGTTGGTACGTGTGGGCCATAAAGACCAAGAGAATAGTCTAAGACAACTTGGTTAAGGGGTTATGGTCATGGAACCCCAATGAAGGACCAAGAAACCCAATGAAGGACCAAGAACCAACTGGTAAAGGACCAAAAGTCCAAGATAAAAGTCAAATCCTTTTATGAAGGATTAAAAGTACAAATAAAATATAATAACCCTCACTAAGTGGATTTTATTATTTGTTTAATCCTAAAAACTAAGGAAGTGATCCTCAATGATGAATTATAAATAGTAAGCACTCTCACTTGAACAATATACTTCACAAGATCTTTTATCTCTGATCCAAGAAGACAAATTCGTTGGGGTTATCTCCAGCTGTTGTTTATGCTCTTTATCTCAGCTCTATCATTTTCTAAGGTTTGGTTCAGATAGCAGGCACACCTCGAGGCTGTCTTATTTTTTCTCAAGGCTACTAAGAATCTGTTCTAAGGTCTATTACAGTCGTAGAAGGGCCTCTCTCACTCAGTCGTAGCCCTAGAGGGCTTGTTCAAGCTAGATGCATCCCCGTTAGGGATTGGTGAAGGCAGCCACAGCCTGTTAAGGGGTTCTTCCTCTCGACAATAACCTGTTATGGTTTGTTCCAGTTAGACGCAGCTCTGTTAGGGCTTGTTCCACTCAACGACAACCTGGTTAGGGCTTATTCCACTCAACGACAACCTAGTTAGGGCTTGGTTCAGTCAGTCACTGCCTTAAAAGGTTTTGATTAGTCAATAGGCTACCTCAGAGATCATCATTTAGTCAACAGTAGCCTTCTTTTGGTAAACAACACCCTCAAAGGTCTTCAATTCAGTCAACAGTTGCCTCATTTCAATTAATGGCAAAAGTTGGGATTTGGATCAGTTTGACTCACTGCAGCAGTCATCTTGTTCATGGTTAACTTCATCATCTAGCAGGGCTACTACAAAGTTACAGTATTTGATTCAGGCTATATTCATCTTGTAAAGGGATACCATAGAACTTCATCTTTGTTTCTCATGGGCTGATGTTATCATTGAAAGGGCTCTCTTCATGCTACAGTTCAGATCTAAGATTAGATCTGCCTTGTCGTGTATGTGTGTGGATGAAGGTTGGCACCATGTGATGGAGAGATAGAGGCACTAGCTTCTACAGCTAGACAAGGGCTTTATGATAGTCCTTGATGTGATCCAACATGGCAATGCAGCTACATATCCTAAATGAAAAAGATAAGTACTTGGTCTCTTTGTTTATGTATACCCTTATGTGTGAAAGGGTTTTTGTTGTTCATGGTCATTTTATCTATACTTGTTCTTCTATCATGAATCTATCATAAGAAAGTTTGTTGGGTTTTTTCCCTCTGAAGGAGAGAGGGTTTTCCCAGGGTAAATTATTGTGTCTATTGTGCATGATTGTTGTGATGTGATGTGTTTATTTCCTGCTCTATTTTGTTTACTATTACATCTGGTTAATGTTATACTGCTCATACATATAGTTGATACTTTCATGTGTAATTATGCTAAAGAAAATTTTAAAATTACTCTCATAATTACCAATTTATGAAAGTAGCTAAAGATAAGATAAGATAATTATATTAATGTCCAACTAATGACCACAAAGTAGGTCAAAGGGACTGTTGATTACAATGATGTCCGTACAAAGTGGGAGAACCAAACGGTCTCCTATAAAAAGATACAATGCACGAAGAAAGAAAGAAAAGATTGAACAAAAGTGAACAAGGTTGAAGTATGATAGAGCTTTGACTGCAGACGCAAATCCAGAAAACCCACAATGGGGCGGAGATGTCCTAGCGGAAAAGATCGAGGAGCGAAAAGGTCTGAGGATCCGGCCCATCTCTTCTAACATCCGAGACTGAAAGAAGAGGACTGAAGAAAACTCAACAAAGTCTGTTGTCCTAATGAAGGGCTAGTAGAGAGTGCGGACTGCCCACAAACTCGTTGCCTGGGGGGGTTCGTACGTTGTTGAGGTCTGGAGGACCTATCCCGTCTCTCAGGACGGAGTCTGCGATGAATCTGTTGCTGAGATCTTGTGGGTCGGGGTGAGGTCCCACTGATCCTCACTGATCTAGAGCCTGGATATGTACTGATATCGATCGGTCTCTTGTTGCCCCTGTTTGAAGGTAATACCCTGAAAAATGACGTGATCTTCTGCGTGGGGTCCAGTCTGATGGGAGGCTGAAGAATATGCGCTCGGAATCTGAGAGCCTCCTACATGTAGAGGTCCAAACATCTCTGATCGGGGTACCTGAAAAACTCGGTGAGAGTCTGAGAGTCTCTAAACAAACAATGGAACCATCCTCTGATCTCGTAGTAACTGGGACATCTAAAAATGAAGTGTGCCTCAGTCTCCACTTCCTATAGGTGACATACTTGACAGATTCTATCTGGTGGTCCGTCTCTACCCGAAGTCTATGAGAACCGACTCTGAATTGGCCTAGAGGGATGCGAAGAGCATGCATCCAGTGACAAAACATATACCAGTGTCGGACAATGAGCCAGTCTCTCAGCTCCAGGAAGTGCTCTGCGTAAAAGGCCATCTTTGGGTGTAACCCTCCCGGAGGATTGACCCAGGTGACCTAGACGAACTGCCTTTAGATGTCTTCCCGGATAATCTTGTTCAGTTTTTGCCTAGTGGGTAAAAGGTGTCCAGGAGCATCCAATGAATATCGGAAAGGGGGGAGACGATCCACCTGAATACCCACTACCTCTAGGAGATCTGAAACCCCTGTAAACCAACATCGGGCCCAACCCGAATGGGTAGAACGGGAAATAGCCTCAGAAGAGCAGTATGCTAGGTAAGGGTATCGGTCTCTGCCCTCCACCGAGTCTGCAAAGCCCCGGACAGGATGCAAGAATGAGATCAAACTGAAAACCGTCTCGAGCCTGAAGGGTTGAGCTCTGAACTCAGCAAGGATGATGTGTTGAGGTACTGTATGTTTACATCTAATAATGCGGCGAAGAAGAAGGATCTGGACTCTCTCAACTGAGGCCTAGTCCGACTCAAGTACAGATGGCCCCCATATCTCCGAGCCATATAGAACAGTGGGACGGATCAAGGTGTCCATGAGGCTCATCTTGGACGAGATGTCCTGGAAGTGATGTCGAAAGCACCGTCTCTTGAGAAGGGCTAATGATCCATAACCTTTGTTGATCCAAGGCTGAAGAGCAGGTCGCAAACTGAAGCAAGGGCCTGAGAATTGCACCCCCAAGTAAGTATAGGTGTTGGTGATCTCAATCTCCTTTCCTCTGAATAGGAAGTGAAGGTCCGAAGTTTTCTTCACTCCATTGAAGATCATAACCTTGGTTTTACCCAGGTTGACTTTCAACTGTCGAAGATCGCATCCAGCTGCCTCTGTAATCCTTCTGGGGATGAGGAGAGGAGGACCACATCGTCAGCAAAGAGTAAAATCAATATCAAAACCTGGTGAAGAAGACAACCACCCGTGTCCTGGATATGCTCGTGTAGAAATGCCTCCAACTCATCAATGTAAATCCCAAACAAGGTGGGAGATAGTGGACATCCCTATTTGACCCCAATAGTACTCCGAATGAAATCAGACATCCCATGGGCTGTGCGAAGACGACCGAGAATAGACTCATATAGGCGAACAATAGCTGTCAATAGGGTTGCAGAGATGCCAATATATCTGAGTCTCTGGAATAGGGCTTCCCTAGGGACAGAATCAAAAGCTTTCCGAAAATCTATAAAGCAACAGTAGACTTTCGAAGAGCGGTGTCGGGCATCCTCAATCACGGCACGCAAAGTGAAGATGTGGTCAATGGTCTGGTGAGTCGGTCGGAAACCTGCCTGCCCCCTAGCCCTGAGGTGTCTCTGCTCAAGGTCACTGGAGAGCTTCCTATGGAGAACGATAGCATACAACTTCGAGAACGTGTGGCCCACCATGATCATTCTATAGATATTGGGATCTGAACTAGGACCTGATTTATGAATCGGATGCATGATGTGATGTGACCATGCCGGTGGGAAACCCTCACGGACTACATGGTTAAAAAGATCAGCCAGGTATCCAACCAAAGCAAGAAAACCGTGCTTAAAGAACTCTGCTTGGTATCCTTCCTCATCTGCTACTTTGCTGCTATTCATCACCCAAATGGCCTCTCTAATATCCCTAGTTGAGAATAAGCAACAGGAGGGGGGTGGAGAGGTAACCTGAATTTGGGCTTGTCCGGGAATATCATAAAGATTGGAAGTGTGGGAAAACATGGATATAGGATCGAGGTCAAACGGGAGAGGGGAGTGTCGAGGAAGGATGGTACGCCAGAAATGTTTAGGAGAATAAGTAAGGAGAGCGGACAATTCCCGTCTTTTCTGAGAAACAAAGAGTCGTTTCTTGCGACGGAGGAGGCAGCGATAAGAAGCTTTGAGGTCTGAATAGGAGGGATGAGAGTGGGAAGCAGATCGAAGCTCTCGATGTAGAGTTTTGCATTCATCATCGTACCATTTGTTCATGGGACATGATCCAACTTTTGGGGAGATGGAAGTAGGGCGAGTGGAGTGGGGGTAGGATTTGAGTGCTGCTTCCCAAATGGCAGATGAAAGACAGGTGTATTTAGTGGAAGCAGAGTCAAGCGAGGAGAACTGAGTCTCTGATGAGAGTATCTTGCTTAGGGTCGAGGAGAAGATGTCTACGTCTCCTTCGTCAAAACGAAAGATAGTCCAGGGTGAGCCCCGAGGGAGGGTATGAGGTGGGAGGGGGGGGTCAAATTGGAGAGAGAAGGAAAGAAGTGCGTGGTCAGCAAGAGGGATGGGGGAGACTATGAGGTGACAAACAAAAGGGAGCAAGTTCTGGCTGGTGAGGACATAATCAACTACGCTCGCACCCCCACCATGTGGCCGGCAGGTGAAGAAGCGAGAGTCCAGAAAACAGGGAAGACCATTTAGAATCAACAGCTCCTGAGATTCCCCCAACTGCAATAGATGCTTACCATAAATTGTAGTGGGGCCCAAAGCATCTTCTGAAATCCAGTGAAGTCCAACTGAAGCTGGGTCAATCCCCTGGGTACAGGACACATCCTCTAACCGATCATGAAGAGGGATCTGGAGGTTCCTAGTACGAGCATTGAAGTCACCTAGGAGGATGACTTCTCCATCAACAGAGTACTGAGTGATGCTGGTGTACAAGTCTATAAAGGGGTCCCCATTAGGGCCACTATGGATTGAAAATGGCGAAGAAGCTGAGGTAAAGTAACAAACTGCAATGTAGACGTCCCTCGGAGGAGAAACTCCAACGCCAATCCTAATCCACATAAGCCTAGCAAACTCATCTTCAGCTACCAAAGAAATCCTGTCCCGGAAGGAGTCCCTAGCCAAACAAGCAACTCCACCTGATCCTCTGACTCCTTCGGAGCTCCTCATCTCCTATCTACAGACTGAGAACCAGTGGTAACCTGTAATATCTAGGAGAGGCCGAGCAGGGCTCGCATGTGTCTCGGTCACGAAGAGGATGTCTGTTGAATCGAGAGCATCATACAAGAGTCCTGGCGATGACCAGAAAGATCCATTGCCATTCCAACAGTGGATAGAGATGCTTGTACCCTGACGTCTCCCCAGACGGGCCCATCATTTGGAACCTCCAGCTCGAGGTTCCCACCCAAGTGGGAAGGAGTCCCAAATAACTGCTCGAAGATTCCTGATAACTGCCCATTTCCTTGCCTGCCATGCCGCAATAACCTGTTCTCTGGAATGTTTGAGTTCCACAACCTGTGCTCTAGTGAGGTCCTCATCCAAGAAGATCTTGTTGGGAAGAGAAAACAATTTCCGCTTAGCCTTGAGGGCGCGGAGTCGATCGTTTGCTGTCCAGAATCTGAGGAAGAGAGTAGAGTCGTAACCTAACCATGCTCTGTCAAGAGCTATATCGAGGAGGTTAAGGGTATTCCGAAGGAAACTAGCCCCCACTTCCATCGGGTCCAAAGAGGGGTGAGGTAAGGGAAGACCTCTCACCTTGAGATTCAATTCCCTTGCCCGTCTGGTGCGTTCTTCCACAAGTTTTGCTTGTACCACCTCCTCAACTTCTGCAATAGGGGGGGTTTTATCCTTCCCCCGAACCACCTATGCCCAAGAATTGATGTGTGTCTCCGTTTCCTATTTGAAAGTGGCCTGCTGGGATCGGATTTCTTCTTACTTGCTCTTGAGATCGAGAATTTCTGCATGTAACGCATCATTTGGAGGGTGGATGGTTTCCTATTCTTTCCTTTCATGTAATATCTTCTTGAGAGATAAATTATCCCCTTCCACCTTCGAAATTCTAGCAGAAAGGGTGTGTATTTCTGAATGGAGTTTGTCGTTTTCTGTTTCAAGAAATTCCATTTTCCATAGCAATTATTTTACCTAGGTTGTCCAAAAGGAGAAATCTGACTCCATGGCTATATCAGTCAGGCTGTAAGTTGACCCCTAGTTTTGGTTGCATTGATTAAGATATTGAAATTGGCCTCTATTACTGAATTCGCTGGTTTTGGGGTTTGAATCCTCATTGTTTTTCGTGTCCTCCATGTGTTTACCTCTTTGCTGACATTCCAGTAATCCCTGCAAGGAGATTAGGATCAAAAGAGATCCTTGAACAAATGCAGACTTCAGGCTAATTCCACGTTGGCACGGTTTGATCTTCACTTAATAAATCGGCGGACAAGTATTAGCTTTCCCTTTCATGAATCGGCTTTTCCTCTTCGTCGGTCACTTAATTTCAGCGGCTACTTCTTTCCTTCATGCAAATATCTTTATTGTCTCGGCTCTTTCGACTCAAACCTGTCTCTCATTTAAGGCTCTTCACCACGTGGGATTACAGTGACGGCTTTGTTTGGGAGGCCCACAAACGGCGGCTACCCACAAATGGCTTCTGCACTAATTAACTGAGAAACGGGAGGCTTCTTGAGCACGATTGTCTGACGTCTTCCTGACAAGTGATCTGAAATTGCCGACAAATAAACTCCTCCTCTGCGGGATGATTCACATCTTCACGCAAACCCGTGAAGGGCAGGCACTGGCTTGGAGCTACGGCGTGAAAGGAAGGCCGCAGGCAGATGGAGCTGCGGAGTGGGAGCCGCGAACAGGTGGGTAGAGGAAGGGACGCGGACGAGCGGGAGGGACGCGGACGAGAGGGAGGACGCGAATGGAGCTGCGGAGGGGGAGCCACGAACAGGTGGGCAGAGGAAGGGACGCGGACGAGCGGGAGGGACAGAACTGGTCAATGGGGGAGCCGCGAACAAACCCTAGATCCACCCTAGATCCAACATAGAAGTAACTCTTCCCTGGAAAGGCTGTGATCTCAAACTGAGATCTAGACTGCTCACTACAAGAGGAAAACCGTCTCTTGCAATTGTGATGTTGACCACTATAGAAGATCTCCGCAATTGTGATGCTGACCACTGAGATCTAGCTAAAAATTCAATATTCCTGAGGCTGTGACAGAACTCTGCAAAGAAGGTGAAATGGCTAACACCACCCCTCCTCCTTGGTCATAATCTGTGGCCAAAAAGGGGCCATTCCAAACGTAACTCATGCGACTATGAAGTTCAAATCCTTACGAAGTTCAAATCCTGTCGATTTGACCTCCTATAAAAAAACTAGCTCTGGCTGGAATTTTTAAAGAACTCCTCGAAACATTGTTGAAGATTTCGGCCGAAAAATCGGAACATCACGAAAAATCATGATTTTTTCAGGCAATGATTTTTTGGCCCAAAAAAATCTTGACTCTTGAACAAAAATCGGATTTCACACAGTCAAGTAAATTTCACGACTGTTTCAGGAAAAATATCGCCACGACCTTAGAAATCACCTAGCGCGTGGATTGACTGGTTTAAGTGACTTTTTAGGGTTTTTCTTTGGGCAATTTGCTTGGTAGCTGTGGGGGAATGAGAGGGAGAGTACTTGCAGCCATCAACAAACAGATCTAGAGGACCAAATCTTTGCTTTCATCGCCATCAAGAGTTTACTAATTGGAGCACAAATCAATTTGCAAGTTGTCTATGGTGTTGGTCTCTCAAATCTTAGGTATGTAGCAAATTCTACTCTCTTGCATTGTTTTTCATAAATTGTTTAGGGTTTTCAAAGCCCACCTTTTCTTGCTTCTTATCATCATTTTCTATGGTTAAGAAAACAATTTGAGGGACTGTTTTTCTTTTAACAACCCTCTTACCTTCATTTTTGGATAGATTTTCTTAGAGTTTTCAAACTCATTGTTTTCTTGCCTCTTATAATCATTTTCCATAAATTTTAAAGTATTTCCATGGCTAGAAAAACAATTTCGATGGCTGTTTTTTCCTTAACAACCGGCTGTTTTTTTTTCAAGTAATTGTTAATGTTAGTTTTCTTCCATTTTTTGGGCCCCAGGGTTCAAGTTGAAGGTTTCATTGTGTATATATATATATATATATTGTGTTTCCCCCAATGTACCTGTTTGGGGGGGGGGTTCATGTTTGCATGCGTTCTTATTTTCGAAACTAGTACACATTTCCACATTCCATGCAACTTAGCTGTAAACCCTTTGCTACTCCTATAATACCCAGTCTGAAGTTATCAGCATATTCAAATTAAAATTTGGTCGATTCATCAATGTACAGACAATTAATAGGTTCCCTCATATATCTGGTAAATACCAGACTTCATATTTGTTTTACAGTGAACACAATCAGCTAGTAAATGGTTGAGCTAAGGCAAAAGGCACATAAATGTCCCAACCCTAAGGGTATATATGCAATACGATATGGATGGGGAGGATGGATGATGGATGGCAGTTAGTATGGAATTCCATTATGTTGCATACCGGATTCATGTAGTTACATGTGTTCATTAGTTGGCTCAATCTAACTTAAAATACTCATGCACATTGGTCACTTGATTGTTGCAAAGTATGTGTTCCATCACTTGAAGGGCACAGTGCATCATGGCTTGAGGTAAGTAAGTTGATGAGTTGATGTTGCATGATTTTGTTGATTCTGACTAGACAGAGGATACAGGGGATAGGAAGAGTACTTCAGGGTTTTGCTTCAGTAGTTGCACTCAATTCAGCAAAAGTAGATGTTAGTTTTTATACCAAGGTCGAGTTCCCCTAGTGACTATGCCTAAGTCACTAAGTATGGGGTGGTGGGACCCTCACATTAAGTGATTATTTAATGAGACTTTAATGTCACCTTTTATCCTAAGTCTAAAAGTGAATGAGAAATTATTACTTAAGTGAATTAAATAATAAAGTGTACTCACATCTAATCTGGGCCATTGATTAGATCTAATCTGGGCCATTGGTGTAAGGATTACTTTTAGGGTTGAATAAAAGGTAGAGGGAGGCAGATTACATTCATTATTGTTGACTGAATGAAGAGAAGGGAGAGAGGTCGAGAGCTTGAAGGAGGTCGAGTTTGAAGGAGGCGCAGGTACTGAAGTTTTTCTGCAAGTTTCAAGGCACGGGTTTCTATATTCTTACTTCAGCATTGGCTCAGACATCGAGGGTTGCTTCAGGCATATGTTACCAGGACTATCCAATAGATTGCTGGTGGCTACAGTACATAACCAGGGATGAAGGTACAGCAGGGTTAGGGCACGAGTTAGCATATAAACTGGGCACGAGTTAGCAGTCAATGTGGGCACGAGTTTCCTTAAATTCTGGGCACATTTCTCAATAGAATCTGAGCACATTATCCCAGGCATTCTGCACACAGTTCGAGTACAATCTGGGCACATTCTTTTTGGGTTTCAGCGTTAATTTGAGGAGAAATCTGAGCACAGACTCGTGGTGCTGCATCCTGTCTGAATCATTTTTGGGCTCAGCTTTGAGACTGCTTCAGCACTGTTTATTCCATGTGTTCCTTACAACTCAGAGCCTGTACTTTCTACACGTTTCTCAAGGTACTTTCAGCACTGCTGGGCTGCTGATTCTGCACAGTATTTGAGAAATCTGCTGGGTGATATTTCACCGTAGAGATAAGTAAAATTGTTTCTGCCATGATTTAATGTACTGAAGATATATGAAGCAATAAGAAACTGACTCTCTCACTCAACTGGTTTTCCCCGTGGGGGTTTTTCCAGGGCTCGATTTGGCCAAAAACTACTGTGTCAAATTTGTGTGTGAATGCTTGTAAATTAGCTTGCAGCCTGTAATTTGCTTTAAGTGTGTGTTTACAGTTCATTTTATTTTGGCATTAAGTAGCTTACAGCCAATGCACAACAGGGCTGTAAGTGAAAACCACTTATAAATTGACATTAAACCAGCAGGCGCTTGAAGGCAGAAAATCTTCATGGTATCAAAGCACAGGGGGCAGAAATAAAACTAATTTGCAGACACCCATAAAATTTGCAGATCTCAGAAAACCAAGTGTTCTTACCTTTGATTTGGGCAGCGTTCTTTTGGACTGATTTCCAGATGGCTACAGGGTTGAGGATAGAGGACAGATTGAGTGGGACGGAGAATTTTGTGCCTTGGAAGGCCAGAATTCTATTGCTGTTAGAGGAGAACGAGTTATGGGAAGAGGTGGTGAGGAACACCACCACATACCCCATTACTATTCCAGATGGCTCAGATATGACCGCTCTTTCAGTCTTCAACAAGAAAGACTGTAAGGCTAGGAGAATCATTCTAGATGCAGTGAAGGACCACATCATCCCTCACATTTCGGGGAAGACCAAGGCACACGAGATGTGGAGTGCCTTGATCAGCTTGTATGAGAGCTCCAACGAGAACAGGAAGATGGTTCTCAAGGAGAAGCTCAAGAGTATCAAGATGACCGGAGGAGAGGGAGTCACAGCTTATCTCACCAGGATCTCAGCAGTTCGTGATGAACTAGCAGCAGTTGGTGAGGTGGTATCCCCTACAGAGTTAGTTCGCACCGCAGTCAACGGGGCTTCCAGGCCCTGGCATGCTTTTGTGCAGGCTATTGTGGGCAGGGAGAACCTTCCATCATGGGAGAGGTTGTGGGATGACTTTGTACAGGAGGAGACCAGGAGGGGTCTCGTACAGGGCAGTACATCAGGTGGTATAGCTGATGAGGAGAACGTGGCTCTCACAGCCAAAGGGAAGAAGAAGAAGGGTGCCAAGAAGCATGGGGCCAAGGGACAGCAGCAGCAGCAGCATCATACACAGGGTGGGCAGAAGAAGGACTTGAGCAAAATCAAGTGCTACTGTTGTCAGGCGTTTGGGCACTATGCATCTCAGTGTCCAAACAAGAAGAGGAAGAAGGGACCAGGTCAACAGACAGCAGCCTCAGCAGAGATAGATGAGTTTGGTGACAGGTTTCAGAGGGAGTTTTCCCTTTATGCTGGACAGAGTGAGAGAGAGAGAGTTTCTTTAGCCACCAGCATTGATATGGATATGCAGGTTGAGCACTCATTGTTGACTGGGCATCAGACAGGTCCTTCCACCACTGGTACGTGGTATATTGACAGCGGAGCTTCGAGGCACATGACAGGTACTCGAGAGTTCTTCTCCGAGTTGTCACGCACAGAGAGAGAGGTGGAGGTGGTACTTGGCGACAACACCATAGTTAGAGCAGTGGGTCAGGGGACAGTTGTATTTGAGAGGGAGTCCATGAGTCCCATGACACTGAGGGATGTGTTGTACGTCCCTGGGCTGAAGAAGAACCTTGTTTCAGTTTCCACGATTGAGGACAGGGGTCTAGGGGTTTGCTTCTCAGATGGGAGAGTGCAGATATATCCCAAGACCACAGGTGTATCTACTCCCATGGATATTGGAGTTAGATGTGGACGACTGTACAAGCTCTTGTTTCAGCCGCAGCATGCTCTAGCACACAGCAGCAGCAGCAGTGAGCTGTGTGAGTTATGGCACAGGAGGATGGCCCATTTACATCACCCCGCTTTGGGAGTGTTGCGGAGCATGGTCACAGGTTTACCTGATTTTGACTCAGAGCAGAGTGATGTATGCAGAGGGTGTGCTTTGGGAAAGTACACCAAGACCGTGTTTCCTACCAGTGACACGAGAGCAGCAGGTGTGCTCGATCTGATTCATACCGACATATGTGGTCCTATGTCCTCAGTTTCCTTGAGTGACCATGAGTACTACATCAGCTTTATTGATGACTACTCCAGGAAGACCTGGATCTACTTCTTGCGGGGCAAGAAGTCCTCACTTGTATTGGATGTCTTCCAAGGGTTCAAAGCCCTTGTGGAGAAGCAGACGGGGAGGAAGATCAGGACGTTGAGGTCAGACAACGGGGGTGAGTATACCTCCAAGGAGTTCAGTGCATTTTGCAGACAGGAGGGCATACAGCGTCAGTTGACAGTTCCCTACACTCCTGAGCAGAATGGAGTAGCAGAGAGGAAGAACAGGTCGATCCTTGGAGCAGCGAGGGCCATGCTTCATGATCAGGGATTACCGTTCTTTCTGTGGGCTGAGGCCTACAACACTGCAGTGTACCTGCAGAACAGGAGTCCCCATCGTGCCGTGGGGAGCAGGACTCCAGAGGAGATGTATTCAGGCAAGAAGCCTGAGGTGAGCCACTTTCGCATATTTGGCTCTTTGACTTACTCTCACGTCCCCTCAGAGAGGAGGACGAAGTTCGAGCCCACCGCAGAGAGAGGCATCTTTGTGGGCTACGACGAGACTTCGAAGGCATATCGGCTTTACATTCCTGGCCAGAGGCGAGTTGTAGTTAGGCGGGAAGTAAAGTTTGAGGAGGAGAGGGCCTTCAGGAAGTCCAGAGAGTTAGAGCAGGAGGAGACACCAGCTCCCACACCTCAGCTGGGACAGGCTTCTTCGATACAGGTTACAGGTCCACAGGTTTCTGGGGTGACTGGATCACAGGGTACTGGCACAGGTTCTACAGGGTCAGTGGTTCAGATTTCAGGGACAGGTACAGGGACAGGTACAGGGTTTGGCACAGGTTCAGGATCACCGGTCTCTGGCTCACAGATTGCAGGGTCTTCTGGGACTAGTTCTTCAGCTACAGGTCCTAGGGGTGGTAGACCTCATGCTTCTGACACATCCTCAGAGGAGGTTACACCAGGTCCAGAGGAGCCTTCAAGGAAGAAGAAGCCCAAGTGGCTTCAGGACACCTTGAAGGAAGCTGAGGCATTTGGTAGACCTCAGGAGCAGATCAGGACTATTTTTTAGCCAGATAGATATGGGTCAGCCCTTGTTGCGAGTCTTCGTGACTCAGCGCCTTCTACATATGAGGAGGCTTCTCAGCATCAGGTTTGGAGAGATGCCATGATGGAAGAGTACCATTCCATCATGAAGAATGATGCTTGGGAGATTGTACCGAGGCCTGAGGGGAAGTCAGTTGTGACTTCCAAGTGGCTCTACAAGGTCAAGCATGCAGCTGATGGCAGTGTAGAGAAGTTCAAGGCTCGGTTTGTGGCTCGAGGGTTCTCACAGGTTGAGGGAGTCGATTATGATGAGACTTTTGCTCCAGTAGCTCGGTATTCCTCCATCAGGGCAGTGATATCGATTGTAGCAGAGATGGGTTGGAGGATCCACCAGATGGATGTGAAGACCGCATTTCTCAATGGTCTTCTGCAGGAGGAGGTGTACTTGGAGCAGCCACAGGGATTTGAGACACATGAGAGAGATTCACATGTTTGCAGGCTTAGGAAAGCCTTGTACGGTCTGAAACAAGCTCCCAGAGCTTGGTACTCCAGGATAGATGCTTATTTGATTTCGATGGGGTTCCAGAAGAGTGAGGCTGATCCCAACCTATACTACATTGTGGTTGGTGGAGATCCGCTCATTCTTCTGCTATACGTTGATGATTTGTTTATCACTGGAGATGAGCGTCTTATTGCTCTGTGCAAGAGAGATCTTGCAGCTGAGTATGAGATGACAGATATTGGGCTGATGCATTACTATTTGGGGATGGAGGTATGGCAGGAGCAAGGACATATTTTCCTTGGACAGGGGAAGTATGCTGCAGAGATCCTGAAGACTTTTCGGATGGACAACTGCAGGCCCATGTCTACACCTATGATCACCAACTTGAAGCAACTTCATGCTTCAGGTGGTAAGTTGGTGGATCCCACATTATATCGTCAGCTCATTGGATCGTTGATGTATCTGGTCAACACCAGGCCAGACTTGTGCTTTGCAGTCAACACTCTTAGCCAGTTCATGGTGCAGCCTAGGAGTGTACATTGGAGTGCTGCAAAGCACATCTTGAGATACCTTGCAGGGACGGTGGATTATGGTCTGGACTACAGGGGTTCAGGTGGAGTTAGTTTGATTGGGTTCACAGATTCAGACTGGGCAGGTTGTGTGAGGGACCGGAAGAGCACTTCCGGTTGCTGTTTCAGCTTGGGCTCGGCAGCAGTGTCGTGGTTCAGCAGGAAACAGAAGTCCGTTGCATTGAGTTCTGCTGAGGCTGAGTATATGGCAGCCAGTCAGGCGACTTGCGAAGCACTGTGGCTTCGTAAGTTATTGGTGGATTTATTTGATCAGCAGCTGAGGCCTACGGTGATTTACTGCGACAATCAGAGTTGCATTCAGCTCTCTGAGAATCCAGTTTTTCATGACAGGTCAAAGCATATTGAGATCAGATATCACTTCATCCGTGACTACGTTCAGAGAGGAGCAGTTGAGCTTCAGTACATATCCACTGATCAGCAGGTTGCAGATGTCCTAACGAAATCTTTGGGGAGGGGGAAGTTTGTCTTCTTCAGAGATAAGTTGGGAGTGGTGCGGAACTCCTTCCTCGGTAAGAGGGAGTGTTAGTTTTTATACCAAGGTCGAGTTCCCCTAGTGACTATGCCTAAGTCACTAAGTATGGGGTGGTGGGACCCTCACATTAAGTGATTATTTAATGAGACTTTAATGTCACCTTTTATCCTAAGTCTAAAAGTGAATGAGAAATTATTACTTAAGTGAATTAAATAATAAAGTGTACTCACATCTAATCTGGGCCATTGATTAGATCTAATCTGGGCCATTGGTGTAAGGATTCCTTTTAGGGTTGAATAAAAGGTAGAGGGAGGCAGATTACATTCATTATTGTTGACTGAATGAAGAGAAGGGAGAGAGGTCGAGAGCTTGAAGGAGGTCGAGTTTAAAGGAGGCGCAGGTACTGAAGTTTGTCTGCAAGTTTCAGGGCACGGGTTTCTATATTCTTACTTCAGCATTGGCTCAGACATCGAGGGTTGCTTCAGGCATATGTTACCAGGACTATCCAATAGATTGCTGGTGGCTACAGTACATAACCAGGGATGAAGGTACAGCAGGGTTAGGGCACGAGTTAGCATATAAACTGGGCACGAGTTAGCAGTCAATGTGGGCACGAGTTTCCTTAAATTCTGGGCACATTTCTCAATAGAATCTGAGCACATTATCCCAGGCATTCTGCACACAGTTCGAGTACAATCTGGGCACATTCTTTTTGGGTTTCAGCGTTAATTTGAGGAGAAATCTGAGCACAGACTCGTGGTGCTGCATCCTGTCTGAATCATTTTTGGGCTCAGCTTTGAGACTGCTTCAGCACTGTTTATTCCATGTGTTCCTTACAACTCAGAGCCTGTACTTTCTACACGTTTCTCAAGGCACTTTCAGCACTGCTGGGCTGCTGATTCTGCACAGTATTTGAGAAATCTGCTGGGTGATATTTCACCGTAGAGATAAGTAAAATTGTTTCTGCCATGATTTAATGTACTGAAGATATATGAAGCAATAAGAAACTGACTCTCTCACTCAACTGGTTTTCCCCGTGGGGGTTTTTCCAGGGCTCGATTTGGCCAAAAACTACTGTGTCAAATTTGTGTGTGAATGCTTGTAAATTAGCTTGCAGCCTGTAATTTGCTTTAAGTGTGTGTTTACAGTTCATTTTATTTTGGCATTAAGTAGCTTACAGCCAATGCACAACAGGGCTGTAAGTGAAAACCACTTATAAATTGACATTAAACCAGCAGGCGCTTGAAGGCAGAAAATCTTCAGTAGAGTACATGGCAAGTAGCGCTGCTAGGTATGAGCCTATGAGGGTATTTGGCTTCACAAACTGTTAGAAGAGTTGACCAATCATATGTTGGAGCCCACAGTGGTTTACAACTTTACGGTGATAATCAAAGTTTCATCAAGCAGTCTGAGAATCTAGTATTTCATGATCTCCATAAGCACATTGAGATCCAGTACCGTTTCATCAGAGACAAAGTTAATAGAAGAGTAGTGGTCCTAGAATATGTTTCTTCAGATTCACAAGTTGTTGATATTCCGATGAAGCCCAGGGCCAAGGGGAAGTTTGAGATGTTGAGGGAGAGAATGGGCATAGATAAGATAAAATAAGATAATTTTATTAATGTCCAACTAATTACCACAAAAGGAGGTCAAAGAGACTGTTGAGTACAATGATGACATTACAAAGCGGGAGTACCAAACGGTCTCCTGTAAAAGACAAGATGTATGAAGTAAAGTACAATAAAGCAGAAAATGCAAGTTGGACACTTTCCTTGTAAAGAAAGGGTGTTAGCTTTTCACCCTGTTGCTTAGTCACCATTTTTCCACCAGTAGTGAGGGCGCATTTATTGTGATCCATACAGCAGCTCCAGCAGTCCGTCCTCCTAAATTTCTATGGGCAGCATTGGGTGAGCAAATTAATAGCACATCACCAGTTTGTTGTAGGAGGTGAGTTGCTGTCTTAAAGGGGAGAGAGAGTGAGGGCACAGGCATGCTTTCAATGGAAACATGCATTTGCTAACCTCAAACGTCTTCTAGCCTTAACTGCTGTTTAAAATTAGATTTCCACATTAGGAACTTTTTGGTTTCTAAATTCAGTCTGAGTTTGTCAGAATTAGAAATTTCCAGATTTAGATAGGGGAGGTGCTGGTCCCAAGAGCTGGGTTAACATGCACTGCATGAATTTACCTATTCTAGTTTTGGCACATGCAAACCCTAGGCCTTCTATATACAAGAAGGGAGGGACACTTTTGTTATTCATTCATCTCCTTTTGGCTTTATTTCCAAATTTGAAATTCATGAACGGTATTCTAGAATTTTTATGTCTCATGGTTTTTTGTGTTTGTGTTTGCTCTATCCTAATCATATCATATCTTGATTTTCTAAAAATTTGCAATACCCATTCTGGATATCATAGCTGTATCTGTCCAACTTAGAAGACACGGTAAATATAAAAGAGAGAACTCATTTTGTTTGTTTTCCTGCCCCAATTTCACAGTAGAAAAATACCAAACATGTCTAATGTCTAGAATCCAGGACATTTTGTAAAATGTAGTCTCAACAAAGTTATTATTGAAAATTTGAGATTCATCACCATTTTAGTTGAGAGAAGGTACAAAACAAGAAAATGAAGTATTATATTATAGAACTGAATATCTGCTAGCATGCATCATCACGAAAGTGTTAAGTACAAATTTCAAAAGTTGATAAAGATGCTTGATGTAAAGGAAAACAAAATGGTCACTGGGGGAGGGGGGCATGTAAGTTCATAGAGATGATTGTTGTAAAGAAAAACAAAATGGTCATTTTGGGGGTTGACGGAGGGGGTGTAGAATAAGTAATGCCCATTTTAGGAAACTGTCAGAGATGCTTCCTTAATACTCAAGTGTCAAGCATCTGGTGCCTATCAAGAGGTGGGATGTCATTGTAAACTATAACGGCAAAGCCTGTGCCTGGCCAGACTTAACAGCCATGATGACCCCTGTTGTTTCATGGGAGTAGAACCCTAGTAGGGGTATATCACCACCCTCGCTTGACCGACCAATCAAACACTCAGTGGTGGTAATGCACATTTTAGATGGGCACCCTATTTTGATCAAACCAAGTGTGGGGTTTTAACATTAGCAATGTGTGAGAAACTTAAAAACTCTTTGAGATCTTTAGATAAGACAAACATTTTTGGTTTGATAAAATTTTGGGCTAAAGATCCACACCCATCTTCAACAACCAAATTGAAAATGAAATTTCTATTATAACAAAGGGATAAAGTATCTTATTAATGTCCACTTAAGTCAATTTGGCTTGACGGATATGTGTAAGTCCCTTTGATGACAGATGGAAACCAACTCTAGGAGATCAAAACACCTTCCCTCAAACACACAAGGGCCTTTACCCCCATCCCAGCCACTAAGCCACAGCTCGACAGATATAGGCTGTTATGCAATCGAAAATCATTGAATTTGTGTGCAAATGTCTTCCTCCTCTTATGTCTTGTTGCAATGTCCCTAGTTTGGACCTCAACACAAACTATGTAAATGATGTAATATCTGCATCAATTGTAAGGAACATGATGTGGAGCTCAAGGCAAAGGCCCCACATGTTTTCCTGCGAATGTATATGGCTAGTAAGCTATGCACGGTTATGCACAGCAACAATGTAAACATAATGTACATGTGCATGATAATAATATTAATAAAAACCGCAGCTGACTGCACCATAGCAACAAGAAAAAGGGGCATGATCATCCTAAGGTTAGGAAAGGATGTACTGAATCCATGAGGTCAATAGATGAGAGCCAAGTGTCCTGGAGAGGACGGATGAGCCATGTACATGTGCATGATAATAATATTAATAAAATCCACAACTGACTACACCATAGCAACAAGAAAAAGGGGCATGATCATCCTAAGGTTAGGAAAGGATGTACTGAATCCATGAGGTCAATAGATGAGAGCCAAGTGTCCGGAGAGGACGGATGAGCCATTAGTTGTCAGTTTGACTCAGGCGCCCAATCATTTAATGCTTCCAAGAGGAAGGTAGTTGAGGTAGTTATTGCCTTGGGGAAAGGAAGGCGTGGGTCTGAGTTACCTTGTGTCAGAAGTGGTGTCAATAGCCTATCAAAGAGTATGGCACAGAAGCCTATCAAGGAGTTTTTCAGTCGACGTGTCAAGGAGTTTGTCAGTAGCCTGTCCGGGAGTCTATCAGCCAATTAATCAGTTACGTGGTCAAATAACCCTATCCTTCATAAGTGTGTATCTATCGATCCCATATGGAGAGAGAGGAATCCATATTGGAAGGGGAGGAGATACTTCATTTGTCCGTCCATCAGAGAGTCTACCATTCTCATCTATGAAAAGGGAGTCAACCATTGCCTGAGAGAAAGCAGAACCCAAGCAAAGACAGAGTGGTCAACCTGAGTGTGGTTGCTGATGATTTCTTGAGTCCATTGGTTGTGCACAGCCAAGATTGGTACGCCTTGGAGAAACAGATCCTATAGGCAGGTGATCTGGGGTTTGGGTGATCTTTCTACACACGCAATGGTAAAGCACTTGGAGGAAGGTGAAGCCTGAGAGACAGTTGAGTGGTAAAGGGTTACCTTCTCGGTGTTGTGTGGGGCGGGTATTGTGGACACCGAGCTAGCCAAGTCTGCACGAGGCATCTGTGTTTCTAGAGGTAAACCGAATCTGAGTATTTGTCTTGTTCGATTTGTTGTGATCCCTGAGAGTGTATAAGTGTTGAGCACCGAATGGATTGAGGTCCAATAGTGGTTGCACGATCTCCCTATGGAATGGTGGGGTTTGGGTGGTCTTTCTACACACACATTGGAATAGCACCTGCGTGGTGTTGTGTGGGGCGGGTATTGTTGACCCCAAACTAACCGAGTCTACACAGGATCGATTGCTGGTATTGAGTGCCAAAATGGTGTAGAGTGCAGATCTGGCTAGGATACTAGTGAAGGCTATGATCTCTTGGTGGAATAGCGGGGTTTGGATGGTCTTTCTATGCACACACTAGAATAGCACCTACGCGGTGTTGTGTGGGGCATGCATTGTGGACCCCAAGTTAACCGAGTCTACACGAGAAGCCTGTAACTCTGTAATGAGTCGCTAGTTAGCATTTCCCTCTACTACTTGTATAAGCCTATTAACCCAATAGAGTCTGGCTTGGCTTGTGAGTTGAGTCTTTGTGACTGCAACAGACTGTGAAACCAACGGAGACTGGCCTAGCTAAGATTGTATGCCTATTTGACTATGGAAGAGAGTTGTGGATAGTTTCCCATTTCTTTAAGGTAATCATGCCCAACGTAGGGGTGCCCTCCTAAGCAGAAAGAGTATATGCTAGACGGAGTGCCTACAGTTGGGTGGAACGTTGCTCTTGCGCAGTCAGTTGCTCGGACAAGCTTCATTGAGATAAGTGTTATGAGATGTTTCTTATTGTTGTATACTTCATTATATGACTGTGAATCTGAATGCATGATAAGATGTAAGTTGTATGTAATGACATGTAGATGACAGTATGCATACAAGACTCTACCATGTATGTCGCACTAACTCTGCAGATAGCAGTTGGTGCAAGTGTGAAGATGACAGTATGCATACGAGACTCTACCATGTATGTCGTACTAACGTGTTCCGCAGTGGGTTAAGCACATGTGTCGCAGTCTGCTGCACAGTAAATAACCCAGTTTTAGATAGAAATGTCTTCGTATCAGATTTCAGAGTGGTATAAAGAAAGGAGTTAGATCCCCCGTGGTGTCGATTGGTCACTGAGGCCACTGGGGACATGACACTCGTCTTGTTCATGTGCGCTTTGAAAATTAACAAAAAAGATACAGCCATATTTATTTGAAGTTTGACTGTAGCTTGACATAATAACATGTGTAATTTTGCTAAGTTGGTTAGAGTCTACTTTTCCATCATTATGATCTTGAAGTAAATGAGGCTAAATATTCTTATTGTAAAAAGAATTATGCTTAGTAAGTTCCTTAGAAGTCTTCCATTAGGTACTTTATGAATAGAAACCCTAGGGGTTTAGTCAACATTAATCCAAGCTACTCTTATCAGGAATAGTGAAAAGATCATTTCTCTAACATTGAGAAATGGTCCAGCCGTCATTAATTATGAAGATTTCCATGACATTTAACACTTCATAGATGGAGCTATGCATTCTCTTTTGCACCTTTAAGAGCTCAAATTGTGGGTAAAAGAAAAAAAACTTGGCTCCATATTTAGGATGCCTTGTTTGAATTAACAAGAATTGAGCATTACAGTAGCCATCTCTTGATTTAAGGATTGATTTCTTTTTTAACTTCAAACTATTACTAAAATATGTTCCTCCAAAGATTTGCTTTCAAAACCTCAATCATCATTTTTTCTGTTAATTAGGCCATTATAAATATTAATGTGAAACCTCAAATATTAAATATGTCCTGACCTCCACAACATAACATGGGATAAACAAACATGGACCAGTTTACCTGCCAAAGCACCAGAGTGGAGTTTTTGAAGGTACTTTCACCACACCATACATAGATTCCTATCACATGCAACCCTCCAACAAGCATTTTTGAGACCTGGATCAATAAGAGCATTTGAGAGAGCTATTCCTTTCATAAACAATAGTTGTTCCAAATAACAACTTCATGTAATTAAAATTGGTTTGAGCACATTATTCAAAGCACAGAAAGGCAAAACTCCAAATCATTGTGGCTCCATGCAATACTTCAAAGTCCTAGGGTAATTCAGACGAGGAAACCATGGTCAAAAATATATTTGATTTCAGGATAACAAATTATGTTTCTATGTTTACAGATTCCTATAGAACTTTACCTGATTTGAATGAAATGAGAAGTGGGGTTTTTCAGAAACAGGAAAACATTTTCTGAAATAGTGTGGTTCCTTTGTATCAAAAATAATATTTGATCACATGATTTCATGTTCCTTGCCTGCGATTATTTTTCGTCTTTTTCATCATCTGGATCAAAAATAAATTCTTTGGCAAATTTTGTCATTCAAGCTTCTACATACAGGCCAGAGACAATAGATCATTACAGTAGTTTCAAGATATGATACTAGAAACAATTTCATCTGTTCTTTCTGCTTCTACTCTAGAATTTGCTACTTGACATGTTAAGGAATGCAATGTGTTGACTGTTCCATGTGAATATGGAAGAACCACGACAGCAGATTGTAGTGTTCATGAAATTAATGTTAAAGGAATATAGGGATAATATGAGTAGGTCGTCATGATTTTCTGGTAGCTGGTAGTTACAAGTTCAGTGCATGTAGACTCATCATGTAAAGACATAGCATGGATCTCAACATCTTGAATGAACTGCACTTGGCTATAAGAACCACAGAATAAATCACCTAAGTAGCTCCATACAGTTATCCTTCTTTTTCCCTTTTTCCAAGGCCCAAATGTTTGAAGGTTACTTGGCACTGGTGGATAAATAACAGTAAGGGCTGTTTCACACAGGCCACATATCTTGAAGGTAAGACCTATCAAGATATTACCCTTCCTTAAGGTAAGAAGTAAGACCAGACCGGGTATCAGCTTACCAGGAAATGATACCAATAGCAACGAATGAATCCTTTAACAACCTAAATAAATAAGGGTACGAAGTACAAACGTTCACAAATAACCAGTATTAAAGTTACCCACCCCATTTATGTTCATTGTAGCAGTCTCTACGAACCTGTTTATGTCACATGCATCGCATGTCCCTAGCTGCAATTCTCCTTTGTTGTCCAGTTTGAGTCCCAAATAAAGCCCGGGACCTTATTTTAGAAAAGTTAACATTTCAGAACCAACCCTTCGCTAGAAGAGTTGATCAAGACCTTACTATATTGACCTTTTAGGACCATATAAAGCCCAGTAACATGTCTTAGGAGGATTGACCTTTCAGGACCAAATAAAGTTCAAATATATTTAATTTTAGTTATCACCTATGTGATCCTTTATGTGTTAGCTTTTGGGGTCACAGACCTCACTAGGAAAGCGCTATGTCTCCTGGCCACTTGGCAATGCTTCATGGGAATATGGATGGCTCAGTTTAAGTGGAAGATTGACCATGGTTATGTTTGATTTTTAAGACCTCGGGAAATGTATGGCAAAGTGCCATTAATGTCAACAGCAAGCAAAGAAGCCCTAGATGCACACAGAGAAGGCATATGTGACAAATGTGCAGGTCTGTACCGCAGCAAGGCAACCCTACCCCTTCAGAAATTCCATACAGTCATAATGAAGGCACAGGAGCATTTATGGGGAGAATGATCGAGGGTGCATGCATGCATGCATGCGCCATCCTCAGTTTAGTTCTAGTTTGGATTCCTTTATATTTTAGCAGTTCAATTCTATTTCTGGTTTTGCATTTGTTAGAATTTGCATGCATGAAGTGTCTAATTTAAGTTTGCATGCGTCCGTTAAGTAAGATGCATGCAGCCTAGCTCAATTTAGTGAAATGCATGCAGCCTAGTAGCTAAGGGACAGATTTCAAGGAGGATGCATGCTTGCATGCCTCAAATCATCTCCAGTTGAGGCACTATTGTGAATGTGTCCAAATTCATTGTACCTACTCTTCTTCTTGATCTATAAAACAGAAGGCAAAGGTATAGGTTTATCGATTCAATAATCACTTCAGCAGCAAGCAGTGAATTTGTTTCTTGTATTTTTCCTGTCGCAGATTTCAGTTCAGAATTAATGAGGAAGTGTAACAGGTTTTGATAGTCCATCTACTGAGTTTTTGTTTAGCTTTTAATAGTGCTTTAGCAATGAATGTGTCCAAATTCATTGTACCTACTCTTCTTCTCAATCTATAAAAGAGAAGGCAAAGGTATAGGTTCATTGATTCAATAATCAGTTCAGCAACAAGCAGATTTCAGTTCAAGATTAATGAAGAAGTGTAACAGGTTTTGATAGTCCATCTACTGAGGTTTTGTTTAGGTTTTAATAGTGATATTTCGCAATGAATGTATCCAAATTCATTGTACCTACTCTTCTTCTCAATCTATAAAAGAGAAGGCGAAGGTATAGGTTTATTGATTCAATAATCAGTTCAGCAGCAAGCAGTGAATTAGCATTTTGTATTTTCCCTGTAGCAGATTTCAGTTCAGAATTACTGAGGAAGTGTAACAGGTTTTCATAGTCCATCTACTGAGTTTTTGTTTAGCTTAGTGATTTAGCAAGTACGTTGTAATTATGTTTTCCTGCTTAATAACAGTAATGCGATTTAGGACAGAGCTGTGAGTTTTTGTTATATATTTTCTACAGTGTGTTTGCAGATTTTAGCATTACCTAACCAGCAGTTTTGAGTGGCTTTTAAGGTTCAGCAATCTAGTAGTTTAAGAATTCTTTGAGTGCAAAGTCTATTTACCATGGTTTGAGAAAATTTAACATGTTATCAGAGCCCTGTTATCACCCAAACTCATACCCTTCAAGATAAAGTCCTAAAGCTCTAGGTATAGACTTAGTGAAAGTGTGAAACTAAGACGGAGGCCAACGTCACCACACCAAACCCTCTTCTGCTCTTTCCGTTGGCTCTTCTTCAACTCGAGAGTTGTCACTAGGATAGGATAGCTAAAGCTTGCAATGAGGTTCAAGGTGAATTTGAAGAGATGGCTCTAGCAAAACGGAGCTCCTTAGAATTGGAGGAACCAAACTAAAGAGAAGACAGTTTGGTGTGGTGACATTGACCTTCCTCTTAGTTTCACTAAACTTATACCTAGAGCTTGAGGACTTTATCTTGAAGGGTGTGTGTTTCACTGATAACATTTCGGTGCCTATTTTGCTAGAGCCATCTCTTCAAAATCACCTTAAGCCTCATTGCAAGCTTTAGCAATCATATCCTAGGGGCAGCTCCCTTAAGTTGGAGAAGAGACAACCTAAAGAGCAGAAGAGGGTTTGGTGTGGTGACATTGGCCTCCCTCTTAGTTTCACTAAGCCCATACCTAGAGCTTTAGGAATTAGGGCTTTATCTTGAATGGTGTGGGTTTGGGTGATAACATTTTGGCACCGTTGCTAAGGATAATGTTGAAGAATTTAGCTCAGACAGGAATTTCCACACAGGATCAGTGTGAATGAGCCGAAAGTAGTTCACATTAATTCTATTTTGTAATTCACATTATGAATAAAGTGAAAGTTCTATATTTAGTTGTTGACTCTAATAAAGTGTATTTTTATACATTAGTGGCTTAGACTGATCTGTAGATTTTGCAAATTTCATTCCTCCCACTTTTGATGATGATAAGGGCAGCCAAAGGTATGTTGATATGGATGAGCATTTTCAGAATTTTGATCATGGTTTGAGTAGATATTATTGGAGATTTTTAGGAGACTCAATCTATGAGACATCTAATGAAGAAAGTGCAAATTTTGAAGCCCTTAAACAGCCTCATATGGATGAGGCAACTTCAGAATTTTCTCATGCTCATTTTCAGCCGTCTATATGTGTTGATGATGCAGTTTTGGGGCAACCTTGTTCTCCCTCTTCTAGGGTGATTTTGGGGCAGCAATTTCAAGATCATTTCCAGCCATATTCTTCACTCCCTAATGCTGAATTTTCTCATGATTTGGGGATGTTTTGTAATGTTATTTATGTATAAATTTTACAACCACGAAACCTCATAATTTCTTATATATTTATGAGAGAAAATTCAGCAAAGAAATATATTTTGGGGGCTGGAAAAGATTGGTTGCAGGAGGATGTTTATTGCAGAATTTTTGAGCCATCCTTTCCTTCAATGTTTTTGGAGTTTACATGTGATTTGTCAACTGGAAATTGTATGGTGCATCAAGGTTCTAATTGCAAAAAATTCCAGCCACCTTCCTCTTCCATTTTCTCTTATATTTTGCATGTATCATCAGCTGGAAATGATGGTTTTAAAGGTGGAAATTATTCAGGGCAGCAAGCACTTTATATTGATCTGTATTGCAAAAATCTCCAGCTGTTAAAAAGAGGGTTTCAAGCCCTAAATTTGGAACTGAAATTTTTTTCTATTCTGAAATTTTACATCATATCTGATGTTCATCTCATTCTAATATAATTTTGAAAATTGTTGCAGCTTGGTAGAGCCCCCTCAACCCTTGTTGCTTGAGAGGAATGACAATGGTGATGAGAAGTTGATTTATGACATTTTCAACAATGATTATGTGTATGCTAATCTTATCCAATCTTGGATGGGGGAGTCGTGCGTTGGTGCATGCCCCTCTTGACATGATGTTGGAGTTCGTGGTCATCTTCATGAGCTCATTGTAGATTTCAGTCCTATTCTCATGGAGATTGCAACTTTGATCCACATGATTTTTGTTGTAGCCTTGTTTTCAAAGATGACCAAACACAAGGGAAAGGTTCTTGGCATTGACGAAATACTCAAGTGGTTGCATTGGGTGTATGACTTCACCTAGCATGCTCATTTTCACATGTTAGAGTAGGTAGATAAGAGAATGAATAAGCTCTTGCATGAGCTTTAGAGTAGAAAGAATAAGTTCAACATCATGAGCATGAAGTTTCATTTCATGTTCTTTTGGCATTGTTGACTTATGCTCTTTCATGTAAAATCAATTTTGGGCTATTGTGATGCATAAAAAAAAGAACATTGTATGTGGGGTTTTAGAGATGTGTATTGAGCCATTCCACCACATGGTTTCTCTTGTTCTCTTTCTCCCTCTCCAAGCAGGTACATGCAGCAGATTTTGAGGTTCTCATGCACTCTTCTTCAAAGAGCACGTGTCCCCAAGTTGGAGTCAAATGTTACCCCTCATATTGTATGAGGATCTCACATGTGATTTTCATCACATCTCTTGTGAAATTGTTCATAAGGATTGAGCTTCCAGTTCTTTATGGCTAGACATTTGAATAGGCTAGACACTTGCGTTCTTGACTCAAAGATGGTGCTTCTTCATGGTTGAGTGGAGGTCATGGTGATTGGCTAGGAGGTATGGTGTGATGTGCTCATATGCCTCATGGTGATTATCGGTAAAGTATTATGTGCCTAACAAGTAAAACAATGCTCATATGATGATGCCCTCCCTCTAAATGATAATTAAAGGATACATAACTAAGATAATAAGGCAATTAAATAACACTTAAGTATTTTATGGGATGGGAACCCATCAAGTTAGGGTCTCCCTAAGTTTTGAAGTGTTAATAATTGTACTTTTTAAGTGATGGATTAATTAAAGTGTTTAACTTGGGGTTTCTAAGATTTTACCGAGATTAATTAAAGAATGAAGAAATAGAACTAATCACACTAATTAACCAAAGTACATAAGGTTTGCACTTAGGATTAATTTAAAAATCACTTAAGACGGGAATGCTAAGCACAATAGTCTCTCATGCAACTAAATTGATGATTATTAAGGTTGAAGGGGTTTTATATGGATCGCCCTAGGGAATTTTAAGGCACTTGACACATGAGAAATTGTTACACTTTTGGAGGGGCATCCTAACTTTGGGAGCAACTATCTTTTGATAGAGTGCCCAAAATTTTTCTTACTCAGCGACATTAGAAGTAAAGTGGCCATGGGATTTTCGAAAAGTGGTTATAATAGAAAATCTGATAAATATTGAGGAAGGTGGCAATTTCAAAACTTCAACCTTGAAGCACTCGTTGTTTTTCTTTGACCACTCGATTTAAGTACCGCCCACCTTGGATGCTCGAGTGTTTTGATGATTTTGAGAGAGCATCTTTAATAAATGCTCATGGTGAAGAACACTTGATCAATCACTCAAAGAAGGGGTGTGCCCCTCTTTCCTTGAGCCATTTTGGAGGTGGTTGGTAACTAATTGTTTATTCAATGTTGGAACTTTATCATGGAGTTAGTTACTTGTAGCAAGTGGATCTAACCAACTCCATTTGTTTATTATTGTTGAACTATTCTCAAAGGGTTTTGAAATCTTCCAACTTCTCTGTATAAGGTAAAGAGCTGTCATTTGGTTTCAATGGGAAATATGCCTAAACTTTATTGACTAAAGCAAATCTATGTCAGTGATCGGCACGTGAACCTAAGAAGGGTTGTGGGGTGTGAAACCCTAGTTGATCCAGAGAGTGGAGATTGAAGTATGGTTTCCAACTTCCAACTTCGTTGTATAAGGTAAAGAGTTGTCATATGGTTTCAATGGGAAATATGCCTAAGCTTTATTGACTAAAGCAAATCTATGTCAATAATCGGCATGTGAACCTGAGAAGGGTTGTGGGGTGTGAAACCCTAGTTGATCCAGAGAGTGGATATTGAAGCTTGTTCAATGGAGTTGCAGTAATGGCCATTTAGAGTATGCAAGAGAGTCACATGTTGGATGGAGCCTTAAACTTTGTGTCATGGAAGGTGAGATTGCATAACCTCTTAGAAATGGTAGAATTATGGTACCTTGTGGAGAAGGTGGTTGCAGAACCTACAGATTCCAATGATTTGGCAAAACATGACAAGAAGGCAATAAGTGCGAAGAAAATCCTAATAGATTTGGTGAAGGATCACTCAATCCCTCATATCACAAGAAAGAAGACTGCTAAAGTGATGCGTGATACCTTGGGAACCTTGTACCAAAGTGTGAACATATCCAGGAAGATGCTCTTAAAGAACAAGCTCAAAACTACCCGCATAAGCAAGACAAACATGGTGACAAGCTATCGCATGAAGATAATGTTAATTTTTCTAACCCTAACTCTAGATAAATAATTTCCTAGTGATTTTCCTTGTTGAAAATTAAATTACAGCTCAATGAATAATTTATACTTGTTGGGATCTATTAACATAAATTTAAAATAGTGAAAGCAAAACAATGGAGAACAAATCTACTCAATAAAAAACAAACATAGAATTTTTGCCCTTCAAATCATCTTTTCATTAAAATAACTTCCAAGCTTACAAGGGCTCCCTTACTAGGAAAATGGCCCGAGAAAAATACAATCAACAAACCTGGCAAATTGCCCCATCGAGAAAATCTACCTGCTGCAAAACTGCCCCTAAGAATCCCATGCCCCTACTATTGTACCGTATGACATGTACAGCCCGATAAGCTTTGTTCTACAACAATCGCACGTTGTTGTACGGCAACAATTGTATGAATCTGTTGTTATGTTGTTGTACAGCGGTATGGCTAGGTTGTACTGCCTCTTGCTGTTGTACGACAGTCTATTGCAATACGACTAGCTGAAATGCTATACGACCCTCCTCCTACAATATGCCCAGTTGCATGACCCCTTGGAAAATCTCTATGTCTGTTGCCTTCTTCTCTTTACAAAATCTATAAATAGAATGTCCTCTCTCCAAAAAATCACTCTAACTCAATGCTTGAGTGCCTCTTGTGTCTTCTCCTCTCACCTTCGGTGCCTTTTATCTTGTTGAAAAGAACCAAAACCCTAACCTCCTAAGTGATCAATGGTTGAGATTAGATCTCCTCCTCATTAGAGATCAATGGATGAGACTAATGCCAAAATACTTAGGCTTTTTATTAAATTAATCTCAATTAATCTAAAAAGACATTCACTTTGATATTTATCTTAATAAAGTGAATTTCCAAAGTTCTAAGAGGTATTAATGACGATTTCCACAGGTAAGACACAAACCCATGTGGAAATGCATGTTTGAGCTACAAACGTCAACACTCCCTCTTAGCGAGGAAGGTATTCTCCACCACTCCAAGTTTATTTCTGAAGAAGACAAACTTCCCTTTCACCAAGGGTTTGATCAAAATGTCTACAACCTGCTCATCTGTGGAAATATACTGGAGCTTGATTGCTCCCTTCTGGGTCCTGCCTCGGATGAAGTCATATCTGATCTCAATATGTTTGGACCTATCATGGAATACTGGATTCTCAGAGAGTTTAATACAACTCAGATTATCACAATGAATCACCGTAGGCTCCAACTCCTGATCAAATAATATTGTAAGCAATTTGCGCAGCCAAATGGCTTCACAACTAGCCATACTCGCTGCCATGTACTCCACGAACTGAGTGCTATGAAAGTTTGCTTCCTGTTGAACCAAGAAACTGAACTGAGTGCTACGGAATCCTACTTCTTGTCGAACCAAGAAATCACTGTTGAGCCCAAGCTAAAGCAACAAACTGAGGTGCTCTTTCAATCTGATGCACTCCCTACCCAATCTGAGTCTGAATATCCTTGCAACCTCACTCCATCACCTCCAAGATACCTCAATCCATACTCTATTGTGCCCCTCAAATATCTAAGCACATCCTTCACTGCTATCCAATACACCTGCCTCAGCTCCACCATGAAATGACTCAAGCTATTCACAACGAAACATATATCTAGCCTGGTGTTGACTAAATACATCAAGGATCCTACCAGTTGTCTGTATAATCTGGAATCCACCAACTCTGAATCTGAAGTGATGACCTTCTTCAAGTTGGTAACCATAGGTGTATCCATCAATCTACAGTCCTCCATCCTGAATCTCTTCCAGATCTCTATTGTGTAAATCCCCTGACCAAGGAAAATCTCACCCAATCTTTGCCATAACTCTAACCCTAAGAAAGAAAGCATCAAGCAAATATCCTTCAACTCAAACTCTATAGCCAAGTTTGACTTACACCCTGCTATAAGCCCCTTTTGCACTTGTGAGAAACAAATCATCTGCGTACAACACCAAGATGAGTGGCTCAGTCCCAGCAAGTATGAAGTACACATTAAGATCTGCCTCACTCGTAGTGAAGCCCATGCTCTATAAGTATCCATCAATCTTGGAATACCATGCTCTAAGTGCCTGTTTGAGTCCATACAAGGCTTTCTTAAGCCTACACACATAAGACTCACTCCCATGTACCTCAAAGCCTAGAGGTTGCTCTCTATATACTTCCTCCTCGATGAGCTTGTTGAGGAAGGTTGTCTTCACGTCCATCTGGTGAATGCTCCACCCCATGATTGAGGAAATAGATATCACAGCTCGAGTGGAAGCATATCTGGGGATGGAAGCGACAATCTCCTCATAGTCCACTCCCTCTCTCTGAGAGAACCCTCTCGCCACAAACCTCACCTTGAACTTCTCAATCCTGCCAACTACAACATGATTGATCTTGAAAATCCACCTAGAAGTCACCACAAACTTCCCCTCTAGTCTAGGCACAATGTCCCACACACATTCTTCATGATGGAGGTGTACTCCACCATGGCATACCTCCAAACATGTCATATAGTTCGGAAACTTCCATGAAGGCCTACTCTCCAATGAATGATCTCCTGGGAGCCTCAACATGCTCCTGAGCATCTCTTAATGTCTTCTCAAACCATTTGGGTCTCTTGACAAAACTGGAAGAAGCTAACTCCTCCTCCTCACCTGAAGGTTGACTTCCTGAGCTAGAAGTTTGTGAACTGTGTTCTCCCTTCGGATCCACCTGCTCCTCATCCTCTGCCACTGGTGGTAACTCATGAGACTTTGTAGATGCCAAGTTCTCCTCGAACTTAACATCTCAGCTCAACACTGTCTTCCGCTATGCTGGCATGAAGATCTTGTAAGCCTTTGAGGTCTCGTTGTACCCCACAAATACGCCCTTCTCTCCTGAAGGCTCAAGCTTTGTCCTTTATCCACATGCACATGGATATAAATTGGACAACCAAAGATCCTGAGATGCCCAATCTCTGGCTTCACTCTTGTTAATGCCTCCTCAGGAGTCTTTTCCTCCAGTATCCTATGAGGACTCATGTCCTACAAATAAACTATTGTGTTACATGCTTCTACCCAAAGAAACATAGACAGACCATAATCATGAATCATAGCCTTTGCAATACTGATGATGGACCGGTTCTTTCTCTCTGCAACCCCAATCTGTTGTGGGTTGAACGAGACTGTCTTCTCCCTCTTGATCTTTGCCTCCTTATAGAAATCCTTGAAGTCATTTGAGGTGTACTCTCCCCCATAATCCGACCTCGAGACTTTGATCTTCTCACCTGTCAAGTTCTCCATCTAGGCCTTGAACTCCTGCAACTGACCGAAAAGCTTATCCTTGGTCTTCATAAAGAAGATCCAGGTTTTCTTGGAAAAATCATCAATGACCATCACATAGTATGATGCTCCCTGCACTAATACAACTAACATCGGCCCACATACATCGGAATGAATCAGATTCAAAATCACCTTGGACCTACTCTTGCTGCTTGGGAAAGCATACTTGACTTTCTTGCCAAGTGCACAACCTCTATATACTCCTTGTTGCACAACATCGAAATCTAGAAGACCGGTGACAATCTCCCTTGGAATCGACAACGCCCTATAGTGAACGTGTCCCATCCTCCTGTGCCATAGCTCACACAGGTTGTCACTGTCATGTACAAAGAGGCCTGAACAGGCTTCCCTTGCAACTTGTATAAGTTGCCCTCTGCCCTCTCTAACCCCAATCCTCACTTTTGTGTCAGGGCTAGCTCCCTCTAGATGTATGAGTACTTTCCCTCTCTGAAAGATAACGACAAAACCATGTCCTCCATAACTGAGACTAAGAGCAAGTTCTTCTTCAGTCCTGGTGCAAATAGCACATCCTGGGCATCAAACAAACCTCCCGACTCAAGCTGGAACGAAATTATTTCCTCTCCCCTCACTGCATACTTGGCATCATCACCAAGCTCCACATGTATCCCTGAGTCCATCTGTCGAACTGCTATATAGCTCTCAAGCTTTCGTCATATGACGAGATGCACCACTATCCAAGTACCATGTACTCCTAGCAACTGTGCTAGTGGAAAGGCAAGAAGCTAGTGAAAAATCACTCTCGAACTTCACAGCAAACTCACTCAACTGAGTCTTTGCAGATGCTACTACCTGTTGCATCTTTCTTTTTCCTTTCTTCTTCTTCGAACACTGAGATGCATAGTGCCCATTATTGTGGCACATGAAACACTTGATTTTACTCAAGTCTTTGTTCTTCCTTGTCTCTAAGGTCGCCCCTAATTGTTACTCTTCTTGCTGGGAACCTTTCCTTTGCCCTTTCTTGTCTTGCTAACAAGGGCCAAGTTCTCATCACTACCTCCTTGCTTCCTAGCTCTGGACTCCTCTCGAGTCTCTTCCTAGATGCAACCATCCCAAAGCCTCTCTCAATTTGGAAGTTTCTCCCAAGCACAAAGTCCATTTACGAATGGTTCACAAAGCTTGGTGAATCGATTCAATGCCACATTGGCAAGCTCTGCGTCAAGCACTTTTTCTCCAATGGTTGCAAGTCGATCACGTATCCGAGTGATCTTCATGAGATAGCTGGTAACATTGTCAAATCTAGTCATCTAGACATCCCTAAGCTTGTTTCTCAAAATCATTTTCTTGTTCATGTCCACCAAAGCTTTGAACAAATCCACTAGAGCTTTGAACATCTCTCTGGCCGATGTTTTCTCCGCTACACGAGGAATCAAGTGATCCTTCACAGCAATAAGATCGATCTCTAGGCTTTGATGTGCTTCTTCTCATGCGCTGCCAATTGAACTGGATCTATCGATACACGAACAATCTTTGATGCGAGATCCCAAAAGTCATGTTCCTTCAAAATCAAAGTAACCCTTGCTTTCCATGACAGGAAGTTAGATGCCCCATCTAACCTGTCTTCAAATCTGAAACTGGTTGTTGCCATCTCTTAGATATGATCAAAAATAACTATCATGTGCTTATTCCCTCAAGCACCCACCAAGATCTACTACTGTAAACCCTAGATTTGCACTAGATCTAAATGTTGGTCACTCAGATCTAATAGATCTATTGTTGTAGACTTCAGGTCTGCCTCCTCAAAGTGAGAGCTCTAATACCATGATTATTTTTCTAACTCCAGCTCTAGATAAGCAATTTCCTAGTGATTTTCCTTGTTGAAAATTAAATTGCAGCTCACTGAATAATTTATACTTGTTGGAATCTATTAACAGATTTTTAAAATAACGAAAGCAAAACAATGGAGAACAGATCTACTCAATAAAACACATACACAAAATTTATTCCCTTCAAATCAGCTTTTCATTAAAATAACTTCCAAGCTTACAATGGCTCCCTTACTAGGAAAATGGCCTAAGAAAAATACAATCAACAAATCCGGCAAATAGCCCCACAGAGAAAATCTGCCTGCTGTAAACTGCCCTTGAGAATCCCTTGTCCCTGATGTCGTACCGTATGGCCTATACAGCCCTATACGGTCTATTGTACGCCAACCGTACGGCGCTATACGAGTGCGGTTGTACGAATCTGCTATCATATAGTTGTACTGCGGTCTGCTACTGTAAGACTGGCTGAAAGGCTGAAAGGCTTTCCTCCTGCAATCTGCCTAGTTGTTCAGCCCCCTGGAAAATCTCTTTGTTTATTGCCTTCTTCTCTTTGCCAAATCTAAAAATAGAATGTCCTTCTCTCTCCAAAATATCACTAACTCAATGCTTGAGTGTCTCGTGTCTTCTCCTCTCACCTTGGCTGCCTTTTATCTTGTTGAGATGAACCAAAACCCTAACCTCCTAAGTGATCAATGGCTGAGATTCAATTGTCGCAACTATCTCTAGGATTTTATCCCAACCAATTAAATTTTTTATTTGAAACTTACCCTCGCTCTTCACTATTTATGGACAGCCCAAGAGGGAGTCTTTTGTGTGTTGATCATCTTGGACTTTGTGCAAATTCATTGGTTGTGGTCTATAATTATTAGGCACATCTGTTGGTACAGATTTGTGTGATAATAGTCACTCGATTAAAGGAGGTACCTACCTAGGAGGAGGAGCGTTGGGCATTTGGAGGAGGGCACTTAGCCTTTGAGTTGGGACCATGTGATATACACCTTGGAGGTTGGACACTTGACTTGAGGATGCTTGAATAAAGGAGCATACTTCGTGGAGGTTGGTGATGGACCCTAACACATATGTTGAGGAGGACCATTGGAGCTTTGTGACAACATTGGCATACATGAGAGGGCATTTGGCACATAGTTGAGGAGGAGGGCCTTGCATGAGAATACCTGAATACTTGGAAGAGGGAGCATTGGACTAACAACTTGTTGAAAAGTGCACAATGTTGGAGGAAAGGCATTGAGCCCAAGGAGGATCATGCTTAGACGATGTTTCACTTTGGGGGTTGAATAAACCATAGTTTTACACATATAAATCCTTGTGTTGTAGAGCACTCCATGTGGGGCTGCCTTGTTGGTTACTTGTATAGACAAGTCCTTATTTTATGTGAGCCTCCCTCACTTACTCGTATATATAAAGGAGGAGAGAGATCTTGTATCCATTATCATCATTTGTACTCTTCTTTGTACTTGTGCTTTAGAGTTCATGAGGAAACTCTAGGATAAGACAAGGTGTGAGAGAGAGAGAGAGAGAGATCTTGGATGTTCTTGGAGAGATTACCCTCATGAGATGCTAAGGTTTGCACTTGTGATGCTAGGATTTGAATTATGCATATAAACACCAGAGAAAAACATGACGTCAAAGGTGGCAACGGTTCTTGTGCCTATTGTTGTAAGTTGTAGCACTAGGGTAGAACCCTAGAGAAAAACATGGCATCGATGATGACGATGGTTCTTGTGCCTCTTGTTGTAGAGCACTAGGGTTTCTACCCTAATAGAAGACATGAAGAGTGGAGCTAATGCCTTGCATGGTTTTGGAGCCTTATTCTTTTGAAATGTAAGGCTAAGGCAAGATCATGGAGAGATGACCTTCATGAGTCTTGAACTTGATGATGGCTAGGGTTTTTGTGATTTCCCTAACTTGGATTTTTAATGCTTGGAGAATTGTATGAACTTGTGATCAGTTGTGAGTATGTCATGTACTTCATTTCTATTATATATATATATATATATATGTGTGTGTGTGTGTGTGAATTTTTCATCCATCCAAATTTGTGTAATTGCAGATTTGATTTTCGACTTGCATTGTCTTTTTTATTTGGTAATTTCCAGCACTTGTTGTTCATGTTGATTTGACATAAGATATTGTTGAAAGTGTTAAGTGATTTAATTTTAACATACATCATGAAGATAATAGAGCAGAATTATTTTTGTAAATCGGCAGTAATTAAACTGATCTAAAATCTGGTTTATGCTTGGAAAAGTGTGCCTCAAGGGCTGAAACGTGTTGGCATATGTTTAGTATCTTTTCCCTTGAGCTGCCTAGTGTGTTGGCTTGAAGTGAGATGAAATATTGTCCACTGTTCATTGTTTGTTGCTGTAAATTAATACTTCAGATCGGCCCTAAGGCTAAAGTTCACAGGGACTAGATCCAGGAAACCTCCTTCTAAAGTGCAATATATGTTTTGCATTTAAAGTCAAAGAATCCAAAAAAATATTCCAAGTTTAAAAAAAATATTATGAATGATTTTGAGGGGCACGACTTTGGCTAAAGGGCACACGGAAAATGTCACGTGGGGGTTAAAGACAGCTTTAGATGTGGGAAGAAAAGTAGCAAATAGCTCGGATATGCAAGTATGGGATGTACGGACATATATGAAAATTACAGTAATTTGCACGAAATTGACAACACAATATACAAATTAAATGCAGCTCACAGCTATATGGTCAAATTGGTGGCTAAGTCGACGGCACGTAAAAATCACAAGTGACGGCTGAATGACATCACAACTGTACAGGCAGCCATATAGAACAGCAGGTGTACGGAATTTTGTGTGGATCTAGTAGCAAATGGTACGACTGCTAAACTATTTTATTGGCTATAAGGAATCTGTTAGAGTAGTTGTTGTACCGATCGTGTAGCTTGGTCTGGAGAGAACTTCAAAAAATGGATTCTTAGTTCTGATACCAAATGTAGTAAAAGCTCAAATTGATTTAAAGTTCTCAATTGGATATACCAAGAAATATAAATAATGAATGATAATTACAATGAACCTCGTGATGGTATACTTATATGCATTGATTGGTCATGAGGTGAAGAGGTATGTGGCCTGTGACCATTCACTAGCCTAATTATAATATTATTATTATGTTTGTAACACACTGAAACTTGTAGGCATATGTTTGGTATCTTTTCTCTTAAGCTGCCTAGTGTGTTGTCATGAGGTGAAGAGGTATGTGGCCTTTGACCATTCATTAATCTAATTGTATTATTATTATTATGTGTGTAAGACGCTGAAACTTGTTGGCATATGTTTGGTATCTTTTCTCTTAAGCCGCCTAGTGTATTGTGTTGAAGTGAGATGAAATATTGTCCACTGGGACTAGATCTAGAAAACCTCCTTGTAGGGTGAAATTTCAGTTTTGCAATAATAGTATAAGAACACAGATATTTCAGTATAAAGTTGATCATGTACTTGTAAAAAGGGAGGGAAATACAGAATTTATTCAAATTTATATCAACCTGTCTTAACAATATTGATTAACAGAATCTTATATAAAAGGAGTCGTTCCTTAATCTTAACTTAACAAGCACTGGGAAACAGTCCTAAATTCAACAACAAGAACACCATAAATCTTTGTATTACGGTACGATATTTTACGCAAATGTGTTAAAAAGATTTTGACCAAATGTTACCGCATTTTGCCCAATTGTAAGCAACTTGCAAGCTAATTCAAGTCAGTTGACATATTTTAGTTTATGTTAAGAGAGAAATCATTGCGAAGCGACTAAGTTATTTTCCATTTTCTGATTTTGACCTGGCAAAGCTCGAGGCTCTAAAGTAACTCCATGCCCCTTTTTCTACTCATAAATCCCCTGAACCCCATACAAGGGTTTATAAATATAATCATGATCCCTACATTATCAATAAATTATAAGTGTCAGAAAGCCATACCTGGTGAGCATGTTCTCCCACCCAATCAATATCAATTACCAATGAAGATGAATCTGTCATTGGTTTTCCTTTAGAAGCTTTTCTTTTATCCGCTCTTGCAGACTTGGACTCCAAATTTTCAGAATTTAAAGATGCAGGATCCGCTCCATCATTTTTGGGTGTCGGAATCAGAGCAAAGACTGTGTCACGGTTGGATTTAGGACCACCCAGCTTACCGATGGCAAGACCCACCTTCACAATTCAGCCCAGAGGAAGACAGCTCAATACATCGACAACCTTAAAACATTCTATAATATATCATATATCCCAATTCAGGCTCAGAATAAGCTTGAAAATCATCTGCGAAAGAGATTATACGATTCGGAAAAGCATCCATTCTGAGCTCTAGCCCTTCATTGTAATCCAGATAAAATGTACAGAACATAGAATGGCAATGAGGAGTATAAGCAATGGGAGAAAATGAGAACTTGTTACTTGAACCGGAATGCCAGATTCGGAGAGTTGGCTCTCCATGGAATTCAACTGGGTTTCGTCTCCTACTACTGTTCGCACCATGATAGCTTGATTGCTTGCTTGCTGCAGTACTAACCTCTCGGCGGATTTCCTTTGATATATTTCGCTTCAGAGAGCATGGGCAATATCTGAGTTAAAAATGACAGAAGTATAGGTGGGTTTATAGGACAAGTGTAAAGAGTTTGTGATTACAATACTAAAATCAAAGGAGGCGGGCCTTTTTTATGGCCATCGGCTATATCGTATAGCGGTGTGTTGTTATTCTCGGTCCAGTTCTAGAGAACAATGCACTATCATATCGACTCCTTCAACGCCTTCATTGGTAGCTTTAGGAACAAGAAAGGGATTGTGTTCATGTTTTGGATTTTTGAGTGTTAATTGCACTTACCAATTTTTCATGTTTTTGGATTTTGGGGTGTTAATTGCACTTAACCAATTTTTCATGGCTTCTAGCATTCATTATATTTGGGGATGTTTGTAGGTTTGTAGGGATGAAGAAGTGGGATTGAAACTAGTAAAATAAATTGCATAACACCAATCATCACCTTTGAGGCTTGTACACAGTAACCAAAACTTTTTAGGAGGTCATCCATCACAAGAGTCATCTTGCTCAAGTGCGCTTAAGTAGAATTTTCCCCACAATCAAACCCACTTAGCTTGCTACCCTATTTGCAAAACTTTAGCAAGTATTGTGATTTATAAACTAATTAGTTAGAACTTCCCTAACACTTTTTTATTTAAGAATTGTGTTGCTTCTATAATCCAATATATGACTTACTATACACAAATATTTTATTTGAAAATTGAGTGGCTTTCGCAATCCAACATATGACTTGCTCTATGTAGATTTTTAAATCAATAATTGAGGGGCTTCCGCAGTCCAACATATGACTTGTTCTATGTGGATTTTAATCATATGTTGGACTACACAAGCCACTCAATCCTTAAGTACAAAGAATTAGGGGAGCTCTAACTGAATAGTTCATAAAGCATAATACTTGTTAAGGTTTTACAAATGGGGTGGCAAGCTAAGTAGGCTTGAATGTGGGGAAAACTCCATAGCTAAGCATGCTTGAGATAGAGAAGTCTTAGGATTGATGACCTTTCGGGAAGTCCTAGTTACTAAGTGCAAGCCTCAAAGGTGATTATTGATGTTATGAAATTCATTTTGCTAGTTTCAGTCCCACTTCTTCATCCCTATGAGTGCATTGATGCAATGAGTGTTAAATGGACTATTCAAACCATGAAAAATTGGTCAACTTACAACTAATACTCATGGATATGGGTCATAGATTAATCACTTATTGTATGCAAATAATCCCAAAAACGATATCTCTTATCGAAATTATTGTTCTTTTTTCAAATTATTGTTTGTAAAATAAAAGGATCTAATGTGGAACTAAGTGTTCTATAATAAATTGCATTTGTCATTATGTAACATCTTTAAAGCATTGCCTTAAATCACATGGATTATTGGTATGAGGGAGGAATGGCAGAGGTGATGTATTGTCATAGGGTTTTAGTAGGTCAGTGCCCTTGGACTCTTTAGTGGGACATTCCCTCACTCTTTGCTCATTAGCCATGACCACGTGATGGACCCCTAACTAGATTTTGTAGATTTTGGTGAGGATGAAGAACTTAAACCTCAAGCCATTTTCTGATCTAGAGACGAACTATTCAAAGTATGGAATAGTGCACATGTATTTATTGTGGGTCCAATAAGAGATTATTCTCATGTAGGTAGTGTTGGTACTCTGCTAAATGTCACTCAACGAAGGGAGGAAAGGGCTCAAATAGATCAACATATACCCCACCTTCATAACACTCATACGTAGGTGCATTTAAATCCTAGTCAAAATTCAATTGAAGGTTTTACTTCATGTGTGTTGGAGGTTTTGAGTCATTTGTTGGAGCATAAGCATGCATCCCTTCCATAGGGTTCTCCTCGCACAATGCAAGCCTATTTTGATTCTCTACTTGAGTATGTTTTTAACAAGAGGTGTAGGAAGCAAATGAACACTAGAAAGAGGCTAGAGAGGGATAAAATGGTTCTTAGATGCAATGTGGGATGGAGAAGGTGGAAATTTTGTTGAAGTTGGCATTGGTTAAGAGGTTTATGGGGAAGATGGTGAAAGGTGCACCGATGCAAGCTTAGTTGGAGTCTGAATGGAATCCTTTGTTGGGTTGTTCCCTTATTCCACTTATCAATGAGAGGGTGGTTATGTTTTGAGCTAAGGAGTGAGCTAGATGTTGAGAAGGTTCTTTCACAATCTTGGCTTTGGGGGTTGTCTAGTATTGTTTTAAAGCAGTGACACCTATGGTTTGATATTAAATGTGAGCCTATGGTGTTCCAATATCTTTGGGTTCTTCTCCCAAGCTTTTCATTAGAGTTATGGTGTGAAGTATAGTTGACAATGGTTGCAAATTCAATAAGAATTTTTGTGGCCTTGGATGGTGATTTGTAGAAAAACTTTTGATAAAAGAATGGTAAGAGTTATTGTTGAAATCGACCTTCGAAAAGGTCATCCTATAGAGATTGACAAGGAATGGGGGGATTGCTCCTTAATTCAAAAGTTGGATTATTGGAAGATGCTGTTTCATTGTGTGTCATGTCACGAGTTAGGGCACCTCTGGAGAGATTTTAAGTCCCCCTCTCCTACTTGGAAATATAAGAAAGTGTAGCTCAAAAAAAGTGGCTAGTTGACATCCATGTTGTAGAAGGTAAAGCTCGTATGCTAGATAGCTCATTGGTTGTGCCTAATCTACTAGCTAGTTTGTACACAGTTCTTTTGTGGATTAACGACCCAAGTCCTAAGGGAGGATTAAAGTCCCATTTTGCAAGCTCTAGGAGGACATGAATCAAGTGCAAGGTATGTTGAGCCCTAAACTCCCATTGTTAATTCCTTATGTTGATCTCGAGGAATCCTCCTCTTCTTTGGATATTGAAATTGATGTGGGAATGAGTAGGTGGCCTTTTGCTCCTAGTTTTCCTAAGAATGTTTCCTCGAGTGAATCTCCTTTAGATCATCCTCAGGTTGTGGAGGATCCTGTCAACTTGGGTGTGGATTCAATATCATGTGAAACCCCTTTGAATTCTTGTGGAGCATATGGAAAGAACAAACCCCCTAGTGCCTAAATGTTAGCTACACCCACAAAAGTTTATTTAGATAGAAGACAAGGGGAGAGTAGAGGGAGGTCTAGCCTCATTCTCAAATAAGCCACTTTGTATTGGTAGAAAATACAACATTTCCTTGGCAATGACGAAAGCATCCAAATAATTTTTAGAGGACAAGCAAAGAACCATTAGCAGAGTTCTTAAAGTAGGACAACCTCGGAAGAAAGTGGTATTGATGATAATTCTCTCATTGAACATGAGACGGATTAGGAGTACCCTAAAATTGCAAGCCCTCAAAATAGTTCGTTCTATGTATAAGTCAGATGTTATGATGTTTCAAGAAACTATACATGTGGATGCAAAGGCCATTTATGATATGTCTTCCTTTATGAAAAAATGAATTTTTTGCTCTATCAATATGAAGGGTTTGTCAGGGGTTAATCTAATGACATGGTGGAATTCAAACACTAATTCTCTTTCAACACATTTTATTTTTGCAAGTATTATTTTAAAGGGAAAAGCAAAGGTTCTAGGGAAAGTTTCCAAGTTTGTTAATTTGTATAGGGTCTATGGGGACAACAAGACTTATGGGACTAGTTAAAGGATCAACAAACCGTGCATGGTCATAATATTATTGTTAGGGGATACCTAACCCTAACTCTTAACTCTAAGGATGTATTGGGAGAGGTTCTTAAGGCCCTTTGGAAAAAAAAATCTCTAACCTTTTTTAGGAACTTAATTTAGTTGATGCGGGGCCTATGAATTTAATGCCTACATGGAGGAACTTTAGAAGGGGGAGAGATGGGATTTCTAAAAGATTAGACAAGATCCTTGTGGTTGGGAAGGTTTTGGAAGAGGTAGAAAGATTTAAAACATGGGTTGGAATTGGAGGATCTTTTGATAATCTCCCAATTCTATTTCAAGTGAAAGAAGAAGATCATAAGCCTCCAACACCTTTTAAGTGTAACCATGCTTGGCTAGGAGATTAAGATTTCAAATTTTCAATTTCCAGTTATTGGAATCTATTTGATTACTACTAGGAAAACACCTTCCAGCGTATTTTTTTGCGGAATCTCTCCAAAAAATGTCTCCTTTGTCCATTTATAACAGAGGTTTTAGTAGAGGTATTTTCTCAGTGCTCTTAAATTTTTAGACTACACTAGTGCACTACATAATACAATGCACCAACATCAAAATACCCCATTTTCTTGTTGAAGGAATATATGTATATTTTCATTTCTCAAAAAAACTAACTGGTGTTCCATAGGCATATAAATGCCTCAGTATGTTATTATTATAGTAGCACCTCAATGCTTCCACATACATAAAGCATCAACTCACAATAAAATAAATAAATAAAATGTCGACTTTTATTTTTTTAAATTAGAAAATGACTCTGGTGTTCTATTTCCAAAGCACCCCAATGCAAGTCATTATGCAGAGCACCAAATAAAGAATTAAAATAAAAATCATTACATTTTTAACAATTGATCAGTACACTAAAATATTAAAAACGCACCAGGGTGCACGAGTATACATAAAGCACCAAGTTAGTATAAAATATTTAATAATGAAAAGCCAACTTAAAAAAGAAGAGAGGATCTAATGTGTTTTAATTTATAAAACACCCCAGTGCATATAGGTATACAGAGCACTAGATGTGCAAATTGTATTGCGGCATGCACTACAAAAAAACCCTGTGATTAGCTTCCCTTTTAGCTCCCTTATTGGCATCTACTAACACTTTTAGTGTATTTTTCTTCATTTTCTTGGTAAAGTCAGTGCTATTTCACAAGATGGCACTTCTCTTGGGTGTTTTTTGTGCCTTGTTTTGAAACTAGCCGCTAAACTGGATGCTAATTAGCATCCATTTTAGTGCCTAATTTAGCACATGTTTAAGTGCCAAGAATAATGCCCTTAATAGCACCAGGATCAATGCCTACTTTTGCTCCCTTTAATGCCAGGAATAACGCATGGAATAACGCCAGTATTATCGCCTAGTTTTACTTCCTTTTTTGCACTAGGAATAGTGCCAGGTTTTAAGCCAATAATTGTGCCTAGTTTGGATCCCTAGGTTGCACCCAGATTTAAGTCAATATTAGCACCATGTTTAGCACCGAGTTTAGATTCCTAATTTTCAATGGATTTAGCACCAAGTTTTACGTCTACAATAGCGCCTAGTGTAGCATCTAGTTCTACTCCCAAAGCAGCATCGTGTTTTGCTCCTAGTATTGTGCATTGTTTTGCTCCTAGTATTGCGCATTATTTTGCTCCTAGATATGCTCCCAAAATAGCGTCGAGTTTTGCTCCTAGACTTGAGCCTAGTTCAACATATGAGTTACTTAATAGATGGGATAGAGGCTAATAGTTATAGGAGTTGATGGTTAGATTTGGGAGGGTTATGTTAGACGTTAATGTTGAGGTCTATGATGATAACGATGATGACAAGGACAATGTTGTTGATGAGGATGATAAATGTTATTGCACTATTTGGTCCTTAGTGACCCTAATGGAACCTAAATGAACCTTTTGGCATTTGAGATACCTTAATGGCACCTAAATGACCCTAATGGCATATGAATGTCCCTAATGGCATCTGAGTGACCCTAACAACATGAGAACGATGATGATGATGCATCTTGACAATGATGAATATGGCATTGATGATGATTTGATTATAAGATGATAATGATGACCACAATGAGCAAATCAATTATGAGTAAAATTACTAATTAATACCCATCCATAGTGCCCATAACATGCTAATGGTGCATGTATTCTTGCTCAAATGCCAAAGATGCTTTACCAATTTCATGTTATAATTAGGTAGTTGGATGCCCTTTTCATCATCATAATGATGATGATGACAATGACTATGATGATATATATGTGATGCTGACAATGATGACGACGATGACAATAATGTCGATGTATATGACAATGATGTCGTTGATGATAACAACAATGGTGATGATGACAATGATAACGACAATTAGTAATTAAGACCCATCTTGGTCAGATGCCAAAGCTCAGATACCGAATTCATGTAAGGTATTAAGATGACTTTTTCATCATCATATTTATGATGACGATTACAATGACAATGATGATATTGTTGATTGTTATTCTAACGATGATGTTGATGTCAATGATGATATTGTTGATTGTTATTCTAACGATGATGTTGATGTCAATGATGATGATGATGCATGTGATTGTAGCACTATTTGATCTTGATTGATCCGAACCTAAATGACCCTAATGGCATCTAAGTGATCCTAATGGAACCTAAATGACCCTAATGGCATCTAAGTGACCCTAATGGCACCTAAATGACCCTAATGGCATCTAAGTGACCCTAATAGCACCTAAATGACCCTAATGGCATCTGATTGTTGCTAACAACATTTAAATGACCCTAACAACATGATAAGGACGATGATGATGCATGATGACAATGATGATGATTTGATTACAAGATGATAACGTTGACAAAGATAACTACATTGACGATGAGGACGATGACAATGAAAATTACTAATTAATTAAGATCCATGCATCCATAGTGCTTAGAACGTGCTCTTGATTCCTACATTCCCACTCAAAGGCCAAATCTCTTTATCAAACTCATGTAATTAGGTAGTTGGGTGCCTTTTTCATCATCACAATGATGATAATGACGATAATGATCATGACAACGACTATGATGATATATGATAATGACAATGATGACAACTATGGTGATAATGTTGATCTCTATGACGATGACGATGATGATAATGATGGCGATGTCGATGATCATGAGGATCATGATGTTGTCGATGTCAATGATGATGATGCATGTGATAGCACTATTTGATCTTTATTATCCCAATGGCACCTAAATGACCCTAATGGTGTCTAAGTGAGCCTATTGTCACCTAAATGACCCTGATGGCATCCGAGTGTCCCTAACAACATTTGAGTTTCCCTAATGGAATCTAAGTGACCCTAACAACATGATGATGATGATGATGATGATGATGATGATAATAGTGATGGTGTTGATGATAATTTGATTATAAGATGATAATGATGGCAATTGATGCCTACATTCCCACTTAGAGTCCAAATCTCTTTTACGAAACTCATGTAATTAGGTGCTTGGATGCCTTTTTCATCATCACAATATGATGATGACAATGGTGATGACTACGGTGATAATGTCAATGCCTATGATGATGACTATGATGATAATGATGATGATGACAATGATGATGAGGATAATAACAATTACTAATTATTAAGATCCATCCCAATTAGGTGAGGGGAAATGTCCTTTGCGAAATTCTTGTAAGGTAGTAGGATTCCTTGTTCATCATCAAAATGGTGATGGCATGAATAACTATCATGATGATATATGACAATGACAATGATGATGACGATGATGATGACGATGATAATAATGTTGATGTACTGTATGATTTTGATGATGATGATTAGGACGATGATGATGACGACGAAGTCGATGTCAATGGTGATGATGCATGTGATAGCACTATTTTATATTGATTGATCCTAATAGCACCTAAATTACCTGACCCTAATGGCACCTTAATGACCCTAATGGCATCAATGCGTCCCTAACAACATTTGAGTGACATTAATGGCATTTGAGTGACCCAAACATCATGACTATGGTGATGATGATGCATTATGACAAATATGATGGAGTTGATGATGATTTAATTATAAGATGATAACTATGACAATGAACACTACATCGACGATGACAACGATGACAATTACTAATTAAGTACGTTGAACCATTTATAGTGCTCGAAACATGCTAATGATGCCTATAATATTCCCACTCAAATGCGAAAGCTACTTTACCTATTTCATGTAATTAATTAGTTCAATGCCTTATTCATCATCACAATGATGATCATGACGATGATGATGACTGCAATGACTATGTTGATATGTGACGATGATAATGACGCTTCTTTTTACGACTGTATATAAAATGTCGATGTCTATGATGATGACAATGATGATGACAGTGATGATAACAATGATTATGATGATGGTGATGATGATAACAATTACTAATTAGGATCCATCCCATTTAAAGGGAAAATGTCCTTTATGGAATTCATGTAAGGTAGTAGGATTCCTTTTCCATCATCACAATTATGATGATGATGATGATGACAATGACAATGACTATGATGATGATGATGATGATGATGATAATGTTGATGTCTATGAAATTGACAATGATGAGATGGACGATGATGAAAAGGATGGTGATGATGACGATGATTTTGATGACCCATCCCGGTAAAAGGCCAAAGCTCCTATACAAAATTCATGTAAGGTATTAGGATGCCTTTTTCATCATCACAATGAGTATGACAATGACGATGACAATGACTATGATGATATATGATGATGACGATGACAATGACTATGATGATATATGATGATGACGATGATGATAATGTTCATGTGTATGATGTTGATGATGATGATTTGGATGATGACGACGATGATGATTTCAATGTCAATGATGATGATGCATGTGATAACACTATTGTATCCTAATTGATCTTAATGGCACCTAAATGACCCTAATGGAGTCCGAGTGACCCTAATGTCACCTAAATGACCCTAATGGCATTTGAGTGTCCCTAACAACATTTGAGTGACCCTAATAAAATATGAGTGACCCTAACAACATGACTATGATGATGATGATGATGCATGATTACAATGATGATGATTTGATTATAAGATGATAAAAATGACAATTGATGCATACATTCCCACTTAGAGGCCAAATATATTTTATGAAACTCATGTAATTAGGTGGTTGAATGCCTTTTTCATCTCATAATGACGATCATGGCGATGATGATCATGACATTGACTATGATGATATATGATGATGAATATGGTGGTAATGTCAATGTATATGGAGATGATGATGATGATAATGACAATGATGACGATGACGATGACGATCGAGATCATGACAATTACTAATTATTAACACCCATCCCAGTTAGGAAAGGGACTATATACATATGTACATCTATATGATATATGAGTGTACAGAGTGGCACCTAAATGACCCTAATGGAATAAGAGTGTCAATAAAAACATCTAAGTAACCCTAACAACGTTATGGTGGTGATGATGATGCACTGATAATGATGATGGCATTGCTGATGATTTGATTATAAGATGGTGGTGATTACAATGAGCACAACGATTATGACAATTACTAATTAAGACCCATCCATAGTTCTCTCAAAGTGTTATTGGTGCTTCCATTCCCACTCAGAGGCAAAAGCTCAATTACAAAATTCATGTAATTAGGTAGTTGGATGCCTTTTTCATCATCACAATCATGATCATGATGACGATGATGACAATGACTATGATGGTATGTGACAATGACAATGATGATGATGATGGAAATAATGTCGATGTCTATGACAATGATGATGATGGTGATGACAATGAGGATGTCAATTATCGATTAATATGATGACAATGACAATAATTGTCAGAGGCCAAAGCTCCTTTACGTAATTCATGACGATGACAATAATGTTGTTGTTTATGCCATTGATAATGATGGTAAGGATGATGATGACGAATATGATGTCGATTCACTGATGCTGATGAGGATGATGCATGTTATAGAACTATTTGATCTTGAGTGATCCCAATGGCACCTAAATGACCCTAACGGTGTCTGAGTGACCCTAGTGGCACCTAAATAACCCTAAAGGAATTCGAGTGTCCATAAAAACATCTAAGTGACCCTAACAACATCCAAGTAACCCTAACAACAATATGGTGATGATGATGATGCATGATGACAATGACGATGGCGTTGATGATGATTTGATTGTAAGATGATAATGATTACAATGCGCACTACGATAATGACAATTACTAATTAAGACCCATCCATAGTGCTTCAAAAGTGCCAATGGGGCTTGCAGTCCCACTCATAGGCAAAATTTAATTTACCAAATTCATGTAATTAGGTAGCTAGATACCTTTTTCATCATCACAATGATGATAATGATGATAATGATGACAATGACTATGATGATATGTGACAATGACAATGATGATGACGATGACGATAATGTCGATCTCTACAAAAATGATGATGATGCTAACACTGATGATGGATGATGATAACACTGTTGATGGTGATGATTGTTATCACCCAATATTTCCCTAGGTTATGGTAGGAAAGACCATGGGGTAACTGTTGCAAACCAATCTTTAGTGGATGGAAACTAGCCTTTCCAACCACAGGGAGGGATCTCCCTTTGGGGATTCCAGCAACAGGATGCAGCTTAAAAATGGGTCGGGATATTGGTCAAAGTGGTGGCTAGACCTTCAAACAATGAATTAAAAGGGGTTTTTGGTTGGTTGGAGTTAAGAACAGGAGGACAATTGGGCATGGAGTCAACTTCAGTGGATTACTGTCATCAATGGTAGATTAGGACCGCGATTGCAAGGGCAAGAGGCAAGGTAGACATGGATCTTTCACGTCGAAGTAATCAGCAGATGGAGGTAGAGGAAGGAGATAAGTTCGACCATAAGGCTAGATCATTTAAGAATGAATTCTAACCTGCAACTTCAAGAGGAAAAGGGTGGGATACCTAGTCATATGCATCTGGAGCATGGGGGCATGAATTCCAGACCATGTAATATTGATCTTTAGGTACTATAGAAGAAAACAATTAGTGGAAATACAAAGTGAGAACACATACACAGGAAATAACAGACATCAGAACACACATCACAGGAATCTCAAGCTCCAAAATTGGGTCTGCTCATTGAATTGAGAGGCCGAGTCTAATACAATGCAGAGCAGTAATCTCTCTGAAACAAAAACATCCAACCTTTTGGTCTACTTCGGACCTTTCCTTTATAGGTTTACAAAACAACAAAATATCTTAACTGAATCAAAACAAACTCGGACTGGTAATGATGAGGTCGTTGGAGCTGAGCCGCCCGAATCAACAGCCTCTGATTCTGTCATGCGCGAAGGAGAAAAATCGCTTGTCCTAGAAGTGCACCATTAGGATATGGAAGCCACCTGCTGGTCCATCGGATCTGGCCGTTTAATTTTGATCAAGACAGGTAACAGAAACAGGCCCCTTCGCTGCTCTCGGATGTGCCATTCCTCTGTGAAAATCTCCATTTCCCACGACTGCAATTCTCTCTGTAAAACTTTTCTTGATCCGCAATCGCTCTTCCGCAATTGTACTTCCGCAACAATATTTCCGCAACAATCTTTTCTGCGACAATCTTTCCGCAATGGCCTTTCCGCAACGATCTTTTCGGAACCCCACATGGCATGCAGGAATTGAATGTTCTTCCTCGTGCCTTTATGGAGAATTATCTTTTTGCAATCTGCAATGCGGAATGCAGGATGCGAAAATTTACATTTTTGGTGATTTGAAGAGTTGTTGCTCCGCAATCCGCAATGTGGGTTGCGGAATGCGGAAACTTACCTTTGAGTGCTCTAGGATGTTTCTTTTCCGCAATCCGCAAAGCAGATTACGGGATGCGGAAACTATATTTGTCACCCCCTTGGTAGTTTTCTTTTCCACAATCCGCAATGCGGATTGCGGGAGCGGGAAAACGGTTCTACGGAGAGCCATTTTAACCGTTGATTTGATATGATCCTTGATCTTAGCCGTTTGATCTCCCTTGGTTGCGGAAGAAGCTCCTATTGCCTTGTATTTCCTCACTTTCTTACTGTAGCTTGGTCATTTGGCTTGGACTTGCCTGATACTTAGCCATTTATGGGCTTCCTGAGGCTCTGCTTGATGCAATCGGCCGATGGATGACCTTAGGGATTTGGGTGGGAGCTTTCCTCCGCCTTCCATGGTGGAAATCATAATAATTGTTAACAATGATGATGCAGATGTAAATTACTAATTAAGATGCATCCCAGTCAGAGGCCAAAGATCCTCCGTAATTCATGTGAGGTAGTAGGATGAATTTTTCATCGTCACATTGATGATGATTATGATGATGACAATGACTATTATGGTATATGATGATGACAATTATGACAATGATGATGATAAGGTTGATGTCTATGATGTTGATGATAATGATAAGGATGACGATGATGACGAAGACGTCAATGACAATGATGATGATGAGCATGATGCATGTTATAGCATTATTTGACCTAAATAACCCTAATGGAATATGAGTGACCCTAGTGGCACCTAAATGACCCTAATGGCATATGAGTGACCCTAGTGGCACCTAAATGACCCTAATGGAATAGGAGTGCTCCTAATGACACTATGATGATGCATGTTGACAATGAAGATGGCACTAACAATTATTTGATTATAAGATGATAGCGATTACAATGAGCACAATGATGATGGCAATTACTAATTAAGACCCATCCGTAGTGCTCAGAATGTGCTAATGGTACTTGTTTTCACATTCATAGGAAAAATACCATGATGATGATTTCAATTTATATGATTATGACAATGATGATATCGACGACGATGAGGATGAGTATAATTTCTAATTAAGACCCATCCTAGTAAAAGGCCAAATCTCCCTTACGAAATTCATGTAAGACAGTAGGATGCCTTTTTCATCATCAAGATGATGATGACGATGATGATGACAATGAATATGATGATATATGGCGATGACTATGATTATAATGTTGATGTCTATGACGTTGATGACGATGGTAAGGACAATGATGGTGACTACTATGTTGATGACAAGGATAATGATGAGGATGATGCATATCATAGCACTATTTGACACTAAGCTAACCTAATGGAAACTAAATGACCCTAGTGGCATCTGAGTGACCCTAGTGGCACCTAAATGACCTTAATGGAATTCGAATGTTCCTAACAACATCTTAGTGACCCTAACGACATTATAATGATGATGATGATGCATATTGAAAATGAAGATGGTGTTGACGATGGTTTGATCATAAGATGATAGTAAATACAATGAGCATGGCGATGATGACAATTACTCATTAACACCCATCCATAGTGCTTAGAGTGTGATAATGGTGCCTGCATTCCCACTTAGAGGCCAAAGCATATGATGTGATTTTGATGTCTATGAGGATGACAACGATGATAATAACGATGTTGATGATGATGATGAAGATGAGTACAATTTCTAAATAAGACCCATCCTAGTCAAAGGCCAAAGCTCCTTTACAAAATTCCTGTAAGGTAGTAAGATTCATTTTTCATTGTCATAGTGATGATGATGATGACAATGTCAATGACTATGATGATATATGACAATGACAATGACGATGACGATGACGATGATGATGACGATAATGTTGATGTCTATGACATTGATTATGATGGTAAGGATTATGAAAATGACTAATATGTCAATGACAATGATGAGGATGAGGATGATGCATATCATAGCACTATTTGACCCCGAGTTATCCTACTTGCAACTAAATGACCATAATGGCATCTGAGTTGTTGAACATTGGTTGTCATTGATGTTAACTAAAGATTATGATTATTGATGTAAAGTGTTTGATTGTCATCTAATGTTAAAGAGGATGTCAACTGATTCAGTATGAGTCATTGATATCAGCCTAAGTCAAAGTGGATACAACATTCCAGCAGAAGTATGAAGAAGCCACTTCGAGGTAGTCTATGTGCATGATGAAGAAAGCATGAATATCAGAACTATATGTGCAAATGGTGAAGGTGACATATATGTATGCAACTTTGGAGTATATCTAAGAGTGCATTAAGGATACATCTTGTAGGTCATGTTTGAAGAAGTACATAAGATAATACATCGTGTAGATCCAGAAGATACTTCATGAAGATCCAGTTCAAGAAGAAACACAAGTAATGGATCCTACATCATGTGGCCCTTGCGCATAAATCAATTCCACCAAGTCATACTCTCTCATGCCAACAAATTGAAGGAGTTGGTTGGACAATGGTACAAGTGCTCAAACTGCCACGAAGTTGGGACAAGTAAGCAAGCAAGCCTAAGCATTGCTTGGTTGTTGGTTGGGAGTGCGTAGGAAGAAAGGAACAACAAATGGTCAGAGAATCCTGAAAGCGCGCAAGTAAAGCCAATAAGAAGATAATTTATGTAAGTGGAACGTGCACGAACTCCTAAAATGATACAACATTTGAAGATCATATATGAGCAAATTCCACAGCCGACGAACAACAAGTGTGTAAGTCCCACAAGTGATGACAAGGTAGAAGTCAAAGTCCCACCAAGTAAAAGTCGGAGTATGCGCAGATTCCGTAAAGTATCAATACACTAAGGGTGCATCACCCAAATGCAATGATGAAGCATAGGTCAAAATCCCACTAATTTGAAGCTGGAGAATGCAAATATTACGCATAGTATTGATATCACAAGGGAACATTACCCACAAAGGATGGTACATAAAAGGTCATGGACAGATCAAGATGAAGTGGAAGATTATGCACATACTGTAAGGCAATGGTACATCAAAAGTGCAATGGTACACCACCAAGGTGTAAAGTCCCACTAAGTTGTGGACCTTGAGCCATAAATACATCAGATATGACACATCAATAGCGCAAATGAGGACACGTGGCATATGCACAATCCATGAAGTATGGAAGAAGGGATTCCACGACCAACTTGCGAACATACAATCCGTGCAGGACATGTATAAATAGAGATGCAAGTTGAAGATTTGAAGTAACCTTGATGGCGAGAGCATAAGAGATTCGAGTGCAAGTTTCAGTTTTTTTTTTTTTTTTTTTTTTTTTTTTTTTTTTTTTGGGAATCAAGGAGCTCGTGGACAGAACATAATGATCTAGCGAAGAGCTGAATGCTCACATGCAGCAGAACGAAGTTTTGATGGTGTGCATAAAGATGTTGTAGACCTGTGACAGTTGCGCAAACACGGAAAGAAAGAGATACTGAAGAATGCATAAGTGTTGGATATCTCAAAGGACAATATCACAATCGGTACATCAATAGTCACTGAGGTTGAAGAGACAGAGGCGTAGAGACAGAATTGAATTTTTTCAAATATTGCGCAGATGTCTAGCTGATGCATATGAACATAAATGAAAGTGTGTGAAGTTGAGAACTCCATATGATGCGCAACAACAGAAAATCAGTAGGATCTGATAGGCGCATTATGATGCAGATGATCTGAGACAAGTGCGTTAAAGTGAACAGACCAATTATTTGATGCACATGACATCGCAGATTATCTGAGAGACTGCAACACTTAAATAAAACAGACACATCAGAAAGTGCGCAGTTCCTTCTGTTACTAGTGCTTCATTTCTGAATAGCAAACTATCAATTGAAAGCATAGTATCAATTGATCACTGCAGTCATGAAGAACAAATAGTTGAACCATAAATGTAGACTGCAGAATCAACATAGCACAAAGTACATGAAGCAAGTCATCAACAAAAGTGTGATTTGAGAGGAATGAGAAGTCAAGTGTATGCAGTGCAGTACAGAGTATAGTCAGCATACGAAGGTAGCACACAACATAATCATCATCATAAGGCCTAAAGAAGTGCGCATAGTTGAAGATCAACAAGGTAGTAAAATATATTGGACATTAGGGCGGTCGGACGGGGAAAGGAGGCAGGGAGTTGAAGCTTCCTTTAGGTTGGTGCCTGTAAAACAACAAGGATATAGGGAGTTGCAGCTTCCTTCAGGTTGGTGCCTGTAAAACAAAGCGACAGGGGGTCTGTGCCTCCTTCCAGTTGGTGCTGGAGAAAACAAAAGGGGTTGGTACCTCCTTCTAGTTGGTTCTGGTAAACACGAGAAGTTGGTGCTGGTAAACAGATGAAGTTGGTGTTTCCTTGAATGTATTCTTTCTTACTATAAAGAAGCATTCCGTGGTTTTCTCCCATTTGGGTTTCCACGTAAAAATTATTTATGTTGTGTTGATGATGTGGTGCATATATGTGTGAATGTTTATTTACTAATGCATAACAAAAGATAAAGATTAAGTAAAGGATAATCTGTTAAAGAATGTAAAATATACTAATAAATGTGCTAATACTGATTCACCCCCCCCTACTCAGTATTAAATCGATTCCAACAATTGGTATTAGAGCGGGTGTCTTCAGTAATAGATTAACATCTGGAAGAGGGATCATTGCGCAGAAATGGACAAACAGGAAGGCCTTTCTACAAACAGAGCACCGAGGTTTTCTGGAAGGTACATACGGAAGTCTATTTGCAATCATTGGGAGCAGATGTTTGGAAATCTATAGTCGATGGTTATGATGTCCCAGGAGTGGCACCAATTAATCCAACACAAAGGAGACTCTATGAAAGCAATACTAGAGCCATAAATGCTCTACTATGTGGTCTGACAGGTGACGAATTTGTCAAGGTTATGCACTGTGCATCATCCAAAGAATTTTGGGACAAACTCAGAGGTATATATGAAGGCGATGACAAGGTAAAGAAAACAATGCTTCAGAACTACTCTAGGCAGTTTGAATCTCTAAGAATGAAAGATGAAGAGAACATTAAATCTTACTTCTTAAGAGTTGACGAGATAGTTAATGCTATCAAAAGTCTTTGGGTCACTCTGGATGAAGAATCGGTTGTACACAAGATATTAAGAACTTTTCCTCAAAGATTCAATTTGAAGGTATCTGTGTTAGAATACTGAGCTAATCTTGAGGAACTATCAAAGGATGAACTTCAGGGGATCCTTACTGCATATGAGATGAGAACAAAGAAAGAGACTTCCAACAGAAAGGAAGCCACAGGAAAGGACAAGCATGATCATGACAAAGACTGATGTGATGAATCAGATGATGAAGAATCAAACTTTGTCAAGAAGCTGAAAAGAGGATGAGGTAAGTATAAGAATAAGCTACCCTTTAAATGTTTCAGATGTGGAGGAATAGGTCATTATGCCTCAGAATGTCCTTATAAGAAAGAAGACAACGAAAATGATGAGGAATCTAGTGCACATGATCATAATATTGCGCATTCTCAACACAAACTTGACAATAAGAGGAGGGTTCCAAAACAAAAAAATAGTCTGTACACTGAGGAAGGAAGCAATGTGTCTGAAGAAAGTGACTGCGATGAAGAACCCAAAGAAGTACTTTTTATGGCTCATGTAGTGGAAGAAATCAAGAATAACAGTTCAAAGAACACTCCAGTTGCGCAGAGAAAGGCAAGGTCACTAGACAAATATTTTTTTTAAGTGGAACGTTCAAAACCCCTCTAAAGTAAGTCACACCTCCAAAACTTGTTGAAGAGGTTAAGACTGACATTCAATCCGAAGATGAAGAAGTTGCAGGTATTGACTGGGAAGGTGAACTGATAAGTGGCTTGGATGGATTAAAGAAGTATAAGAAGAAGAATAAGTTATTGCGGGAACAACTGTCAAAGTATGAAGAACAAGACATGCCATGTCAGAATCTGTTGACGCAGACATTCATGAAAGGATAACCAATTATGAGTGTCAACTGATTTATGCCCAAGAAAAGGTTCTAATACTTGAGAAAGAAAAATCTGTACTAAGAAATTCACTTGAGGAATTGGCGCAGGAAATCAAAAAGATGATTAATCAACTTGAGGAAAAGGATAAAGAGATACTCCATCTAACAGACAAGCTGATTGAGAGAAAGGGAAAAACACAAGTTCGCATTGATCTAATCTACACACAATCAGAAGACAAAGATGAAGTGCAGAACAAGTTGAAAGACAGTACATCAATGTTGAACATGATTCTAAAGGATCATAGATCACTGGAAGACAAAATTGGTCTGGGTTTTGTAAATACACCTAAGAAGATCTACGACAGAGAACAATGCTCAAGTCATGACAAAAACTTCAAGTATGATGACTCCTTCAACTAGAATTCTTTTCGATATACTAACCAAAGAAGGATCGATAGAGTGAAGTGCGCAAAATGCAATCGTTTTGGCCATATTGAAAAATATTGTTAAACCGTAAGATTTTATGCCTGCGATTGCTTTGGACACAAAGCTATGTATTGTCGTCAAAGAGTAGTAAACTGTCTAGATGAAGAACTATTGTGCAAATGCTATTACACCCAAAGAGACTTCAGTAGGAAATCTCTGGAGTAGATTCAAAACAAAAGTGCGCACAACAAAACTTGGATCAAGAAAACTCCCCAGAAGTGCGCTGAAGATGCAGAAGATCCGGGTGCAGCATGCAATTGTTGCCTCTCTAGCTAGTCCAATAAGGACTATGGGGTACCCTTGAGTTCAACACGATGCATATTAAGGAATTCAAGGGAATATTAGTTAGGTGTGCAGCTAGGTTTGTTTGATGTATGGTGAGGAGTATTTAAAGTTAGAATATGGTTCATTATTCAGTGATTATGTCACATATAAGGAATATTGCTTACAAACATAGTCATACATTTATCTTGCATATCATAGAACAAAGAAGCATCGTATTGGTTTCAGTTGCACAAATTCAAGCATAAGATCTTGTATGAAGAATTAAAACACTACTAAAGAAATGAAATTGCGCAAAACAAATCTTTTTCATTATATTCAAAATTGGGGAATGAATACAAAATTGCATGAGTTAAGATTCCATGTCGAAGCATGAATGGAATATATAAAGAAAGGGATCAAAAGTGAAAATACCGAAGCATCCTACAACCGATGTTCAAGGTCGAGATCATATTCTTGCCGGTTCGCAAGACGTAGTTCCAAATCCACCAGAACCAGGGACATACATTCGGAAGCAAAGTGCAGAGGAAGAAGTTACATAGTTGCAGACGATGACGAGTCAGCTTGCTGAGGCCATAGACGAGACAATTCTTGAAAAATGTGTTGTTGCTGAAGCTCCATATTTTCAACCCTGGGAATTAGAAGATTCAACTGCTCATAATGACGATACTGGGGGAGAATTTGATTATCCTGCATTTGTTGCTGCCATGAACCCATATCCGTTCTCAAGCGTGAAAATACAGCTTGCTGAGATTGAATGGAAAGTTGCACATTCTCGAGGGAACTGGTTACTCTGCGATTATAGGAGGCCATTGGAAGGAAAAGGAAGATTAAGCAGCAAAGGACTAGACAACAATACGACATGGAAGAGAAAGGATGCAAGAAGCGATGAACCAGAGATTGCTCGCAAAGATCTTATAGAATCCATTAAAGGACGTTTGCGCGCATGAAGTTAATTAATGAGAAAGGCATTCAATGTCGCACAAATTGGAAAGGATGGCGGAGCCACAAAAATAAATGCTGAGCTTAATGAGTTTCTGGAAATAGTACTGAAAGGGAGAAGTTCGATTCATTGCACCTTACGGTGAAGATTGTTGCCTCAAAAGGTTTCAGTACGGAAGTGACACGTCATTCCTGCCACACGAACTGAGTGTCATATTCACTTTTGTGCCAAGTTGGTCGATGAATGAATACGTGCCATATCTTTTATTGTCTCAACAAAGGATGTGACTATATAAAATGTGACAAGGCTTTGTCACGACGTAGTAAATGCGACAGGTGAAGCAATTAGGCGCATAAAGAATAATGCAAAATTAGTAGAGAACTGACTCATGCACTGCACAGTAAGGATAATAGCATGGATAACTATGCAAGTTAAGGTGATGCATTATGACAGGAACATAAGACCAAGATGAAAGAGCGTTATAACATCTATATCAGAAAAGCAATAAAAGATAATGAGGTATGAAGACAAGGGGATTTATCGTAGGAAACAGTCAGGATGAGTTCAGGCACAAAACATAAAGGAAAGAATCCACATCGCACAATGGACCTCTTTGCCATTGATGTCAAAGGGGGAGAGATGCATGAAGTTGAGGAGAGATACATAAATCTAAGGAGAGATGCATAAAGTTGAAGACATCAAACATAACCGAAGCTTAGAAATCCATAAAAATGATAAATACATAAAGCTAAGGCATGAAATGCTTATCAGTGCTGACATGAAGAAGTCAAAATATGAATGAAGTCTGCAGGACAACACAAAAGGGGAAGAATTACAAACATCAAAAGAAAAAGCTTAAAGTCCCAGAAGTTGTGAAAGAGCATGAAGAATGAAACTAAACATACATGAAAGAGAGTGAATAAGACTGAAAATGAAGTCTGCAAGAAAGCACGAAAGGGGAAGAATTGCAGACATCAAAGGAACAACATGAAACGAAAACAGACGTGAAAGAGCGTGAAGATAAATGAACATATGGTATGCACATATGAAAACATAATAGTTCGAGCAGAGATGATAGAAGTATTGAAAGAGAGCACAGTAGCTAAAATCCCATAGAAATGAGGGCGAGCACATACATAGGGGGAGCACTGTGACCAAACACAGATGAAGCATACAACTCAAGAAGATCAGGTACAGCTGCATAAGGTGTTGACATCAATGCGAAACGGCGAGATTGTTGAACATTGGTTGTTATTGATGTCAACTAAAGATGATTTCAAGTGTTTGATTGTCATCTAATGTCAATGAGGATGTCAACTGATTCAGTATGAGTCATTGATATCAGCCTAAGTCAAAGTGGATACAACATTCCAGCAGAAGTATGAAGAAGCCACTTTGAGGTAATTTATGCGCATGATGAAGAAAGCATGGATACCAGAAGTATATCCACAAATGGAGAAGGTGACATGTATGTATGCAGCTTTAGAGTATATCTAAGAGTGCATTCTGTCTAAAGATGTATATCAAGGATACAACACTCAAGCAAATTTGGAGTATATCTAAGAGTGCATCAATGATACATCTTGTAGGTCAAGTTTGAAGAAGTACATAAGATGATACATCATGTAGATCCAAAAGATACTTCATGAAGATCTAGTTCAAGAAGAAACACAAGTAATAGATCCTACATCATGTGGCCCTTGCGCAGAAATCAAGTACACCAATTCATATACTCTCATGTTATCAAATTGAAGGAGTTAGTTGGACAATGGTGGAAGTTCTCAAACTACCAAGAAGTTGGGACAAGTAAGCAAGCAAGCCTAAGCATTTATTGGTTGTTGGTTGGGAGTGTGCAAGAAGAAAGGAACAATAGATGGTTGGACAATCCTGAAAGTGCGCAAGCAAATCCAATAAGAAGATACTTTCTGTAAGTGGAGCATGCACGAAATCCTAAAATGGTACAATGGTTGAAGATCATATATGAGCAAATTCCACAGCCAACGAACAACAATTGTGCAAGTACCACAAGTGATGACAAGGTAGAAGTCAAAGTTCCACCAAGTAAAAGTTAGAGTATGCACAGATTCCGTAAAGTATCAATACACCAAGGGATCATCACCCAAATGCAATGATGAAGCATGGGTCAAAATACCACTAACCAGAAGCTGGAGAATGCACAGATTGTGTAGAGTATTGATATCAGAAGGGCACATTACCCACAAAGGATGGTATAGAAAAGGTCATGGATAGATCAAGATGAAGTGGAAGATTGTGCACATACTGTAAGGTAATGGTACATCAAGAGCGCAATGGTACACCACCAAGGTGTAAAGTCCCACTAAGTTGTGGACCTTCAGGGTGCTAGATACATCAGAGATGAAACATCAATAGTGCAGATGATGACACATGGCATATGCACAATCCATGAAGTATGGAAGAAGGGATGCCACGAACAAATTGCGAACATACAATCTGTGTAGGACATGTATAAATAGAGATGCAAGTTGAATATTTGAAGTAATCTTTATGGCGAGAGCATAAGAGCTTCGGGTACAAGTTTTAGTTTTTTTTTTCGGCATCAAGGGGCTCGTGGATAGAACATAATGATCTAGTGAAGAGCCGAATGTGCACATGCATCAAAACCATGTTTTGATGGTGTGCATAAAGATGTTGTAGACCTATGACAGTTGCACAAACACTGAAAGAAAGAGATACTGAAGAATGCGCAAGTGCTGGATATCTCAAAGGACAGTATCACAATTAGCACATCGATAGTCACAGAGGTTGAAGAGACAGAAGCATAGAGACAGAACCGAGTTTTATTAGATATTGGACAGATGTCTAGCTAATGCATATGAACATAAGTGACAATGTGTGAAGTTGAGAACTCCATCCGATGCGCAACAACAAAACAACATCAGGATCCAATAGGCACATTATGATGTAGATGATCTGAGACAAGTGTGTTAAACTGAATGAACCAATCATTTGCTGCACAGGACGTCGCAGATTATCTGAGAGACTGCAACACTTAAATAGAATGGACACATCAGAAAGTCCGCAGTTCCTTTTGTTACTAGTGTTTCATTTATGAACAACAAACTATCAATTGAAAGCATAGTATTAGTTGATCATTGCAGTCATGAAGAATATATCATTGAAACAGAAACGCAGACTACAGAATCAACAAAGCACATAGTACATGAAGCAAGTCATCAACAAAAGTGTGATTTGAGAGGAATGGGAAGTCAAGTGATGTATGCAGTGTAGTAACAAAGTATAGTCTGCATACAAAGGTAGTGCACAACAGAATCATCATTAGAAGACCTAAAGAAGTACGTAGAGTTGAAGATCAACAAGGTTGTAAAATATATTGGACATCAGGGCGGTCGGACGGGGCAAGGAGACAAGGAGTTGGAGCTTCCTTTAGGTTATTTCATGTAAAACAATCAGGAGATAGAGAGTCGCAGCTTCCTTCAGGTTAGTGCTTGTAAAACAAAGTGACAAGGGGTTGGTGCCTCCTTCCAGTTGGTGCTGGAGAAAACACAGGGGGTTGGTGCCTCCTTCTAGTTGGTGCTGGTAAACACGGGAAGTTGGTCCTTCCTTGAATGTATTCGTTCTCACTATAAAGAAGCATTCTGTGGTTTTCTCCCGTTTGGGTTTTCACGTAAAAATTATGTGTGTTATGTGTTGATGATGTGGTGCATATATATGTGAATGTTTATTTATTTATGCATAACAAAAGATAAAGATTAATTAAAGGCTAATATGTTAAAGAAAGTAAAATCTGCTAATAACTACGCTAATACTGATTCACCCCCCCTCTCAGTATTAAATTGATTCCAACATGAGTGATCCTAGTGGCATCTAAATGACCCTAATGGAATTCAAGTATATTTAACAACATTTGAGTGACCCTAACAACATTTGAGTAACCCTAACGACATTATGATGATGATGATGATGCATGATGAAAATGATGACGATTTTGATGATGATTTGTTTATAAGATGATAATGATTACAATGAGCACAATGATGATGACAATTACTAATTAAGACCCACCTATAGTGCTTAGAACATGTTAATGGTGCTTGCATTTGCACTTAGAGAGAAAAGTTGATTTTCTAAATTCTTGTAATTACATAGTTGGATAGATTTTTCATCATCACAATGATGATCTTGACAATGATGATGACAATGACTATGATGATATGCGATGACGACAATGATGATAATGTTGATGCCTATGAAAATGATGATGATAATGAGGATGCCAATTACTAATTAAGACCCATCCTAGTCGCATGCTAGAGCTCCTTTATGAAATTCATGTAAGGTAGTAGGATGCATTTTTCATCATCACATTAATGATGATTATGACAATGATGACGACAATGATTATTGTGATATATGACGATGACAATGATGATAATGTTGATGTCTATGACTGTTAAGATCCTAGTGGGCGGCCTTCACTAATACCTCGGGGTTTTGGTGTAACGGTTCATATCATTTGGTATTAGAGCCTCCACCCAGGTTTGAGCCACAGAGCGGGTGGCAACGCCGACATTTCAGTGTTCCTTCGGGACTCGTACAACTCAAAGGGGACACCACTGTACGGGTGCAGATCCAACCTAGAGTCTGGACTGCGAAGCGTGGTGGGATGTTAAGATCCTAGTGGGCGGCCTTCACTAACATCTCGAGGTTTTGGTGTAACTGTTCGTAACATTTGGTATCAGAGCCTCCACCGAGGTTCGAGTCATAGAGCGGGTGGCAACATCGGCAGTGTTCGTCCGGGGCTTGTATGGCTCAAAGGGGACACCACCGTACGGGTGCACATCCAGCCTAGAGTCTGGACTGCGGAGCGTGGTGGGATGTTAAGATCCTGGTGGGCAGCCTTCACTAACACCTTGGGGTTTTGGTGTAACGGTTCGTATCATTAATGTTACGAACCGTTACACCAAAACCCCGAGGTGTTAGTGAAGGCCGTCCACTTGGATCTTAACATCCCACCACGCTCCGCAGTCCAGACTCTAGGCTGGATGTGCGCCCATACGGTGGTGTCCCCTTTGAGCCGTACGAGCCCTAGACGAACACTGTAATGCCGATGTTGCCACCCGCTCTGTGACTCGAACCTAGGTGGAGGCTCTGATACCAAATGTTACGAACCGTTACACCAAAACCCTGAGGTGTATGACGATGACAATGATGATAATGTTGATGTCTATGACATTGATAATGATGATAAGGACAATGATGATGATGATGATGACGACGAAGATAATAACGATGATGAACATGATGCATATTATAACACTATTTGTTAATTTTTTATATTTAATTCGAATTTGCAGTAGTACTTGAAATCAATGAACAATCATAAACATAAGCATTCACATACGACACATAAATTTACTCTGGGGAAACCCTCTATTACTCGAGGGAAAAAACCCTAGCAAAATATTCCTTAGAATATTGACAGATAGCAGAGATTGTCTTTACAATGAGTAGATTACATCAAGCACCCCTGGTGCACTATTAGAGAGAAATACCAAGCACCCATGGTACAATATCATAAAAAGAGAAAATATGGAAGAATATAACTCATAATAATATCCCGCACAACGAAAAGCGCATTGACTTCAAGAGAGAAGAGAATTCACTTCGTATTGAATTCATCGATCTTGTATAACATATATATATATATATATATATATATATATATATATATATATATATATATATATGTACATTCTTCTCATGCTTTGGTTTCTATTTTTATCTTCTAACTTCAGGATGAAATCACCATCCATCTGTATGCTAGATCACTTAGTTATGAGGCTAACTCAAGTCTCGTCATGCAAGTGTTGCAACTCAAGTGTTGCAACTCAAGTGTCGTAACTCAAGTGTTGTCTTTTAGTTCAACTTAAGTGTCATATTTTAGTTTAACTCAAGTGTTGACATGCAAAACACTTTAGTTAACTAGATCATCTTTATTAACACTTAGTTAACTCTTTTAACTAAATCCCTTTTTGATAACATCATTGAAGTGAACAATTTGAATTCTTCTTTAATTAATTGAATTCTTTCTTATTAACATCACTAAAGTGAAAAATTGAATTCTCCTTTAATTAACTAAATTTTTTCTTGTTAACATCACTGAAGTGAACAATTCAAACTCTCTCTTATCTTATCACATCTTATCTTTATCTCTTGTCTTATTTGCATGGTCCACATGTGCCAAATTTAATTTATCTATCATATCAAATATATTAAGGAGATTTTTCCAATGATGTTATCATCTTGTTATACTATCGTTCCAAGTGATCATATGCTAAAGTAATTCACTCTAGAGGTGGCCAGTCTCTAGAGGATACTTAATAGCTTAACCATGGTTAGTATTACATCACACACCATTCATGCTTTGACATGCAAAGAATTACCTCAAGACATGAGGCACCACCTCAACACATGAGGATCTATCTTGACACACAAGACCTTAGCCTTGCAAAGCAAGACTGTACAACATTATCACTTTTTCATACAAACAACTTACCTCATGACATGAGGCTTATTCATTCTTGAGTCCAACTCAATATTATTCTCCAAGTTTCCCGAGTCCAACTCAGGCTCCTATAAGGCACTACCTCGACACACGAGGCTCAATCTTGGCACACAAGATTGACTTAGAGAATGATTCATGATGTTGTAACTTTAACACTCCCTCTCAGCGAGGGAGGCATTCTCTGCCATTCCAAGCTTGTCTCGAAAGTACCTATATTTCGTCACTGACATAGGCTTAGTCAACATATCTTCTATTTGCTCATTAGTAGCAATGTACTGAAGTCTTATGGCACCTCTCTGGACCATGTCTCTCATGTAGTGGTACTTCATCTTAATGTGTTTCGATCTGTCATGAAACATAAGGTTTTCTTAGAGGTTGATGCATCTTTGATTGTCAGAGCGAATGAAAGTAGTCTCGATATTCTCACCAAACAACCCATCAAGTAGCTTCCTAAGCCACACAACTGCTTAGCAGGCGATACTAGCTGCAATATACTCTGCTTCTATAGTACTCTGGGCTATGGAGCCTTGCTTCCTGTTGGACCAAGAGATTATAGATGTTCCCAAGCTAAAATATAAAACATATGTACTCTTTCAGTCCACAATACTACCACCCCAATCGGAGTTAGCATAACCAAGTAGCATCACTCCTCCACTGGAAGCATATCCAAGTCCACAAGCAATAGTACCTCGAAGGTATCTAAGCACATGCTTGGAAGCAACCCAATGTCTATGTCTCAACTCATACATGAACTGACTCAAGATACTCACAACATAACATATGTTTGGTCTATTATGTATTAAATACATCAAGGAAGCAATGAGTTGTCTATACATGGTAGGATCCACTAGATCCAATCCAGAATCTGACTCATGTAGTTTCTTCATATTAGAAACCATAGGTGTAGACATGGATTTACAATCCATCCTACCAAACTTGTGCAACACATCAACTGTGTACTTTCCATGTGAAAGAAAGATCTCATCTTTCCTTTTCCAAACTTCAATACCAAGAAAGTAGTGCATAAGACCCAAGTCTTTCATTTCAAACTCAAAAGTGAGCTCCCTCTTGCACCGAGCTATCTGTTGTTCCTCCCCAGTAAGGAAGAATCCATCGACATAGAGAACCAAGATCAGTGGTTGGTTCTCCACAACCTTGAAGTATTGGTTTGGGTTAGCTTCACTTTTGGAGAAGCCCAAACTCTGAAGATAACTATCAATTCTTGAATACCAAGCCCTTGGGTCTTGCATAAGCTCATACAAGGCTTTCTTAAGTTTGCATACATGGGACTCCTTCCCATGAACTACAAACCCCTCAAGTTGCTGTATGTATACTTCTTCCTCAACTTCACCATTGAGAAAGGTAGTCTTCACATCCATCTGGTGAAGTTTCCACCCCAGAACTGAAGCAAGGGAAATTATGGCTGGAATAGTGGTGTACCTGGCCATAGGAGCGAATGTATCATCATAGTCTATCACTTCTTTCTATGAGAAACCATAGGCTACAAATCTTGCTTTATATTTTTCAATACTTCCATTAGCTACATGTTTGATTTTATAAATCCACTTGGAAGTTACTATGAGTTCCCTTTAGGTTTAGGAATCACATCCCACACATCATTCTTCATTATGGATCTGTATTCCTCCACCATGGCATATTTCCATACTTGATCCTTAGTAGCTTCCTCATAGGCAATGGGTTCTGAATCACTGATGTGACTCATCTGTGCTACATATCGTAAAAATATTTTAGGCCTCTTTCACTTTCTGGATGAGCATGGTGGTTCTCCATGCTTTTCTACCTCTTGCAGAATGTCCCGATACCATGCAGATCTCCTCTTAGCAAGAGGTTCCTTAAGACACCTTTCTATTAGTTCTACTGGATCTTTAGGATCAAGTGGATCTACAAACTCTTATGGATTCTCCCTCTCAACATCTGAAAGGGGAGAATCAAAAGTCGGATCCTCCATCATAGGAGTCTCATTCTCCTCCATATCTTAATCACACTAAAGTTCTTTGGAGTGCTTGAAGGAGACCTCTTCGTGAAATGTTACATCTATGCAGAATTCAATGTTCCATTGTCCTGGAACATAGATTCTATAATCTTTGGAGGATTCACTATATCCAAGAAATGTGCCTTTCTTTCTGGATGGCTCCATCTTTGTCCTCTTCTCTTTTGGTACATGAATGTAGACAGGGCAACCGAAAATATTCAAGTGTCCAACATCTTGTTTTTCACCAGTAAAAACTTCTTCAGGAGTCTTTTCTCCTAGGATAGCATGAGGAATTCTGTTATGTAAATAAACAATTGTGTTGGAGGCTTCCTCCCATAAGGAAGTGGGGAGATCCTGATCACACATCATAAATTTTACAGCCTCATAAATTGTTCTATTCTTTCTTTTAGCAACCCCATTCTACTGGGGGTTTTAAGGTACAGTCATATGTATTTTTATCCCCGCCTCTCAGCAGAAGTCATTAAATTCATGAGACTTGAACTCTCCTCCATTATCAGATCTCAAAGCACGAATGTGCTTTCCAGTCTGATTCTTAACCAATGCTTTAAACTCTTGAAACTTGTTGAAATTTTCACTCTTTTCCTTTAGAAAACGGATCCATGACTTGCGAGAGAAGTCATCTATGAAAAGGACATAGTACAAATAAACACTCAAGGATGGCGCTAGCATAGGACCACATAGATCTGAATCGATCAAGTCCAAGATCCATTTAGATCTTTTAGTATTGTTTGGAAATATTTTCTTGATGTTCTTACCTAGAGCACAACCCTTACAAATAACATCATGCTCAAATTGAAACACATGCATACCTTTTACCATCTTCTATAATCCTGGTAGTTCTTTGAAATGAATACGACCAAGCCTCCTATGCCATAGTTCACAAGGACTGACAGTGTCATGGAACATGGCTTTAATTAAATTTTTGGGAACTTTGTAGAGACCTACCTCTCTAACTCCAATCACAACTACAAAATTCAAGTCTGAATTATTAGGACACAAGGAATGGGTTTTTCTTCAGACTAGGAACATACAAAATATCATCAACATGGAGTACATCACTTGAATTCAACTGAAAGGAAGTGGATCCGACTCCTTGGATCGAATAGGCGATATTATCTCTAAGCTCCACCTGACAGGAGAACTTATTTTCCTTGAGATCTGAGATAGCACTCCTAAATCCAGTCACATGCTTGGATGCACCACTATCCACCAACCATGTCTCAGCACTACTGGTAATGGATTTAGATAAGGATAAGACAAGATAGTACTCCTTCCTTGTCTCCTGATCATTGGAAGAATTATTTCTTGTAGGTTCATCTTCTGTAGCAGTAGAAGCATGAAAACTACTCTTGAAATTTCCTCTTTTCTTTGCACAAAATTCTCTTGCAAAGTGGCACGTCTTGTTGCAGTTGAAGCATTTAACTTTCGACTGATTCAAATTTATTGTTGTAATCATTCTCCTTTTGATGAGAAAACTTCTTGTGAGAAAAATATTTCTTTCCTCTCTTCATTTGTGCCAGAAGAGCAAGTTTCTCTTCTTTGGAGGAAGTGTATTTTCTCTGAATTCGCCCTTCTTCTTGTAGGAAATCATACCACAATATTTCAAAATTTGGTTGCACTTCTAGATCATTTACTGTAGCCAAGAATGTCTCCCATAAAGATGGAAGGCCATCAACAACAGTTTGTATGAGATCATCATCTTCATCTGTCACACCAATGCTAATGAGTTGATGTCTTACTTGAGATATCTTAGTGAAGAAGGAAACAACAAATTTGTCCTTCTCCATCTTCATATTCTCAAGCTTATTCTTCAATGCCCTATTTTGAATAGGTGCCTTCTTCTCATAAAGATTGGTCAAAGTGTCGAAGCATTCATTTGCGGTCTTCAATGGAGTAATCACTGGCATCAAATTGTCTTTCATAGACTCATAAATGATTCTCTTTGGTTTGGATTGATTCTTCTTGAAATTAGTGTGCCTTGCATTAGTAGTAGGCTCTTCAACAACACTGGATACTTATCCATCTAGATCATGCTCTTCTAGGATATTCAAAATCTTGGCCTTCCAAATATTGAAGTTCGAAGTTCCTTCAAGTCAGTCTTCTGGTATTACTAAGATTGAAGCCATTTATATTCTTCAAGTACCGTGCTCACTGAGGATCTACATAGGCTCAAGCTTGACTTTTGAACTTAGCTCTTTCACACCCTAAGCTCTGATACCATGTTAATTTTTTATATTTATTTTGAAATTGTAGTAGTACTTGAAATCAATGAACAATCATAAACATAAGCATTCACACACGACACATAAATTTACCCTGGGAAAACCTCTAGTACTTGAGGGAGAAAATGCCAACAAAATATTCCTTAGAATATTGATAGATAGGAAATAATGTCTTTACAATTAGCAGATTGCATCAAGCACCCCTGGTGCATTATCAGAGAAAAATACCAAGCACCGCTGGTGCAATATTAGAGCAAGAGAGAAGATGGAACAATAGAACTCAGAATAATATTTTGCACAAAGAAAAGCGCATTGCCTTCAAGAGAGAAGAGAATTCGCTTCACATCGAATTCATCAATGCTGTATAAAACACACACACACACACACACACATTCTTCCCATGATTTGGCTTCTATTTTTATCTTATGACTTCATGATGAAATCGCTCTCCATCTGGATGCTAGGTAGCTTAGTTAGGAGTCTAAATCAAGTGTTGGCATGCAAGTGTTGTAACTTAAGTGTTGTAACTCAAGTGTTGCAATTCAAGTGTCGTAACTCAAGTGTTGTCTTTTAGTTCAACTTAAGTGTCGTCTTTTAGTTTAACTCAAGCGTTGACATGCAAAACACTTTAGTTAACTAGATCTTCTTTATTAACATTGACTTAACTCTTTTAATAGAAGTCCTTCTTGATAACATCACTCAAGTGAACAATTTGAATTCTCCTTTAATTAATTGAAGTCTTTCTTGTTAACATCATTGAAGTGAACAATTTGAATTCTCTAATTAACTGAAGCCCTTCTTGTTAACATCACTGAAGTGAACAATTCAGATTCTCTCTTATCTTATCACATCTTATCTTTATCTCTTATCTTATTTGCATGGTCCACATGTGCAAACTTTAATTTATCTATCATATCAAATATACTAAGGAGATTTTTCCAATGATATGATCATCTTGTTCTACTATCATTCCAAGTGATCATATGCTAAAGTAATTCACTCTAGAGGTGGAAAGTATGTAGAGGAGACTTAATATCTCAACCATAGTTAGTACTACATCACACACCATTCACGCTTCGACATGCAAAGCATTACCTCAACACATGAGACACCACCTAGACACATGAGGATATGTCTTGATACACAAGACCTTAGCCTTGCCAAGCAAGATTGTACAACATCGTCACTTTGTCATACAAAGCACTTACCTCAACACACGAGGCTTATTCATTATTGAGTCCAACTCAAGATTCTTCTCCAAGTTTCTTGAGTCCAACTCAGGCTCCTATAAGGCACTACCTCGACACACGAGGCTCATTCTTGGCACACAAGATTGACTTGGAGAAAGACTCAAGATGTTGTAACTTTAACACTATTTGACCATGAGTGATCCTAATGGCCCCTAAAATAACCTAATGGAATATTACTGAACCTAATTTCACACAAATGACCCTAATGGCATGTTAGTGACCTAATTTTACCTAAATGAACCTAATGGAATTCGATTGTTCTTAACATCATCTTAGTGAACCTAATGACATTACAATGATGATGATTATGCAAGCTGGAAATGAAGATGGCGTTGATGATGATTTGATTATAAGATGATAACAATGAAAATGATCATGGTGATGATGACAATTACTAAATAAGACCCATCCATAGTGCTTAAGAATGTGCTAATGGTGCTTGCACTCCCACTCAAAGGCCAAAGAATTTGACAATGATTTTGATATATATGAAGAAGACAATTATGATAACAACTATGACAATGTGAATGAGTGAACTTTTTAATTAAGACCCATCCCAGTCAAAATCCAAATCTCCTTTATGGAAAAATCCATGTAAGGTAGTAGATTGCCTTATTCATAAACACAATGAGGATGGTGATGACAATGACGATGACTATGATGATATATGGCAATGACAATGACGCTAATGTTGATGTCTATGAATTTGACGACGATGATGATAGCTACAATATTGATGACAATGATGAGGATGAGGATGATGCATGTCATAGTACTATTTGACCCGGAGTGATTATAATGACACCTAAATGACCCTAGTGGCATATGAGTGACCCTAGTGGAACCTAAATGTCCCTAATGGAATTTGAGTGTCCCTAACAACATTTGAGTGGCCCTAACAACATATGAGTAACCCTAACAACATTATGGTGATGATGATTATGCATGATGACAATGATAATGCCGTCGATGACGATTTGTTTATAAGATGGTAGTGTTGAAATAATGTAACTTCGAAGAATATTCTACTTGTACTTTACATTATTATTATTATTCCTCCTTCGAGAGATCTCATTAATGTAAAAGGTCATGTAAAAGTCATGAGGTAAATCCTCCATTGTAAGTTGGGTCAATAGTACCCAAAAGAGTTTAATATAAATATTATTTTGAGTCTTCCTAGGTAAGTCATCCCTGTCAGTTTGATAGGTCGGCCCAGTCAGGTTAAAAGGTCAAGTGAAAATTTGAGTATAAATATGTGAGGTGCCTCCCTCATTCTATTCATTCACTCACTCAAGCATTACGCAAGAGAGGAAGAGGAAGGGTTGCGAAGGAGAAGGAGGATTGTTCTTGAATCTTGTATTTTGGTTTAGTCTCTCTTTCTTATGAGACTTCTTCTGTGGGAATTGTACTTTGGTAATCTATATTGAGGATGTTTTTGGTGGGTTTTCTTCCCCTTGAGGGTTTCCTAGGATAAATTGTTATGTACCTTGTGATTGTGTATCTTTCAGAGATCCTCTTTATGCTGCTATTGTGAAAATGTATTAAATGCTCATGAATTTAGAATTTAGTCTTTAGTAGCATATAATATTAACATGGTATCAGAGCTAGATTGAATATAGCAACTTTCACTAGGGTAAATCTCTCTCTCTCCCTCTCTTTCTCTGGGCATGAAAATTAGGGTTTCCTACTAAAGAGGAATTTTTGAGTGCAAGTGACATTGGGAAGTGCGCCCCTCCTAGGCGCATCTTTTGACACCTAGATCAAAGTTTTTCAGTGGACAGAACTTACAGAAAGTCAAACCCTAGTTTGAATTGAAACTAGAAAAACCAAAAAACCAAAAATTGCAGTCCAGAATCTCACAAGTCCAGTTTCAAGGGTTAAATTTTGGATTATTTAGAAACTGACTATACCAGCATACTCGCCTCAGTCAAGCGCATCTTTTGGTAAGTTCTTTCATTTCTGATAAATTTCAATTTTTGGTCTTTGTTTGTTCTCGAGATAAGATGGCTCCAAGCACTACGCTAGATGACAAGTTGGAAGGCATAGAAAATTTTCGTGCTTGGAAATACAGAATTGGACTCATTCCAGAAGAGAATGATCTTGTGAAGTTCATTAAGGAAGTTATGCCGGAACCCGAAGAAGCTGAAGCAAAGGAAAGTACAAGAAGGACATGATTAGAGCTAAGAGGATCATAGCAGATTCCATCAAAGATCACTTGATTCCTCAAGTGTCCTCCAAGAAAACACCTAAGGAGATGTTTGATGCCCTATCAAGAATGTATGTGTTAGGCAGAAATATTGTCATTTAATTCCGTTGTAGTACTTGCCCAACATTTAATTTGTCAATCCGAGGTTTGTAGGATTACGAAGCACGTGCAAAATATATGCAGAACTGAAGTGAAATTTATCTAATCTAACCCCCCCTTGCTAATGGCTAATTGCTAATCTAATCCCCCCTTAAGCTGAAACACACAATTGCTAATCTAATGCTAGAAGCTAAAACACACCGCTGAAAGTAAATTGCATAAAAGAAAGGCAACATATGAAGAGCAACGAGACAACACATGTGAGCTCACATTAACAATAAAGAAAACTTAATTTACATCACAAGAATCAAATGGCAAATCATGAAAGCATCAAATAAGATTATGAACAAAAGCTAAGAATTCCCTTCTCCATATTACAAAGTCAAGACTAACTTCTACTATTTGAGACTAATCTCCTCCTAATCTACTACTACCAACATATCCCCCAAAATGAAGAGAGAGCACTCTCTTTTATACATGAATTTCTTTGAGAAGGAGATAACCATCTCATAATGACAGATCCACTATTCTCTCAACCACTCTCAACTAATTTCCTATTATTACAAAGTATGATCCATTCAAATCCTCCACATGTCTCTCACAAATTCTCCACATGTTTCTCATACATCCTAAATAAGATATGCCAACCAAATCTCCATGATCTTCTCCTTGGAATATTCTTTGAATAACTATCTCCTTGAAATGGTGGAGGAGATATTCGAGGAGTCTTTCTTTGAATTGATCCTTCCATATTCCTACACATTACAAAGCTCATCCATACTTGAGATATTAGTGAAAAACATGTTATTTTCCAATATTTAATCATAAATTCACTTATAATACTAAAATGAATAAAGTGGAAAATAATAAGATGAAACTCAAGTATATGTATGGAAATGGTATGATGAAAGGTTAATGGGACGATGAAATGTGAAGAATAGCGAAAGGTAAAGTGGATGAAAATAGGACATTTATGAGTCCCAACATACTCCCCAACTGAACTTGTTGTATGTCCTCATGCAACCGTGCATGGATTTTCTTAAGAACTTTTGGCATCTGAACTTTGGCTTTGATTAATGATGTCTTTCCAACAATGAATGTTTCCAGGGTGTGAGTAGCAGCTGACAGTTTCTTATGATTGGTTCTTGGGTAACAACCATGAATACAAAGAGTAACAGCTGACATTTTCTAATGGTTGGTTCTTGTGTAACAACCATGAATACAAAGAGTAACAATTGTTGTTTTCCTATGGTTGGTTCTTGTGTGACAACCATGAGTGCAAAAATGTTGGTTCTTGTGTTAACAACATTCATTCCATTAATTGTTTTCTTGCTGCAATAATAATTAAACCACTCACTGGAAATAATAAGTCATCAATGTGCATAAGAAAGCATCACTGTGCATAAGAGAGCCTTCTCTTTATCTTTATGAATCATGCCAATATGTCTATCAGTGTGTATGAAGCAAAGTGCAACAAAGGATTTGTCGGAAAAGAAATGTTGGTGAATGATAAATGAGATGAAAAATGGAGTGATGGTAGTGGAAAAATGGAATGATGGTAGCGAAATGATGATAGTGAATATAGTTCAACGGTGAAATGGAAGGTTTGGAAGAGTAACAGTTGCGGAGTAACAACTGCAAAAGTAGGCAAATCTGGTGGAGTAACAACGGGTGTTGCAACAAATTTCCCGAGATAATATCTCACAAACTATGATATGGGTTTGGCTGAAATTTGGCAAACAAGTTTCTATACGTACAATGCATCTCCATACCAAAAATCAGAAAAACCCACATCACGGATTTCGAGAAAAATGCAAATTGGCTGTAGGTGATGATGGAAAGTTTGGCACAGTCACAGTTGGTGTTGCAGCCAACTTCCTGAACTAATATCTCCCACAATACAAACTGGGTTTGGCTGAAATTTTGCAAGCAAGTTTTTACTAGTCCAATGCATCTTCATACAAAAAATCAGAAAAACCCACATCATGAATGTTGAGAAAATTGCAAATTGGCTGTAGGTGATGATAGTTGTTTTTTCGAAATCCGTGCATTGGATTGAGCTGAAACTTGCCAATTTTGTTCATCATAATATTATCCATTCCCTGTCCAAAAATCATGAGGATCCAATGTATGGTTTGTGAGATATACTCGATTCAAATTCTGCATTTTATATGAGCAATATGCATGAGAAAATGAACAAACTGTCACAAAGATTTCCTGTCCTCTGAAAATATGGTTGCATTTGAGATTCTATAGTGTACATCAACCTCTATCTTCATCTTCCCCAACTAAACTCGTTGCATGTCCTCGTGCAACTCGGCATGGGTTATGAAAGTGAAAAATGAAATGGAGCATGGTGAGGGAATTTTCCAAATTATTCATTGCTAACATGTAAGGAATTGCATGATTAAAATTCAGAAAACAACATACCTCCACTTACCCAAGAATGATGATGAACTATGCAATAGGAGCGTGGTTGGTGATATTGCTGGTGCAACTGCTGGATCAGAGAAGATGTCACTGCTGCAAGATAATAAAAATGTAACTGAAATTGTTGCTGCTGAATTATGGAGAATGTGACTGCTGTGACTAGATCGTGGAAGATGTCACTGCTGCAGGATCATGAGAATGTAACTGTAAATGTTGCTGCAGCTGTAACTGGATCATGGGAAAATGTCGAAGGCAAAGAGTGGAATCGTGGTACTCTCATATAGCTGAAGTCATGCTGCTATAACTGCTGAGGGAGTCATGAAAAGTGTATAGTCTTCACCCGCTACAAAACCTGATGGTACAATTCTAGTCATGCGAATAAATGTGTCGATGTCGAGCATGAAAAGAAATCATTGGATTACCAGCCATTGATGAATGTCGTTAACCAATGCGAGGCAAACTCACCATTGATGCCAATGAGTGCCAAGATACCTGAGTACATCTTGCAAAGTGCGAATAGATGTGTTGATGTCGAGCCACTTGCAAGATATGACGATCAAGGGACATTGATGTATTCCCATGATTTCCAGCTAGAGAACTTGCCATTAAGGCATGCAAGCCTCCAGGTACTCAAAAAGGAACTCTAGTCTATATCCTAGATAAGGTGCTGAGGTCGATGGGGCAAGACTTGTTGAAAGGTAGGCCTTAAGGAATCCCACATCAGTCAACATGAGTTTTTACAAAAAGATTGGTAGGACTATAGGAAAGATCTCAGTAGCAACAACGTTTATGGCAAGGAAATGTAATTATGGAAAGGGAACTGGATGTTCTTATTCAAAAGGAAGAAAGGGACTGGAAAAGAAGAAGGAAATTCTGTATGCAACTCAGAAAGATTGGTGTGTGTGAAGTCAAGACAGATAAGGCAATGGAAAGTGGACTTCAACATGGATGACTAATGTGTTTTGAAGGAGATATATGGGTAAACATTCATGACGCAAATGGGTTTATGAATGGTTTCTGTGTAACAGCAAACATCATGATGTTTCTGATGAGTAACAGCTCCTTCAAGCTGTCTTATCAAAGCATGTTTCTAAAAAAAAAGATTTGTGATTCTTGAAAAATCACTTCAGCATAAAAATTGATCGTCTGTGCACCTGAAAAAGCTTAGTACAAATCCTGCATGAAAACTTGTGAGAAGTTCAAAAAAAACATAGCATGCAGAAATAAGTACGAATGCAGCAAATTGTAAAAATAAAATATGTTTTTATACATGTTGCCGTTGTGCACTTGTTTCATCTTCGATTACTGCTAAAGTGGCTCCAAGAAACAAATTAACGTAAATCATAAAAGCATGTGTTGATTATTGTTTCCAGGAATGATTAAAATGTCCATTTGCAATTTTTATAATTTGATAATTTTATGATTTTTATTGTTTTTCTTTTTCTTTAAAACAAAACAACTAAAATAAAGTGTTCTATTATTCTCAAAACAAAAAGAAAGAAGCCAAATGATATTGCGAGCAGTCAACCTGAGCATGATTATCAATTTCCCCATCTGAAAGATATTGCTGTGACCAGAATTTAATCAGACGTACCCATGAGCAAATTGAAATGAAAACAACAATGTCTGTAGATGAAGGTCTAGCAAATGCGTGTTCAAGTCTTAGATGGAAGCTCGGTGTGCATGTTATGAACATACTTCTTTCCTAAGAGTTTCTAAAAAAAAAAAAATACAAATACAAATTATTCAAATCTGCAAAAAGAAAATTGTAAACAGAACCCGTCATAATGCAAATAAAACCATCTCAATAGTAGAGTATTTAGAACATGATGTTGAGAGCAGTCTTGGCCTGCATGATTCCTGTACATGGCATAGCAAACCCCTTGTTGCCTAGAAAATACAAGACCGAGAAAATTAGGTGGCGGAACTGCTTTTAAAACTACAGCAAATCATTTCGGAATCCTGTTGCAAGATCATAAATGTATCGACAAATCAAGCGTCAATATTTTATACAATTCACAGATCTACAACATTGATCAAATGGAGACCCTGGCTGTTTGGAAATGCATGATTTTAGCTTGTCAAAGAAACTAGTGCGTGTGTTAAGCTTCAGTGTGTAAACATGATACTGTATAATGAAAAACAGTCATATAATATTCAAAAAGACACTTTGCATGTTTAATATTACAAAGATAGCCTGTGTAGAGTTCTTTTCAATATTATCATAAAGGTGATGCTGATATGCAATTGAGTCTTCACCATTTCCAAGCTATCTCCTCTAAACATAAAGATCTCCGCTTTGAATAAACTAATGCAACTTTTGATTCACCAAAGCCAGTACACCATAATCTAATCTCGAGTATTGATTTTCAAGAGGATATAAATCTTCAACCATCGGAGTGCACATTTTCCATTCCCTGCAAATAACAATTTCAGTAGGGTTGGGGCCAAATTTGTGATCGTGAATGAACATGTGGTAGCTCTACCAAAGTCTCTAGTTGTGCTTGGAACTACGACGCCCCCAGAATCATGACTACATGCATACATCAGAGTTACCTCGTTCGGAGAATCCTGTACCTCTTCTGCTTCTGCTGTTGCCGAATGACTGCTCCACTCCATAATAGATGATTACATAAATTTCTCTGAGGAGAATGAGAAATCGAACCCCCAACTTGTGATCTGTAATAGCTGAAACACAACTGTAACTGCTAACAAATTTGATAATGTGAAACACGATCGTAACTGTAGATCTGAAAATTACATGTTTAGAGAACCAGCTGTATAACACAAACCACGACTTTGTTTGGCGATTTCCTCGCAAATTAGGTAATTGAGGCCGTTACGCACAAAACCCATGTCCCATATTTTTGAGATTCGTTTCCGTCTGCCCGCAAATCAAGACGCGAATCAAGGTGTTCTTATCTGGCATGCGCTTTTGCAAGTGATTTCGTGGAATTGGAATCCCAAGGACCTCGTGTGACGATTTGCATGATGTGTAATGGTTTGCGAAGGGGCAGGCGATACAAGAGGAACGATGGAGGAGAACTCTCGGCCAATTGAGAGAAGGATCTATCGAACACCCAACATCATAATAATTTTAACTCAATAAAGCACAAAGAAAATGCCGATGGACAGAAAATAAAGGAAAGCCAATCCATAAAAATAGTTATATGACAGTGATATTTATGGGATTTGGTTCCATTGTCTCCAGATGAGGAATATAGAATTGAGTGATCGTAACAATCCGTGGATTTTGGCCGAGGAAACTCCAACTATACCCTTGAAATCCTTATGACAACAGGCATGCTTAGCTAAGATTTAGTTTGTCTTTCAACAAAAAACGCGATTCTCTGTCAACCACTTGCCTGAAAATAAATGCTCATTCGATATCTTAATTGACCATGGGTGCCTCAACCTTTTAGAACAATGAGTTCTTATTGCCGCTCCAATGTTTCTTCTATTCACCCTACCCCTTATCGATGCTTTGAGTCCATGATAGAACTGCTGCAACTGGCTGAAACAGAGGCTATTGCAGCAGAACCGAATGTCAAAGGACAGAGTTTTTGTATAGTGAAACCAAGGCCAACACCTCAAACATGACAGTTCGTTTTTTCTTGGCCCTAGCCAGACATGTTCAAACATTTGGTTTTGGGCAAAATTTTGTCTTTGGCAGGTTCAATTTGTAGGTTTCATTCCAAGTCAAATGGTTTTCCAGCAGGTGGATAGAATGTGAAAGGCAGAGATAGAGACAAGGTCACAGACAAGAGGCCTTTGAGTGTTTTGCAGGTTTTATCATTTAATTGCTTTCTACAGGTTTTAGCATGGCCAGAAAATGCAATTCAATTGATTGCAAGTGGGACACACACAATCTCAGTCACAGTTTCAGCTTGGAGCTACTCTTTAGCATGGAAAAACGCATCTCTTATCTCGCATAAATTGCAGACTTTTCATTATATTTTTGAGTTTTGTTTTTATTGCATTCCTAAATAATCCTAATGCACCTACTGTTTGTTATTTGTAGATCGAAGGATGGATGCACAAATTTTTTATTTTTTATTTTTTTATTTGTTTCTAAAAAAAATGTAATTTTTTTTTTTTTAGCAAATGGATATAAATAATTTGCAAATTGAGGATGGAATCGATTAAGCATGGTTGCAAAACATTAAAATTTATTCATTCTTGGAAAACGTTAAAAGCATCCTACTTTCTGATCCTCAGATCACACGAAGAGCGGAGGAGAGCATACTTATTGAAAACTTAAAAACTAAAAATAAAATCATACCTACTCTATGCTAATTAACATTTAGAAAACAGTTACGTGTAGTTAAATATCCAGTGTAGCCATTCACGTAACAACAATAAAAATATGTTCAATGTTAATTCTGCAAATAAAAAATGAGGATAAACAGAAATGTGTGAAATTAGTTGCTGTGACTGTGAATTAACTAAAAAAAAGAAAAACTAAATTGTTCTAACCTCGTACTTGCTTGAAACCATCGTTCGATAGGGCTTTCATAGGCATAGTTTTCACTCCTCAAATCATGCTGCAACTCCTCATTGACCTCCTCGACCTCCTGCTTGTATAATTGTCCGTCATCAAATGTGCAGGATTCTTCATATGTTTCTGGAGGAGTAATTAAGCTCTCGGCTGCTGCCAGGATCTCCTCTTTGTGAGAAGAGGAGATCCCTACTTTTGCAAGGATCTGAGTGAGCTATTCCAAGCTTAAACTCATTGTTAAATCATTTTGAAAAAGGGATTCTTACAACACCCAAATCTAAATGAAAAAAATAAAAATAAAATAAAAACACTCTAGGAAAAAAAAAAACACTCTGTACAAAAAAACATTACTCTTCACAGTTGTAAAAAAACACACTTGTAGGAATTGAAATTGCACTACCACACTTGCAGGAATTGAAATCTACACTTCAATCCATCGTGCTTCCCCGACAATGGCGCCAAAATGTTAGGCGGAAATATTGTCGTTTAATTCCGTTGTAGTACTTGCCCAACATTTAATTTGTCAATCCGAGGTTCGTAGGCTTACGAAGCACATGCAAAATATATGCAGGATTGAAGTGAAATTAATCTAATCTAACCCCCCCTTGCTAATGGCTAATTGCTAATCTAATCCCCCCTTAAGCTGAAACACACAATTGCTAATCTAATGCTAGAAGCTGAAACACACTGCTGAAAGTAAATTGCATAAAAGAAAGGCAATATATGAAGAGCAACGAGACAACACATGTGAGCTCACATTAACAATAAAGAAAACTTAATTTACATCACAAGAATCAAATGGAAAATCATGAAAGCATCAAATAAGATTATGAACAAAAGCTAAGAATTCCCTTCTCCATATTACAAAGTCAAGACTAACTTCTACTATTTGAGACTAATCTCCTCCTAATCTACTACTACCAACATATCCCCCAAAATGAAGAGAGAGAACTCTCTTTTATACATGGATTTCTTTGAGAAGGAGATAACCATCTCATAATGATAGATCCACTATTCTCTCAACCACTCTCAACTAATTTCCTATTATTACAAAGTATGATCCATTCAAATCCTCCACATGTCTCTCACAAATTCTCCACATGTTTCTCATACATCCTAAATAAGATATGCCAACCAAATCTCCATGATCTTCTCCTTGGAATATTCTTTGAATAACTATCTCCTTGAAATGGTGGAGGAGATATTCAAGGAGTCGTTCTTTGAATTGATCCTTCCATATTCCTACACATTACAAAGCTCATCCATACTTGAGATATTAGTGAAAAACATGTTATTTTCCAATATTTAATCATAAATTCACTTATAATACTAAAATGAATAAAGTGGAAAATAATAAGATGATACTCAAATATATGTATGGAAATGGTATGATGAAAGGTTAATGGGACGATGAAATGTGAAGAATAGTGAAAGGTAAAGTGGATGAAAATAGGACATTTCTGAGTCCCAACAGTATGAAGGAAGAAACATTAATTGGAAGATGAATTTGAGAACCCAACTCAAAAATACAAAGATGAGTCATGGTGAATCTATCCAAGAATATTTTACAAGGGTTTCTCAATTCAAAGAACAACTAGAAACAATTGGAGACAATATTGATGAAGATGAATTAGTGATGACTGTTCTCAATAGTCTTACTAGACCTTGGGATTCTTTTATCTAAACAATGTGTGCAAGAAAGGAAATTCTAAAATTTGGAATTGTATGGGAAGAATGTGTTCAAGAGGAAGCTAGAGTGGAAAATCGAGAAGCACTAGTCAGAGATGATGATTAAGCTCTAGCTACCCATACCATAAGAGGAAAAGGAAAAAATCATTTCAAGAAGGACACTCATAAAGAGTTTCATCCTCCTAAGAAGTTTTAGAAACACAAAAAGGGAAATTACAAGCAGAAAGACTTATCCTCTTCTCATGTTATCATTGTGATAAGATGGTACATATTGCCAAATATTGTCCAGTAAGAAAAGAAGAATACAAGAAGAAGAATAACAAAAGACATCATGCTCATTTAGCGGAAGAAGAATAAGAAGAATAATAACCTTGCAAGAAGATAGCAAAGGAATAAATTGAAGAATATGTCTTATAATGGTGGTTCTTCAAAGCACATGACAAGTCAGAAGAAGACTCTCTCCAGAAAAGGACTCCCCTCATAAATTTTCATTAGGAGATGATTATCAATACTCCATTAAGGGAATAGGAGAAGCCACATACAAGATTGATTCAAGAACCCCGTTGAAGATGAAGGATGTACTATATGTACTAGGACTAAATAAGAACCTACTTTCTATCTCAACTTTAGATAAGAAAGGGCTCAGGGTTTCTTTTATACATGGTGAAGTTTTTATGTGGCCTAGAGGAAAATCTATAGAAATGCAGAAGAAGGTGGCTCATATAAACTTAGAAGCAGCCTTGATTCATGATACTACAAGTCTATGTGTTCTATGGTGTAGAAGACTTGATCAGCATTGTAGATCATAAGCAAGAAAGGCATGGGTCCTTAGAATCAGATGATGGAGTAGAGCTCACTATCAGATATTCCAGTAATCCCTATAAGGAGACTACGATTAAGAGAAATCCTACCAAACAAACAAAGATAAATATTTGAATTGTTATTTTATCTAATTGTTTAAATGATACTGTTCAGTTGTGTACATATTTATATTCCTAGATTATGGAAGTGTATTATGCATGTTAGAGCGGTAGCATTAATGAACAATATACTACTAATATGCACGTGATGGGTAAGTGGCCTATGGTGCTGTACAACATTCCATTTCTACTTATCTAGAATGAAACCTCCCTGTTGACATATTGGGATTAGTGCACACTCTTAATGATGTTCCGGCAGAGATGGAAGGCATCTAGAAAGTTACCATATGAATGCGGGATATGGATGAATGTTGTGTTGAAGCATTGGTTAAGATAGTTGCATGACTATGAGACCTATATATTTATGCATAAGAATTGGTTTTGAAAATTATGAAATGTTTCTAATCATGCAACTAAATTTGACTTGTAGGAAATATCATGTACAATCACCTACAATAGAATAATGATGAGACTTGTTTCGAAGAACAAGTGGCGATGGTTCAACTATAAAATTCAAGAGGATTTATGAAATCAAGCATACTACAGAAAATCACATGTGCCATCCAGAAGAAGTATATGAAAAAGATGTAGCTCCCAGAGTCGCAAAACTAATGAAAGAAGTTGCACCTTCTCCTGATGATGAGATTCTGGAAGACCATGATATGTTGGAGCCCCAAGAACCTCCCCACATGACTATCTCTCATAAGAGAAAGACAACTTGAGCTCGTGAAATTATTCAATATGCAGAGAAGTATGGTGCTCTAGAAGGCTCCTAGAGACAAAGCAAGAAGCCAAAGCCATTTTCCAGTTATGTGGCTTTGATGTGTGACCTTGTAGACAAAGATCCTACTTGTTTTGAAGAAGCCGTTCAAAAGAAAGAATGGGTAGAAGCTATGACAAAAGAATACCAATCTATAATGAAGAATGATATGTGGGATGCAGTTCCCAAACCAAAAGGTAAAAGTGTGGTATCTTCTGGATATACAAGATAAAACATGCAGTTGATGGAAGTATTGAAAACTACAACGCTAGATTTGTGGCTCGTGGATTCTCTCAAAAGGAAGGAATCGATTATGAAGAGACATTTGCTCCTGTAGCAAGGTACACTTCCATTAGAACCATCATGGCACTTGCAGCCACGATGAAGTGGAAGTTACACCAGATGGATGTGAAAACAACCTTCCTGAATGGTGTCATTGAAGAAGAAGTGTACATAGAACAACCACAAGGATTTTAAGTTGAAGACAGAAAGATGCATGTTTGCAAGCTGAAGAAGGATCTGTATGGGTTGAAGCAAGCTCTAAGATCTTGGTATGGAAGAATCAATAGTTTTTTGATGAGCTTGGGATTTACCAAAAGTAAAGATGATCCTAACCTTTAATTCAAGGTTATGGATGATGAACCTGTCATATTATTGTCATGTGTGGATCACTTATGATAAGAAAATCTCAGAGTGCAAGAAGAAGCTCACTGCATAATTTGAGATGAAAGACCTTGGCTTGATGCATTATTTTCTAGGTCTTGAATTATGGTAGAGCCTAGAAGGATTCTTCCTTAACCAAGGGAAGTATGTAATAGAAATCATGAAAAGGTTTGATATGTTGGAATATAAAGCCATGGCCACACCCATGGATACAAATTTGAAGTTGTTGTCTAATGCTTCGTCAGAGTTAGTGGATGTGACACTATACAGGCAGATTATTGGGTCATTGATGTATCTGATGAATATTAGGCCAGATATATGCTTTGTTGTGAACACCTTGAGTCAATATTTGGTTGAGCCCAAACGTGTTCACCTTATAGCTACAGAGCATGTGATGAGGTACCTAAAATGTATGGTAGAATATGGTCTCAATTATATTAGAGATCATGAATTTAGAATGTATGGTTATACAGATTCAGATTGGGCAGAAAGTGTCTTAGACATAAAGAGCACTTCGGGTGGATGTTTCAGTTTGGGGTCAGCCATGATCTCATGGATAAGTAGGAAGCAATCCAATGTTGCTATGAGCACTGCATAAGCGAAATATATTGCAGCTTGTTCCTCCAGTTGTGAAGCCATATGGCTTCAGAAGTTGTTATCAGTTCTATTCGATCTGGAGTTGGATACCACAATGATTCTATGTGATAACCAAAGATGCATGAAGATGAAAGAGAACCCTGTGTTCCATGATAAGTGAAAGCACATATAAATCCAGTATTTCTACATTCGTGATATGGTGCAAAAGGGAGCTGTAAAACTCCAATATGTGAGCATAGATGAGCAGGTTGCATATGTGTTGACTAAGCCTCTATCTCATGTGAAGTTTGAGAACTTCCATGACAAGCTTGGTGTAGTCCGTAAGGAATTCCCTTGAAAGGGGGAGTAGTGTTGATGATACTATGGTATCCTGATCATAGTGGGTAGCTCAGTTTGGATTGATCATCCTTAGACTAGATCTTGTAATTCCGAAAGGAAGGATTGTCTTAAATGTTGATCCTTAGACTAGATCTCGTAATTCTGAAAGGAAGGATTGTATAATATGTGGTTGGTGGAAAATGATCCCGTAATTCCGAAAGGAAGGATCGTTCGAGTACCTGTGCGCTGTGATTAGTAGTGGTAGATCCGTAAAGACTGGGTCCCGAAATTTCAATAGGAAGGATCGTCTATGTTGGATCTGATCCCGTAATTCCGACATGAAGGATTGTCTAAGCACCATAGATGTTGTTGGACTGAATCCAGTAATTCCGAAAGGAAGGATTGTCCATGATCTCGTAATTCCGAAAGGAAGGATCACCAGTGTTGGACTGAATCTCGTAATTCTGAAAGGAAGGATTATCCATGATCCCGTAATTCCAAAAGGAAGGATCAATCGTGTTGAACTCGATCCCGTAATTCCGAAAGGAGGGATCATGTTGGTTGTTGATGCACTTGCCTCATTTTATTGCCATAGAGGATGTTGCTTCAGCCTTGAGCTGTTGATGATGATGATGTTATTCCAGGTTTATGCTGATGAGCCAACCTCTTGCTGTCATTGTTGTTAATGTACGAGTTTTTATACTGATGTGATGATGATGATGATACTTCAGTTCTAAACTGAAGATGGTGATGATGTTCTAGCTCCAAGATGCAGATGATGATGACGATGTTCCAGCTTCGTGCTGCAGATGATGACAATGCTATTCCAGTTGTTGATATTGATGTTGTTGAAAAACTTCCAATGATTTATATATGTACCAGCCAATGTTCCAAATGATGTTGTTGATGATGCCTCTTCCTCCCTCCTTCCGATGATGTTGGGTAGAGCCACACTTTTTGTTGATTGTTGTTGTCAGTAGAATACCCTTCTTGTTAAGGGGGAGTGTTGAAATAATGTAACTTTGAAGAATATTCTACTTGTACTTTACATTATTATTATTCCTCCTTCGGGAGATTTCATTAATGTAAAAGGTCATGTAAAAGTCATGAGGTAAATCCTCCATTGTAAGTCAGGTCAATAGTACCCAAAATATTTTAATATAAATATTATTTTGAGTCTTCCTAGGTAAGTCGGCCCTATCAGTTTGATAGGTCAGCCCAGTTCAGTTAGAAGGTCAAGTGAAAAGTTGAGTATAAATATGTGAGGTGCGTCCCTCATTCTATTCATTCACTCACTCAAGCATTGCGCAAGAGAGGAAGAGGAAGGGTTGCGAAGGAGAAGGATGATTGTTCTTTAACTCTTGTATTTGGGTTTAGTCTCTTTTTCTTATGAGACTTGTTCTTTGGGAATTGTACTTTGGTAATCTATATCGAGGAAGTTTTTGTTGGGTTTTCTTCCCCTTGAGGGTTTCCGAGGATAAATTGTTTTGTACCTTGTGATTGTGTATCTTTCAGAGATCCTCTTTATGTTGCTATTATGAAAATGTATTAAGTGCTCATGAATTTAGAATTTAGTCTTTAGTAGCATATAATTTTAATAGGTAGCGATTACCATAATCACAACAATGATGAAAATTACTAATTAAGACCCATCCAGAGTTCTCTAAACGTGCTAATGGTGCTTGCATTCCCAGTTAGATGCAAAATCTCATTTACCAAATTCATGTAAATAGGTAGTTGGATTCCCCTTTTCATCATCACAATGACAATCATGAAACTTAGGATGACAGTGACTATGATTATATGTGACGATGACAATGATGATGATGATGACGATAATGTCGATGTCTATGACAATGTCAATGGTGATAAAAATGATGATGGCGATGAGGATGCCAATTACTAATTAAGATTCATCCCTATCAGAGGCCAAAGCTCCTTTACGTAATTCATATAAGGTAGTAGGATGCATTTTTCATCATCACATTGATTATGATTACGATGATAACGATGACAATGACAATTATGATATATAATGATGATAATGATGACAACGATGATGATAATGTTGATGTCTATGATATTAATGATGATGATAACGGCGATGTCGATGGCAATGATGAAAATGATCATGATGCATTTTATAGTACTAGTTAACCCTGATTGATCCTAATGGCGCCTAAATAACCCCAATGACATTTGAGTGACCCTAGTAGCACCTAAATGACCGTAATGTCATTGAAGTGTTCCTAGCGATATCATAATGACCCTAACAACATTATGATGATAATGATGACATTGATTCCAAGGTGAAACAACATTATTAACACAACATAAACATAAACAGTAAAGCAAACAATAATATCATGCACATCATAAACACTATGATTTATCCTGCAAATCCCTCAACCAAGGGAAAATCCAGCAGAAGATATCTTCATTATGCCCCTTGTACAAATATATCCAATGCATGGTCGAATGTTGCTCTACCTTCCATGGGTATCCTCGACCATTAGTGATTTTTCGGTCACATGCTCACTCTACACATAATGGAGTTCAACCAACCTATTTGTAGGCTTACATAACAAGAATACCATGGCTAGACCTCTCAATACCATGGGTTTATCACAACAATACCAAATTGGGTTAAATTTCTCTATGACCAAGTCAAGATTAACCCAACATTCCCCCCTTTAAACTTGACTTGGTAATGTCAGCCTCTCCCCCTCAAGTTCTATCCAATGGGAATTTGGCATACCCCATATCACCCAAGTCTACAACTTGACTTTACTGGTGTGTTACCAGGGGTGTGCATGCCTTTATTGGTCTTACAAGTGTATGCCCATTTACAATGATTTTAACTCCATCAATAAAACATTGCTTTACAAAATAATAACTAAGCACTCTTGAACCAAGTACTTGAATTATACTTCTCAATCAATGACAGACTTCATCCTATGGTTCCATTCGATCCATCTACACAATTGACAACATAATTCACCATCTGCTCCAGTCGATCCCTCTACACAGTCAACAATAGAGTTCACTGTTTGATCCAGTCGAATTATCTTCATGCTACTCCAATTATCTCTTAGGTTGTTGCTAGCACATCCTCCTCAATCACGTCTACATCATGAATCGAGATAGTTTCCAACAGAGTCTAAACCTTACCAACATAGGCATCCCTATAAAGCCAAACCAACTCTATTGTGTCGTTTATTAGTCGATCAGTCGACTACCTAGTCGATTTTAACCACAACTACTCAGTTGAATCGGGCTTGTCCACCCAGTCGACCTTCCATGATTCCTCAATCAATATTGACCTCAACTATCTTGAAGCATCAATGTTGAAGCACGATAATCGGTCAACCATATCCTTATTTGACCCAGTCGACCTATCGGTCATATCGATTACTAGGACAACCACTTCACCATCGACCATCGGTCAAGTCGTTAGTCCTATTGATTACCCATTCAAACAGTTTACCGTCAACCATCTATCGAGCCATTGCAGTTGATCTGCATTCTTGTTGACCATCTGTCGAGCTATCAACCATCAGTCAATCTACGTTCCTGTCAACTAGTAAATCACCTTCATTGATTTGACAGGTCTACTTTAATTGTTTGATTTACCCAACCAACAGACCACATCTTTGATCACTCCATCGACCAAAACTGAACCAACCATACATGAATCCTCATGAATTTGACCGCTTCAACCATAGATCTCACACTTCAAATCTGAACCTTCTGAAACATCTCATGCAACCTCAAACTGGATCATACATACCACGATTTATTTCTTCCAATCACCGAATTCCCACCCCCGAGAATAAAAAAATGGTCTGTTTTTGGTCAATGTTGCATTTTTTATCCATTGGAATATGGAGTGAGGTCGGGGGGCGCACCACCCCAAGTAATCCCCTATGTTCAATTCTGTTATTTATGAATTGATCTAGCACTATCTTGAGATCACCCATAAACATCATATATTGATCTTCCTATAAGCCAAATATATCTGTATACCCACACTCCATTTTTCTTCAACATACCTCATATCTAACATTTGTGTTGCCTAGTAGGATGACCCATCACGCCAATGGATCCAATGACACCAATTCACACTCCACCATGCAAATCTAGGCGACTAAAATCCTTTCTTCAACTGATCTCATTACAACAAATCCATATACACTCTACCATGTAGGTCCAGGAAACCAGATCTTGATTAGACCACTTTCGTTGGAGACACCATAAACACCATAGACACCAGATCTTGATCTTGATCATGCACATCATAATTTATCCTGAAAACCCCTTAACCAGGGGAAAAACTAGTATAAGATATCTTCAGTATGCCCCTTGGACAAATCTAGCCAAGGCATGGTTGACCGTGGCTCTACCAGCCACAGACGCCCTCGACCATCAGTGAGTTCCCATTCACATGCCCACTCTACATACAATGGAGTTCAACCAACCTATTTATAGGATTGCATCACAAGAATACCATGGGTAGACCTATCAATACCATGTTTCTATTACAATAGTACCAAAGTCAGCTAACTTGCTCTATGATTGAGTCAAGATTAACCCAATAGATGATGCATGTTGACAATAAAGATGGCATTGACTATAATTTGATTATAAGATGATAGTGATTACAATGAGCATGGAAATGATGACAATTAATAATGATTATCCATCCATAGGTCTCAGAATGTGCTAATGGTGCACGCATTCCCAATCAAAGGCCAAAGCCTATGCCGATAATTTTCATGTCTATGATGATGGCAACAACGATAATGATGATGATGATGACATTGAGGATGAGTACAATTTCTAATTAAGACCCATCCCAGTAAAAAGCCAAAGATCCTTTATAAAATTCATGTAAGGTAGTAGGATGCATTTTTCATCATCACAATGATGATGATGATGATGATGACAATGACTATAATGATATATGACGACGACAATGATGATAATGTTGATGTCTATGACATTGATGATGATGGTAAGGATGATGATGATGATTACTATGTTGATGAAAATGATGATGATGATGATGATGCATGTCATAGAACTATTTGAACCTAAGTAATCCTAATGGAACCTAAATGACCCCAGTGGCATCTGAGAGACCCTAGTGGCACCTTAATGACAGTAATGGAATTCGAGTGTTCATAATGACATCTTAGTGACCCTAATGACACTATGTTGATGACGACGACGATGATGCATGTTGACAATGAAGATGGCATTGACGCTGATTTGATCATAATATTATAGTGAATACAATGAGCACGACGATGATGACAATCACTATTTAAGACCCATCCATAGTGCTCATAACATGCTAACAATCCTTGCATTCCCACTTAGAGGCCAAAGCCTATGAGGGTGATTTTGATGTCTATGAGGATGATAATGATGATGATGATGATGATGATGATGAGGATGAGGATGAGTACAATTTCTAATTAAGACCCATCTTAGTCAAAGGTCAAAGCTCCTTTGTGAAATTCATATAAGGTAGTAGGATGCCTTTTTCATCATCAAAATCCTGATGACGATGACATGACAATCACCATGATGATATATGATGATATATGATGACGACAATGATGATAATGTTGATGTTTATGAATTTGATGAAGATGATAATGACTACGATGTCAATGATAATGATGATGATGAGGATGATGCATGTCATAGAACTATTTGACCCTAAGTGGTCCTAATGGCACCTAAATGACCCTAATGGAATATGAGTGACCATAGTGGAACCTAAATGTCCCTATTGGAATATGAGTGACCCTAGTGGCACCTAAATGACCCGAATGGAATCCGAGTGTCCTTAAAAAAATTTGAGTGATCCTAACGACATATGAGTAACCCTAATGACATTATGATGACAACGATGATGCATGATGACAATGACGATGGCCTTCATGATGATTTAATTACAAGATGATAGTGATTACAAGGAGCACAATGAATAAGAAATTACTAATTAAGACCCACCCATAGTGCTCAAAACGTGCTAATGGTGCTTGCATTCCCACTCAAAGAGAAAAATTGATTTACTAAATTCATGTAATTAGGTATTTGGATGCCTTTTTCATCCTCATAATGATGATCTTGACGATGATGATATGTGATGATGACAATAATGATGACGATAATGTCAATGACTATGACATTGATGATGATTATAATGACGATGATGGTGATGACGATGAGTATGCCAATTACTAATTAAGACCCATCCTAATCAAATGCCGGAGCTCCTTTACAAATTTCATGTATGGTAATAGGATTCATTTTTCATAATCACATTGATGATGATTATGACAATGACTATTATGATATATGATGATGATGATAATGTTGATGTCTATGGCATTGATGATGACGGTAAGGACAATGATGATGACAATGATGATGTTGAGCATGGTACATGTTATAGCATTATTTGACCATGAGTGATCCTAATGGAAGCCAAATGACCCTAATGGCATCTTAGTGACCCTAATGCACCTAAAATACCCTAATGGAATTCGAGTTTTCTTAACAACAACTTAGTGAACCTAATGACATTACGATGATGATGGTGATTCATGTTGACAATGAAGATGGCGTTGACGATGATTTGATTATAATAGGATGGCGATTACAATGGGAATGGAGATCATGACAACTACTAAATAAGACCCATACATAGTGCTTAGAACATCATAATGGTGCTTGCATTCCCACTCACAGTCCAAAGCCTATGATGATGATTTTAATGTGTATGATGATGACAATGATGATGAGGATGGGTACAATTTATAATTAAGATCCATCCCAGTCAAAGGCCAAAGTTCCTTTACGAAATTCATGTAAGGTAGTAGGATGATTTTTTCATCATCACAATGATGGTGGTGATGATGATGACAATGACTATGATTATATATGACGTTGACAATGATGTTGATGATGATGATAGTGTTGATGTCTATCACGTTGACGATGATGGTAAGGATGATGATGACAGCTACGGTGTTGATGACGATGATGATGACGAGGATGATGCATGTCATAGAACTATTTGACCCTGCCTGATCCTAATGGCAGTTAAATGACCCTAGTGGCGTATGAGTGACCCTAGTGGCACTTAAATGACCCTAATGGAATTCGAGAGTCCCTAGCAATATCTGAGTGATCCTATGAACATATTAGTAACCCTAGTGACATTATGATGATGACGATGATACGTGATTCTAATGATGATGTCGTTGATGATTAATTGATTATAATATGATAGCGATTAGAAGATGATAAAATCGACGATGATGATGGTTATTAGCGTCCACTAAGACCAAATTTGCTCTATCAAAACTTAAAATAGTATTAGGGAGGAAATGAATGCTAAACCTGGTGCACTTGTCACCTTAGAAAGCGTCCCAAAACAATCACATTTTCAATCCCAAAATGGTTCTATTCCTAGAGCCATTTTAGACGTTATTTTAGGCGTTATTTATGGCATTATTAAGGGTGCTAAAGGTGGAAAAAATGGGATTCTAATTCAGACATTGTTCCAAGGCCTGTAGCATCTAGATTAGCATCGATTGTCTTGTTCAACCAAAAAAAGAAAAAATTCCACGCGCAAGAGGGTAGAAAGGGACATAAAACCAAAATTTCACTTCAAAAGTAGTCATAAAACACATTTACAAGGAGGGAGGAGCCTCTATGATCCGTGATTAGCCAATTTTACCTTAGAATTGAATATTTATAGGTAAATCACCCCTTTTGAATTCTCCCCTTTCTAAGTATTTGCTTGAAGAATTTGTTGAATTCGCCCTTTGTTAGGTAATTGCTTGAAGAATTTTCCTTGAGGAAGAGGGTTTATAAAACAAACACAGAGAGGGTTGAAGAATTTTATTTGAAGAAGAGGGTTTAGCATGAAAAACAAAGAGGCTTGAGGGATTTTCATTCAATAGTCAAATACAAATATTGAAAAGGAACAAACCCTACGGTTTTGCAAGCTAGGGGCACACCAATACCATCAAGATTTCGGCAATGGAAAGTGAAGAATAAGGTGCTAGTGGAGGAAAAAAGGCCTGCAAAGAAAAATTCCACTCACTGTAATGGCCAAAAAGGACTAAAAACGTTTGTTTCCAGTTTTATAAGTATTAATATGTGAATTCATTTCTTCAACATTTCATTTTAAAAAATAAATCCAAGATATATAATTTGTCCATGTGTCCTATTCTGACAAGAATTGATATATGAATGGCATCCAAACCATATTGAAAAATAAATGATGTAGAAAAATAAATTAGAAAACTTTGTCATATGGATGGAGAATGAGGTATGACGTTTATGAGTTTGCCTTTAATGTATTAAATTTGTTGTCTTGTCTTGATGTGGTGCCTCCACCAAATTACAAGGTTGGTTTAGCCTCTCAACTACAAGATACTTCGAACAATCATGAACCTGAGAAATAAATCTATCATTCTACCCCTAAAGATCATAATGAATATATAGAGTCACCCAAATTAAATAGATGGTGGAGAAGTTAGGAGAAAATTATTGGGTGAAGAAGAAACCCACATGAGACCATTTGCATAATTTGTATAGGTAGGACCTAATAATTATAAATGAAATTTTTAGTGCAAAGGAATGGGTATCTAAGCATAAAATCAAGCGTAAAGTTGACAATGAATAAGGTATACCGCATAAGCACAAAAGGAAAGATGAACATGCTCATGATACTCAACCATTGGATGTAGAAATCCGAGTGGTACCTTTAGATGTATATGGAAATTATGAAATTCCTCACATGAATGAGATACAGGAGAAAACTAATCCATTGTTTTCTAAGGGATTAGGTTAATTAACGTCAACTTCACCTCACCATTAATGAATTATAAAACTAAGATATACTTCTTCACTAGTTTATGATCATTCTTGTGTTACACTAGGGACTTGTCCTTGCGTACTATGGGTCATATCCTAACTATTTGGAAATACCTTACATACTCATGTTGATTTAACACGTATGCAACCTTTATGCCTACAACACTTTTGATTTAACTATCCATTGGCTATATCTGGGAATAAGCCCCTAACACTTGACTTTATGACATATTTTCTTTTGTCATACAAAATGGGAGACATGAACATATATGGGATGAGCCCCCAATTTCTAGGTTGGTTATGTCATGGTATATTTCACTTGGATTGCATACACACATCTAGGAACGATCCCCCAATTCATTATCACATGACTTATTATAACCAAGTGTGTAATATCCCCGATAAAAAATTAGGAATATTAACTCCAATTTTCCAACAGAAATTTTATTGGTTTCCAACTTTATCCATACAATGGTTTATGAAAGCTTATGAGATATTCTAGTTCATCAAAAGAGGAATGTATTTATAATTTTAGATCTGGATAATGATGTGCATCCCATTAAATATACTTTGAACCCACTGTAATGTGCCAAATCAGATCTGATATAAAGTTTTGGTAGCTGGTTATTAAATCTGGTTCATGAATTTCTTCAAACACTTTGTATGCAATCTCTTAATCACTAGTTTTGAAGCATAGGAAGCACTAGTAACAACACCACATTCAAGGGAAGATATATTTACTCAATGAAAATCAAGAATGATGTATATATTTCAGATTTGACCATACATGAGCAGCTCCACAAACATCAATTCGAATCCAAGAAAACAAGATCGAATTTCAATACATAGAATGTTTAGATTTTCAACTTTTCCCAAACACCTTCAAAACAACCCAAATTATTTCAAACAACTCCTACTTGACTTGAAAACACCCAAACACAACACAATGGCTCATTAACACACTCCAAATAAATTTGATGAAATATTTAATCACATAAACTTGGGATCTCACTACCACAATTATAGAACTATACATGGATTAACCAACACATCAATTGTTTGGATATAATATGAGGAAATCACCATGAATATTTATTGATAATGGATGGAAATAGTTATTACACTGATGGGAACAACATTATAACAATAGATTTATCTTACAACTACTTGAAACTCAATAAATAAACAAATAGAAATGTACTTGTGCGCTCTTCACAACTGGAACCCCTCGATCTAGTAAAATGGCTATATTTTGGTCACCTAGAAACCTTTTTGGGTGAAATAAAAAGTGTTTCCCACTGAAAATGATGATATGGATGCAATGGAATAGGTATTATATCATATAAATGCACAAAACTATCAAATCCAAAATATTGATCTCATCCCACCAACACCGGTTTCAATGAAAGGGCTGTTTGAACCGCACATCAAGATCCCCAAACACAATGGATCTAAGAAAGAGAGTCAAGAATTTTTTTTGAAGCTCCCAAATGGTGTAATCTCTTCCACAAGTGTTCCCTCCAACATTGAGAATAATAGCAAACTAAAACTATATGAGAGAAAGTGCACCCTCCACACTGAGAAAACTAGAAAACCAACACGATAAAACACTAGAACACAGATGAATCTCCATATTTGTAATAAAACTCACAACATACTCTGATCAATGAAGATCAATAGAAATATTTGGATGGTCTCTCTCAACACCTGCAATGAAGCCCAAATGAAGAGATCTGGATGATCTCTCCTTTCACACCAACTAGGGTGGAATCTTTCACCTTCGAAACCAATCACAAATTCAAGGAGCACATCTACCAATATTGAAATCCTCAAGAGATATACAATTCAAAAATAATTTTTGCCAAAATATCTCGAATAGGTGCCCTCACCTTTTATAACTCTTCATTCACCTTTTCCCTCCTTTTAGAGTTCTCTCTTGAAAATATTAATATAAATGATTTTTAGGAGAGAATGACTCCTTGTGACTAAATCCACCTCATTCTAGAGTTTTCTCTTGAAAATAATAATAAAACTTAATTTTAGGAGAGAATAATCCCTTATGACACCTCAACTCCCTCCAATTAGTAATGTGGGCCTAAAGGGGAGTTACTCTAAGATTATCTTTATGTTTGGTGGGATTTACACTCCTTGGAATGCCCCTCCATTCCCAAATTAGACCTCATTATCTATTTTTAGTCACTAGGGAATTACATTGAAATTCCCTCCTCATTTGGTGGGAGTTACACTTCCTTGGGATTCTCACCTTCCTCCTTAAAATTTCACCAACATTGGGATTCTCACCACCTTGTAATTATCACCAACTTTGGGATTATCACCAACATTGGGATTCTCACCCACAAATGTTCCCTCATGGATATTTTTGTCTTGTTTTGGAGTGCTCCACATGTCATCCTCGTCCCACCATCTCCTTAATGCACCCTCCTCATGAGCCTTCATCAAATTTTTCCCTTGGACCTTGGTTTTTCCATGGTGCTTCATGAACCAAATCACCACTTTATAATTCTTCTTTAATTTTTTTCAAGTGACTTTATACCATTGAATTCCCTAGTTGAGTAGAGTGGTCCATAGTGAAATATTGGAAACATTACAGATCCTCCTCACCCAAGATTGTTTGTCCTCAAGCAATTTAAATCTAGGTGTCGTAGTACCTGTTCTCCTCCCACAACTTTGTGCACAAACAATTTCTTTTCCCCCTTCCTTATTGATGACTGATTATAAATCTATAACTTCAAGTGGATCAAGTCACTAGCTCTATACTCTACAAACTGAATCACACTAAGATTGAAAATAATGCCATGGTTCGAAACCAATCGGAAGAAGCTGAGGTATCCTCTACTCAATATATGGTTCTGCAAGGTACTGGCATAAGGAAACCTTCTGAAATTGCAACCACTCAATTAGATAATCAATGTATTGGTCTATTAGGAATCCAATAATATGGAATCCAAGATTGAATCTCACCTCTGGGTCCACTGCTGAACTATCTAACAATGGAATTCCAAAATCACAATCTAATATCTGGAAGGGAACACCATGCTTCCACTGAGCCACTATGATCATAACCATCCAACTGTCATACTTTGCCTGCATCCTCCTCTCTTGGATATCCAAGATAAAACTTGAATCTACCACCATGGATAGTGGCCTGCATAGGCATCCAAGTGAGGCATGCAACCCTGCTGCCATACTCGATCCCAAATATTGGTAAGGGAAATCTATCCTAATAATTGGTCATGATTATGGGTTGCTCATGAACTCTAATCATCCCCTCAAGAGATAGCTCCATCCCCCATACTACTCTATAATTAACCCAATTGAAACAACTGAGTCCAAGAATGATCCCAAGGTCGCAAATGAGACCAAGAAATGTAGACTACCTACTGCATCCCTTGCTGCACTGCATAGTATCAGAACAAAGAGCCTCCTAAAGTCTCCCAAGCCACACAACAGGAAAAACCTGTATCCATCCCTCAGTAAAGTCTCCCATTGAGGACTCTAATCCACTGCTCCACTAGGATAGACTCTTGAAAGTGATGGTTGGATCTCTCTCCTATGCAAGTTGCTAAAATACTGAACCAAGCAATTCTCGGATCCCACTGTCGATGATGCACCCCTCCAATCATCACTGTCATGTGAAACAATCTATCACTCTAAGGAATTCTAGGATCCCAACACCAAATTGTAAGTCCACCACTCCCAATGTTAATTGGAACCTCTATGAACCTCTCCAACAAAATATGAATCTCCTCTTGTGCAATTTGCACACTCATCCCATGGCTCACATCACTGTCACTTGTCCCATCCAAATGAATTAGGTGGAACTCTTGTGTCCTGCTATGTGCTGCTATATCCACGACACTATTGGTGTAAGTTGAACCTGTAACCCAATGTGACTCCATATATGTCATATAAATATCCACCCAATCCATGGATGCATATGCTCCCATAGTGGCTAGTCCATAAGGCATGTGCTCAACCACCTCCTCCATGGCTAAGCCTCTCTCCAACACAAGTGGTTTATGATCCTCATAATGCAAAATAAGTGCCTGGACAAAATCCTCTATGCCAATCCTCTTTTCAAGCACCTACAAATCTAAATGCTCCTCATGATCAACCCTCACATGAGGTTCCTCCATCAATTCATGAATGCCACCAGCCATATGCAAATGACTATTTGTGGTGTAGGAGGAAGGATGTTATCCACCCAACTTCCCTCGAAGCTGCTCAAACTCCATTGCCTTGTCTTCAACAAACTTGAGAGCGAGGTCCCTGTCCATGAATAACTACTAGTAATCTGATTTCATCCTTTCCAGTTCCTTTTTAATGATGCACAATTGGGCACTTGTGACCCCTTTAGCAAGACCTTTATGTATCTCCTCCAACTGAGTCCTCCACATAAGGTCTTCAATAAACTTATGTGCACTATAAGTCCTTGTCAATACTTGCAACATCTTCTCCTATGTGACTAAAAGTTGGATCTGTAAGTCATCGAATGTCATCCTATCAGCACTGTGTATGTTGTCACATAAGGTATCATAAAACTCATTTGGATCATGCAAGCTCTCATTTATTGCTTCAACCCTTTCATTGTATTCCTCTAACTCAACATCCTTAGTATGGCTAGCTAACATCTCAACTTATGCACCCTCTTTCCATGGAAGACATGAAGTTCCTCTTGGTTGTCTTGCTTGGGATGCCAACAACATTGCCTCCTCAAATCCTGATAACCACTCATTGCCCAAGGTTTGTGTCTTGTTCACATTTTCTAGTGGCTGATATAAAAAATAAGAATGTTTGTGGCATAAATCCACAACACACAACTCATCTTTAATACCAAAATTTTGAGTTACAACATTAAAATATTCTACAAGAACATCATCCTTACATGAAATGGTTGCTATATCATGCTGCTGCAAGGAAATATGAATCCTGCAAAAATAAGAATTGTTATCATACCTTTGGGTTACAGTTTCATCATTACCATGTGGTCCATCAATGATGGCATGCTCCTCCACTTTGTGATCAACCTGAAGACTCAAGGTTGCAATATGTGATTCCTTTTGATCCAAACTCTCGTATGGATTAAGAGAGTTTGTGGACATGGATTCATTTTCCTCCTCATGTTCATTTGAAGTATGAACAATGACAATGGATTCATTGCTTCCTAAGCCAAACTTATCATAGGAATCATGGGTTGCTCTATTTGTCAAGACACTAAACGTCCTCTCCATAATTAGTGATGCAAAGCATTTTGGCAGCAAGTATTTACACTGCTGCAAGTTATGCTCTAACTCCTGCTGTGTCTTATCTGGATTCTTTGATATATTCTCCCATTTAGGCCTCTTCTCTTCAGGTGGCGAGGTTGGAAGGAAAGTGGGTATCATTCTACCATCAACAAATCTAGCCATTGATGAAATTTTCTTCCTTTACACCTGATGTGATTTTTCTTTTGAAATTTCTGATCTCAAATGTTCTTCAAAATTCCTCTTCAGTTCCCATGGCTGTCGAGGAACATGCTCTAATACGACTGTAAAATCCCCAATAAAAAAATAGGAATATTAACTCCAATTTTCCAACATAAATTTTATTTGTTTCTAACTTTATCCAGACAGTGGTTTATGAAAGCTTATGAGATGTTCTAGTTCATCAATAGAGGAATGAATTTATAATTTAAGATATGGATAATGATGTGCATCCCATTAAATATACTTTGAACCCATTGTAATGTGCCAAATCATATCTGATATAAAGTTTCGGCAGCTGGTTATTAAATATGGTTCATGAATTTCTTCAAACACTTTGTATGCAACCTCTTAATCACCGGTTTTGAAGCATAGGAAGCACTAGTAACAACACCATATTCAAGGGAATATTGATTTACTAAATTAACAACATGAATGATGTATATATTTCATATTTTACCATACATGAGCAGATCCACAAACACCAATTCGAATCCAGGAAAACAAGATCGAATTTCAATCAATAGATTGTCTAGATTTTCAACTTTTTCCAAACACCTCCAAAACAACCCAAATTATTCCAAACAGATCTTACTTGAATTAAACACACCCAAAAACATCCCAATGTCTCATTAACAAACTCTCGAGAAATTTTATGAAATATTTAATCACATAAACTTGGGATCTCACTACCACAATTATAGATCTATACATGGATTAACCAACACATTCATTGTTTGGACACAATATGTGGAAATCACCATGAATATTTATTGATAATGGATGGAAACAATTATTACATTGATGGGAACAACATTACAACAGTAGATATCTGTTACAACTACTTGAAACTCAAGAAATATACAGATAGAAACATACTGGTGCGTTCTTCACAACTGGAACCCCCGAATCGCGTAAAATGGTCATATCTTGGTCATCCAGAAACCTTTTTGGGTGAAATAAAAAGTGTTTCCCACTGTAAATGATGCTCCATATGTAATGGAATAGGTCTAATAGCATAGAAATGCACATAACTATTAGATCAAAAAGATTTATCTCGGCCCACCAACACCGGTTCTAATGAATTAAGAGCTGCTCCAACCACACATCAAGAGACCCAAACACAATGGATATGAGAAACATAGTCAAGAAAATGTTTTGTATCTCCAAAATGGTGTACTCTCTTCCATAAGTGTTCCCTCCAACAATGAGAACAATAGAAAACTAAAACTGCATGAGAGAAAGTGTGCCCTCCACACCGAGAAAACTAGAAAACCAACAAGATAAAACACTAGAACACATATGAATCTTCATATATGCAATAAAACTCACAACATAATCTGATCAATGAAGCTCAGTAGAAATATCTGGATGATCTCTCTCAAAACCTGCAATGAATCCCAAATGAGGAGATCTGGATTGTCTCTCCTCTCACACTAGCTATGGTGGAATCTTTCACCACCAAAACCAGTCACAAATGCAAGGGGCACATCTCCCAAGCTTGAAAGCCTCAAGAGATCTCCAATTCAGAAATATTTTTTTCCAAAGATCTCGAATAGGTTCCCTAACCTTCATTTTATAACTCTTCATTCACCTTTTCTATCCTTCTAGAGTTCTCTCTTGAAAATATTAATAAAAGTGATTTTTAGGAGAGAATGACTCCTTGTGACTAATTCCACCTCATTCTAGAGTTTTCTCTCGAAAATAATATTAAAAATCAATTTTAGGAGAGAATAATCCTTTATGACACCTCAACTCCCTCCAATTGGTAATGTGGACCTACAGGGGAGTTACTTTGAGATTCTCTTCATGTTTGGTGGGAGTTACACTCCTTGGAATGCCCTGCCATTCCCAAATTCAAACTCATTAGCTATTTTTAGTTACTAGGAAGTTACATTGATATTCCATCCTCATTTGGTAGGAGTTACACTTCCTTGGGATTATCACCTTCCTCCTTGGAATTGTCACCAACATCGAGATTCTCACCACCTCGTAATTATCTCCAACTTTGGGATTATCACCAACATTGGGATTCTCACCCGCAAATGCGCCCTCATGGATATTTTTGTCTTGTTTCGGAGTGCTCCACATGTCATACTGGGCCCACCATATCCCTAATGCACCCTCCTCACGAGCCTTCATCAAAGTTTTACCTTGGACCTTGGTTTTGCCATAGTGCCTCATGACCCGAATCACCGGTTTACAATTATTCTTTAATATTTTCCCAAGTGAATTTAGACCATTGAATTCCCTATTCCAATAGAGTGGCCCATAGTGAAATATTGGGGACATTACAAAGTGTGTCTCACACTTCATACGTCATACTTGCTTCATGCAATATTGGTGATGTCTGCCCTCTTTCATGACATACTACAATGGTGAAGCATGGATACATTTCATAGGCTTTGACCAATTTTATAATTACACATAGTTACTAATAATATTGGAATTGGTGGACTTTTGACTAACATATACATGACCACATTTCTATGATGGGCCTCATTGATGGATGACATTTAATATATGACTTGAAGATAAAATCTTTTGCACTTTTTTAAGTACATACAATCATAACCTGGACGTTCCGCTAGTTGAGTCTCATCTCTATTATGTGGTATACTCCAAATATGATCAACCTAGTTAACTTGGATAACACTAGTATATTAAGAATGGACCTAAACCATTGGGGTAAGGTACATTATCTTGTATAAGCAATCTCATAGAAAATTAAAGTAGCTTCAAGATACAAATATTCACTCTAAGGTAGATAAGGTTAGCCACTATAGAATAGGGACATGTATCTACAAAGAGGTTGATATACTAATCTAATAGTAGGTGGAATAAACAATACAAGAGGGTCCTATCTCTAATATGGTGGGATAGCTAGTGAAAGAAATGGTGGTCAAATAGGGGAGGTGGTAGTGCACTAGGTTGGTAGCTCATGTGGCTCTTTCTACATGTGTTATTATGTTTACCTTAGGTGGAAGACCTCCTTATTATACCAATAAGAAAATTAGCTTTATCATTGGAGAAGGTATGAGTATGCTCTTCAGTTAGCATTATTTGGACGAATTAGGCTTATTTCATATTTCTATTTAGCTTCTTACTTAGTTTGACATTGAACAAATAGCTTATGAAAGACATAACAGTCTAAATGGTCATGACCTAAAACATTATGATCTGAGTATAATTTATTCCTATCAAAATTGAAACAATGAATATAGGGATGTGATTGAAATTGTGATTGAGAATATGGTGTTAAGTAACCTAGGCTAGATCCTGTTAGGTAACTAGTGACTAAAAGAGAGGTGAAACCTAATTTCCCTTTAACGAATCTATATGGATAAATTAAATGTTCTTTTGAGGTGATGCAAATAAGACAATAACTATATAAGGACCTTACCTAGTAACACCATCATCTAAGGCATTCTTATATCTATATTTTTCCCTAGGGTGACATACTTAGTCAAATATTTTGTTAGGATCACTAGACTAGATAAGAGGATTCAACTTTTTAGGATGGATGTTAACTTTATAAGTGGTGGGTAAATACTTTGTATATTCCACTTATTAGTCACTATATAACACTTGCAAGAGAATTTACTTTAGATTCGTAGCTTGCGATATTATATACTTATATAAGGTAGGGGGTATCCTTCCTTGAAGATAGGCGTTGAACTAGGTTGGGAATCACATATTAAGTTGAGTTGGGAGATATCCTTGATCGAGTCTACTAGGATGGGATAGTGAAAGAGTAGTTATTTTGGGGGTAGGTATGATAATAGAGGGATAAGGTTTTACGATTGTTATGGCCCCAAACTTCATAGGCGACTCATGTGGCTCTCGCAGGGGTTATTTTTTGAGAACCCACATTTGGGAAATTGTTTCCACTCACTATGTAGGTGATTTTTTGAACACACTATGTAGACCTTTATATGAACACACTATGTATGTTTTTATTTGAACACATTATGTGTAGTTGGATGCTTGAAGAAAGGTTGGCGAGGAGAGCATCCAGGTATTGAATATTGTGTTAGACATTTTTTGAAATTTATCAATAAATTTCTCAATAATGATTAGGAATTTAATTATTTTATCTTTTAGGATAAGGAAACGATGTTAAGTCTTGCAAAGACAAATGCCACACATCATAGTGGCCAAAGAGGACTAAAAGAATTGGTTTCCAATTTTGTAAGTATATTCAATACGTGAATTCATTTTTTAATATTTTCTTGTAAAAAATAAATCTATGATATATAATATTTCCATGTGTCCTATTATGACAAGAATTAAAATACAAACGACATCCAAACAATATTGAAAGAGAAATGATGCAACAAAGGAAATGGAGAGACTTTATGATATGGATGGAGAATCAAGCATGACATTTATGAGTTTTTCTTTAATGTATTTGATTTGCCGTATTGTCTTGATGTGGTGCATACACAAACTTACAAGGTTGGTTCAACTTCTCAATTATAAGCAACTTCCAACAAAAAAACACTACATTATAGTGTTGATTAAAATGTTTTGTAATTGTCAACTTGATTAACATATTGTAAGAATTCATAGCAATTTCATTATTGTCTATGTTTCATAGACTACATTCCAATCTACCTCATGCCACTCCTTAGGTTCCGATAGGGATAAAAACTCAAAGGACCCTTTTTCATATCTAGTATTGCTCAACAAAAGATTAAGAACAATTTTTCACATCTACAACAAATTTTAAAATGTATCGCACCAATCTCATTCACCTCTACATTGTTCCCATGCTCCAAATATGTTTCCTTTGGATATGCTTAATGTGAATTGACAACAAAATTTTCCATTCCACCTTCGAGTCTCAAATGTCAATTTTTTCGCGTAGGTGTAACAACCATTATTTTGTTTCAAATCTCTTTCATTCTCTTATTCAAAGTAACAATGTGGACTAAAAAACTTTAGCTACATTGAATCTATAAACCTATCATTGGGACTATCAATCAAGTTTTCGATAAATGTTATTCCCAAATGAACACAATAATCAAGAATAAAGAATCCAAATTATGGGCCATTACCATTTAGATTCAACACCTTTGGTTCCATAATCCTAAGGTGGTGGAGATTATCTGCTCAACCTGGCAGAGAAAAAGGGAAGGTTCTCCAAGTTTTATATAGGAATTGAAATTAAAGGTGGTAAAACAGGCTCTAAAGCATTGGTCCAAAAACAATTATGTTGAGTCTTTCGCTGAAAAAAAACATATTAAAAAACAATTGGCATAAATTCAAGAACAAATGGAAGCAGGTAATCTAACCCTATAAGAGAGAATACAGGAAAACGAGCCAAATAGAAGACTCCAAAATGTATATAGAGAAGAGGAAGGCTATTGGTGATTAAAATCAAGAAGCTTGTGGATTCAAGTAGGAGACAATAATACTTCATTTTTTCATAGACAAGTAAAAGTAAGGTAAAGTAGAAACAATGTAAAAGAGATCACCAATATTTATGGAAGTAAAGTTACATAATACAATGCCATAATGGTAGAAGCATTCCAACACTTTAAAATGTTGTTATCAAAGAAAGAAGAAGTGGATAATGACATAATTATGAAATGATAGCCAACATCCCTACATTAATATCACAAATGGAAAACCAAGAATTAGATGAAGAAATAGAGGAAAGAAAGGTAATAAATGCAGTCTGGGATTTGGAGCCTGACAAAGCTCCAGGGCCAGATGGTTTCTCCATATCCTTTTACAAAATATTTTGGGATTTAATAAAAATAGATTTATGTAAGATGATTAAATGGTCTCAGAAAAAGGAAAATTGGGAGCAAGTACAAATTCTTCATTCCTGGCTGTAATTTCGAAAGAGAAGAATCCAACAACCTTCTCTAGGTTTAGGCCAATATTATTGTGAAATTCTTCTTACAAAATAATATCAAAGACTTTATCCAACAAAGTCAAACCATTCTTGTCTCAATTACTCTCAGAAAATCAAGGGATTTTCATTTCCAAAAGACAAATTCTTAACAATATCATCATAGTTCAAGAAGCAATCCACTCTAGTAAAGTAAGGAAAGAGTGAGGGATGGTTATAAAAATGCCAATATGGCCAATGCTTTTGGCAAAGTGCGACACTCCTTTTTATTCATAGTACTCAACACATTTGGATTCTCTGTTACCTTTATAAGATGGGTAAAAACATGCATAACAAACCCTTGGATGGCACCATTGGTAAATGGAAGACCCACTGATTTCTTCCAACGAGAAGGGGATTGCGACAAGGATTCCCACTCTCCCCCATGATTTATATCCTTATGGAATATTCTCTCAGTAGAAGACTCAAATATGAAAGGAATATTGGAAATCTCCCTGGTATTAGAATAATCAGAGGAGTAAAGGATCTGAACCATTCCCAATTTGCATATTACACTTTGTTGTTAGGTGGAGCATCAATGGTGAAATTAGACATATTCCAAAGCATTATGGCTATTTATTTAAGGGCTTCAAGATGAGAAGTAAATAACCATAAATGTTGTGTGTATGGAAGGAATATATCAGCTGCAAGCCTTAAAAATATTGCCGATATTTTGGGATATTCTACTAAGAAGCACTGGAATTCTTTCATCTACTTAGGAATCCTCATTTTCCTAGGGAGACTACATTCCTTGGACTCGAGGAGTGTGGTTGAAAAAATCGGGAAAAAAATAGAACAATGGGGTACCAAGTGGATCGACCCAGCTTGTAGAGTAGTGCTGAGAAAATCAACTATGTAATCATTAGCCATCTATCAGAATTCCATCTTGCTAGCCCCAATTAGAATTTCCAGACAGATTGACAGTCTTCAACGTAAATTTTTATGGCAGGGTGGCAAAGCTAATGTAAGAAAATATAATTTGGTAAATTTGAAACAAGTGGTTGCATCTGAAAGCAAAGGAGGATACACAATTAGGGACACTAAATTGCTAAATAAAGCTTTGGGGGGCAAAATTCTTTGGAACATTGATATAGGGGAAGAAGTGTGGTGGAAGAATGTTGTAACTAGGAAATATACCCTCTCAGATTGAAACATAATTATAGATCAGATATTTAAGAATGAGTCGTGTACGACCATATGGATTTTATGTAAAGCTTCAATAGACATTGTTATAAGTCAAGCTTCATGGATGCTAGGAAATGGACAAAGTATAAGAATTTTGGAGGATCACATTTTAGGAATGTTTGAGTTAAGCAATAATAATACATTTACAAAATTGGATGAAGGAAAACAATCTCCATACTCTAGTTGATATCACTGAGTGGGATGCTAGAGGAAGATGGAAGGGATGGAGAACCTTTAACCTCTAGGGAGAACTACACAATCAATGGTTATGAAAAAATGCTAAATGGAATTAACCCTATAGAACACTCAGTCATGGATAGGTGGGTAAGTGGTCCAAAATGTTGTAACTTTATAGTAAAGGAAGGATACACTAAACAAAATAGTGACATAAATGAATTTCCCAGAAACTCAATATGGTAAACAATTTGGAAAAGTAATGCTCTTCCAGAAATAAAACTCTTCAGCTGGGTTCTATGTCATGAATTTTTTTTAACCTTTGATAATATTCATAGAAGAGGTTTGCAAGGACCTTCTTAATGTATTCTATGTAGGGAAGGAGAAGGAAGTGTGAATAATTTGTTCTTGAAGTGTGAATCTGCATTAGAAGTTCAAAGGAGAGCATTTGAAGGACTCACCATCAATTTAGTTATCCCCAAAAATTGGAAAGAAGTACTTGTAACTTGGCATCATAAGTACTTGAGGAAGTTTACCAATAAGCCACTGCTAAAGCAGGGTTGGAAATCCTTACCTTACTTCATCATTTGGAATATTTGGTTAGATAGGAATACTCTTATATTCAAAAACAAAAAATATAAGGAGAGAATAGTTGCAAGATAGGCATGGTTCATGATGCAAGAAACTATCACAGTTAAAGGACAAAATAAACAAATAATTCCAGACCTGGTTACAGAAAAAATGTTGTGGCTTCAAAGCTCGTTAGATCATCCAGGGCAAGGTAAACATAAGGAAAAGCTAAGGGTTAAGGAAAATACAAAGTGGTTGTTGAGGATAAATCCTTCAAAGATGGATGAAAGGATTACATAGGCCCGAAGGGTATAATAAGGTAGTCACAACCATGAAATTCGTCAAGTGACATGTATATTCACCTATAAATTGAAACCATATAACTTATAACCAAATAAAAAATAGTTTAGTATTTGTAGGAAATAACCTCTTATACATAATGAGTACCCCACTAAAGGGGACATTATAAATGGTAAGTAAATCAGTTCTCAATAGCGATATTAAACTTAAGTTGTGCCACCTCATGTTGATATTTAAAAGATAAGACCCTTAGATAATGAGAACCTAATATAGATTCTAGTCACATAGGCCAATGTACCAAAGGCAGAAAAATGTCAGGTGTTGTCAGGACCCTCATTGGGTCCCCTTCTCAAATTGAGTAAGACAAAGTTTCAACCTACCATCAACAAATGGCATTAATTGCATTAATAATTGCAGTACCAAGGATTGAACTTTGTATATAATGATATATAATCTAAATGAAAGATAAACAACTGTAAATAAATAATAAATTAAAAAATTTCTTGGTAACTTTGAAGGTCATATAGTTGAGTCATTACAAGTGGTATAAGAGCAGAGTTACAACACTTACAGCCTATTGGAATTTCCCATTAAAAACAATAAAGATTAAAGCTGATAAACTATTACCATATGAAAAGCAATAAATGACTTTTCCCATTTGTAATCAACCACAACTGTAAATTGGTTTCACAGATTAAACCTTAGTTCAATTAAAATTATACAAATTAACATTAAATACAACAAGAAATCAAAGAGAAGTAGAAAGGACTTGGTAGCACTTGTGCAACAAAAAGATATTAGAGATCAATGGGAAAACCAAAGACGATGGAATTAAAAAGGGAATCATTGTGACTATGGAAGGAAATTATAGTCAACAAGGCAATATCAACCTGGCACTTGAAGGAAATGATATATGGGTGGACCTAAATGATGAACATAAAACAATTACACCTTCAGATATATTGGAAACAATGCGAAGTTTAAAAGCCGAACTTCAAAGTTTTAAAGTAGACAACATGAGAGAAAAATACCAAAAACTTGAGCTAAATGCTATATAATTGGAGAATTTAATCTAAATTAAAAATAATCAACAACCTACACACACTTTGAGTAATGCAACAAAAGCTTCATCTAGAAAAAAGAGAACTCGAAGTTTAGATCCATAATTCACTGTTAACTCAAAATCTAAATCTAGTACATCATTAGAAAACGAATCTTGCATATAGCTCAGAAATCAACACCTATGAAACCTCCTCTTCTTGTTCCAAGCATAAGTATAAATACCCAAGTTATTTGGGACTAAAGGGAGAGTTTAAAAAGATAAAGGCACCTACTTTTGATGAAGAACTAGAATCGAGGGAAAATGTTGAAGAGTGGTTATTCGGTATGTTGAAATATTTTGAAGTGTATGCCTACCCAAGTCACTTGAAAGCTCGCTTAGCCATTTATAATCTAAAAGGAAAATCCACAATATTGTGGAGATATATTAAACTAACAAAAGGATTGAAAGGAAGAAATATTAAAATGAGCGAATTTAAGAAAATATTCAAAGAAAAGTACCTTCCTGAAGGATTTTATGACAAGAAGATAAAGAATTTCATGAAATTAAGATGGCATCAATGACAATGGACAACCTAATTAATAATTTTTTTGAATTGTTACATTATGTTCCATACATGAAAGAAGAGAAGATTAAAATCCAATGTTTCTTGAGCTGCCTTCCACAATATTTCTAGGACAAAATTGAATTTGACGGCCCAAAATCATTATATTATGCCTTGTATACGGCTATATTATGTTATGAACATAGCCAATAGAGATCAGAAAATATGGAGAACATGCATGAGAAGAAAAGAGTAAAATTTGAGCAAAGGAAAAAGGGGCACAAACCACTACCATACAAAAGCTAAAACATAAATTTTTTGGTAAAAGTAATTTTCAAACAAATTTTCCAACTCAGAGTGGAAATAAATCAACAAGTTATACACGGGAGAAAACAATTCAAGGACCATTGAAGTGTTGGGGTTACAAAGGACCTCCTTTGTATAGGAATTGTCCGCATAAGGAAGGAAATGTTAAATCAATGAACGATATTCAGGAAGATATGATGGTAAATGATGTAGCCAAAATTTATAGAATCTGTGCTGCCTTAGAAGAAAAACAAGCTTATCACCATCCCTCCATGGTGGAGATAGAAGGTAAGTTCGCTGAAAAATATATTATTGTTTTGATAGATTAAGTTGGATCCTGTAGCAATTATATTTCTCCAAAAATAGTGGATGCATGTAAGTTAGAAAGAAATAAACATAATAAACCTTGGCTGGTTCAATTAACTACATGAACAAAAAGAAGGATAGCTGAATTAGTGAAATATTGTCCTCTAGAAATGGATGGAATGCCTACAACAACCAATTTAAATATAATGCCCTTAGGTTTCTTATGACATACTTATAGGGATGGATTGGCTAGAAAATCATGGAGTTAATTGTTTTAATAAAAAATTTACATTCATTGACGAGGAAGGAAATCCGAAACATGTAATCGGCATAATTAGAATAGTGTCGATGAGACAGATTACTGCTCTACAAACCAATAGATGTGCCATAAAAGGTTGTAAGTTGTATTCTATAAGTATTTAGACCCCTATAGAAAAGGATAAATAGGAATTAGGAGACCTTCCTGTTATAAATGAATTTAAGGATGTATTTCTGGAATAAATTCTTGGTTTACCACCAAAAAGAGATCTCGATTTTTCCATAAATCTTATGTCTGAAGCAATGCCTATCTCTAAAGCGCCATATCATATGAGTACACCTGAGTTAGTGAAACTTAAAATGCAACATCAGGAGTTGATAGAGAAATATTATATCACACCCAACATATCCCCATGGGGAGCACCATTTCTTTTTGTCAAAAAGAAAGATGGAACCGTAAGGTTATGTATTAACTATCGTCAATTGAACAAAGTAACCATTAAAAAAAATCACTTACCTAGGATTGATTATTTGTCCAATCAGGTCTATGGGGATAAGGTATTTTCAAAAATTGATTTGAGATCAGGGTATCATCAGGTTAGTATAAGAGATGAAGACATTAATAAAACAACATTTAGGATACGATATGGGCACTACGAGTTCGTAGTGATGGAATTTGGCCTTACCAATGCCATTGCAACATTCATGTCCTTAATGAACAACATATTCTGTGAAATTTTGGATAAGTTTGTCTTAATTTTCTTTGACGATATGCTTATATGCTCAAAGAATGAAGAAAACATGAAGACCATTTGAGAATTGTTTTGCAAACTCTGAGAGAGCACCAACTATATGCTAAATTCAAAAAATGTGACATTCTATAAGGATCAAATATAGTATTTAGGGAATCTTATTTTAGAAGAGGGATATTTGTAGACCTAGACAAATCCAGACCATTATGGATTGGACCACTCCCAAAAATGTGTCAGATATTAGGTCATTTATGGGGCTAGCTAGTTATTATAGAAGATTCACTGAAAACTTTCTAGAATTTCATATCCTATAACATTTTTTTTAAAGAAACAAAAAAGGATTATATTAAAATGGCTGCAAAAATGCAGAAGTATACATATAGTGAGCTTTCTTGAGCAACTTACAAAATTATTCTGCTAGAGGAGAACATAATAGCTCTGTAATTCTATCAAAAGTAACACCGGGATTGCAATAAAACTACTAGGCACTATGCTACATGAGTAAATTATGTAAAACCTTCCCAATATTAAATTGCAAAAGCAGTTTAACATGGAAACTAACTTGATTGCACATCCATGGTTCTTCCTTCTTCTGCTAGTTCCACTGTCGCTTTCTTCCCTTGCTCATCGTTGAAATCAATCCACTAGCTGTCGATCTCCGCAAATTCTTTTGATGGTGGAAAATTAAGGTCCAGGATCAATCATCCTAGATTGGGAGAGGATTCTTCCATTGAAACTTCTTGAGACGACTTTAAATGAATTTCTTCTAGAATGGGATTCAGAGCATTTTTTTCATCCTCCAATCGCTATTGTTTCACCCTTTGCTCAGGAATGAGCTCCAACGTTGTTAATGACTGAGTTGAAAGTCCCTGTAACTAAATTTTCATGGTCTACACTATGACCTCTAATTCATTATCCATATCGCCATGATTTGCTTTCTCTTCTCCCCTCCATAGTTTGCTTCCTTTTCTCTTCTTGTCCATGTTCTTCGATAATTCACCAACGACCTTGTAGATCCGAGAATTTCACCTCCTTCCCCGATCAATGACTTTGAATTGGAATCAAGAGCCTCCTTCATTCTTTCCTTTTCGAGTTCCCCTAAATAATTTAACAAATATGCCATCCCTTGGCTCATGCAGGCCATCCGATCTATTAATGGACACCACCCCATGAAATTATACCACAGATGAAGAGGGACGCCAAATTCGTCCTTGCATAGCTCATCCCATTCCCAATTCATAGAATAGGATGCATGATTACGCCATATTATATTATCTTCGAGGATTTGCACAAGGAAATGATGTATGCGTACACCAAAGATCTCATATTTGTTCATCACAGATGGATAACAATGAATGGAGAAGGGTAATTCACCATGGATTGGGCTTAAATGAGTTCCAAGTGTCTTGTCGGAGAAATGATTACTCCTACAACGATGCCACTAATAATTATTATGAAAAAAAATCCCCGCATGTCCCATGTGTCTCTCTGATTGGGACTATTACTTCACCTCCTTATGAAATTAAAGTTTGGAACCTTTGCATTAATTACAGTATCGGTTGAAAAGAAGGGATATCATTGATTCTAAGGACCTCAACATTGTCCCTAGTTGCCACATTCGCTTGCTGATTAGCCCCTACATTATTGTGCCCGAGGATATGAAGAACGATAAGGTTACTGAAGTCATGTACTTCAATATAGAATTGCTTGAATATAAAGGAGATTCTCATGTCTTTAGGTAAGGAATTTGTTCTTAGGAGATTTATGACTATCCTCGAGTCTCCCATAACAATCAATGAATCAATTCCCTCCTTCCTTGCAATACGAAGGCCTTGAAGAGAGCAAAGGCCTCCACCTGGTTGTTGGAAGCAATGCCTAAAGTCCAGGAGAATTGAATTCTGGTGTACTCTATTAGGGAAAGGATCTCCCCTCATACACCTGCCACCCTGCTATAACTTCTCTTCAGAAGAAGGAATTAAAATTTAATTGGTCAAAGAAATGTGAAGCAAGCTTCCATAAGCTTAAACATATGTTAACTACTACCCCTGTTTTAAAGATTGTAGACCCCTTCGGAGAATTTGTGGTGAGTATTGATGCATGTAAAGAAGGTTTAGATGGGGTACTTATGCAAAATGACCATGTAATATCGTACGAATCCATAAAACTAAAAGAACATGAATGCAACTATGTTACACATGATTCACATGATTTAGAATTAGCAACAATCATTCATGCCCTAAAAACGTGGAGGAACCACCTGTTGGGTAAGAAATTTCTCTTTAAAACTAATAATATGGGGTTGAAATACATTTTTGAACAAAAAAACCTGAATGCAAGGCAAGCAATATAGCCGACCTCCCTTAGTGAATACAATTTTGAAATAAAACATATTAAAGGAAAAGAAAATGAAGTTGCAGATGTTTTAAGCAGGAGGGTACATTACATCCATGAAATTTAAGTGAGTAGATCATAATATGATTTGAAAGGTAAATATAGGACAACCCTTGAAAATGATGGATTTTATGCTGAAATTAAAGAAGAATTGCATCAAAACAAGTCATAACAACAACAACAAATTTTTGAGATTGATGAAGAACGATTGTTGTGGTCCAAAAATAGAATTTATGTACTAGAAATATTAGATCTAAGATAGGTTATAATGACTGAATTTCACATAAAACCGTAATTGGGACACCCTAGATATCAGAAAATGATATTTTAGCCAAAAATGAAATATGATATAACTTAATTTATAACTAAATGTCATAAGTGTCAGCTTGTAAAAGCTAAACACTAGCATCCAGCTAGACTGCTGCAACCCTTACTGATCCCAGAATGGAAGTGGGAATAATTAGCTCTATTTGCAGGGCTAGACACTAAGCTAAAATTTAGTACAACTTATCATCCTTAGACCAACGGGTAAATAGGACACACTAACAAGATTTTAGGGGATATTTTACAGATGTACGTTATGCACAACCCCACTCAATGGGATGGCTACTTACACCCGACATAATTTACTTACAGCAATGGGTATCAAACCTCGACAAAAATGACTCATTTTGAAGTTCTTTATGGCAGGAAATGTAGGACCCCAACCACTTGGGATAATACAATAGATAGACAAATGTCGGGACCAAAATTATGGAAGGACTTAGAACAATTGTTGAACAAAGTAAAACAAAATTTGAAAGAATTCCAAAACAGACATATATGCTGACAAAAACAAGAGACATCAAGAGTACCAAGTTGGGGACCATGTGTATTTAAAGGTCAAAGCAAAAAGAAGTTCCTTAAGTTTGGGAAAGTGCAGTAAACTGGTTCCTAGATATTGTGGGGCTTTTCAAGTGTTAGAAAAGATAGGCCTTATAGCCTATCAACTTGCCTTGCCTGCTAATGTTTGAGTCCATAATTTTTTTCATGTGTCGTTGTTGAAAAAGTATGTATATGATACTAAACACATATTTCATTGGGACTTGTTACAGGTAGAACTAGAAGGAGAATTCCTACCAAATCCCCTCTTCTATTGGATCGAAAATAAAAATGGATCCAGAAGAGAGCCATATTCCAGTTGAAAGTGCAATGGAATCACTTCATCCCTAAGGAGGCTACCTAGGAGAGGGAAGATGATATGAAAGAAGCATACCTCTCCTTGTTTCAAAGGTAAAATAAAAATTTTGAGAACACCGTGATGGTTTTGCTTTAAGGTGGGCGGGATGTAAAATCCCAAGGTCCCACCTCTTTATTAAAAATTCCTTGGAAGTTGGAAAAGGACATTTTATTTCGGTTATGTGAACTTTAGACATCATGGATAAGTAAATGATGTGATTTTGAATAATGTTATTCTTTAAATCCCAAGTTGTTAATGAACAATCCCGTTGAAAAGAGGAGCCAACATTTCTAGAGGGGAGGAACTTGAAATTCAAGTAACCAAAGAAGAAGAAAAAGGAAAATGGCTTGAGAATGAAATTTCATATAAGCATTTAAAGAATAAAATTAAAAAAAAAAGAGAATTTCAAAGAAAAAACACTAACTTCTTCATTTTAATTAAAGAAAATATAAAGAGAGGACTGATTTCACTCTATCTCCCAAATAGTGGGAGGATTTGAAGGAAACTATGTGTTCCGAAGAATTTTTGGCAAAGAGTACCAGAGGCAAGAAAGCAAGAAATAATATGAAGGCTACATATGATTTTGGTCGAGGCGGGTTGTAGGAAAAAAAGACAAATTTCCAGTTAGTGTATGGATTTTGTTTGAATTTACGTTGTGATATTTATTTTGATTTGTTTATCAAATTGACTGTATGTTGAAACTTGGCATTGACTTTTAGGTGGAAAACAATAATAGATAATTGGGTGCGGAAGCCATTGTCAAATATATGGAAACATTAGACTATAGTAAAGATAATAAGATCAATTTGAAATCTAAATTGTCAAAGATTTCACTGCCATCTGTCGAATTTCAAAGAATCCCAATAAGAACCACTTCAAATGTTGACAACCCAAAAGATGGGTACTAACATGCAATGAGTTTCATATACAAGTTGACAGAGGCAATTTTGCAGTTGGTCTCCTCCATTAAACCCATTGTTTTTGCATGGAATGAGCATGAATTCACTAATTCAGATGAAATAAGATGCTTAAAGTCTATTTGTTTATAGACCTTGGGCTCATATTTCATTCCCTTTTTATTTTTTTATATATGCTTGTAATATTTATATTCCATGCTCAAATTCCTCATGGCTAATAATATAAATTTGATTGTGGAACTGACTTTAAGGTGAGGCCCATTGATGCTTGTGATGTGCTGGATATATTCTTATGTTGGTTGAGTGCCAAACATCCACCATATGTTATGATAATATCTTCACCTATGTCGTTTTTTGCATCTTTGTATATGCTCTTAACAATCTTGTTTTGTTGTAAGGGCCATAGTTAATGGAAGCTTGTTGATTGGGATTGTAGGGGATGTAGGGTACGGCCCAACTTATAGTATTTTAGTCATTGAGTATACTTCTGATCCTAATTAAATCTCATTTTTGTCCCTTTAAAGTAAGCATAAGGATACCTTCATGTATTTGGAGATTGCCTTTATGTATCCCTAAGAAGATTCCTTTATTGATATCACAACACATGAAGATAATGCACACTTTAAACCCACATTTGGATTTTTTAATCCAATGAGAAAACTAAAAACACTTGGAAGTAACTTATTGTTTTGCATCCTCTTCACTCTACTTTCACAAGTTTTGACCATTACGAGCCTCTTATAGCAGGGATGAAGGCATATATAAAAAGAACCCAGATTTGAGTACATGGAATATTTTTACTTATCTAAATTAATGGGTGTATAGAATACTTATTCCTATTCGAGTTCCAAGTGTCAATTTCCAATTTGATGTCTACCTTCAGGTCTTTTTTCCATATTATCAGTTTTCCTTAACTTAATTTCAATGTTCTTGAAAGTTCCATTTAAGATTTTTCCATGTTTTTTTGAGTTTTTCAGGTCTCTGGATTTTTTTATATTTTTTTTCAGGTCCAAGTTTATGAGTTTATGCTTGTCGAATTTTTCCCATTTTTCATGATTTAATGTCTATTCTCAAGCATTCCACCACGTTAACTACATTTGTACGTAGATATCCATTCTTAGGCAAGTATAGCCACTGGGTTCCTTACTATAATTTGCATAATCCCAGGTTCTTTGAGAGATATATGTTGAGATATTGTAACTTCAAAGAATATTATAATTGTACTTTATTTATTCCGAAGATGTTCCATACCTCCGATGTGATTATACTATGAATACGGAGATGTTTATTCCTCCGAGAAGTTGTGGTAACTAGGGTTATTAGACCCACCATGTGGGGGTCGGCCCAGTCAATTATAATAGGGTATTTAACCTAATGGTTAAATACGAGCCTACATGTACTTGTGTAAAATATATGTCAGTGTAGTGTATAAATAAAGGAGGTGTGTTCCTCATTTGACACACACACTCACTTGAGAGAGGCGTGCTTGTGGAGGAGAGGTCTGCTATGGTGGAGGAGGAGATCATGTCTTTGGTTTGCATCTTTGTATATTGCTGGTCATCTATATTGAGGAAGCTTTACTGGGTTTTCTACCCCATGAGGGTTTCCCAGGATAAATTTGTGTCTCTTGTGTTTATGCTATGCTTGTTGTTTCTTCAGTGATCCTGTATATGCTATTATTGCGAAAATGGAATGTAATGCTGCTATTTTCTGTCTTAGCATATTGAATTTTAACATGGTATCAGCGCTAACCTGAAGGAAGGCAATGTATGGCACTTACGACACTTGGTTCTCTTGCGACAATTTGAAGGTTAGGGTTTTATATAGCAAAAACCAGTCATCGTGGAACTTTCGCTATAAATACATTTATGCGAAGTTTCAGGATCTGAAAAGTTTACAGGTCGTAGCTAACATCCCCAGGTACCTTGTGTCCAAAGGGAACCCTCAGATTCGTTGTACTTTATGAGTTATGATCAGTACAAGTTAGGGTTTCTGCTTCTTCCAGATCTCAGTCAAAATCAGGTGACGTTGGAAAAAAGGTCATAACTTGGGCCAGGAAGCTCCAAATGAAATTTCGTAAAAAGTGACAGGTAGTAAACAGACTATAATATCTCAGGAAACGTTTTCAGAGGCCGAAGGTGAACCAGTGACACGTGGCATGCCGTACAAGTTCGCTCTCCTGTTTTATCCCATAAACAGGTCACGTTGTGACAATTGGAATAACTCTCTCTCAGAGAGTCCAATTGAGGTCAGACCTGTCAGGATGGAAATATAATAGGGCGAGCTATCTCAGGAAACGTTTTCAGAGGCCGAATTTCAAATAGTGACACGTGGCACTCCGTACAAGTTCGCTCTCCTGTTTTATCCCATAAACAGGTCATGTTGCGACACTTGGCATAACTCTCTCTCAGAAAATCCAATTGAGGTCAAACCTGTCAGGATGGAAAGATGACAGGTCAGGCTACTACAAAAAAAGTTTTTAGACCTCGTGGAGTAGAAATTTCAGAGTTATAGCAGAAACAATCAGGTGCATATTTCTGTCAAAACAAAATTATTTTTGGAGCACCTTTATTCATGGCTTCCAGAATTTAGGGTTTCGGAGAAAGTTAGAATTTTTGGAATCGGAGTCCACGGCTGGAAGCTCCTCATAAAAAAAAGATTTTAGAGCATTGGATCAAACCTTTTAATTGGACAGAAGGGTGGGCTTCATCAAACCCTAGTACGGGTTCCTGTCCAGAAGATCCAGAAGTTTCGAAGGCAATTTTGAGGGGTCAAATTTTGGAGATTTCAAAATTGAAGAATGCTAGGTTGATCAACTCAGCAAGACACATTCTTCCATCCATTCAGAAGTGTGAAAGTCAAAGATTGAAATTTTAGGGTTTCTCTAGCAAACCCTAATCAAGCTCCAGATCAAGTTTCAGGGGGAGTTGAGGCTAAGGCCTTACATAAGAAGACTACAAAAAGTCTCGACAGGTATGACTTAAGGAGGTTCAGGTATGCCTTGAAATCTGATTCTTGATTAAGTTCATAATGTGTTTGTCTTCATGTTATTTATTAGTACAATCTTGATTAATGTTATTAATTGTCTTATCACCCTAGTAACAATATGAATGCATGTGAATGATCGAATACATTCATTAATTAGGGCTATATGATTGTACTTATGCATTATGGTGTTGTGTGAGGTTGATGTTGTCTGCTAACAAGACACAGGTACATCACAAAAGACAAATCAAGTTCCATGACCATGACAACATGAAGACAAAGACTCACGAGGTATGTATGACTTTGTTATATCATGTTTAACCTACGAGACATGCAGGTTCTAGCTCAGGATCTCTAAATCATTGAAGAGATTGTTTAGGTATGTTGTACATAACTAAGCAGGTATACTAATCCAGGTATGTTTTCCTATGTTAGAATCTTACCTTGTGTAAGTATACTTGGTATGATTGGTTAGTATTCAAGGGTTTTTGCATATTATGTCTCTTATCTTGGTTGATGATTTAACTAACTAGATCAAACAAGAATATGCATGAGTAAAAGAAGACTTCCTTGAAACCCTGAATACTAATGATCATGACTGTACATATTCAAGATTATTTAGAATTAGAATGTTTTGATAATATTGAGAATATACTAATGAATGTATGTTTGTGTATGAGATCATGAGGATGACACTAGTGTACACTTGAGCATGCACAGTGGTACAGAATGAATAGAAGTTCATAAGACATACAGAAGATCAAGCGGGAGGCAACCACACAAACATAAAAGATAAGTATTTGGGTTGTTATTAGAAATAGTAAATGATATTGCTTGTATGCATATTTATATTCCTAGAATATATCATGCTGAGTGTAAACATTCATAAAGCATTGAATAGTATACTACTAATATGCATATGATTGGTAAATTGGACAAACATTCCATTGTTACTTGTCTAGAATGAAACCTCTTTGCTGACATGCTGAGAGTTGTGCACACTCTCGATAGTATGTTCTGGTAGAGATGGAAGGCATCTAGATAGCCACTGTATGCATACAGGATATGGGAAAGTGTTGTGCCAAAGTATTGGTCAAAATAGTTGCATAACTATGTAAATGATATCTGTATGCATAATAGGTTATCATATAAATATGATTTGATGATTATGAAGTATTACTAATCATGTACTTAATTTTGATTTGTAGGAAAGATCATGATGAATGATGAACTCTGAACAAGCGATGGATGTTCAACAAAAGATTTACAAATCAAACACACTATAGAAAGCTTGTGGTTAAGAGATTCTCTTAGAAAGAGGAAGAGAATCATGATGAGATGTTTTTCTCCAAGGGACTAGATAAGACCATTCTCTTAATAATGTAATCAGGTTCTGTATGGGTTCCCAGGATCGGTAGTCAATTGATGAGCTTAATGATCATCATGGGTGATGTGGATCTCAACCTTTGTTACAAGGTTGAATATGGGTTCTAAACACATATGACATGGATGCAAGAAGGAACTCACCACAGAGTTCGAATGATTTTGAGGCTCATATTAGTAGACCCATCTGACGAGAGATGGCACAGATAGATATGCAGAAGATCACTCAATGCAGAGTGTGAATAATGGACAATTGACAGCTTCATGACAAAGCTCGGGCTTTACCAGAAGTAAAGTTGTTCCTAACCTTTACCTTAAGGTTGTGGATGATGAACCTATCATATCATTATTGTATGACGATGATCTCTTTCTGACAAGGAATGAGAAACAGGTCATGAAAATGGCTGCAGAAATGAAAATAAAAGATCTCGGATTAATGCACTACTTCTTAGGTCTAGAAGTATGGCAAGATCCAAAAGGAATCTTTTAAATCAAGGTAAGTATGCTGTGAAGTTTCTAAAAAGATTTGATATGTTGGAGTATAAAGCCATGGCCACTCCCATGGACTCCAACTTGAAGTTATTAGTTAATGACTCATCGTATTTAGTGGACCTAACCCTATATAGACAAATCATTGGGTCATTGATGTATTTAACAAATACTAGGCCAGATACATGCTTTGCTGTAAATACCCTAAGTCAATATCTAGTAGAACCTAGAAAGGTTCACTTAATAGCTACAAAGCATGTAGTGAGGTACCTAAAAGGTACTTTAGATTTTTGGTCTATATTATCTTGGAGGTCATGAACTCCGTTTACATGGTTACTCAGATTCTGATTGGGTAGGTAGTGTCTTAGACAGAAAGAGTACATCAGGTGGATGTTATAGTCTTGAATCTGCCATGATCTCATGGTTCAACAAGAAACAATCTAATGTGGCTCTCAGTACCGCTGAAGCAGAATATATGGCTGTCTGCTCTGCCAGCTGAGAAGCAGTATGGCTTCAGAAGCTTTTATATGGAGTGTTTGACTTAGAAATGGATCCCACTGTGATTATGTGTGACAATCAAAGCTGCATTAAGATGACTGAAAATCCTGTGATTCCATAATAAGTCAAAACACATAGAGATCCGATACTTCTATATACGAGATATGGTGCAAAGAGGAGCTATCAAGATCGAATATATAAGCACTGAGGATCAGATTGCTGATATCTTGACTAAACCTCTGTCTCGAGTGAAGTTTGAATACTTTAGAGACAAGCTTGGTATAGTTCAAAAGAACTCTCCTCGAAAGGGGGAGTAGCATAGTATCTGATAAAAAGTCTGTCTCATCAATAATGAGGTTACCTATTTACTGCACTTAGTTACTTAGAATTATTTTTTTTAGGACCCTTATATTTTTTCTTTTGGTGATAGATGTATTAGTGAGAATACATGCTTTTGAAGATAGATGTATACATGCTTTTGATGATAGATGTATTAGTGAGAATACATGCTTTTGATGATAGATGTATACATGCCTTTAATGATATATGTATTTGATGCTATTGATGAGGATACATGTTTTGATGATGAGGATAAATGTTTTGATATACATGTTTTGATGATGAGGATACATGTTTTGATATACATGTTTTGATGATGAGGATACATGATGCCTTGATGTACTTGTATGGATGAAGATACTTGTAGCCATGATTGACATACGAGGGGATTGGATCATCCCTGGACTTCAGTCCTAAAGAGATCCGTAGACGTATGTCTTCGTGAATGAAGTCCTTGGTGGACTTGAGGGGATTGGATCATCCCTGGAATTTAGTCCTAAAGAGAGCCGTAGACGTATGTCTTCGAGAATGAAGTCCTTGGTGGACTTGAGGGGATTGGATCATCCCTGGACTTCAGTCCTAAAGAGAGCCGTAGACGTATGTCTTCGAGAATGAAGTCCTTGGTGGACTTGAGGGGATTGGATCATCCCTAGACTTCAGTCCTAAAGAGAGCCGTAGACGTATGTCTTCGAGAATGAAGTCCTTGGTGGACTTGAGGGGATTGGATCATCCCTGGACTTCAGTCCTAAAGAGATCCGTAGACGTATGTCTTCGAGAATGAAGTCCTTGGTGGACTTGAGGGGATTGGATCATCCCTGGACTTCAGTCCTAAAGAGAGCCGTAGACACATGTCTTCGAGAATGAAGTCCTTGGTGGACTTGAGGAGATTGGATCATCCCTGGACTTCAGTCCTAAAGAGAGTCGTAGACGTATGTCTTCGAGAATGAAGTCCTTGGTGGACTTGAGGGGATTGGATCATCCCTATAATTCAGTCCTAAAGAGAGCCGTAGACATATGTCTCCGAGAACAAAATCCTGAATGAACAGGTAAGGGGATTGGATCGTCCTCGGACTTTAGTCCTTTGAATTGAGCCGTAGACATGATGTCTCCGAGAACAAAATCCTGAATGAACAAGTAAGGGGATTGGATCGTCCTCGGACTTTAGTCCTTTGAATTGAGCCGTAGACATGATGTCTCCGAGAACAAAATCCTGAATGAACAGGTAAGGGGATTGGATCGTCCTCGGACTTTATTCCTTTGAATTGATCCATAGACATGATGTCTCCGAGAACAAAATACTGAATGAACAGGTAAGGGGATTGGATCGTCCTCGGACTTTAGTCCTTTGAATTGAGCCGTAGACATGATGTCTCCGAGAACAAAATCCTGAATGAACAGGTAAGGGGATTGGATCGTCCTCGGACTTTAGTCCTTTGAATTGATCCGTAGACATGATGTCTCCGAGAACAAAATCCTGAATGAACAGGTAAGGGGATTGTATCGTCCTCGGACTTTAGTCCTTTGAATTGAGCCGTAGACATGATGTCTCCGAGAACAAAATCCTGAATGAACAGGTAAGGGGATTGGATCGTCCTCGGACTTTAGTCCTTTGAATTGAGCCGTAGACATGATGTCTCCGAGAACAAAATCCTGAATGAACAGGTAAGGGGATTGGATCGTCCTCGGACTTTGGTCCTGTGAATTGAGCTGTAGACATGAGGTCTTCGAGAATTGAATGATAGGAATGGATCGTCCCTGAGCTTCGGTTCAAAAGGTACATGATAGGACTGGATCGTCCCTGAGCTTCGGTTCAAAAGGTACATGATAGGACTGGATCGTCCCTGAGCTTCGGTTCAAAAGGTACATGATAGGACTGGATCGTCCCTGAGCTTCGGTTCAAAAGGTACATGATAGGACTGGATCGTCCCTGAGCTTCGGTTCAAAAGGTACATGATAGGACTGGATTGTCCCTGAGCTTCGGTTCAAAAGGTACATGATAGGATTGGATCGTCCCTGAACTTCGGTTCAAAAGGTACATGATAGGACTGGATCGTCCCTGGACTTCGGTTCAAAAGGTACATGACTGGATTGCATCATCCATGGACGTATGTCCTAAAGAGAGCAGGATTGATCACCCTGGAAAATGTTGATCGTATGATGACGTTGTTGTTGATCGTATGATGACGATGCTGATGACGATGTTGTTGATCGTATGATGACGATGCTGATGACGATGTTGTTGATCGTATGATGAAGATGCTGATTGATCGTATGATGATGATGCTGTTGATCGTATGATGACGATGCTGATGTTTGTATGATGACGATGTTGATGATCGTATGATGACGATGCTGATGATCATATGATGACGATGTTGTAGATCGTGATGAACCAGATGTTGTAGATCAAGATGATGTGATGATGCTGATGATCGTGTGATGACGATGCTGATGATCGTGTGATGATGATGCTGATGATCATGTGATGACGATGCTAATGATCGTGTGATGACGATGTTGACGATCGTGAGGATTCAGATATTGATGTTGCTGTAGCTGTTTGAATGCTGCAGAAGATAAAGACTCAGTACTGAAGATGTTGATGTTCCGGTAACTGGTTGAGTTACTGATGTTGTTGAGAAAGCTTCCAATGATTTATAGATGTATCATGTATGATGTTGATGACTCCTTGCTCGTGCAGATGCTATTATAATATCCTTCTCGTTAAGGGGGAGTGTTGAGATATTGTAACTTCAAAGAATATTATAATTGTACTTTATTTATTCCGGAGATGTTCCATACCTCCGATGTGATTATACTATGAATCCGGAGATGTTTATTCCTCCGAGAAGTTGTGGTAACTAGGGTTATTAGACCCACCATGTGGGGGTCGGCCCAGTCAGTTATAATAGGGTATTTAACCTAATGGTTAAATACGAGCCTACATGTACTTGTGTAAAATATATGTCAGTGTAGTGTATAAATAGAGGAGGTGTGTTCCTCATTTGACACACACACTCACTTGAGAGAGGTGCACTTGTGGAGGAGAGGTCTGCTATGGTGGAGGAGGAGATCATGTCTTTGGTTTGCATCTTTGTATATTGCTGGTCATCTATATTGAGGAAGCTTTACTGGGTTTTCTACCCCATGAGGGTTTCCCAGGATAAATTTGTGTCTTTTGTGTTTATGCTATGCTTGTTGTTTCTTCAATGATCCTGTATATGCTATTATTGCGAAAATGGAATGTAATGCTGCTATTTTCTGTCTTAGCATATTGAATTTTAACAATATACAAGATAAGGTTACGTTCCTTGCTTCTTAAACCAAGCAAAGGATGTAGCTTAAACCAACAAGCTAATGCTACAGTGAAGTGTCATTGTATTGTAAGCATATGAATACTTCCACTATCACAAGTGGAGTAAATAATACTTCATAAGTATATATGATATGATGTTGTAATACACCATGCTTTTTTTTGTGACCCTGATAAGACTCGTTGGATTTATTGATGTTCCAAAGGGAAACATCATCAAATATGTCTTCAAGTTAGGATCTTTTCCTTGGTACGATGAACATGTTTGGATATAAACAAACATGTCAAAATCAATATTCATGGCGTGAATGAAAATATCGGGGAATATGCCACATTGGTTGGTGGCGTCGTGCGTGTGGAAACTGGCTATAACTGTATTGTGCTAAAGGGATCTTAAGCAATTGTAAATCCCTTTATATTTAGATTGGTTAGTCCTACAATAGACTCGTGGATGGCAGAGATAGAGCTTTGGTCCTTCTATTTGATTAGGAGGAGACAATATCAAGGAGGAGTGATGTCATTGTCAAACCATAATCCAATGTGGATTATTTTGCTGCAAAGTATCAACCACTTGATGTGGCAATATGTCAGAGTCAAATATTCTGATTTTGTACACATGTTGGTCGATCTAAGTCCTATGAGAGTAGTGATTCTCATAGAAATATCCAATCCCATAGTAGTTGATAGGGGTGGTTTGGAAGATTATTTGGCACAAGCTTTCATAATAGTTTTGGATAACTTCAGGATACATGAGGGATTCAAAGTAGTAGCCTTAATTTATTCGAGTTAGTTGGAGGAGGGAAAGCATTCCTACTTCCTTCTTCATGCCACATAGAAGTTTGTGAAAGTTATCTAGTGAGATCATTAACAAGACATTTTTATTCCAACAATATGTTCATTTGAGAAATCCTGTTGTAATAACTTATATTTCCATCTGTGTAATTGCCTTGGGAAATTGTTGGATTTATTTTTTGTTTCATAATAGTCATACCTAACACTAAAATTGATAGGAAAAACATAAATTATGAAAGATTTTGAAACTTTAACCACTGTTAGTATTTCCTTTTTTGTCAAATGATACTTGAGCTGGGTACTATTGAATGAGCCATTAACATAATGAAATATTGATTTAGTGCCATCAATACACTACTCAAGGAGGACTTATCTCTAATAGGAGTTTGAGGTGTCTATGCAGACAATGGAAGTGTTATTTGAAGGGATTGTCAATGTAGGGTGCTTTTGACACATTCTTTAATTGCGTTTACCACATTTATGTGGTGCTATGTCCAAGGCTATAGATTTTTCTTGCGTAGAGTATTAACGATATGCCTATGTTTACTTAGATCTTTTAGGAAATTAACCAAATAATTAACATATTCAAAAAATCATTGGAGCTATTTAACATCAAGCACCACCTCATGAAACTAGTTTACATGAATAAGCACATGTGACTGAGTCTTGTTAGTCCCATTTCTGATTTCCAAACCTAATAAATTGATTTCTTTTGTGTAAGCATGAATTTTGTCTCTGGAGTGAACAATTCCATGATTGTATACTAAATCATGGGAAATTTGCAAGTGGATATCATGTTCTTGGTTTGAAGGACTAAAAACCAAGTTGTCATCTATATAAACTACAATAAATTCATAGAAGAGAAGGAAAATGGAGTCCATACATTGCTAAAAGTAGTTGGGAGCATTATGGAGGTGAAAAGGCACGACAAGCCATTGGAATTAGACTTGGGGGATTGAGTTCTCTAAGAAAGATATCAAGCAACTCCTTTTCAGTTTGATTTTCTCCAATCTCATTTCACTGACACACAAGCTTATCCATTCCAATTTTGTACGCAACAATTTTTTCTCCTTTATTAAACTATAACGTGTAAAGGTCTCCCCTAAATTGCATGCCATATGAAATAGTTCTCCAATGTTTGATGTCAAATGTTTGAAATTTTCAGGAATCTAGTGAGATGAATGGGGTTAGCTATCCGTTGTGAAAGGACATTGTTTATGTGAATTGTTGGACGTCACCAATAGAATTTGTCTTCCCATCTATGACAACACCTTTTTAAAGCTTATTCCTCTTATGTTGTTTTTGCATTTTTGTATAATATCTTCATGTATGTTGTTTTTGCATTTTGTATAATATCTTCATGTATGTTGTTTTTGCATCTTTCTATATGCTCTTAACACTCTTGTTTTGTTAATTGGTGTACTTTTAAATGTTGTTCAACAATATTGCTAGCAAAATTTTTTGCACGATGAAACCACATGCAGAGCAATATCAAGGCTCTAAAAGTCCATGTCATTAATGTTGTCGAACCACAAAATGATGACATTCATAGTGATGTTGAACTTGACGATGTGCATGACATTCATAGTGATATTGAACTCGACGTTGTGGAATCAACATTGGGGGAATCACTCGATGCTATGCAATCAACATTGGGGCTATGCAATGATATTTCAAATGCTGACTTAGTGAGCGTGTTCAATAATTTTATTCCAATAATAAGCTAATTAGAATATAATTTCCACTATAACATTTTTCAAACCTTAATATAATGTGTACTTTTTTTTGTTTTTGCAAAAATGTCATGATAAACTCCAAAAAGGTGTCAAAATGAAGGTGTTGGATCCATATGATGGTGTTGCTTTAGGCATTGGATGGATAAACTCACTTTCTATTATCCATGGAGTGAAATTGGGCAGAGGAGATGGAAAAGTGTATATTTTAAAGGTCACAAGTAACATAACCCTTCCTTACAAAGACAAAATAGATGGATGAAGCCTTCTAAAAGAGATGGAAGGAATATTCACATGGTGGATGTAGTCTTTTACTTGAAATTGGTGGCATATTTCAGGAAGGTGATCAACACAAATTATAAAATAGCCCAATCAAATTTTATAAATTCGTTGCAAGTCTTTCGAGGTTTCCTTAAGAGTTATAAGGTTGGTGCACATCTTTTCAACTTGCAATGCAACATAGTTTAAAATAAGTGCTATGGTGAATTTTTTGAGCTCATCTCAAAACGTTACCGTCACTGGAATCCTTTTGAAGATTTAGAGTGTGAGTTCTAAAGAGTTCCTACAACAAGTTTTTTGAATTCAACACAAATTCTTATGACGTATAACTTTTTATTAAAGTATTATTGACATATTTTCAAAGGTCCATCAGAGAAAGCTTCAATCTATCCGTGCGAGCGAGTTTTGTAAACTAACCACATCTAAGTCTTTGAGACCCACTACAAACACTATAAACCTATCCTTTAATGTTAATTTATTTGTGGCATTTATTCATGAGTCCATCGAAAGGAGTACAAACAGTTCGTCACAAATAATGTTTGGAAAATTCGCCACATGATTTATAGCAAGGATCATTCCAAAATCCCATAGCCAATTTTTGAAACATTTTTGGAAAGTGCTAATGTGGGAGAGTTTTAAATCTCTCCTCACCATAGTAGTTTGAATTGTAAATTTCGTCCAAAAATCCTCATTGATGACTGTTTGTGTGAAATCATGAATTTATTTCCAAATATTTTGTATCTTATCAACCATCTTTGTTGGAATTCAAGCTTTAAGTTAAATTATTAACATTAAGCTAAAACATTTTCAAAATGATTATTAACGAATATTGAATAAGTAAGAAAGAGTGTTAAACAAATTTTGAGCTAAGTATTAGGAAAGCATCTATTCCATTTTCCCAAAGCTTTGGAGTTGGACCGAGAATTTTTCTAAAGGACACTTTTAGTTTACCGAATCCACCAAAGTAGTAGGTAAGTTTCATAAATCCACTTGTTAATGATATTTCTTTCAATTCAAAAGGAAATGATTCTTTCCACTTAGTTATTACTATAATTGCAAAAATATGTATTAGATTCTTCCGCAGGGACAATGCCACCATGTGGCTCTTGTTCATCTATGCATTATATGTTTTAATTTGATTTTATGTTTTAATTGAAGTTTACTTAAATGTTATATGTTGAATCATGTATCTTTTATCATGATCTAGTGGTGTATTTGAGTTGGAAACTCAGTGACATTCTACTTTTTTATTATATAATATATATATATATGTTGTTCATGTGCATATGTTTTTATTTGATTTTATGTTTTAATTCAAGTTTAGTACATATACATTGTTAAATTTCAGTAAGTATAAGTATGTTTCATTGATATTGGATAATATTGTACAATAACTGCATTACATAATTTCATGGTATTTAATAAATTATTCATATCATATAAATGAATATGAAACTACTAAACTAGTAATAAATATAATGATTATGCAGTTTTAATAAACAATATATCAGTATACTACATTGATATTAAATATACTACCAGTTTATGGCAATTAATGATTAAAATTACTAAATATACTACTAATTGATGGATATTAGTGAATAAAAACGATTAAATATACTACCAATTAACAACAATTAATGATTAAAATGACTAAATATACTACTAATTAACGAAAATTAGTGAATAAAAATGACTAACTACACAAGAAGTTGACAACAATTAATGATTAAAATGACTAAATATACTACCAATTGAAGTTAATCAATGACTACATCGATTAAATAAGCTACCGATTAACATCAATTAATGTCTAATTAAACTACTAATGCACTACAAGTTGACAAATTAAAACAACCAATAAATGACTAAGTTTTTTTAGTCATAAATTTAGTAGCATTATATATGATTGGCAATATAACACTATTAATTATCTGACAAAAAATAGTCATTTATATCTAAATTTTAGTTGTTTGTTTTTAATCATAAATTTGTCTTTTTATACTATTGCATAACTAATATAAATAATGCAAAGCTTCGTGAGTTTCACACATTGCTTCAAAGACTTTTCTCGTACCATGTTAATCGATTACCCATTTAACTCATCTTTATTTTTTATTTCCATGTTTCGACATAATAAGGTTTAGTTGTAAAAAGTTATGTATTGTTACAATTGAACAATGGATATAAATAAATAAATAAAATGTTTGTTTACAAATTCATTGTTTATAGATTGGAAGTGCAACATATAGTTGCAACTTCTATCCAATCCAATGTCATTAAGTTTATCTAATGGCTTCTATGCAAACCTAAGAATCTATGAAGAATGTGTGATTGATTGTAATTATATATGAAAGTAAGAACAAACATTTGATACATAGATACATAGGTTCAAAAAAACACATATAGTCTTCACATATTTTGTGATCAACCCTTTTTTGCCTTGTTCTTCAATCTTATGTCTTAAATGCAATCATTTCTAAAGGATTTGTAAAAAAGCAAAACATGATTGATGTTTCAATGATAAGGTTTAATTTCTTTGAATCAATAAGTTTTTATTTGATAAAACTAATCATTTGATTACATACTTTTGTTGCACTTTGGTATTGGGTTGGTGAACTTACTACATCACAATTGCACATATCTCTTCACCATCTCCCTTTATACCATCTTGGACATTCCAATTTTTTTTTTTTTACATATAATCAAATTATTCATATTTTATTGCTAAGATTTCCCTATAAAATTTATTAAGTACAAGGTGAGTGTATGAATGAATCGATAATAACATACACTAAATATAACATGCGAACTGTGAAAGTATATCTATAAATTTCCTTTCAAGCTTCTTTTTTCTTCTTGTTGTACATTTTTGTGAAATAAATTTTCACAAGTTTTCAAAATCATGGTTCAAGATATAAGTATATGAACTTGCCTACAACAACGTTGTCATTGGGTTCTTTCCATTATATTTTGTATTGTAAGTGAAAAGTAGATATATATATATATGTCCTTTCAAGTGAGTCCCTCAAAGATTCAAAAAATGTTTTCCCCTATGATTAACTTCTATGATTTCTTGAAATGAACTTAGGATCAATTCATCATACTTTATATGGTTTGCATGACTTTTCTTCTTAGAAGGGCATTGTAGTATCTCCCGATTGGGTTGCTCAAAATTCCCCATGCTTAGATTTTCATATCTATGAAAATTGCTAGCAAATATTATCACAAAATTCAATGAACAATCCTATGCCAAAAGTTTCATGTTGATCATTTTTTAATTCATTCCCTTCCTTTATTTTCCAGAATTTATCGAAGGTGCATTGTTCTTATCACAAAAGTTCCTTTTTGATAGAGTTCTACTTTCTATTAATACACAAAGGATAATACATGCATTTTATAAAAAAATATCGAAGGTGCATTGTTCTTATCACAAAAGTTCCTTTTTGATAGAGTTCTACTTTCTATTAATATACAAAGGATAAAACATGCATTTTATAAAAAGAATAGTGTTGTCAATGCAAACACCACGAGCTAACGCCTCAAGGCCAAAATAACAGCCTATCAAAACATACCGCATGGGGCTGTTGTTAGGAAATAGGGCACCAACATACTAGGATTTGAAAAACAGACACCTAAGGTTATGCAACAAGCAAAATAAACAAAAAGTTTGAAGGATAAGAAGGATGTGTACCTTATTTTTGAAGGTTGATCCTAGCCTTCTCCTTGAATCCTTGAGCTTCTCACTTGATCTCTAATCAAATAACTTGCAAAACCACTTCAAAAGCCTTCCTCAAACATATTTGACTACAAATAAATAATTGACATTCAAATAGAGCATAAATACTAATTTAATGAACATTGATTAGCAATTAAATCTGAGATAAACATAGACACAACTCTTTGGAAAGGGAAATATGTCTACTCTTTTGATTGATGAATGAAGCAAGTTCAATATGACATTCCTTCTATTCAAGCACCTCACAAAACCTTTGATTCATAGTCTCTTGCTTCTCTTTGTTGAGCCCAGAATTGGCCCCTTTTAATCATCCTTGATCACCTTTCTTTCCCCTGTCCTACACCACTTATCATGTTAATCAGACCTGTTGTCCTCACTTTATTCCCCCAAGCTACTAAGGTATGACTGATCATTGCTCTATCTTATTAATGCTTATGATTGTGATAATTAAGGCTGTTTATCTCTCAATTGTGCTAACATGTTATGATTTATGAAGGTAGTTTGAGATAAGTGGACTGCAGGAAGGTGGGGCTGAACAAGTCTTGAAAGGAGGGATGTTCGCTGCTTAAAATGATCCTCGAAGTTCCAATCATCAATTAATGTATGTGATTCTAATGCAACATTCTAGACAGAGCTGTGACAGGGCAGCTGTAACAGAATGCGCCATAAGTGGAGATCTTTAGTATGTCACTGCTCGAGTATAGTCGTGATCTGGAAAGATCGCCACTCCTGGGCCAATGAACAGCTTTATCGCATTGTGTCTACTTTGCCACATATTGTAACAGCTAGTGTTATTTAGGGCGCCTGAAGATCAGAGATCTTCATGGCTGCCCATTAATAGGATCGGATGTTACGATCTGTTTGTATAAATATGGGGAGTTGCCTCGACCCAAGGGGTGGAACAACGGAGAATTTATTTATTGTATTAGAAGTAAAAGCAAACTGTGTAATCATTCTTCTGTTAATATAAGGAGTTACCTCTGAGTTAAAGGAATACGTTGTTCAGCTAGCATCTCTGTGTGAAGGCTAGGCCCGTCTTCCATAGAGATTGCTGAGTTAAATTAGGATTCTTCAATTTATTGTTGTGTGATGTTTTGTTGATGATATCTCCTTTGTACGCAGCAGTAGTAAGTGTGGTGTGGATTTCCAGTATAATTAAGATTATATTTCTTTGAAATTGGCAAGTAGTACAGAGTGACAGTCGACTGAGTAAGAAACTTTATGCAATTCATGTGACAGTTGTACACAGCCTTGTTCATCTTGCAGTTAAGTTGTGATCCCATGAGCCTTTGCAATTTATCTTTCCTGTTATGATTGTTGATTTTCATTCCTGTAATTCAATTTCTTAAAGCAGCTGAACTCAATCCTTTGCAATTGAATTTCTAGATTAATATTCAGTTTCTGCTTATGGTTTTCTAGAGTGATCAGATTGAAGAAGTGAGTTACTTGTTCTAGGATGTGAATATGATTTCTTTTTATCTTCAATTGTCTTTGAATCTTATTTTATTTCTTGTTGATGCATGGTAGAAAGGAATTGAAATTATAGTATTTAGAAAGCAACTGGGATTACACAGATCTTTGGGATGGACATAGTTGTTAGAGGATAAAAGTATTCAATTATAGTGATTTGGTGTTTAAGCATAGACTTTGCATCTATCCTTTGAAATAAAAGACTTTCTCGGGTTGACAATAAATCTCGTCTGCTCTGTATGTTGGAATAATCTATCTGCATATAGGGTGCTCGACATTTTGGCGCCGTTGCCAGGGAAGGATAAAAATTAAACACTAATCATTAGTTGCATCTGGTAATTGTTTCTAGTCAGTCTTTTCTTTGCTGAAATGATTCGATTCGCATGAATACAAGGAGGGTAAAACGCGATCACCTCCCAACTCCCAAAACCCCACAAAATACTAACAGTGCAGGTGGCTCGGGTCGTGGTCGAGGACCACCATTGGGCAGAAGAACATTCATCGATGATCTTGTTGACAGAACTGATTCATCCACTAGGGCTCGTCATCAAGAAACTCCTATCAGAAGAAACCCTGTTGATCCTGGGGCGCCAGCGTCCACGGTGGAGAATACACGAGCAGCCGTAACTCCCTTGTATATTCCCGTCGAGGAGGACACAGCTGTTACAACTGGACCCGCTGCTACGACTGAGGAAGATGCAGCTGTTACAACTGAGGAAGACGTAGTTGTTACGACTGAGGAAGACGCAGCTGTTACAACTGAGGAAGACGCAGCTGTTACAACTGAGGAAGACGCAGCTGTTACAAACAAGGAAAAGAACGCAGGAACGAACGAAGAAGAGGAAACAGAAGAGAAGATGAGTAACAAACACGATACCAACGAGGAAGAGGCAATGGTGGAATATCATCATGAAAATTACTCCCTGCCAGAAGGAACGACAGCTACATTACAATTTCCGATTCAGCAGCCAGAAGGGACAGCCCCTATGACGAACATCTCACCATCGGTGTTGCCTCGCTTCCATGGAAGGGCAGCAGAAGATCCAGACGAATTCCTTTTTGAATTCGATATCCTCTGTCGCAGCTATGATTATGTCACCGATGCCCAAAAGCTAAAACTTTTTCCCACCACCCTAAAGGACAATGCATTACGATGGTTCATGAGCCTTGGGGGAGGAACCGTTGCTAATTGGGATAAGATGAAACAAGTGTTCCTGGAGAAATATCAGGAATATTGCAATACCAAGGACAAGAGAGAGGAATTATTCAAAATGATGTAGAAGGAGGACGAAAGTCTGGAGGATTTTGTAGAAAGGCTGTTGTACAATGTGCAAAGAGCCGGGCAGATGAACATGGGGCTGGACGTGCTCAAGATAATCTTGCTTCATGGGATTAGGGATGATTGTTTAGACATGTTAAATCTGCTAGGAAAGGGAGATATCTCCAAAGAACCTTTTGGGAAGATTGTGGAACTATGTAAGAGATACTCCAGGGGGTCTTCCAGGAACAATAAGCGGGATAAACGGGATAAGCTGGAACGTGATGTCTTCGACAGAACTCAGAAGTCGTCCAATGGAGGAGCTACACGTGCAGAAATAGGAAATATCCTTGAAAATTTTAAAACAGAAATGATGAGCTCCATCTCTTCGGAGATTGATGTCCTGAAGGCAAAACAAAAACAGGCAATGGAGGATCTCATACTAGGTGTGTTCTGTCCCCGATGTAGAAAGAATAATCCGCTGAAAGAATGCCCTCTTGACAAAGTAGAAGTATGTCAGCTGTGTGAGCTGAACCATGACATGAAGGAATGTACCACACTTCCCCAAGTGAAGGTTGTTCTGCAGGCATCAACTCCAGAGGTCGAATCAGCCTATTTCATTGCACAGAAGAAACCTTGGCAGCCTCGAAATCAAGGTATGCCTCTGGAATCGTTTCCATTTTTGAATAATATGAGCAATTGGAATAATAACATGCAAAATGTGAATACACAATTCCCTTCAAATTATGCTCAGTGGAATCCTCCCCAACCTACAATGCAAAATTATAACTCATGGAGTCCTTGGACACAACCACCACATCAACCTACATCATGGTCTCCTGGATGGAGGAACTTCCATCTTGGGAACCAGTTTCCTCAACCACCTCCACCTCAACAGTCACCATATTCTCCTCCATACCCTCAATTTCCTCAATATCCTCAATACCCACCTCAGTAGTCGCAGCTGCAGCTGCAGAATAATCCTGTCCCTAATATACCAATATGGCCTCAGCTTCCTGCCCAACCTAATCCTAACCCGAATAATAAAACAGTCCATCAATTGGAAACTGTCAATATGCCGGCCTACTCTCTTTCTCCTGTACCTTGTAATGATATTCGTCTACGATCTGGGAAGATAATAGAACCTGTAATTACAGAAGATATTCCACCTTCTGTGCATGAAGAAGGAGAAAGTTCACAGCATCCATCCGATACAGTTCCTATCACTGAAGGTGCTGAGCATCCCTTAGATGGGACGGCTGAAACATCAAATGAGAAATCAGATAATACGCAGCCTACCCAGCTGATAAGGAAACCACGATACCCCGAGAGACTAATGCTACCAAAAATAGGGGGGCAACCTCAGTTCAACCTCCTAGGAGAGTTAAAGAATCTTTACGTTAAAATCCCCCTTCTGCAAGCTCTTCAAGACGTGCCTATTTATGCTAAAACTGTTCAGGACCTGTGCACTAAGAAACCAGGGAGGAAACCTAGAGATCCTCCCATTGTTCACGTCATAGGGAATTTATCTGCTTTAATAACAGGAAAAACCCCTGTGACCAAGTATGACGACCCTGGAAATCCTACTGTCACTGTACATATAGGACAAACGCAGATACCCAACGTGCTAGTTGACTTAGGAGCAACGATCAATGTCATAACAATTGAGACTGTAAAGAAGCTTGGACTCACTAATTTTCGGCCGACCCCTACCATTTTAGAATTGGCAGACAGATCCACCATTAGACCCGAAGGGATTCTGGACGACCTTGTCATCTCAGTAGATTCATGGGAATACCCTACTGACTTTTTGATATTGCAACCAAAATCACAGCTGGGGGGACATCCATTGATCCTAGGGAGGCCTTGGTTGGCCACAGCTGATGCTTGCATCAGCTGTCGATCTGGGTCCATGACTATATTTGATGGTACAGAGATTAAAAACCTCACCCTATATCCTCCAGCTCGTCCAAGTTTAGAGGCTGAAACTTCCCTTTGGATAGAGCAGGAGGAGGAGGAGGATGTTTAGCCACTATTAACAATAGGGAAGGCCTTAACTTTTAAAAACGAAACAGAAGACGATGCTATCAGTAATTTTATTAGCGAACCTGATTCAGTGGATAAAGAGGTCTATCAAATCCTGAACATTACCCTTGGTAAGGAAGAAAGAAAATCTTACGGAAGAAGCACTAGTTGGTGACACAAACATAATCCCAGTTTTGAAAAATTCAAAAAGTATTCCTATTGAGGTAGAACCTGGAAGGACTTTGAATATCAACCCTGGTCTCTCCTTAGAGGAACAGAAGCGCCTAATCAGTCTTTTGAAAGAACATAAGGGGGCATTCACCTGGGAGTATACAGACATGAGGGGTATTCCCTCTAATCTGTGCACCCACCATATTTATATTAAAAATGACTCCCGGCCTGTGTGTCAACCCCAACGACGCATGAACCCCAATCTGAGGGATATAGTGAAGGAGGAAATCCATAAAATTTTGGAAGCAGGGTTTATATATCCCATTTCAGATAGTGAATGGGTTTCCCCACTCGTAATTGTGCCCAAGAAAAATGGTAAATGGAGAGTCTGTGTCTATTATAGGGAACTGAATAAAGCCACGCAAAAGGATCATTTCCCTTTTCGCTTTATTGACCAAGTACTTGATACCTTATCAGGGAAGAAGTTCTTCTCCTTCCTAGATGGGTTCAGTGGGTACAACCAAATTCAGATTGCTCCTAAGGACTAGGATAAGACCACATTCACTTGCCCCTGGGGAACGTTTGCCTACAGAGTGCTTCCCTTTGGTTTATGTAATGCACCAGCAACGTTCCAAAGAGCTGTAATTGGCATATTCGCTGAACTAGTTAATGATAGTATGGAAGTATTTATGGATGATTTTACTCCTTATGGCAAGGATTTTGAGGAAGCACTGGAAAATTTAAAGAAGGTTTTAATTCGCTACGAACAGACTCGCCTCTCATTAAGCACTGAAAAGTGCCATATGATGATGAGTGAGGGGGTGGTATTAGGGCATTTCATCTCTACCAATGGCATTCAGGTGGATCCTTCAAAAATTAAGGTGATAAAAAATATACCGACTCCTTCAACTCAGAAAGAGGTGTGAAGTTTTCTGGGACATGCTGGGTATTACCGTAGGTTTATAGAAAACTTTTCCAAACTTGCTTCTCCTTTGTTTTCTTTGTTAATAAAGGATGCACAGTTTGTGTGGAGTGAAGCATGCCAGACATCGTTTGATAAGCTTAAGGAGAAGTTGTCCACAGATCCTATCCTAAGGGGACCTAATTGGACCCTACCCTTTCACATTTCTTCAGATGCCTCTGATGCCGCCATTGGAGCAGTATTTGGACAGCAGGATGGTCAAGTACCTTATGCCATCTATTATGTTAGTAAAAACTTAGCCCCTGCTGAACTTAATTATACTGTTACTGAAAAAGAATTCCTTGCTATTCTTTACTCTATTAATAAATTTCGGCATTACATTACTGGGTATCCTACGTTTGTGCACACTGATCACTCTGCCATTAAATATTTAATGAACAAACCTGTCACCAATGCCAGAGTGACCAGGTGGCTCTTATTATTGCAGGAATTTGATATTACCATTATAGATAAACCTGGAAAAGAAAATGTTGTTGCTGATTTTTTATCTCGTTTTACTAACAGTGATAGTTTGCCTATTGAGGACTCTTTTCCAGATGAACATCTATTCGCACTTTCAGCTCATTGCCCCTGGTATGCAGACGTCGCTAATTATTTGGTAGCAGGAAATCTCCCGCCACACATGTCTAAATGAGAAAAGAGAAAAATTATCCAGCAAAGTGCCAGGTATTGTTGGCTCAATGGTCATCTCTTCTACACAGGGCCCGATCTTGAGATTAGGAGATGTGTAAGGGAAGATGAGATCTTTCACATACTGAAAGCCTGTCATGATGGACCTTGTGGGGGACACTTTGCAGACAAAAGAACAGGGCATAAAGTGCTGCGGATGGGCTACTATTGGCCGAATCTATTCAGGGACGCTAAAAGGTATGTTCAGTCCTGTGACAGCTGCCAAAGGATGGGCCAGCCTAATAAAATAGATCAGATGCCTCTACAGCCCCAAGTAGTAGTTGAACCATTTGATAGATGGGCATTGGATTTTGTTGGCCCTATCAGCCCTCCTTCCAGACATAAAGTTTACATTTTGGTTTGTACTGATTACATGACCAAGTGGGTAGAGGCTGTAGCTTTGGCTAAGGCTAATGACCAGGCGGTGATCGATTTTCTGTACAGTGAAATCTTTACCCGCTTTGGGGTACCGAAGGAAGTAGTTACCGATTGGGGACTGCAATTCATCTCACACCAATTTGAATCCTTGCTTCAGAAGTATCATGTGCAGCATAGGGTGGCTTCACCTTACCACCCTCAGGCCAATGGTCAGGTGGAAAGTACTAATAAAGTTATTGAAGCAATCCTTACTAAAACAGTTAAGAGCCATCGAAAGGATTGGGCTGACAGGCTTCCGGAGGCATTGTGGGCATATCGCACAACTTGGCGCAACACCACAGGGTTCTCTCCCTATGATCTAGTGTATGGAAAGAGTGCCATCTTTCCAATTGAGTTTGAGATCAAAACCCTGAAGACAACCACTGAAATGAATCTGGATGTAACAGAAGCCTAGAAGAGAAGATTGAATCAACTAAATGAATTGGATGAGAAACGGTTAGCTGCAGTAGACCAGACTGTGTTGCTTCAGCAACAGAGATCTAGCTGGCATGACTGATTTATTAAAAAGAAAATCTTCCGTGAGGGAGACTGGGCGCTACTATATGACTCCAGGTTCAAGAGGTATTTTAAAGGTAAATTACGTACAAGATGGCTGGGTCCATATTTGGTCGACAGGGTATTTGACAACGGCACTGTCCGTCTAGTGACCATTGATGAAAACCGTATACCATTACTTGCTAACGGCCACAGACTGCGACTGTATCGTAAGCCTATTTCGAAAGATGCATTCATTTCACAAATTGCCACCGATCCAGATTATCAGCTGGAACCAGAGCAGGAATCTCTCTCTGCCCTTGCCAATCCTTAAACTGAAAATCGCATTTTAAATTACTGTACATAAATAACTTTCTGCTGTAGCGTATAATTGTTTTTTTCTTCTCTTTGCATTTGATCTTTTCGTTTGTTGTTGTTTTTCAAAAAAAAAAAAATTCCAGGGAAGCGCCAAAAGAACAACCAGATTAGGCCTGTCAAACGAGAGTCGCCCTGTGCTGTATTTCCCTTTTTCCTTAAAAAAAAAAAAAAAAAAACCGGCAGCTGCAACATATTTTCCGGCAGCTGCAACATCTTTCCCGGCAGCTGCGACATATTTTCCAGCAGCTGCAATATCTTTTCCGACGACCGTGATAGATTTCCCGGCAGACGTAAAAATCCTTTCTCCCAGAAGCCGTGAACAACTTTTCTGGCAACTGCAACAACTTTTCCCAGCGGCTGCAACATCATGTCCCAGCGGATGCAACATCATTTCCCAACGGCTGCAATATCGTTTCCCATCAACCCTAAAATCGTTTTCTCGGCAGCCGTTAACCATTTCCCAACGGCTGCAATATCGTTTTCCAACTGTCGTAAATTCTTTTCCCGGCAGCCGTGAACCATTTTCCGGTAGCTGCAACATATCTTCCGACGGCTGCAACTTAATTCCCGGCGACTGCGACATATCTCCCGCTGCCGTAAAACTTTTCCCTGACAGCCATAATTTTTCCCGATCCCGTAAATTCTTTTCCCGGCTGCCGTGAACCATTTTCTTGTGGCTGCAACATATCTTCCGACGGATGCAACATATTTCCCAGCGACTGCGACATATCTCCCGCCGCCATAAAACTTTTCCCCGACAGCCATAATTTCTCCCGATCCCGTAAATCCTTTTCCCGGTGGCCGTGAATCTTTTTTGGCGGCTGCAACATCTTTTTCGTCGGCCGTGATATCATTTCTGACAATTTGCATTGGTAACTCCTGTGTTCACGAAAGAATTGCTCCGACCCTGCTAAGCTATGGCTCTGATTCATCCTAGTCGTGCCGACAAGCTCATCATTCCGTCCCCGAGGACGTAATGGTTTATGTTTCACTGGAGGAAGGAATTATTGCATTATTTATGACTGTGCACGAGTCTGGTTCCGCAACGTCACCAACTGCACACTCCACCATTCTCTGCAGGATATTTGACGCACAGTCTCATGAGGTATGGCTTTTATTTATCACGTGATTAAGTGTTGATATAATTGAACAATATTAGTCATACCTTTATATGTATCGCCATTATGCCTAATGAGACCTTTCCCTCGTACGACGTAAACATTAATAACTGCCACCTTCCCCAATTCGGAATGGAAATTTCGAACGTTTTTCTGTGCTCAACTTTCCAAATTTGTCCATCTCTTCAACATCTCCGCTTAGCGATTCGTGCATCCTCTGTGCTGCAACTTCTATTCTCGGATTCTGTCATCTGTGGGATAGCAACTTCAACTTGCAGCCAGGACCATGGGGATTCCAGTTCGTCATGAACCTGTGAATACACAAGAACTCATGAAAAATCTTCAGGTTCTTGCCATCTTTCAAGCCGCTGGCTGGCTCGAATTCTTTGAGCAACTAGATGGATTCAATCGGGAAGCAGCCTTGCAGTTTGCTTTAAACCTCACCAAAAATCACTCCATGGTGTGGGGGCTACGCATAGAAGTCTCTGAGGCCATTATATCCGAGGTTACTTCTATCCCGCTGGTGGGAAAGCCATGGTTTAACCGACGAGTCCCCACGACGACTGCACGGGAAGCATTTTTAATGGAGGGGGAGCAAGTAGAATCATCAAGAAGAGGGATCGCACTGCACTCATTGTCGCGGCCATGGGACCAGGTTGTTTTCTTTCTCAATAAGTACATCACTTGTGAAGGTAGATATCAAACTGTGTATAATTCTGAACTCTCTTTACTTTCTCATCTCCGCCATGGCATTTTAATAAACATTCCATATTATCTACTGCATGACTTGCGTCATATGGCGGCATTTGTCCAGTCTGCTAAGCACCCATTTTTCTCCCTCACCCACCATGGCCTTATCAAATTAATAATTGTAAGAACCCTTTCCCAACATCATATAACCTGGGAACAATTCACAGCTCGAGCTCAGCAACCCGCCCCCTTGCGGGTTGTCCCATTACAACAGATACGAGTTCCACCACAACAGGAGGACCGGAGTCCCTCCACTGAAGTTGGGGGGGGATGAAATTGAATAAGAACAGCAACCGGGGGCACAAGCAGGGCCATCCGGGGGGGATGAAACTATAGTAGAAGAACAACAACCGGGGGCACAAGCAGAGCCATCTGGGGGGGATGAAACTATATTAGAAGAAGAGCAATTGGGGGAACAAGCAGAGCCATTTGGGGGGGATGAAACTCCATTAGAAGAGGAACAATTGGGGGCACAAGCAAAGCCGTTGGGGGAGGATGTAGATAAAAACCTTGTGGAAAATCTAGACAATAAGGTAGCTCTGACACCAGAAGGTGAAATTGGAGTAGCACTAAATGCTGCGACAAGTGAACCTGAAGGTGACAGAGCCAGGGCAATAGAAGAAAACATTGAGCTGGTAACTATTGAATCCTCACCTGAGTGGGAAGGAGGAGCTTTAATTGAAGAAGAACAGCATGAGAGGCAAGAAAACATTCCTTTGACCTCAGCTGTGAATCCCTATATACCAGCCCCACAAAAGAAAACACCACAAAGGAAAAGAAAGGGATCAATCAATGAATTTAGCATAACCGCACCAATCAGAAAGAAAAGAACTAGATCAGCTACAGTAGCAGTAGCATCCAGAAAAAGATGGGCAACCTTAGAGGCACAGGTTGAGCCCCCTATCCTTGTACCGAGACCAATGGATGCTCCACAAAGGCCAGTTGAGGAAGAACCCGGAATTGAAGGACTTCTGGCTGAGAATGCACTATTAAAAGAAGACCTCCAAGTACTTCGAAGGGAGTTGGAAACATGGAAGGAAACTTGCAGAAAACAAGGAGAAAGAAAAATGTATACATTGGTAGAGGCTGCAGACCAACTGGAGGGATCAGATTCTGCTGAGCTTGGCAAGGAAGACGAACGAGTAATTTGTCCCACCTGTGGAGAAATATTCAAGGAACCAGACCACAAAATTATACTTCGTACCTGCTCAGCACAACAGGCTGCGCCCACAATAAAGGAAGCAACAGAAAAAGAAGATGTTGTCACACAAGAACCAACATCTTTAAACATCCTTGCTGAAGCTGCCACTAATCCTGTGACAGAGGAGCTAAGGGATGAAATCATGTATGATGATGGGGATAAAGAATATACTGTAACCCCAGAATGCTCCCACGACACAGAGATTATAGAAAAGATAGGAGAAGAACATGGGATGGAGGACACTCTGGAGCCTAATGAAGAATTCTATACTATAACCCTAGAATGTTCCCATGACACAGAAATTTTAGAAGATGAGCCACAAGGGCAGGACATTGATAAACTTGAACAGGGTGCTATAACACAAGAACCAGCAAATCTGAGTATACTTGTCCAATCGGCCAAGCAGATGGGAGAAGAACCTGGAATAGAGGGCACTCTGGAATTTAATGATGAACTATGGGTTGTAACCCCAGAGGGTTCCCATGACACAGAGCTCATAGGAGAAGAGTTGCAACAACAGGAGGATGAAGAAGCAAGCTAGGATGTTGCTACACAAGAACCAACATCCTTGGAGGCTGCAACAGGAACTCCTAAATTTCATTTGGAAGATAACCGATATCATTCCCGATACACAGTGGAGTGAAGATGAACAGGTACAGACACCATGCTCAGGTGACACCGAAATCTTGGAGGAGGAGCTGCACAATGAGAAGGATATCCAATCTCAGCAGCAGAAGGACAAAGAAGACACTGTTACACAAGAACCAGTGTCTCTAAAAGCAATGAAGGTAGCTGCTGAAGAGAGTCTAAAGGATGTTGTTGTTACACAAGAACCAGCAACTCTCTTATTAGACTTAGATGTGCTGGAAGACACTACCCCACAAGAACCAGTGCTTCTACCTCCTAGAAATGTCATTGATTTGGATTTAGATTAAAGATTTCCTTTCAAGTCCTCCCCAGGCATAGCATATAATGAGACTGCAGGAAGAAGTGATTTCCACTTGCACCAACTGCATTTCCAGACACCAGTAGGTAGCATTGGAAGGGGAACAGTGATGCTGGAAGATATTGGGTTACTCACAAAGGCTTTTTAAAGATAGATGAGGTGCCTGAGTTTCCCTACAATTTTTTTCCTCTCTCCATGGATAGAGCTCAGTACAGGACTTAGATTCCGAATGATGCAGGTTGTTGCATGAGGACATGCAATAGGGTAGTTGGGGGGAGATGTTGAGCCCAGAATTGGCCCCTTTTAATCATCCTTGATCACCTTTCTTTCCCCTGTCCTACACCACTTATCATGTTAATCAGACCTGTTGTCCTCACTTTATTCCCCCAAGCTGCTAAGGTATGACTGATCATTGATCTATCTTATTAATGCTTATGATTGTGATAATTAAGGCTGTTTATCTCTCAATTGTGCTAACATGTTATGATTTATGAAGGTAGTTTGAGATAAGTGGACTGCAGGAAGGTGGGGCTGAACAAGTCTTGAAAGGAGGGATGTTTGCTACTTAAAAGGATCCTCGAAGTTCCAATCATCAATTAATGTATGTGATTCTAATGCAACATTCTAGACAGAGCTGTGACAGGGCAGCTGTAACAGAATGCGCCATAAGTGGAGATCTTTAGTATGTCACTGCTCGAGTATAGTCGTGATCTGGAAAGATCGCCACTCCTGGGCCAATGAACAGCTTTATCGCATTGTGTCTACTTTGCCACGTATTGTAACAGCTAGTGTTATTTAGGGCGCCTGCAGATTAGAGCTCTTCATGGCTGCCCGTTAATATGATCGGATGTTACGATCTGTTTGTATAAATATGGGGAGCTGCCTCGACCCAGGGGGTGGAACAACAGAGAATTTATTTATTGTATTAGCAGTAAAAGCAAACTGTGTAATCATTCTTTTGTTAATATAAGGAGTTACCTCTAAGTTAAAGGAATACGTTGTTCAGCCAACATCTCTGTGTGAAGGCTGGGCCCGTCTTCCACAGAGATTGCTGAGTTAAATTAGGATTCTTCAATTTATTGTTGTGTGATGTTTTGTTGATGATATCTCCTTTGTACGCAGCAGTAGTAAGTGCAGTGTGGATTTCCAGTATAATTAAGATTATATTTCTTTGAAATTGGCAAGTAGTACAGAGTGACACTCGACTGAGTAAGAAACTTTATGCAATTCGTGTGACAGTTGTACACAGCCTTGTTCATCTTGAAGTTAAGTTGTGATCCCATGAGCCTTTGCAATTTATCTTTCCTGTTATGATTGTTGATTTTCATTCCTGTAATTCAATTTCTTAGAGCAGCTGAACTCAATCCTTTGCAATTGAATTTCTAGATTAATATTCAGTTTCTGCTTATGGTTTTCTAGAGTGATCAGATTGAAGAAGTGAGTTACTTGTTCTAGGATGTGAATAGGATTTCTTTTTATCTGCAATTGTCTTTGAATCTTATTTTATTTCTTGTTGATGCATGGTAGAAAGGAATTGAAATTATAGTATTTAGAAAGCAACTGGGATTACACAGATCTTTGGGATGGACATAGTTGTTAGAGGATAAAAGTATTCAATTATAGTGATTTGGTGTTTAAGCATAGACTGTGCATCTATCCTTTGAAATAAAAGACTTTCTCGAGTTGACAATAAATCTCGTCTGCTCTGTATGTTGGAATAATCTATCTGCATATAGGGTGCTCGACACTCTTCTCCATGAATCCCAACCTCAGATCAAATGCATTGGGGTTGATAGCAACTAGGGCACGAATGAAGGGGAAGGGAGTGAAAATTTCTCCAGGATAACATTACTTGGGCTAAAAATTCATATTCATGGCCTATCTCCCTCTCTTTTATAGTAAAAGGAGAAGGTTGGGTCGAGGAGGGAGCAGTTGTAACCGAGGAGGAGGTTCCAAAAACCACCCAAACCACCCAAATTTTAAGATTTTTTATATTTTTTGGATTTTTTAAAGGCACACGCCGGTGGGAAAGGGGCAAAGTGTGCACCACATGTTGGTGAGACATGTGCAACAAGCGAGTGGATGTAAAAATAGGCAAAAAAATCCATTTTGAGGGTTTTTTAGGAGATGTTTTGGTCTCCAAATGTGGTCAGAAGTTCCCAAACTGGTGGATAAGACATGAATAAGTTAAGGCCACCTTATTGAGCATCCAAATATGGATCTTTCATCCATAGTGTCCTTTTGTGTGACCCACATCAACTACATGAAGTGTCTTCATGAGAGCATCAACATGCAAGTGTCGTCACGGATGGAGAAGTGCCAAATTTGGTTATAACATGGGCATTATAAACTAAAGAGTCATTTAATTGCACAAAAAGTAAGAAAGAAAATAACATACACAAGTATATCAAGATAGATGACCAAAGTGAAGTATTAGATCAGGAGTTGTTGGAAGTATTAGCGCTTGAGATGTTTTCGGCCGCCAAAAGAACATGCCAAGCACATCTTGAACCAAGCTTTAGACTGTAAGCTGGTCCTTACAGTCAGAGGGGGAACCCTCAATGAATCAGGATGAAGCTTTTCTATTTATTGTCACTAAACAACAACCTGTTGAATATGAAATACAATGACCAGATTTATAAGATAAATAATTGGTGGATTTGTTAAGCTGGGTGGACATGGTTAAGAAGAACACTAGGCATAAAACTGGAATTAACATGTGCAATTTCAGAGATCAATGATCAAGGCCATTGGGCATGGAGTCATTTATCATATTTCATAGATCAATGCAAGTGAACTCAGTATCAGACAGGTTGAATTAATATGATGGGAAATGGAAAAAGTAAGAAATACAAATATGAAATATACAAACTTCACATGTTGTTCAATCTTATACATTCATAGGGAAGAATATTCACTGGACAAAAATTCTTTTTGACAATAAATAATGATATCTAAATAAATCTCATAAAGCACAGGCAAGTACAACAAAGGTTTGCTGCACCGGAGTTATGTAATACACAAGTAATCTTATTCAAATAAGAAGAAAGGACAAATAATAAACATAAAGAGAATAACAAACTGATAACTAAATAAGTTGTTGCTTCTAGAGACTTTGAATGCAAGAACTTAGGACAAGGACTTGATGTTTAGCAGCCTCCCTTGTTTGTTAAATTACATGTTGTTGCTCTTTGTCCCATCTTCCAAATAAATTGGCCATGGCTTAGCCAATTTTACATTGCAATTATTTCTCATCAAGTCGAAGTCCCAAGTATTGAGACCAAAAGTCCCATTACCCAACAACATCACCGCACATGACCCCACTGAGCATACCTTGCACTCCACGTCAAAACTTATTGCATAGTGCTTTCTTTATAAATTAAAGTATTAGAATTGCAACAAATATGGGATATAACCAATGCATAAGAAAAACAAAGTATAGGGGAGGGATGCCAGTAATTGGACACCCCACGTGGCTCGACCCCCCACGCCACGTGCCGACCTCGACAGGTGTCATTTGGGGGCTGAGATGGCAGTGCCACCTGTCGTGGTGGGTGGGCGCTTTAATGCAACCTTTACGACGCGATTTTCCATGGTCCTATCGCCCTTCTCTCACGGTTTCTCCATAGTCCTGTGTTATTTTGCTTGGGCCCAGTGTGTGGTCGCTCGGCTGCCCCAGAACCTGTTCTATGCACCGTCTGCTCTGGTCGTATCCTTCTCTAGTTCTACCTCTGTTGCGGTTGGAAGGTGCCTCAGTTGCGGTTGGAAGGTGTTCAGTGTTTCACTTGCGGTGGTTTACTGGTCTTCGTTACATGGAGTGTTGCCCCATGCCCGCGGCGCACCAGCAATTGGTGATTCCGTCTGCAGTGCACCCTGTTGGAGATTTCCGTCGGTTCGGTGGTGGAGATGGGATTTTCGTGCTCCAGTGGGTTCGGTGGTGGAGATGGTGGCTTCCTGCTCAAATTAGTTTGGTGGCTTCGTGCAACTGGTTTATGGCTTTGTGTAACTAGTTTCTTCGTGGGTTGCAGTGGCATTCGTGCTCCGATGGGTTCGGTGGTGGAGATGGAAGTTTCGTGGGTTGTAGTGGCATTCTTTCTCCAGTGGGTTCGATGGTGGAGATGGAAGGTTCACTAGCTTCCTGCTCCAGTGGGTTCGCTGGCTTCCTGCTCATGTGGGTTCACTTGCTTTCGTGCTCAAGTGGGTTCGGTGGCATGGCAGTGGCTTCATGGTTGGCTCACTGGTAGGAATCTCCTACCAGCTATCTCTGCGACTGTGTTTTTCAACACTTTCAACTTGCTGGGAATTGTGTGGACCTTTTTTGCTGCATTTCTAGGTTTATGTTGTGGTTTATATTGCATTTATGTTGTTGTTTGTTGTACCGTTCAATGCGTTTCTTAGCACATTCGCTGCAGTAGGGTTTATGTTGTGGTTTATGTTGCATTTATCTCAACGGTTGCAGTAGGGTTTTGCTGCATTTATCATAACATAATTGTTGAACTGTTGGATGATGGTTTTGATGCATTTCTCATGACATAATTGTTCTTTGAGGGTTTCAGTGCATTTCTCCGAACTGTTCTTTGAGGGTTTTGGTGCATTTCTTAGAACTGTTTTCAAGGGTTTTGGTGCATTTCTCAGAACTGTTTTTGAGGGTTTTGGTGCATTTGTCCGAACTGTTGCATAATGTAAGTTTGAATTGTGGAAAATAAATTGTCTTTGCCTTCCTTATTAACTCTGTTCTCACGAGTCATGCTTGATTTGGAATTGGATATTCAATGAGCTATGGCTATAATGTTATGCGTTCATTGCAAAATTGATGTTGAAATGTCTATTTATGTCACATTGCAGAGCTTTATGTTATGCATTCATGGCAAAATTGTTGCTGAAATGTCTATTTATGGCACATTACAGAGTTCTATGTTACGCATCCATGGAAAAATTGTTGTTGAAATGACTATTTATGGCACATTACAGAGTTCTGTTGAAATGTTGAAATTGCATTTTACATGGAGATTTTATGAGTTGAATAATTGATAATAGTATTCATAGTCTGTCCTTATAATTGAATGTTTTACATGTTTTGCATGAGACAAGCAAATGCCAGTAATAACTAATAACCCATAACTAGTATATTAAACCGTATGATAAACCCCTGATTACAATGTCGCAAATAGTAGGGAACGCTATGACCTAGGATTGTATCCAAAATGGCCATGCTACAAACAACAGAGTCAGTCATTACAAAATCCACGTCGCAATGTGGTCACAACAAAAATTATGACACCCCTATGCTTGATGTCCTCCAAGATCTTCACTGCCCAATCTTGTTGAGTTTCCTGCTTGAGCCAAGTTGGTTAGCCTACCTAACAATGGCTGATTAGGTTGTGGCTGATTGTCTCCATATGATATCCAATTTGCTTCTTGTATCCATGGAGGAATTGAGTAGCCACAGTGCACACTTATGCTACTAACCCCTACATTAAGTGGAGCCCCCCGACAATCATACATACTATTGACACCTACACTGGAAGGAGGGATTAAAGTGGGCATGCACACTTGTTAATAGCGGGGGACTTGGATGTTTAGGAGGTCTTGGAAACATGGTGTATTATCTGCAATATGTTCCAATGTGTTTGGCATTATCATGCTTTCCTCCACTATGTTTGCATCAATGGCAACCCTTTCTGCCATCCCTTGTTCTTTTTGAAGCAATTGTTGAGCCTTTCTCAATTCCTTTTCTTGCCTTGCCAACTATTTTTGATGGCCCTTTTCTTGTCTTACTTTCTCTCTTTCGAGCCTTTCCTATGCTTGAAGTTCTATTGCAACAATCCTTGCAACGTTCTTTTCTTTGTCTAAATCCTTCTTTTTTTGTTTTAAATCCCAGATTTCAAGTTTCTTTTGTTTAGACTCAACTAATAGTTTTATATAGTCTTCCAAGGTGAGTAACTGTGAACTTCAGCATAGACAAATATTGTCTATTGTTCATTTCCTTCTTTTCGCTGACACTCTCTCTACTGGTAGCTTTAGGAACCAACCAAGAAACTGTCCCTTCGTTGACACTTGCTGCTCCTTGCTTGACACTTGCCTTTCAATATTTGGGTCAATATTCTGGACATCTAATTGAACCATATTGTCCTCTTCAACTGGAACCTCATTATGTACAGTATCTTCTTCCAGATTTCCATTGTCCACAAAATAATGAACAATTTCATTGTCCAATTCTCTTGGTTGTGAAGGCATGTTCATGCTTTCTTCATTGGTTCTTGAGACATTATTTTTGTCCAAATTCATCATGGCTTTTGCCAGCCATGATGGTGGGGTTACCTGGCTTGGCAAAGTCAATTCTCCATTGTTGCTTCCTGGAGCATGATCACCTACAACTACATTCATATCAACATTGTCATTTCAAACTACATTCTCATTGACATTTGCATGATCAATAGAGTCATTAAAAATATCACATGCAGAAGTTGCAGGTGTTTCAGTTGGTCTAACAACCTCCATGTGACTGTCAATTGGTTCATTTTTATACTGTGTTTCACTTACATTTTCATCATCATCACCACAGAAGGGTCCTCCTTGAGAGAGGGATATCATGTTATCAACAACAACAATGTCTTCCTCTACTTCCACATCTTCTTGGCCATGAACATGTGCTTGGACATCCCCTTCTTCTTGACCATCCACATCAAATGCCTGGCTACAACTAGTATCATGCATGAGAGCATCCGAATTCAGTGGCCATATTCCAGTCCTCTTAAACCCAGCCTTGATATTTGAAGGTGTGAGAGCCCTTTTAAAGTTTTTACTTGCAATCTCGACTAGCTCAAACCTTTTTACCTCCACCCCTAGATTCTTTTCCATCCACAAAGCTCGCTCACCCGTGAAATAGTTCTTGAAAGGTCCAAACACACTGACATCTACAAGTTTCAATCTGTGAGTGGTATGAGCAGGTAGTGTCAACAGGTCGATGCCCAAATTGTTAGCCTCTTCAATTGTTTGCACAACAATGTGGCTTACATGTCCATCTAAAACCAGCGGCTGTCTATTTACAGTTGAGACACTGCCTGGTATAGATGCAGCAAAGTGAGTAAGCCAATTCAAAAAGAGTTTTTTAGTCATCCATGCATGGGGATGTGCAGCCATGCATGCACCTGGTTCACAATTTTGTAAATATCTTTTGAGTTGAGTTTTACCTTTAAATAGATAAAATCCAAGGATTGAAGCACCAATTGCATTGACACAACATGGAATAGTGATCCACTCCCTGCTCCTAGGCAAAATATTTGGCACATTACAACTCCCTCTCTTGGAAATCACCCACATGCCACAATTCCTTCCTGCCTATAAACCTGTTTCATCACAGGTCCATATATGGTCTGGAGCATAAGCATGTTTCTTGTATGCACTAGAAAGAGTGGCATAGAACTTAGTAAGAATTGTAGGGCATAGATTTAAAGCCCTGTCTCTATCTAGGCCATCGGTTGTACGTAACACAAGGTATGGATGCCTTTTTTTAAACCCAAACCACCATGACTTACCAGGAAACCCATCTTTGAAGCGGTTTGGACTCCCCTGACAGATTTGAGATACTATGGATTTTAGTTGTATCAGCTCTAGCCCATGTCCCATTTGGGCCATCTCCTTACACCACTGAACCACCTTGACCTCCTCCTATTCACTCATAACTGTAAGAGACCCTATGCGCTTTGTATGTGTGAGCCCATTTATCCAATAATGTATTGATGAGGTAGCAACCCCATGTTTTTTAGCAGCTGCACGAATGGAATATCCATTAAACTCTATATCATCAATCGTAGCTAACATGTCTTGTTTTGTCCAGCCTCTTATTGCACTGATTTTCTTGGTTGAACTTGCACCTTGAATTGTGGTTGACAGTGGCTCTGTGGTTGACGGTGGGACAACATTGTCCTTGACCACCGCATGGCCATTCTCAAAAACATTGATGGGAGCATTGTTTGCATTTCCATGATCCACCCTCTCCTCGTCCGATGAGGTGCAGCGTAGCTGGGAACCCCTGCTCAGTCGCCTACTTCTTCTCCTTGCATTGTTGACTCTTGGCATGGCTGCAACTACTTCAGCAGATTTATGAGGCAACTTGATTATATAAGGGAAGTTGATTATACTAGAAAACTGGAAGTTGAAACTTGGAAAATATAAGTTGAAAAATTGAAGCTGATTATAATAGAAATAGAAATAACAATAATATTATGCAGTTACCTGATTATACTGTGCACACACTCTTTGATGGTATGTCTCCAATGTGCAAACACTATCTGTTGGTATGTCTCAAGAGTAGTTTGAATGTTTGAAATGCAACTTTAGTAGGGGTTTAGGTTCTTTTATAGTTATTTGTTGTTGAATTCGATTGGTAACAAGGGTGCACATGGATTGCAATCTCTCAAATTTGAATGTGTGTTATGGATTGATTTAAATGTGATCCAATGGCTGGGAATTTTTCGTGGTCGATCCTTGTGCTTTCATCTGTTTAATGGGTTCATTTAATGGGTAGGTGTCATTTATTGAACACAATGGGTTGAATTGTTGAACTACCATGCAGTTATGGTTGACATTCAATCACCTTTTGTTGCATAGGTATGAATGTGCCATGGGATATTTACCACCAGTAGATTCTGTGATGGCTCCAATAGAGATCCACGGGGGTTGATTTGATGGGTACCTTCCAGTGGTGGCAACTACTATAAGGGATATTTTGTAGTTAATCTGCTTTTGTATGTTCAAGCAGATCTGTAGGTAGTTGGGACAAGATGATTTGTACTCTTTTGAACATAAAGACTATTTATGGACACATGTTGGCCTAGTCAATTAATGGGCAGTTTTTGGACATAATTTAAAGTTTTACTGTACTTAATATGAAGTATTTATGTTAAATATTTGAGTGTTTTTATGTCATCATTTGGTGGTTGTGTGGGACCAATAATATGATAACTACTGGTCATTGTTCAACAATAGACACCTCTCCCCTATAAACAAAAAAAGAGAGTTTTCTCGGGCCCGAGAGGGCGAATAAGTTAAGTTGATCAAAGCCAATAATTTTAAAAAAATGTGAACCTTATATATCCTCCTCGGTATTTTGATAGTTTCTTTAACGTTCCCTTTATTTTCAGTGTGGTTATTGCTGGAAATATTAAACCAACAATAGTGCCTCCACTGATTTTCCAGCATTCGGGTAGTACGCCAAAGCCTCACATGCTAGCTATGCATTTCAAACATGATGAGTTCAAGGCATTACCTGTTACATTCCCCAAAAGTGTCACGAAATAAGTTGTATGTAGCTGGATGGTGGAGGCACAGTGTTTTGTTCAGATTACCTTTCTTGTTGACTTGCAGGGTCGGCATGTGATGGAGGAAATTCATTTTGTTGGATTTATAAGCAAGTTGTTGGAGACAAGAATCATGCAAATGCTTTGTTTCAAGCATTGACAGATATATTATGTAAATGTTTTTGTTTTTGTGGGTGGTAACAAGCCCTCGAGGATTGGTAATGTGCACGGTGATATCACAATAATTTATCTTGTGGTCCAGATGGTTCAAGGAGGTCGTCATGTAAACATAGTTGAAACAGTAGTTTGTATCGTCCTTACTCTAACATGCATACGTAAAAAAAATTGAAACAATAGTTCACATTGTCCTTACTCCAATAGGCATTTGTCACGGGCTTGTCGGTCCATCGTAAGCCTAAGCTTCGTTCCTCTCGACAAGTCATGTGACACTGCCTCGAACTCCCCCAGCTGGTGGCAAGACCAACTTGGGTTGAGAGCCTAATAGACTACACTTACTTCGTGCATAACACTTAACACTTACTCTTGTGCAATCATTATCTTACTTAGCCAATTATTTAGTTAACATGTTATCCACAACACTTAGCTGAATTTACACACATAGCTACAATATACAAGAGACACAAGAATATGAAGGTGGCACCCCAAGCTAGGCCTCCTTAAAACCTTTTTATAAACACAACAAAGATTACATGAGTACAATCAGAACAGGTGCACCCAAACTGGCTAGCAACCCGAGAGAGTGCCCAACTAGTGACTCTCACAAGAAACCCCAATAATTAGTCTGCGTGATCTCCCTATTGCCATGTTTCTTCTTGATGCTACCACAGGAGGGACACTTGTGGCTCCTATATCTACCTCCACAGTCACCCAAGTCCACACAATATGCCAGTCTACCCCTACGAGACTGCACCTACTCGGGCTTCTCTCCCAAGCTTCTCTAACTTGGTGTCTGCACCCGAAGTCACCCCAATCTGCCCTTCATCTAGAACTTCATTGAGGTCTTAATTTGTTGCTTGAGCCGTGTTCCCTTTCCCACAATCAAAATCCTACCTCAAACTTGGTCTTTCCAAGCTCCATGCTTGACTGCTGTCGAATTGTAACCTATCGTCTGCCCATACTTACACATAACACATTGCCTGTGCCAAGTCAGTGATGCCCTTCTTGGAACCTCCCAAAGGGAGCTCACCTACCCCTTGGAGTCAGACACTTCTACCAATCTGAACTGATCCATATTGGATCTACCTTCTTACCACCACTTGCATTGCATACTTATAGTAGTTTTCCCCCTTTCCGTGTGCATGATCCCTTCATGATCCGACTATCCAATGTGCCACATCGTGTCCACATTGTGGGTGGGAAAGTCCTCCGGTATGCACATTGTTGGCTTGGTTTTGCAACCAAGCTTAGTGCTATGGGCACCTGCTAACTAGTAGCAGCAGTCTCAAATATTAAAGCAAAAACAATTGTAAATCTAAAACTAAAACTAAACTAGCATGTGCATATCATAATAAACTTTTGAATTGAAAACAAGAACAAGAAATAGAAAAAATAACTTTGTATTGAAAATGGGGGCAAGCAAGTGCTTGCAATAATAATACCTCCAAGTGATGAAGGTTGTTGAGTAGCTCTAAGGATGAGCAGCTCCAAACTCCAAAGGGTCCCTTCTCCAAGGTAGCTACAATGGCCAAAAGCTCATGGGAGATTTTGGCAGCATGAAGATAGGAAGATGGATGGATGTAAAGTGAGGAGCCCCTACCACCTTTTTATAGTTTTTGGTGGTGGGGAATACCATTATGGTTTTGTGGAAACCAATGGTATTGACCAACATGGTTTAGGTACATTTTCCCTCCTTTTTCCTTTTTTGAATATTTTGAATATTTTTATTCCCCTTTTAATATTTTTGAGAATTTTGGACCCTTTTTTAGGGTTTTTTATGCTTTTTGAGGAAAAATAATCATTTTGAGTGGGAAAAGGGGTGTATTAAGATCTTTTGGTGACCTTTTGGTGGCTTTAGAGGCTCAAATGGTGGAAAAGTGGAAAAATGGGTCATGTGAATAAGGAAATGAGCTAGTGAGCACTTTTTAGGTGTTAACAAATTGCCCCCTGATGTGTGAGGGCAGGAGCTTATCGTATGGCCGATAGACATCATAGTTCTTTTGTTGTTTTTCTGGGGTTTGGGGAGGAGAAGAGACCGGTTGGAGACTGGATCCACGGCCCTTGGAAGCTGCAAAAAATAAACAATATTACATGGCCTCAATATGAATGAGGAATAATCTCTGATAATGGACGAGGCAGGCATACCCATGCTCGTATCAAGACATAACAATTAGTCCCAAAAAGGGGGACCTGAAAAATATAAAAAATATGTTGGTACATCATAATGGTCCAGAGGGGACATCATTTTGGGATGTACTCATGATCATAACATGACTGATCTTAATAACTGATACATTGGAATAACTGATGAACTGCTGAAACTGAAGGTGTCCAACATCTGTAGGGACTCAATGACTGTGAGTCATCTCCGAGAAGTACATATCACTGTATACTCGAGGGAGTATAAAATTGGGGTACATCTGAATACTGTCGCCATGCGCAACCCAGATATCTATAGGAAAAATGTAACTGGTTGTTTCCATAAATAGACTCTCAAATGTGGAAGAGTCAGGAGGTATCCGGGGTCTTCGACTAATAACTAAAAAGGACCAATACCCTGTGCGAGTCTCAACGATGCGATGAAGGTGTTGAATTCGAGCATGTGAGAAACAACCATTTGGAGAGGCACTGAGGACTCTTCTCGAAATAATTCGTAGGAACTCATCATAAGTGGTGATGAGTCCAAGACACAGGGACCTCTAGGTCTATCCTCTAGAATAAACTTGGTTGTCGTCGACAGAGGAAGACCAGCAACTAACAAGGCAATGATGTTTCCTTGATAGGAGCGCGAGGTGTAGAACTGAAGTGTGGTAGTACTGATGGTAGGACTGACATACTTGTGGGGATGGGAAGTAACTGGGGTCATAGAGTGGGTAGACTCAAACTTCCTTTGTTCAGATCATGATGACATGGTTGACCTGGCAGCGTAGGGGACTGACTTGTAGGTGTGGGTATCATTGCTTTTAAGGACTGAAGGGTATGTATTGACTCTGGGGGGGTCAAGCTGATGGGTGCTGTCGAGGGATTCTCAGGGTGAGATACTGCAGAATACTCTGAACAAAGGCGACCAAAAATGGGGAAGCTGCCATATGAGTAGATGTGATCTGTTGTGGCACCGAGAAGCACCATTCGGTCCTTCTTCGTAGTTTTAATGAGCTCCAAGAAGGTATAAAAGTGTGCTCTGAAATGGTATTGTCCTGTGGATTTTGTGAGCCCAGGACTGTTCGTGCTCATTGGTGCTTTCATTTTTAAGGAGTCTGAAAACGATAAGAAGACTCTGCAGTGGTTATGATTACTGTCCTATTGGTTTTACGAGCCCAGGATGGTGATTGCTCATGGTCGCTTTCATGTTTGAGAGTCTGAAAGCGGTAAGTGGACTCCATTGGTGTTCTTTTTCGTAAGTTAGTCTCCAAGGCCCGAAAAAGCATAAAATGATGCAGATGGAGAACTCTTCTAGCCGATGTGACTAGAGTATTCCTTTTTCGTAATTAGTCTACAAGGTCCGGAAAAGGGGTAAACTTATACCAGGTAGACGCCCTTTCAGATACGTTTAGCGAGCATGAAATGAAGCAAGGTTTCTCAACGATCTTTTCATTGTTTTAGGAGTCGAAAAAGAGCTTAACAGAAACTCCCTAAGTGCCTTTTTCGTAAAAGGGATTGCTCGGCCCGAAAAAGGGATAAAATTATATCGAACAAAAAGGGATTTGATGAGAGCGAGAAAAGGGGGTCATGGGAAAAAAGCCCAAAAAATATGGAGGTGAGAGCGAGAAATGATCTCAAGCATCATCACGAGCGCGGAAAACTGGATCCGGCGACATAAAGATTGTCAAAAAGGGGCAGCGACCAATGTGGCACGCAAGCCGAGGCGACGAGGGGTCATGGGAAAAATGCCTGAAAAATCTGGAGGTGAGAGCGAGAAATGATCTCAAGCATCATCACAAGCGCGGAAAACTGAATCCGACGATATAAGGCTTGTCGACAACGGACGACGGTCGATGTGGCACGCAAACCGAGGCAACGAGGGGGCATGGGAAAAAATGCCCAAAAAATCTAGGCATGAGAGCGAGAAATGATCTCAAGCATCATCACGAGCACGGAAATCTGAATCCGACGATATAAGGTTCATCAAAAATGGATGATGGCCGATGTGGCACGTAAACCGAGGCGACAAGGGAGCACAAGAAAACATGCCCGAAAAATATGGGCATGAGAGCGAGAAATGATCTCAAGCATCATCACGAGCGCGGAAAATTGAATCCGGCGATATAAGACTCATAAAAAATGGACGACGACTGATGTGGCACACAAATCGAGGCAACGAGGGCATGAAAAAATGGTCAAAAAATGGACCTGGTGAAAACTGGAAAAGGAAAGAACTGTCATGAATTTCTCGTCGTTCTGATTCCAACGGTTTGAGAAACGGACGTCATATGACACCGCAATGGTTGTTTGGAAAATGGTGGAATCTCTATAAATAGGGCGTGGGGCCCATATGACGTGTCATTGTTACGTGTGAGTTTGGCAGAGCAGTCAGAGCTCTTTCTTGATTTCCAGGAGATTTCACTGTTGGTTTTCGATTCTGTGAGTTTCAGGTAACTCTATTCGCCTTAGCCTTTTCAATTATGTCTTTTTTAGTTAGTGGCGGGCCCCCGAAGGCTGCAAAATTCCATGTTGGCCTTCCAATGTGGAATATCATGGGTTTCAGCTCCTTTACCGCGATGGACATCGTGGGTTTGAGGCTGAGAGTCGCGATGTTCATCGCGACTGTCAGTTTGAAAGTCACGGTGTTCATCGCGGGTATGGGGGAGACAGTCGCGATGTTCATCACGACTGTCTGGCCAATATCCGCGATGTTCATCGCGGGTTCTTGTATAGAAGTCACGATGATCATCGCGGCTTTTGATGAAAAAGCCGCGATGGTATTTTTGAAATTTTTTTTCTATGGTGCTAAAAGTTTCTTTGTTCTTTGGTAGGATGCTGAGGAGGCCATTGACATCGTGGCGAGAGCGAGAGATGGAGGAAGACTTGATGATCCGGATTCGGACTGGTCCGCATGTCTGGCAGGTTTTGGCAGAGGGTGGACTGCTAAAGTTCGCTCAGATTCCCCCAATGCGTTCAGTAGGACCCCTACTGAACAAGTTGGTGAGTTGGTGGGTACCTGCAGAGGGTGCCTTTGTTGTTGGGGGTGAGAGGTTGGAGATCACCCTCACAGATGTCTATTTTCTTACTGGGTTGCCTCGCTTAGGGGAGGTGGGGGATCTTCTGTCGAGGATCCTAGTAGGTGTTGACATGGAGGATCTCCTAGAGACTTTCTGTGTCGCCGGGGCGATTTTACAGAACAGCGCACTGAGTCTGAGATCACTGCGAGAGTGGGACATGCGCGTTGTCGGGGCTTGTGTTTTGCGGGTGTTGGGTGCCGCGGCGCCACATCGTTTGTCAGGGGGACAAACGATGATGGTGGATTCTGTGTTGAGGGGGACTTATTATGCATGGGCTCAGATGTTCTTAGCTGGTGTCCGGAGAGATCTGGACAAGGCCAGTCGGGAGGGGGGATAGTTCTGCTATGCCTCCTTTCTGTGTTCTTTTTTCTTTGAGCGGGTACCAACTTTGCAACCACGGGTGCCCATTCGTGATGGTTTGGTGAGCGAGCCGCGGATGGTGTGGTGGGGGCAGATGATGCCTCGCGGAGGTGGTGGTATCCGCGGGTTCTTCTCGCAGGAGTTTTACGAGCAGTGGGAGCAGATCCCTCTGCTGATTGAGGACTATCCATATGCTGGTATGGATTACCGAGGAGATCCTGAGATGCCTCGAGCCCAGGGACAGGCCTAGCGTTTAGATGGTATGTTTTGTTCTCTACTATATCATGTGTTTTTAGATTTATTGGTTATGATTATAGTTAGATATGTATATGATGGTCTATTTGCATTGTGCAGATGTTGGTCCTGTTCCACCGGCTGACTATGTGGCGCGCAGGGGACGGGAGATGGTGGTTGTTCCACCTTCGGTAGCTGTACCGCCTCCACCTGGTCGAGGATTTGGGGCTCGTGGTTGAGGGGTTGGCCCTCGAGATGATGCTGTCGCTGGTGTCCGAGAGACAATGGGTATGATTGTAGCAGGATTCCCAGAGCGATGTTTCGAGGCGCCTCGTGAGTGGCGCTCGATGTTGTTGAGAGCGGCAGTGATGGCGGCCGAGTTGAGGGATAGGGATCGACGAGATCAGGCAGGGCTGGCGGGAGGGCAGGATTCGTTTACGGGATGATCCAGCGGGGGCCGTCGAAGAGGCGAGTCCGGGCTTGGCATGATCCGGCGAGACCGGCGGAGGAGGCGCAAGAGGAGCCTAGAGACCGTGATGATTAGATGATATGTATTTGCCCCCAAATGCTGATGAGCATATGGGGAAGCTATTTTTTGTACGGCTGATGTATTTTTGTATATTGGGTGCTGAGGGCACTTATGACATGTTTTGATATATATATATATATGATGTTGATATATAGTCGTGTATGCACATGGATGCATTTGTTGTCTTTTTGTTCGCCCGTGGAGGCATGTTTGACTTTTTGTATGCCCGTGGAGTCACATGTTATGCACGTGGATGCAACATTTTGATTTTTGTATATGCCCGTGGAGGCACACATTATGCACGTGGATGCACATTTTGTTTTGGTATATGCCCGTGGAGGCACATGTTATGCACGTGGATGCATTTTCTTTATGAAATGATTTGATTGGTGTGCCAGTCAAGTACGTTGTTGGCCATATGGTCTGCTACACTATTGAGGTTTCTTGGGACATGTGTGAATGAAATGGATTCAAACTGTCGAATCATTTGTTTAGTGCGCAAAAATTTTCTGAACAGATAGGGATCTCGTACCTGGTAATCATTGTTGAGCTGGGAAACAAGAAGTTGTGAGTCCAGGAAAACGTTAAGGCAATGTATGCTCATTTGGAGAGCTGCGGCCAGGAGACCTGTCACGGCATCATATTCAGCTTGGTTGTTGGTGGCAGCACCTAAACACACTCCATCAATGTGGATCAACTCATGTGAAGGGGAATATATTACCCAAGCTGTGGAGGCCAGATTAGGGGACCAGCGGCTTGCACCATCAGCAAAACCGACGTAGCAGGGTGGAACATGTGTGTGAAAGGAGTAAATGGTAGGGGCCGACCGGATAGAGGGGTATCCAGTGGAAATCGTGTAAATGGTGTTAATTTCTTCCAAGGAGGAAGATGGTGGGGGATGACTGTGTCGCTATTGCTGATGAACGGGGGGTACATCAGGCCATGTGTCAATGTGGTGCTCTATAATGGCGGGGTCAAGACCAGGTATTTTGGTATAGGACCAAGCAAAGACATCACGGAATTCTTGGAACAGTTTTTTGTATTCCTCAATCTCATGCTCACTCCAGGAGGCTCCTAATGTAATGATTTCAAGGGCACCCGGTGGGTCAGAGATATCGATGTGGATGACGGGTGAGATATTGACCATGTTACCTTCCTCAAAGGCATTAGGAGTAGGAATAGGATCCTTAAACCAGTCGACTGTAGTAGGAGGGAAATTTTTGGACTCAACCGCGAATTGGGTAGCGGTGGTGGATGAGGTCTCTTCTAGGAGGAAGTGTGAACGATGGTGCATATCTTCCCAGGGGTAATCAGGGGTAGTAAGAGCCTCTAGAATCTCCTCATCATTGCGGAAACTTTGAGTGGTCGAATCGGTTGACGAGGTAGTAGTAGTCGAAGAGATCATAGAAACGGTGTTAATCTCTCCGGATGAGGATGATACGGGAGGGTAGATTTCCTCGATTGTAGGGGGTGCCGTCTCAAGGTCCAAATTGTTCATCTCGTAGAGAGCTGCTCTGTAATCTGGGATATCAGGACAGTGATGTGAGTAGTGGCCGTAAATACCGCATATCGCACAAGGGTGGTTGGTACGTAGTGATTTGTCACGAGGCATGGGGTTTGAGTCGATTTTGACAACCGGGATGTTGGGGTCGTCGTCAAGCATTTGCATGTGTTCCTGTAATGCAGGTAACTGTGGACACTGATGGGTTGGATGGCCTAACTCATCACACAACGAGCATTTAGAAGGAGCACGAAACACGGGGGAAGGTTTAACTGCCTTGGGTGGTGGTACCGCAGTGTATGGTTGTGGGCCTCTGCCCCCAGTGGGCCTGATGAGAGGAGGGGGATTCGTAGATGACGAAGGGGTAGTGATACCGGGTGGTGGTTGAGTAGAAGTAACAATGGGTTGCACCGGTTGCAGGATGACATTTGGTGTCGACAGGGGAACGAGAGGCGAAATGTACCACACGGGTAATCCCGATGTTAACCCGGGGAGACTAAGGGTATCCATAACCGGAGCGCTTACTACACCTGAGGGAGGGAATAGAAAGGGGATTGTGTGGATGGGTGTAACACCAATGTGACTAGGGACCAATGGTGGTTTAGGTAACAAGGATGGTTGATTGTTGGGTGTTTGTGTATTGTGGGAAAGAGTACAGAGGTTAGCGACTTGTGTCTCCGGTGACGGTGGTGGAATGGATTGGAATGTAGAAGTCATCGGCGCGTCGGAGTAAAGTCCGGGTCCCACGGAGGAAACGAACGAGGTAGTTGCACCACAAACAGGTTGTTCAACCATGGGGAGAACATTTTCAGGTGCGGCAGGGGCCTTGGGATCGTAATAGATAAGTTGGTCGACCTTGACCACGCGTCGCTCATGAGGGAACATCATGGTATGAAAAACGGATGAGGCAACAGCCCGCATGGAATACATGTAGCTGCGACCAAGTAAGAGGTTATAATCGAGTTGGGCATTGATGACCTCAATGTCAATGAGCACAGTTTTACCAGCCAGTTGGACGGGGACATTAGCTAAGAGACCTTGGGATTGAGCCGAACGGCCGTCGTAGGCTTGCAACGCAATGGTGGACTGCTGGAGAGTAGGGGATCCCAACTTCTGCCAAACGAATGTGGACATAACGCATGTAGAGGCCCCTTCATCGATGATGCACCGATGGATGACAAGATTCCGAACGAAAACGGAAACTTGGAATGCTAAAGTGGAAGGCAAGCGTGGTTCGGACTGGTCTGAATCGAATGTCATCAGTTGTGAATCATTGGGGTCGATGGCGCCAATGGCAAAGAGTAAAGTCTTGCGCTATGAAGGACATTTTTTAAAGACTTCTAAAGCAGACATGGCTGCAGGAGACTGGGCTAAGTCATCTACAATGTTGTAATTCGACGCAGCACGAGCATTGGGATTATTGTTGATGCAACGAAGTGGGAAGCGAGGTGCTTTAGAAGCGTCATCGAGTGGAGCCGGAGGTATACGTAACGTCTGATCTGTGGGATGAACGTTAGTGTTCTTGTCGGTGGGAGGGGCTTCAGGGGTGGAGCCATATTGGTTCCGGCGGGTTTGGAGGTTGGCATCTATGGATGACATCATCAACAAGTGGTGGGTATCTGAATCGAACATGGGTTGATCAGGAGCGGCATAAGTGATTTGTTGTGGTGGCGTGTTGCCCTGAGGGGGAGCTAACGGCTGAGTGTTCACTACGCATTGGGTTGGAAAGGGGTTTTGCAGCACCAAAGGTTGATGTTGAGGTGGTGGAGGGTTGGGTGGCGGCTGAGGAGCCGCTTGTCCTTGACGATGGGCATCGTCAGTCCAGAGTTGCCGAGCTTGCTCCAAATGTGGGCAAGCATGTGTGTAATGGCCAAAGACCCCGTATATAGAACAAGGATGATTTGTTCTGAGGTTATTGTTTTTGGGCTGCCTGGGATTACGATCCGGAATCCGGTTGGGAGGAGCAGCATTGTCATTATGCGGAGGATTGGGAGGTGGAGGACCTTGATGTTGATGATGGTTGTTTCCACGGTTGCGTCCTCTTCCACGGTTTTGTTGTCCACCGTGGTTGCGCTGGTTGTTTTGCTGCTGGGGCTGATTGTGTTGTGTGTACACTTGCCCTTGAGCAGCGGGAGGATTTTGGTTTGCCGCAGGTGCGAGAGCAGGTTGCGGTGGATAATAAGCTGGTGGGGCTAGAGGTGGTCCAGTTACCTGCTGGGGTTGTTGGTAACCCTGAGCTATTGGAGGTGTTGGGTTAGTTGTCGCCACTTGCTGTGGGTAATACATTGGTTGAGGTGTGGCTAGGGCGGCGTATGCAGGTGGTGCATGACCAAAGCACTGAGGTGGACATGAAGGTCCGTGGGTATGGTGGTGATGTGCCATGGGAGCATATGAATTGGTTGCTCCAGACTGAGATGTATCCTGTGAGAGGTCGGGGCCATGGCTAGAATGTGCAATGAAAAAGGGTTGGGGATACGAGGCCATATGACCAATGATGCCATCTGCGGCATGGGATGCCCCCGGCGCATCGTGTTGGGATGACTCGCCTCGAGGGGCGTCTGGTATAATGGTATACAGATAACCCGATTGGGCGTAAATGAGGTCAAACTGTTGGGCTTTGAGGATGGCCTCTTCTTCAAACTGGGGTCGTTCGGATGCCACATCCTTGGCAATGAGAGGGAGGAGGGATTTTAGAAACCAATCTAAGAAGATACGGTCGTCTAACTTGATTTTGCAGAGGCTTCGGCGTCGACGCCACTCATGAATGTGGTCAGTGATGTGGGTGGCCGTGTTTTGTCTGCAAGACAGTAGGATCTCGACTCCCGCGTCATAGCGGACAGGTAACTGGAAGAACTACAGGAAGGTCGAGGCAAGGGAGGTAAAGGTGGCATGGGTCCCATGGGGCTGCTCGATATACCACTTAGCTGCAGAGCCAGTGAAGGTGCGCTATAACAGACGGAGGCAGACAGAGTTGTCCACTATGGAGTTGGAGGAACACCATAGATGGAAGGACATAATATGGTTCTGGGGGTCCTCACCTACCTTGCCCTCAAACTTAGGGATGTCGGAGGGGAGTTTGGTGGGCATGTGATGCCACGCAGGGTCATGTCTGATAGGATCATTGGTTAGCCTGGCTAAGTCTGGTAAGTTCAGACTCACCATGTATGGTAAACTAGCAAATGGATGTGGCGTAGTGACTGGGACATGACTAGTCATGGTGGTGTGATGTAGGGGTCCAGTAGCTCCTAAGGGTATGCTAGGTATTGAAGGTATGTGTCCTCCAACAGCTGTGGTCTGGTATGGGCCAGTGTTTCCAAGTGCAACATGGGTTACACCGGGGTTAGGAATAGTAGTGGGGATTCCTGGGATATGGGTTGTGGTAGTGAGAGGGGGTGTGACCCCTATGTTGGGCATACCCATAATAGGAGGTAGTCCTGTGTTGGGCATTCCTAAAGGTGGAGTGTCCCCTATATAAGGCATACCTAGGGGGTGGTTGTTGCCATGGATGGCACCGCAGTAGAAGGGTCTGTGGATGTATCTCCTATGGTACTGGTAAAAAGTGGGTTGAATTGTGTTCCAGCCATGTGGTTGGTTGGTAATAACTCGGTAGGGTTTTCGGATTCAGCTTCATAATCAGATGTGAAGTGAGGCGTGTCAGAATCAGATGACTGTATGTTTGATCGATGATGTGTCGAATCAAGGGATAAGGCTCGACGTCGGTGACGTGGAGAGCCAAGTAGACTGAACTCTGGGGGTTCACCCTGAAGACGATGAGAGCGTCTAAAATTCTCAATGGTGAGAAATAAGTTTTTGTGTAAAAATCTTCTGTGTAAGATGGTAATGTATAAAAAACTCAAAACCCTAATGCAACCAAGGGTGCAAAAAGCGGAGTGAAAATAAAGGCTCTCAGGCCAAAAAATCAACCTCAAAAAGCACTTATTATAGCAGCTGTGCTATAATAAGTGGAGGGATGCAAAAAATGGTCAGAGCACCAACAGGCAAACAGCTTCTAGAAAAAAGCGGTGCTACTAGACCAAAGGTGGATTGTATCATGCAAACACCTAACTAAAAGTATTGTGAATCAACAAACGATATTCTCTGCAAGGTGATGAAATCCAAGTCAGACAATATTGAGTGTTGAATCAATGGCTAGATATCCCCCTACCGGGAGGGACACCGGATAATCAATCATAAAGAATGACAACTAGGATACTCCGTTCATGACACGTCCAGAAAAGGTAAATCTGTCGTTTGGTCCTTTTACCACAATACCCCCATACAGGGATATCCCGAGAACTGCGAATGGTAGCCTTCAATTACTGAATGGATTTCGGTATTCCACTCAGGCTTCCGGAACCATCCTCGCGACTTCAACCCTCCTAGGGGAGAGGTGTTAGGAACCTATCATCAACCCTTCTCTTTACTATGCTAGTATATTGTTGTTGGACGCATATGCTTTGTAAGTAGTCCCGTAGTATTTGTTGATCCGTAGTTTATATTAGCCCATAGTATTGAACCATAGTATTGGACGCATATGATTTGTAAGTCGTCCTGTAGTATTATATGTCCCATGGTTTTGACTCATAGTATTGGGCATAGACTTAGTATATAAGTGTGGGTTGAGGTCATTGAAGGCACCGTGAAGTTAATTGTATTGAGCTTGCCCCCTCGAAGTGGCCCGTGATCAATATAAAAACGATTTTGTTCTATTATTTCTGATATCTCGTGTATTTGCATTAATTAATTATTGCAGGTACATCACATCTGGTATCAGAACACTTTCTGTGGCACAAGTGGGAAATTTTTTTTTTTTTTTGGGCGGCGACTTTCAGATCAATTTCTGAAAATTTTTGCACAAAATCAGAAGAAACCGATTGGATATCTGAATTCCTCTTTCAAAAATACGCAGTTTCAAAAAAAAATCATCTCATTTGGAGTTCTAAAAATGGAGATATCGCGGATTTAAAATCAGCAATTTTTCAGAATTTCGGTGACGGCCGCGGAAATTGCGGCGAGAAAATCTTTTGACCGAGTGCCCAGATTTCTATTCCACTTTCATGGGTAGAAACAGAGTGGTTGTTCCAGTTCCGGAAACATGCTATAATAGCTATTCTGAGCAATATAAATCCAGTTTTTGAACATTGGGTGGAATTTCTGACCAAATTTTTTTCTGTTGTAGGTTCGGATCTGGGAATAATCCCTATCCGCTTCACTGTGGGAAGTACTTGGGCATAAGCCCTAAAACTCATTGTGAGGAGTACCACAGGAACCCCGAAGTAGCTGGCCATTGAGAGGACCTGCCAAGCAAAAAGGGCAACGACCCCTACCTGATTGACTAGTTCCTACCCGTGAGGTAAACCAAGAGCTGTCGTTTGTGGCAAAGCGGTTATAAGTTTTACCTGAGCCGTGGAGTGAGGGGTTCTGCCCCAATACGCAAGCCGTCAGACAGCATTGGTGGCCGAGTGAAAACCCTGAAATGTTAGGAAGCCGCACATACCTGGGGTCCATATCTACTTTCAGCTGAACTATTGCCGATCACTGCTGCGTCGTTTCAGATCCATTTTACAAGTCGTTCCAGATCCAGCCGTTCGGCGTTGTTCCAGATTCCTTCTGAGCCGTAACCGCTCCAGTCTGTTAAAAAAAAAAAAAAAAAAATCAGAGCCGTAGCCGCTCGAGTCTGGAAAGAAAAAACATAGTTTTCTCCATATATCCCTTGTTTTACCTCTATTTCCCTTGAAATTTTCAGGGAACCCCTGTCATTCCATTCTGCATATTTCATTCCTGAGGACCCTATCCTCAATTCGCCTTCCTACAGCCCGAAATCTCACATTTGTCGATTTTTAGGGTTTGCCATAACTTCTTCAAATTTCACCCAATCACCTTCAAATTTTACCACAGAGTTCCTTTCTGAATTCTGCTTCTTTGTTCCCCTCTGTCAAATTTTCCCATTCTTTCACCCTGCTTCTGAAATCCTCATTTTTGCTTCCCTGTCTATCCAACAGTGTCCAAAACCTAGTCAAACCCCAATTACCCTTCTGATTTTTTCCCAAATCCAAATTTTCCCTTACTGAAGTAGTTCCTGTTTTTGTTTTCCTACCCAGTCAAAAAAAAAAAAAAAAACCTAGTTACGGTTGTCACCCGTGCAGGAGTACACACCATGGAGGAGGCACTTGCAGCGATCCAAACCAAACTCCAAGATCTGGATGAAAAATTTCTCAGCCTCCATCTTCAGCATTCAGCCATGAACAATACCAGACAGCCAGAATCTTTTGCAGCCACCGGGTTCTTTGCTTCTAGCAATTTTCGTGGGCCGAAGCTTGATTTTCCTCGCTTCAATGGTACTGATCCGACTGGATGGATATACCGAGCAGAACAATATTTCAGTCTACATAATACTTTTGATGTTCAGAAAGTTCCACTTGCATCCTTTCATTTGGAACAGGAAGCCCTTCAATGGTACCGTTGGTACATCAAAGCTCATCCCGAGCCAAAGTGGACAGATTTTTGCCAACTCATTTTGCCACGATTTGGTCCTAGTGCTTTTGACGACTTCACAGGAGCACTCACTAAACTTCACCAAACTGGCACAGTGAGAGAGTATCAGATGGAATTTGAGAAACTAGCCAATCACACAGAAGGATTGTTTGATGAATTCTACAGGAGTTGTTTTATCAGTGGTCTCAAGGATGAAATCCGCTCAGAGGTCCAAATGTTTTGTCCCAACACAATGATGGAAGTCCTAGGGTTGGCTAAGTTGGCGAAGGACAAGATCGCAGCTCAACAACGCTCCAAACCCACCTTTGTTCCCTTCAGAAATATGGGTTCCCAACGACCTCCCATCACTCCTGCTCCTCAACCAACTCCTATCAAGCATTTGTTTGAAATAGAAATGCAGGCACGCCGAGAAAAAGGACTTTGCTATAATTGTGATGAGAAATTCACTCGGGGACATAGATGTGTTCAACAAAAGCTCTATATCTTGGATGTGGATTCTCTGCCTGCCTTAGAACTTGGTGAAGAAGCTACAGATACAGTAGATGATCCGGTCGACATGCAACACCCGTCTGTTGACACCCCATCTCAGGACGACCCACCCGAGATCTCTCTCCATGCTGTAACTGGCGTCACCACCCCACAAACAATGCGGGTCAGGGGATACTTCAAGAAGCTCCCTCTTACCATACTCATTGATTCTGGAAGCACTCATAACTTCATTGACCCTTGAATTGCCAAACAGGCTGATTGTTTTATCCATCCTTGCTCCAACTTTGAAGTCATGGTTGCCAATGGGGGCACCTTACCTTGCAAGGGGAAGTGTCACAATGTGCGTATCTCTATGGAAGATTATAACCTATGCTCCGACATGTTTTCCTTGTCCTTAGGCGGATGTGATATGGTTTTGGGCGTTCAATGGTTACGCACACTTGGCCATCTTATGGGATTTTGCTAAACTCTGGATGCAGTTTAACGTCAATGGGGCACAACAAAAATTTCGGGGCTTACAACCAGGGTCTCTCTGCATCATCAGTTCACATCGCCTGGAAAAAATCCTTAAGAAGAATTCACATGGTGTCATCGCTCAGCTCAATTCCATTCAGATGCACCCATCAACAGTCTCCACTACTTCCTTGGATAGATATGCAGGTATCTTTGCTGAACCAATGAGCTTTTTGCCTTCAAGAGACCTTTCCAGTAAGAATGTAACCACATCTACCTCTCAGCAGGAAATGATGGCTATTTTGCATACAGTACATAAGTGGCAGCCATACCTATTAGGCAACTATTTCTGCATCAAGACTGATCTCCCGAGTCTGGAAATTTTCTGGAACAATGGGTCTCCTCCCCAACACACCTGCAATGGGTTATCCCTATGTGATTACATTCAAGAAGGGTAAGGACAATATGGTGGAAGATGCTCCTTCTCGCACAATTGATGACCCAGTTTCTCTTACAGCTCTTTCTCTGCTTGTTCCAAATTGGTTGCCATATGTTCAACAGGGCTATCTCTTCTATGATCTCCATGCTTCTTCATCAACAGGGCACTCTGGGTTCTGCAAAATGTATGACCAGGAACAATGTAACTTCTTTTGGCTGGGACTAAAAATGACAATTCAACAGCTGGTGGCTAACGATGATACTTTCCAAGTCAACAAGGGGGAACCGACACTCCTTTCAGGATTGATCAAACCCTTGCCCATCACTACACAGCTTTGGCCAACTATTTCTATGGATTTCCTAGCAGCACTCTGGGGGTACAATACCACATCTGAAAGGACACCATATGAAGCAGTCTATGGACAAACACCGCCAGTTCTTCTTCCATACACCCTTACCAGCTCCCCAGTTCAGGAAATTGACTCGGTTCTTCGAAACCGCGATCAGATTCTTCTCATTCTGCAGGACAATCTTCACATGGCCAGAATTCGCCTGAAACAACAAGCCAATCATCACCGTTCTGAGCGCATTTTCCACGCAGCTGACAGGGTTCTTCTTCATCTACAGCCTTCCAAGCAATCCTCCTTGACACTCCAAAGGCGTCAGTGGCCCGAAATGCAAACCAAGGATGCTATCGGGGAACCACTCCTTCAGATTCTGCAGCAATTTCTCCAACCAAAGCTTTGAGGACAAAGCTTTTTCTAAGGGAGAGGGGATGTTAGGAACCTATGTCAACCCTTCTCTTTACTATGCTAGTATATTGTTGTTGGACGCATATGCTTTGTAAGTCGTCCCGTAGTATTTGTCGATCCATAGTTTATATTAGCCCATAATATTGACCCATAGTATTGGACGCATATGCTTTGTAAGTCGTCCTGTAGTATTATATGTCCCATGGTTTTGACTCATAGTATTGGGCATAGACTTAGTATATAAGTGTGTGTTGAGGTCATTGAAGGCATCGTGAAGTTAATTGTATTGAGCTTGCTCAAAGGAGGTTGCCCCCTCGAAGTGGCCCGTGATCAATATAAAAGCGATTATGTTCTATTATTTCTGATATCTCGTGTATTTGCATTAATTAATTATTGCAGGTACATCACAAGAGGCCTTCCGATAAACTGGTTATGACCGTGCCAAAAAATACTAGGAGATTTTGGTTCCCTAATGGACAACAGCTATATCTCAAATGTAATAACTGAGGGGTGTTATTGGAACACCTATCCCCTCAATACTACCTAGCTACAAAGTTCTTTTAAGTGCTCCCCAAGTGGGGTTAAAAGTTGGTTGAAGTTAGGGTAAATTTTAAGGCTCAGTTTAAATTATGTATTTGAGTGGGTGCACGTGTGGTATTTTAAACTGAAATTGAAAAAGTAAATGCTTTGCAGAAAATATTCAAAAAAGAAAGGATCTTTTGAAATAGTAAAGCAAATAATATGACTTTTTCAAGAAATGAATGGATTTCTTTTAAAATTTGCTATGGGCAAAATATCAAGGAAGTAAACAGTAAAAATTTTAATCTAGATAAAATGCAAAATAAATCATTCTTTCAATTTCTGAAAATTTTTAAAAAGACTTTTTCAAAGGTGCATTCTAAATAGTAAAATTTTTCTATTGCTGTAAAAAATGCAGGAATTTTAATACTGTAAAATGTGCTATGTGGGCAGAAAATACAGTAAAAAATTAATTTTTTAAACGGATTGTCCGAATGGAAAAAATTGGCATCGCGGGTTTTGACAGAACAGTCGCGATGGACCACGCGGGTTTCTGTCACACAGTCGCGATGGGCAGCGCGGGTTTCAACCGCGAAGCCGCGATGTGAAGCGCGGGATTTCGTCACACAGTCGCGATGTGCAGCGCGGAAAATGTCCGTGAAGCCGCGATGTGCAGCGCACAAATGGGCCGCGAAGCCACAGTGAGCCGCGCGGAAAAAGGCCACGCAGTCGCGATGAGCCGCGCGACTATTGGGAAAAAAGCCGCAAGGCGAAAGCCGTACACGGACGCCGAAAAACGAACCCGAAAATTGAAAATTTCAGGCTGTTAATGGCATTAAAATGGGCCAAGATCTAGAACAGCAATGGATCTGCTGTCTAGGGTGGCAGATCTATGAATTAAACTGTCTAATACTAACAAAAACTAAGATCTAAAGCAAAAGTGAGATCTAGAAATTCGAAAGCAATGGAGTCGCCAAAAACTGTTGGCTTAGTTTTGCAACCAAGCTTAGTGCCATGGGCACCTGCTAACTAGTAGCAGCAGTCTCAAATATTAAAGCAAAAACAATTGTAAATCTAAAACTAAAACTAAACTAGCATGTGCATATCAGAATAAACTTTTGAATTGAAAGCAAGAACAAGAAATAGAAAAAATAACTTTGTATTGAAAATGGGGGCAAGCAAGTGCTTGCAATAATAATACCTCCAAGTGATGAAGGTTGTTGAGTAGCTCCAAGGATGAGCAGCTCCAAACTCCAAAGGGTCCCTTCTCCAAGGTAGCTACAATGGCCAAAAGCTCATGGGAGATTTTGGCAGCATGAGGATAGGAAGATGGATGGATGTAAAGTGAGGAGCCCCTACCACCTTTTTATAGTTTTTGGTGGTGGGGAATACCATTATGGTTTTGTGGAAACCAATGGTATTGACCAACATGGTTTAGGTACCTTTTCCCAACTTTTTTCTTTTTTGAATATTTTGAATATTTTTATTCCCTTTTTAATATTTTTGGGAATTTTGGACCATTTTTTAGGGTTTTTATGCTTTTTGAGGAAAAATAATCATTTTGAGTGGGAAAATGGGTGTATTAAGATCTTTTGGTGGCTTTAGAGGCTCAAATGGTGGAAAAGTGGACAAATGGGTCATGTGAATAAGGAAATGAGCTAGTGAGCACTTTTTAGATGTTAACACGCATCTCAAGCCAACCGACGCACCCACACTCTGTGTGCCTTGAGCGAGCTTCCCCTTCTAGGTGGGTGTGCATCCCATCTCTTGGAGACACTCCCCTCACTTTCCAGACCAACATTCTTATGCCCACATTGTTTCACTTTTCGATGCCCTAATGCAAGAGGAGTCTACACAAAACCCTTTCTCAAAACTCACCACATGAACAACATGGATTTAAATGAAAAAATCCACAACTATGATGTAATATCTTGTATTCAAAACTTGCACAAATGCTTACAAACTTTAATAAATTTGATTAAATAATATTATACAATCTGTAGGACTGATGAACAACAATACAAATAGGTTACATTGATAAGCAATAACATGTGACAACTTCTTTTTAAAATGCAAACTGTAATCTACATCTTGCAACCTTCAATGTGCAAACTATTCCAATATTCAACAATGGATTGTTGTCTTCATCTATGATCAAGACACCTTCAAACCTGCAACAACATTGGTTTCCATCTTTTCATGAAGAAAATACCACGCCCCCTTCACCACAAACTGCCAAAAAAATCCTCTATTTTTTTCACCACCAAAAAATATTCAATACCACTCTTTGCCTTCCTTCAAATCTGATTTTTTTCTCCTTTGAAAAGGCTATTCTCATGTAATTGGAAAGGCTGCTCCAATAATTAGAAAAAAACATTAAATCCTTCCAGAAATCTGATTTTTTCCTCCTTTGAAAAGACTACACGATGTAACTGAAAAGGTTGCTCCAACAATTAGAAAAAACATTAAATTCTCCATGATGCATTCATAACTCCAAAAAATCCATGCCATGTTTTCCTTTTGCTTTTCAGACTTTAAAAATGCACTCCTAGACATAATCTCCTACTACATCATTTGCAACAAAAATTAGACCAATTATTTAAATTTAATTTTTGTCCTAATATTTTCAACTTATTTCTCAAAACATTATTCAAACCAAAACAACATCAAAATTTAATATTTGTTTGGTTGATGCAATATTGCGTGACGCACCTACATCATGCCCTCATGGCTCACACTTGGCGTGCTCCTAGGCTCTCCCTCCAAGCTCCCAAGTCATGCTACTTATAGGCACGTGAACTCAAGTCATTGTCGAGACCACTAAAGTGTCTTACCGAACCCGCTTTTCTGCTTAAGCTTTTCACATTCGCATGAGTGTGTCTACGGGATTCCAAGTTGGCTTTCCAAGTTCCCGTGCCGCAGATTTCCCGTGGGTGGAGACTAGCCCAGGTACCTCTCACCAAGGTCGTTGCATCCTCCCCCACTCTAAACTGTTGCCACCCTCGGCAAAGTCTCCAAGCTGCCTATTGCACTTGGAAACTATTGCTACTGCCACCTACTGCAGCAACCGAGCCTTCCTAAGAAGCCTCAAAACCGTTCAACCATTGCACCCATCCAACCTACTACCGCATCAGTACGTTGTCATCTTGTCATGCCATTGTTAATTACATGGTCTCATGTGCCAAAGTGATTGGGTATCTAATCCAATCATCCCGTCCAATGCCACGAGAATGAACCCTCATGCTTAAGATAGCCAACTTCCCTCTACATTTCGGTCATCCATGCAAGTTTGCTAAACCAAGGCAAAGTCACCACCTTTTCCTCAAAACTGTCTAAGGCACCCATACTCGGCACCAAGCTCATCCATCCAATTGTCTTGGTTCTTCAAACTTACTTCTGCGTTGGTACTCGATCTCACCTGATCCTCTTCCCTTCGCATGTTTAGTCTATTCGCACAACACCCCTTGGTCAAGAAGACAAGGTCGTCTTTCTTGCCTCAAGTCATCACCAAAGGGACCACTCTCACCTCAGTTTTCCACTGCTTCCCTTCCCGACTTGCTCCCCAAGTCCTCAAGGACTGTAACAAGTCACTCTCCTTCTGCCAAGGCCATGCGAAGTAGAAACGTGCAAAACCATTGCAAGGTCTTACAACTTACACTTCTACCGCATCGGAACAATGCATCAAAGAGTTTGGTTGGGTTGAGTTCCTACTGCACTCCTCAACCCTCAAGCCACGAACTATCACCTCCACGATCCTTAATGTGGAGAAACAACAAGCTAGTCCTCATGACATGTTTCCCATAGTAAACCATTTGAAGCCTACCTAGAATGATGAACAAGCTAGAGAATCTCCACCACAACTTGGTTCACTATTGTTGTCTTTCCCAAGGAGAGGATCATTGCTCCTTAAGCATGTTAAGTCACTATCCGCAACTCAACACATCAGGCACCTTCTAAACATCCAAGGCGTCACTACCTCTCTTGTTGAATTTTGGGTGCACCAAGTCTTGGGCACACTTCCTGTCAAAGCACGTAGCATGTCGGGATGAACTTTGTGGTGTCTCGATCACACTACATTCTAGGACTCTTCCGATGCCACTTCTTGAATGTTTCACGTGCCTTCCAAAATCGCTCATACTTGACTCTTGTTGCCTTATGCACCAAGTCTTCCAAGTTGTGCCTCCAGTTCTCCTCAACAGACGCACCACTTAATTGTTTCCCTGCAAATCTAGCATCCTGTTGAATCTTCCATAAGGATTCCTCCACGCAGACCTCACGCTCTGCACAAGTAGCATGCTATCTACTTGCATCCTACACTCTTTATCACCTTGCCAAGTGCATTCCATTGCACTTAAGCATGAACCAGAATTTTTCCACCAAGTCTGGCACCTCTCCGAGGTCTGTCCAAACACGTGCCTCACTATGTCTACCAAAGAGCATGCCACACCAAGTCTAGAGGATGTGTCTCTCTATGAATCTTCAATATTTTGTAATCCTGGGCACAAACTTGCGACCATCTCTTTCCCAAACAAGCATACCCACATCTTGGACACTTGTGAAGAGTGATTCCTTGGGGAACCCAACAATCCTATTGCTTGCTCTCGACTCCAATGCCTCTGCCACAAGGTGCGTCTTCACCTAAGTATCCTACCGAGAATACCCAGAAACATGCTCCCTCATACTATCAAGAGGTCCAACTTGCTAAGGTCCATCAAAGTGATACCACCGCCTCTTCCTTCTACGTGCATCCACTGTTAGGAAACCTTCCCGAGGCACTACGTTTCCCCTTATGCGAAGACAAAACTTCACTTACTCAATATTGGGCACACATCCATTGAAGTGTGTCAGGTGCACTTCCACTGAAGTGTGCCGACTGTCGGGCACCCTTCTATTGAATCCATCAGGAGTTCTCAATCTCGGTTCACTGACTCCTCCAAACCTACCTGAGCTACCTCATTGCGTTGGGCGCACTAGGCACTCTTATCGGTTTGCGTTCTGCCTTAACCTTCTAATGCTTCACTCTTCTCACTGAATTTGGAGATCTATGTTGGAAAAACAGGATCGCAGAGCAATAACAATAAACAAGATGCAAATATAAATCACATAAAACACATTACAAGAGAGACACCAATATAACGTGGTTCACCCAAGATGGGCTACGTTCACACAGCAATTGCCACTCCTTATTATTATACCATCCAACAAATGAAGAGATACAACCTGCAACACATTCGCTACAACTTCCTCTTCACTCTCTCTTAGTTTCTCTTGCACAATCATAAAGATTGTTACAATGCTATAATACATTACACAACCTTATTACAATGTCTTCCTTTTAAAGGGAATTACTATGGGAAAATACTATGGGATACCCAATACCATGGGCCCGTAAACTGTTGGCCAACAAAACAACCCATAAAATTTCTTTCGGGGGTGCTGCCCCTAAATTCTTGCCTCGTGGGGGGGGCGATGCCCCCCCACACCCCCTTGCTGGGATGAGTGTACAGTCCACCTGCATATAATATAAAACTAGGGTACAAACATGGATGAAAACAACATCTATGAATTAAGAAGATCAAGCTCCACAACCAACAATCTAGGCACGTCTCACCCATGCAACCCTGCTTACGAGTGCCTCACCTCATGGGAACCCATTTTCCGATGGTTATTGTGTTTCGAGCGCACTCCTGCTAAGCGAGCTATGTTCTAGGCACTCCACTGCCGGTGCACCTCCCAGTACCACTGTATCGACAAACCTTCTGAACTATCTCTGTGTATTGGTTGCACCCTTGATAGGTGCATTGAGTGCCGTGTGCACCACTTCCTAGGCACTCCTCTACCGATGCAAAGATTGCTTCCAACACCTTGCTACTGCATGATCCATGCACTTCTCTGTCAGTTCACGCTATAACACCCGGTGTTCTGCCGAAGCGTCCCCACAAACCCATCACCTTTACTTCAGTTCAAACTTCACTTTTGGGCGCACTTCACCCACACAACACCCCTTCCAAGCACCTTACTCCTGGGCACCTATTTGCCAAGTTATTCTGTTGTCGAGTGCCACACCTCTGGGCGCACTCGTTTCAGACCGCACCTTTGTTTGCGCACCATGTTCCTTGTCGAGTGCACTGCTGCCCCAGTGCGACCAACCTACCGACATGCTCACAACTCCTGGGTCCAACACTTCCGGTAACCTTCTCTGCATCGTCGTGAAGAGCATTCCCCAAAAAATTAGCTTAGCTTTGATACCATATGTCATGGCCCTACCGGTTCGTCATGTAAGCCTAAGCTTCGTTCCTCCTGACAGGTCGTGCGACACTGCCCAAAACTCCCCCAGCTGATGGCAAGACCAACCCACATTGGGAGCCCGACAAACTACAACTACTTCCCAAGGAACACTTAACACTTAGTCTTGTGCAATTGTTATCTTACTTAGCCAATTATTCAGTTAACATGTTATCCACAACACTTAGCCGGATTTACACACTTAGCCACAATGTACAACAGACATAAGAATATGAAGGTGGCACCCCAAGATGGGTGTGCCTAAAACCTTTCATAAACATAGCATAGATTACATGAGTACAATCAAAACAGGTGCGCCCAAACTAGCTGCCAACTCGGGAGAGCGCCCAACTAGTGACTCTCACAAGAAACCCCAAGAATTAGCTTGCACACTCTTCCAATTTCCATGTTTCTTCTTGACGCTACCACAAGATCGCCACCTGCGGCTTTCTATCTCTACCTCCACAGTCATCCAAGTCCATGCACTATGCCAGTTTGCCCTTAGGAGACTGCACCTACTCTAACACTGCGATGAGGTCTTAATTGGTTTCCTGCGTCGTGTTCCTTTGCTCGAAATTAGACTCCTACCTCAGACTTCGTCTTGCCAAGATTCGTGCTTGACTGCTGAAGAATTGTAGCCTACTGTGCGCAACACCCTGCCTATTAGGGTTAACCTTGACTTGGGAATGAGCAAGGATGTATTTGCATGTAAAGAACCCTATTTATAGGGTTGGATTCCTCCATTGTATGGTGCCAATGTGAGCAGGAGAGATGCTCTTGGTGGCCTTGGCCTAATTTGGCGAGGGACCAATAATAGATATATTATTGATGATTCATTTTTCCCTACGAGGTTTTCAAGGATAAATCTTGTGTTGCTATTTTGTTTGCTTGTATTTACCTTTAATTTTCTCTCCCATGTCTTATTGTTAACATTGCCTATGCCAAGACAATGGTGCTTTGTTGGGCGCCTCCCCATTGGAGTTAGACACTTCTACCGATCTGAACTGTCCACCTTAGATCTGCTTTCTTGCCACCACTTGCTCTACATACTTATAGTCGTTTTCCCCCTTGCCACGGGTGTGCTCCCTTCATGAGACGACTAGACAATGCATTGCATGGTGTCCACATTGCGGATGGGAAAGTCCACGGGTCCACACCTCCCAAGCCAACCGACACACTTGCACTCTCTGTGCCTTGGGGGCGAGTTGCGCCTTTCGGGTGGGTGTGTGTCCCATCTCTTGGCAACACTCCCCTTGCTTTTCTGACCAATGTTCTTGTGCTCACATCGTTCTGCTTGTCGACGCCCTTACGTCTCACACTTGGTGTGCTTCCAAGCTCTCACGTCGAGATCCCAAGTTGTTCTACTCATAGGCTCTTCAACTAAAGCCATTGGCGAGACCACCTAAGTGTCTTGCTGGACCGGCTTGCCTGCTCAAGCATTTTGCATGCCCATGGGTGCATCTACAGGATTCCAAGTTGGGTTGCCAAGCCCTCCATGGTGTCTTGGGCCAAGCCCCCATGCCAAGCTTGCCCTCAAGTGGAGACTAGCCGAGGTGCCTCTCACCAAGGCCATTACACATTGCTGTCCATTGCACAGAGGAAGGAAGCCAGCTCGCATATAAGATAAAAGCCCTTAATCGTTTGAAAGCATGAGTGGTTTAGTTGTTAAAAAAGGGGGCTTATATATATATATATATAACGTGTGCTCTGCATTCCTTTGTGAAGGCGGATAGGAAGCTGATCTGAGTGATTTATTTTTCATCATTGACTCTAAAAATCAATCACTCATCTTGAAAGCACTTTCATTACTTCGTTCAACAGTATTCAGAGCAGCACGTGCCTAATTGTTTAATAAACAATGCACTCGAGGTTGGGTACATAGAAATTGAGAACTTGAGACGTTGAAGATGTGAATGATAATCTTATTGCAATGTTAAACGAGCTTGAATTTCAGGATTGACTTGTATTTTGTGAATCGCTAAACCATGTGTGTCAATTATCATTTTTTAAAGGAATCCATGCTTCTGTATCATTTGGTCTAGGTCCCGGAGTTCATACAAGAAAAGGAAAGTTCAGAGAAGATAACAAAGGAAGCAATGAAACTATCACTATTGCCAGGAAATGACAATTTGGAGCGTAAATAAGTGTTTAGATGGCTACGAATAATTGCGCCAATGGCTAGGAAAACGAGGAGTAATAACTAAGAGTTGCAAAAATAGTTCAATGAACACTAGATAGCTAAAACAAGGTCACGTGAATCAATGTTGTGTTCTTGTCGTACGAGTATAGAACATAAACATTACTCCCATTGCTCAAACATTTTCTTTCATCAATACTATGTGTAACATTGGCGCCTTGCATATAGAAAGATTAGTGTAAACAAGAATTACGCTTGGGGAAGAATACTTGGACAAAGCGATGAATTACGTGGTGAACAAATGTATTCCTGGAAATATTTAAAAACAAGAAGCGACAACTCATTTTCATCGAAGATTTTTCCCACGAAGGGTATGGCAAGAGAGAGCTTAGAGTTCATTTTTTTATTGTCATTCTTCATTTATTTCTTTCTTGCAGGGTTTTGACGTTTCCCTTTGTCTACTAGCTCAGACCGTTTTCTAACATAATCCTTTTTATGGAATTGTTTCCTGAACTTGTTCTTGTGACCTTTATGAGAGTTATGCTTGTAGGCTTTGTCAGGGTGATACCTTGGTGCACTAGTATAGAATCCTTTTTTTCTTGGACTTACAATGACAAGATTCTTTTCCAAAATGTCCTCTATTATAAGCACCACAACCCCTATCAGGAATCTTAGCGACATCTTTACAGAAGCTAGGGGAATACATAGACTGGTGCCACTTAAAATCTTTAACTACTCTCCTTTCTAGGCAATGTTCTTGCCATGATTCCATTATGTAGGCATGTAGCTGTGCCAAGGAGAGTCCTCCAAGGTTTATCTTTTTATCTTTTAAGAATTGTTCCACTGCATCTGAAACATGATCGGGAAAGCTTCTGAGGTAATGCTTCAAATAAGCTGGTTCGCCATATTTTCCCGAAGAGATAAGAAGATTTTGCATAGAGCGGAAATATTTTTCACTCTGGATTAAGTCACAAATTCGTGCAGACATGAACAAAGAGGCTAAGTCTTCATAGTCTTCTTTATCATAACGACCATAGAATTCTTTACCAAGAGCATGCAGTATCTGCTAATCTGCATCATTGGCATTCATTATCTCATCCTTTGCTTCTTGTGGTAGCCACCGCCACCATTCATGTGCTAAACCAAATAATCCAGCTATTAGCTGTAAGGCTAATTGTTGACCAGTGATATTTGAATCTTGAGTTCTTTTATACAAAACCCACTGACCAAGAAGTTGTATGGCCAACTTAATTTATGCCCTTGACTGACATTGGATATTCAAAATAGGTTGTTCGAGCATTTGTGACATTAGGTTATTTATTCCAAAATGGAATTTATGAGAAGGAGCAGAAGAGGCATCTTGCATATCAATATCAAATGTAGGAGGAGAGGACCAGTTAGAGAGAAAGACCCACTCTCATGGCTAACCCTAAATTAGCTTGGGTATTGTCTATGTGAGGGGGGAAGGCAAACATAGCCAAGTATTTTTCAAGTAATGCCTTGGGCATTTTATAGAATTCGGAGACTACACTTTGAATTTCTTAAAATTCTTTCTCATTTTGTCCAAAATCAAACTCTGGTTTATTATCCCCATCTTGGACACTCATCATACCAAAAGAGTAGCTTTTAGAGTGTTGCCTATGAAGTCCTTTCAGTGCAAGATCCAATGCTTCCTGGCTAACTGAGCCAATTTTCTTTTTCAATTCTTGGGTTTTTGTTAATAACTTACCCAAGACATCCAACCTTTTTCCTAACTTGTCAGTGGCTATTGTAATTGTGGATTTTATTTATTTTGTATCATGCAACAAATGATCCAGAATGTCTAACTTTGTTTGGAGCAATTAAATCCTATCTTTCTCTTCTTTCACGGTCTTTTTCAACTGAATGATATCAAGAGCCATATCATCCAGATTCTGAGCAGTAAGCTGTTGCTACAAGTTCCCATAGTTGGCAAGCTTAATTTCATCAGAGACAGTTTATGTTGGGGCAGATGACTTATGGGGCAATAATTATTTTTTAACTTGGCCATTAAGTGAAAACTGTCTAAAGGGAACATCTGGAAGATTTATTCTAGGGATGTAAGACTTATCACCTTTAGTTGAGGTGACTTCCATGCCAAGGCCAATGCGGGGAAAAAATGAAAACATACTAAGACTCGAGGTTTCTCTGCTTTATTATGCTACAGCCTTTGGAGTATCTTTCTACAAGCAGGACAGATTGAATGTTGTCATTTATGTTCAGTTTCATGTACTCCAGAAACGGAAGGCTGATATAGAATAGAGGAAGAGGACTCATGCCAAAGAGGCTGAGACTAAGACTGTAATATCCGTATCTGGATATTATAGAAGAATCCCGTATCCGGGTCATGGAAGAAGATGTTCCATCTTCGAATAAGATAAATAACTATATATATACATATATAGATAAAATACGAATGGATAGATGATGATAAGATATTACAATGAGGCTCGCATTTATAGGCTTGAGCATGCATAGTGAAGGGTTATGCCCTTTCACTTTAGTAATTAATACATTATTGTTTATAATTAATATATTATTTTATTGCGCCGAGAGGCACTCTACAGCCCAGTATGAGGGAGATCTTGTAACATGTGAGTGTTTGTCGAGTAACAAAATAATACAAAGTAAACAAAATAGAATAATACAAAGTAAAAAGTAATAAATATTATGTCGGCCATAAACAAAAAAGAATAATACAAAGTAAAAAGTAAATATGAGGGAGATCTTGTAACGTTACTTTGATCTTGTAAAGTAAATTTGATCCCTTTCGGTGCTTGATAGAGCCTAGGATTTTTATATGTTCATTATTGCACCAAGAGAAAGCGAGATGCTTTACAGTCCAGTATGGGGGAGATATTGTAACGTTTGTTCCTAACAAAAAATTAAAAAATAATTAAAAAAATCATGTCGGCCCATAAAATAAAAAATTATGGAAAATATTTAAAAAAATTCCATGTTGGCTCATAAAATAAAATATTATGAAAGGTAATTAAAAAATCGAATAAAATAAAAATTTAAAACTTAAACCCGGATCTATCAATCAAGAGAGATCAAATTTCTCGAGTTTAAATTTTAAAAAAGAAATACACCTCAAGAAATTGGATCCCTCTCGGTGCTTGATAGATATGGGTTTAAGATGGATCTATGCCGGTATTTGTTACATTGGCTCTCTCTTAGAAAGGCTTTGTCCTCAAAGCCTTATAATGTTGTCGCATCATTCCTTGTGACGTCGTAGCTGATGAAACATGTCGATACGAACTTCTGAGTGTAGAGCATAACTTCTGATATGTTGACAAATCAATCCATCCCAAATTGATTTGTTGTTGACTGTTGGGATTCCCTACTGATCTGTCGTCAGGAGCTTTGATCACATTAGTACCATTATCTTTCGACAATTCCCACTTTTTAGGATACTAGTTTATATGGTTGGGGTGTCGATAAAGAATTTTCACAATGTTATTTTCTTTTACGAACGTCATCATTTGAGCATTGATATGTGCTGGACGTTGTATTTTCATTCCTTGAGTTTTTAATGTTTCGTTTTGTATCTTTTCCAACTTGTTTTCTAATTGTATGTTATCAATTTTAAACTTTTTAACTAATTCTACTTGCGATTTCTTGTCATCTTCGGACTTCTTAAGTTTCTCCTTAAGATCTTCGTTATGATTTCTGATGCAGTTATTTTCTTCTTGTTGGTCTAAAAGTTTTCCTTCAATGTCTTCAGTAGAATCTTCTACCTTCTAACTATTTTTCAGCTTCTTAATTTTTGTGACTAATGTCTTGTTATGGTTCTTTAATCTGAAAATTCCTTTGGTGTTATTTGATAACGTGCTTTTGACATCTGTAATCTTCAACCTGTGCGTATTTTTAGTGTCGTACTCTTTCTGCTGGAGTTCACTAATCTGTTGCTGAAGGCGGTAATTCTATGTTTCTAGATGTCTTACTTTCGTATGAATGTGCCTGATTTCGTCATCTTTCTCCTTGATGATTTTGTTTAAATGTTTTATTTCTTCTTCTAAATCATTATTGCTTCTATAAGGTGATTCTTTGACTTTTTTTATTTTTTTATTTTGTCTTCAAGGTTTTGATTGTGAACATTCAAACATGAGATTTATTTATCCTTATCTAATAACCTTTTCTGGAGCTCTCGCTTTTGATCTTCTAAACTACGATTCTCATGTTCTGTTAAACGATTTCGCAATTCTTGCTTCATGATCTTGAATTGAAGCTCTTCGTTGGTAGCTTTATTTTTCTCTAACTCGTCCAATGCTGCTTGTAACTGTGACTTCATTTATGAATGTGTAGGTGTCATTGTTTGCGATTATGTCTTTTTTCTTCTTTGATGAGCCTTCTTTTGACTTTGACTTCTTCGTCGAGTCTTCCTTTGACTGACTTCTTCGGCAATAGATAGTCTCCACTAGATCTTGACTTCTTGTCTTATTTGATGTTGTCTTGTTTTCTTTGATTTCTTCTTTGGATTTTTTCTTTCTTTGATTTTGTTGTCTTCTTATTAGGTTAAATAACCTTTTTTTTTTAATAAATGTAATAATTTTTTACAATTATTAAATTGACAGAAAATTATTATTATTAAGTCTAATAATAATTTTAATATAATTATTAATAATTATTATATAATAATATATATAATGATTATTTATTTATTGTAATAATAATTATAATTTGTTTATTAACCCTTTTTTTTAGGGTTGACGTGGATGGGACTGGGGGAGCGCAGCGGAAGTGGAGGGAGGGTGAGGTGATTGATGGAGATTGGATGGAGGGTGTGATGGAGGATGAGGAGTAGGGATGAGTGATGGAGTGGGTATGTGAATGGGGAAGGAGTGGAGTAGGGCATGAGCACGAGAGCAAGGAGGTTGCGGGGGGGCTTGCACGCAGGGATGAAGATGGAGTGTAGGCTGGCGCAACGTAGCGGCGACGTGGTGGTAAGGCAGGCATGTGAGGATGAAGTCTGGGTGTGTGAGGTGGAGAATGCAACGCAGCTGGAGAGGGGGCGGCGTGATGAGTAGCGCGAGGGGACGGGGATCTGGGAAAGGGCGTTGGTGCAAGTGTCGGGGGGTACGCGGGATTGAGGAGGCGTAGGGAGAGTGCAAGTTGATGGAGGAGAAGGTGTGGCCGAAAGACGGATGGAGCGTAGAGGGAGCTCGAAAGGAGGGTTTTGGAGGTGGAGATGGCGACGAGGAGCAGCCCGCAGGGGTTGCAAGGAACATAGAGGAAGGCGGGATAAGTGTCGATATGGAGGGTCACTGGCGTGAAGAGAAATGTGGGAGGGCTGGCAATGTGGAGAACGAGGGATAGAATGGCTTCTGGCCATTCTTTCAAAACACCACCACACACCGCTCCAAGCATCCATCCAGTTCGTGTTCTCGTCACACTCCATTCACCGCTGCTCTCCATTCTCTTCCTCCAAATGTAATATCCATATCCAGATATTATAGAAGAATCTCGTATTCGGGTCATGGAGGAAGATGTTCCATCTTCGAATAAGATAAATATGTATATAGCTATATATATATATATATATAGAGAGAGAGAGAGAGAGAGATAAAATATGAATGGATAGATGATGATAAGATATTACAATGAGGGTCACCTTAATAGGCTTGAACATGCATAGTGAAGGGTTACGCCCTTTCACTTTAGTAATTAATACATTATTGTTTATAATTAATATATTATTTTATATTTGTTACAGAGTCTTAGAAGAGTTGGTATTTACTGAAAAAGTCCTCAAAAGAGGACGAGTAAATCTTGGAGTAGGACGACCTTCTGGGATTTAGAATGAATGAGAAGCTCTATCAAAAGTTATTGGAGTATTAACAAAAGACTCAATTTTTTGGAGAGGATTATCCTATTCTCTAATCTCTTTATATTTCACATCCCATTGCCTTGGATAATTAATACATGTCTAGTCAAAAGTATCTGGAGTGGATTGTTTTGATTTATAAGTTTCCATCATGCTATGCAGGTGTGAACTCTAATGGACTTTGGAACAAAGCGGGGGAAGGGTATCATTTCCAAAATGAACAAGAAAACAAGATTTGAGTTGAATAATTTTAGAACTGGAATCCATTTTAAAACCACGGGGTAAAATATATGCCTTAAGCAAATCATAGATATAGGGATCATCAAGACTAACAGAATACTTTGGGAAGATTGTGCCAAAACACGGGACATTGTGAAGAGGAGTTGTAAAGCCTCTAATGATAGCATCTGAGAAATCAATATGGCGAGTGTCAATGGCGACACATAAGGAAGACATAGGAATATATGGTCAAACCAGAGGACCAAGACCAAGTTTAATGGCATCAATATGGGCATACTCATAACCGTGAGACTCTTCCCAATAAATTTGAGATTTATCTATCAAATTGATATGAACTGGTTCTTCCCGATCTGTGAAAGAAACATCTGTTGAACTAACTTTAATCTGAGTGTGGGATTTGTATTGCCACCATGAAATCTTGTATACATCAGATGGCAAGATGGTTGGTAGTTGCCAGTTCTCAAAAGGGTTTAAATATTGAATATTAATTATGGATGAAGAATATGAAGCCTCGGCTTGAAAGGAAGATCTTCTATCTGCTAAAGATACTTTTGTGTCATTCTCAGTCTGACAATCCAAGGTTTGGAGCGAAACTGAATCCATTGAAGGGTCCATGGGACACTTACGTTTCTCAGGAAGTAAATGGGTAAATTGCTCACTTGGGTTCTTACAACTCTTATAAAAGAGACAACATAGGACTTACGACACCTATCCCTCGACTTATGGCCTCACAAAAACTTGGAACTCCGTTTTACCCAACACATAACCTTCTTTTTAAATAAAATGGAAACATATTGTGAACTGTAAACAGAGATACATAATACAATTATGCAAGTATCAGAAGATATTAAAGCTTGATACTGAGACTTACAAAATAAATAGCCAACTGGATCTGATACCAAACACCGCAAGATCGATTCGGCACTTTAGATTCTAACAAACATGCTTTTATTAAATGCACTACCAAATACTGCAAGATCAATTCGACACTTCAGATTCTAGCAAACATGCTTTTATTAAATGCACTCCCACATTATAGACTCTTGAGTTCTAAGCACAAAGTACTGGGGCCTTTTATGTTTCAAGCATCAGTTAGGTTGAAGTCTAATCCAAGGCTTCCTGGGCTCACCGACATATGCCTACTAAACTCATACAAAAACACTTGACATCGGTTCGTCTTCGGATTGTGAAGATCATCACCGATTTAACACTCACATACTAGAAGACCAGGAAACTTTTGATCCCAACTAGTCACACAAAGCACAGAGGGAGAGCATACACTACTGATTTCTTATCACACTTGAGATATATGCTTTCCGTATGCTAGGTTGCACTAAGTGCGGGCACAGAGGATACACAGGCCTCGACTCAAAGACAAAGAAAACTTGCAGAGCTCTCGACTCCCAAAATCTGAATGAAAAAATGAGAGCCCAGACGCCATATTTATACAAACTTTCACCGATATCCCAGTAGCACAAAACTGACAGCAGACGGTAAAAAGAGATTCGCATTGCTAGTAGTGGGTCAAACCACACCTTTAATCGGATAAGTCATCCAAGCCATGTGAAGGAATCAAAGTACAAAGGGGGCATACGTCCGATAGGAATCAAACATAAACTTTAATAATTACAATGTGGAACCATTTAGGTGACCCACCATGCCTTTCAATCATAAGGGTCCCACCCTTGAAGACAGATGCACACTTCACCACGCCCATCACCGAGATCTACACCGCCGCACGAACATTGAAATGGATCACCATCAGAATCAACAGGTTTGTTTGGAAAAATATCCGGGTAGAGTGTATATGAGAAACACTGTTCAACATTTGACCCAAACATGACGGAATTGGGTTCACAAATAAAATCTCCCTGAAATGTAGATTCAACTCGATAATTGAGAGGAATCCTTCTTGTGTGAACCTTCTATCAATCTGCTGACCATCTTGATTTCTTTTAATAAATTTTTGAGGTATAGATAATGTGATCCAGTGGCGTGTATTTTCCTCCCAGGTGTCTAATCTTAAATTTAAACCACATGTGGTTTTGATCTGCAACTTGCATGTCAGCTTGAAGGTGAAGGATAAAATTGGCTCTTCTATGGACCCATCCTGAGCATTGTCGATTCCTTACATTTGAAGGGTCTACACACACAATTATTTCATGCTCTTCTCTGCAAAATTGGAGAATCAGATTGTAGGTAGTCCAGGTCAAATTTCCTTGGCCTAAATCCACATACTAGAGTTCTCGTCCTTCTTCTTCAATAACATTGAGCCAAATTTCTCGGCGGTCCATTAATTGTGCTCTTGCCTTTTCTAAATTTAGAAAGGAATCCTTTTCCCATCTTTCTAATATCTAAAGTTTTAGAGGGGATTCTTGAATTTGTTGGATCAAAGATATAGACATAATTTTTTATGCTTCTTGCTTGCTTTCATGCTCCAGAGACTACTGGCGTTCTTCTGGCGTCAAAGAGTTATCCCAAGGCTTGTTGAAGAAGGCAACTGGAGGAAGGCTTGGTGGAGCTAGCTCATATCTGGCGATACCTTTTCCTTTATCATGGTGTTATCTCCCCAAATAAATTTGTCGAGTTGATCAATTTTAGATGATAGGATGTCATTTGAAAATTCATTTCTAAATTTGTTAAGGCTCATTGTTGATAGCTTTATGCATGTAATAAAGTTTGAAAAGCATTAGATTGGGTTTTCATTTCAAAAATTTCAAAAGACAGGTTTCGGTAGCTAAGCGCTTATTTAAAACGGTCCCTAAGCTACCGAAAGCCCTGCTTTCGGCATCTTAAATGAAATTTTCAGGGCTCTCCTAGCTACCGAAAGCGAAAGAAATTTTAAATGAAAGCAAATCATTTCAAAACTTGAACTACCAAAGTACAGCCTAGATGCTGCGTGAAAGAATAGGTGATTAAAAATTTTCAGAGCGCCAGCTAAAGCCAAATGTCCGATGTCCAGGTAGATAACATCGTGTGCAGATGTCTAATGGTGAACGCAGTTTGGCACAGCCGAAGGAATGATTTTTCGTGATTATGTATGTCGTGGTCATCACCCAATTGCTGTGACAACCAAGATAAAGGATGGTGTTATAGTTACTGATTTAATCATTACAAGTGTATCTTTGATGGCAGTCATTTATCAAGGGAAGCATGAATACAACCATTGACTTAGAGAGACACTCATATGAAAACATGGCCATTCCAAAATTTGCTCATACACAGTCAACAGTCAGTTTAATCTACCGGAGCTGGGTCTCTTATATAGTTCATACTCTGTTTCTTTTGGCTTAAAGAAATAGGAGCACGAATGACAGACTTGGATTGGTAGATCTACTTCACAAGTCTGACAATACTAGAACTCTTTCAGATCACTTATTTGAATACATGTGTTCCAAAAGCTTACACTAGTGATATGTAAACTAAGAATAGATACATAGTACAAATGCTGAGTAGTACTATAGTATATAAACATATCTTCATAAGTCTAGAATAAGAAGAAGATCCCAAGCTATAAATAAGGTTTCAGTTTTGCAGATTTCGAAAGCTATTTTTCAAGCAGAGCTTTCGGTAGCTTAGGCGGACATTTCAATTTTTCATTAGCCACCAAAATCAGAGCTTTCGGCAGCTTACAGGTTTGAATTTTGGCTCTTTAGCCACCAAAAGTGCAGAATAGGGTAGAGAGGCATTATTTTTGCCTAGATCACGGTTTTTTGCTTCCAAATGGCAAGAAGATGGTTTTTATTTAAAGATAACAATTAAAGGCATATGTATCATCTTTTTGTTTCAGCTTTGAGGAGACAGAGAAGGGAAAAGATCAAATGGATTTTCTATTTTTGGAAAAGATACTGTCTAGTTGTCAAAAGAAGAGTTTAAGCACCTTGTCATCACCTTGAAGGATGTTGAGATTGTCAAAGTTTGCTGCAGCCGTCGAAAACCTGAAAACTATTAAGATGGAGGCGAGAAGTTTTTACTGCAAAATTGGCGTTTTTACCGTGAAAAGTCATCATTTTCAAATGATGATTCTGAGAAACTGGAGAATCATTTTGAAAAACGCTCGGATTTTTTTGTTCCTAACATGTCAGAGAAAAATAACCTCTCTCCTTTTTCCTACAGGTGTTGCAGATTGAGATAATCGAATCCATCTCTGAACCCCAATTTTTGGATCCCAGAATCTGCCTGTTTGACACATGTTTTTGAAATGCATATCTCGGGCAAATGAAAACGAATCTCAAGAAACTGAGAGAGGTTTTTTCTCACAACAAATCAATACACAATAAACTCTTTTAGTTTATACACAGGTGTCACATATTTGGATATTTGAACCCATCTCTGAGCCCCATTTTTCAGCAGTTTGGCCAAATTAATGGCGTTTTACTATGCAGAGTCATCATTTTCAAATGATGATTCTGACCGACTGGAGAATCATTATACAAAATGCTCGAAGGTTTTTCTTCCTAACACACCATAGAAAAATAACCTCTCTCATATTTCCTACAGGTGTCACAGATTGGGAGAATCGAACCCATCTCTGAGCCCATTTTTTCAGCAGTTTGTCCAAAGTAAAAAATGATTTTTCCCTGGTTTGTTAAAAAACGGTTTTGATCTTCTATATTTAGGATTTCGATCCAGCTTCTTAGGATCTAGGGGGAAGATGTTGTAAAGGCTATAAATCCTAGAGCTTGAAAGGAAGAAAGGGTTGGATTTAGGAAGACTATACTTATTGTATTTGGTGACAAGACCATTGCTTAATGTATTCGGCCTGCAAGCTTCTTTCTGTTGATATCATCAGATCCTCTTTTTCTTTCTATCTGTGCTTGTGAGTGAACGTTGTTCTTCATCTATGTTTAATTAATCTGTGGTGACTGTCATCTCACTGTCTGATTATTAAGCAAAGGATCATAAGTCATTTTACTGATTTCTAGACCCATCATATGTGATTGTTTTATGTATGATCTGGTTAATGTGATTAGTTTCTGTCCCATTTGATACACAATTATCTAGTTCTATCTCTCGAAGGCCTTGCACAGTTTGAATATGACTGGACAGTCTTGATATATCATCCAGTAATCTAGATATTCATCTTGATCCACCTATCCACCCATCATACGAGAAAAAGGTCAAGTTACCAGGCTCCTTTAACTTACAGCCTAGAAGGACTCCTGGAGTGATAACAAATTGGCGCCGTTACTGGGGAACAAAAGTGAAAGCAGAGTTTCCCTGGGAGAACGACATAGATCTGTTTCTTGATGGCACACAAGAGATAGACGTAATTTTCGACTTTAATAATTTTCCTGGCGACTCCACATTAAAGACTCCACTGGGGAGGACCCGGTTGATAAAAGATGAAGAGGCTGAATTCAAAATCCACGTACCAGTTCATAAGTTTACTTTATGAAGTGTTGTTATTCTTTATCAGCTCCTTTATACTTTTCCCTTCACATGTTAAAAGAATTATCCTTTGTTTTGTATATTCTGAAGATTATCAGCCATCTTTTATTAATCCATCTTTAGAAGAAGATTTGTATCCTGCTTGTATTGTAGAAGTTGAATAAGTCTTTGTGCCTTAGCTCATTTATAAAAATGACTGTTGTATCCAAATTCCTTCTATTGAGCATCCATGTAACCTTGAGGAGGCAGAACTTGTTTCAAAACCTGTGCAGATCGCAGCACCTTCTGCCCTTATCGCTGATCCTCCTTGTCAAACTATTATCCCTCATGACCAGCCCACTGCTTTTCAAGTCAAAATCAGAAATAGGATGTTTAAGCCTTTGAAGCTTCCCTATCTCCTTCATCCTTATCCTGTTGACTGTTATGAATATCTCCCTTGGTTTTCTAGAGAAGACCAAGTTTCAGCTGAGAGGCATTTGCAATCCTTTGAGAATTTTATTGATCGGTTCGAGATTGTTCATGAAGATGTGATCATGAGACTTTTCTCTAAGACCTTGATCAGAGACGCTATTGTATGGTTTAAGAGTCTGCAAGCTGATTCTATTGGTTCTTGGATCGAGTTCTCTAATGCTTTCTTGAAGTATTGGTGCGAGAACAAATCACTTGATTTGTACCTCTCTGATTTCTATGCTTTGAAAAGAGAGGAGGACGAAGCTTTGCCTATCTTCAATCGAAGATTCTACAACACTTATCATGATATGCCTTTTGAGATCCGGCCTATAGAGATGGCTGCCATGATATATTATGTTATGGGTTTGCATTCAGAACTTTCCCTTCTCCTATTAGAAAGGAAGTCATCATCCTTAAGACAGTTGTTTGAAGATGCTCACGAAGTGGAGGAGAACATTTGTGTTTCCAGAAAGATCCAAGCCCAGATTGACTCTGAAAATCTGCAAGCACACAAACAAATGAACTGTGAGTATGGTTCAGATTTTGAGCAACAAAGTAACAATTTTGAAGAAGATTTGGAACAGCAGCAAGCATATGAGCTCATTTCAGGTCAAGATTCTTCAATATTTGCCAAATGCTCTAGAAACAGGTATGAGTCAAAATGTTATGATCAGTTTGCTAACTAGGATGAGCCTATGATAACTGAAGATTGCATAGGCAATTATATGTTTTTAATTGATCCCTATTCATATCATTTTAACACTATTTTATCATCATTTTTTGAGCACTTTTTCGAAGAGAAGGTTGTGATGATTGATGATCAAGATCTGAGCTTAAGGGAACAAGAAGGTGGTTAGTCTTCTAGCAGAGGAACAACCATGGCTGAGCAAGAAGCTGCCACAGATGTGCAGTTGTTTCCCGAAGACCAGTGTGTTTCCGATCTTCCTTTTAAGGATCCGGTGGCAGCATTCATGGAATCATACATTTTAGGGAACTTGAAAATTTCAGATTTCTTCAGCCCCCCCATGTTTCTGGCGGAGTATAGTTTCTTGAATGAGTTGTATTCTCTATTGTTACATTTCAAACCTCAGTTGTTGAGTAGTGACAGAGACAAGGTTTCTTCGGTTTTGAAGTTACTTGGATGTTGTTATGGAAGTCAGCATTTACTTAACCAAATTGCAGAGTTGGTTAGAGTAGTATAGGGTAGGAAATAAGCTCACTGCCTGAGCATTTCTTTCTTTAGTTTGCAGCAATAGTAGTCAGTTTTTGTGAATAAAGACAACTCTTGAAAAAATTTCAAAGATCGGTTGCACAGGCCAAATGACTCCATAGCCCAATGGTAAAGGCTACAGGTTTGCAGAGGACCAGCTACACAAGCCAGATGACTCCATAGCCCAATGGTAAAGGCGACTGGAGCTACTGGGTTCTTGGAACCTCACAGGGAGGTTTCCATCCCCGAGTAGGAGCCAGATGTTATCTCCCCAAATAAATTTGTCGAGTTGATCAATTTTAGATGATATGATGTCATTTGAAAATTCATTTCTAAATTTCTTAAGGCTCATTGTTGATAGCTTTATGCATGTAATAAAGTTTGAAAAGCATTAGATTGGGTTTTCATTTCAAAAATTTCAAAAGACAGGTTTTGGTAGCTAAGTGCTTATTTAAAACGGTCCCTAAGCTATCGAAAGCCCTGCTTTCGGCAACTTAAACGAAATTTTCGGGGCTCTCCTAGCTACCAAAAGTGAAAGAAAATTTTAAATGAAAGCAGATCATTTCAAAACTTGAACTGCCAAAGTACAGCCTAGATGCCGCGTGAAAGAACAGGTGATTAAAAAGTTTCAGAGTGCCAGCTAAAGCCAAATGTCCGATGTCCAGGTAGATAACAGCGTGTGCAGATGTCTAATGGTGAACGCAGTTTGGCACAGCCGAAGGAATGATTTTTCGTGATTATGTATGTCGTGGTCATCACCCAATTGCTGTGACAGCCAAGATAAAGGATGGTGTTATAGTTACTGATTTAATCATTACAGGTGTATCTTTGATGGCAGTCATTTATCAAGGGAAGCATGAATACAACCATTGACTTAGAGAGACACTCATATGAAAACATGGCCATTCCAAAATTTGCTCATACACAGTCAATAGTGAGTTTAATCTACCGGAGCTAGGTCTCTTATATAGTTCATACTCTGTTTCTTTTGGCTTGAAGAAATAGGAGCACGAATGATAGACTTGGATTGGTAGATCTACTTCACAAGTCTGACAATACTAGAACTCTTTCAGATCACTTATTTGAATACATGTGTTCCAAAAGCTTACACTAGTGATATGTAAACTAAGAATAGATACATAGTACGAATGCTGAGTAGTACTATAGTATATAAACATATCTTCATAAGTCTAGAATAAGAAGAAGATCCCAAGCTATAAATAAGGTTTCAATTTTGCAGATTTCGAAAGCTATTTTTCAAGCAGAGCTTTCGGTAGCTTAGGCGGACATTTCAATTGTTCATTAGCCACCGAAAGCAGAGCTTTCGGCAGCTTACAGGTTTGAATTTTGGCTCTTTAGCCACCGAAAGTGCAGAACAGGGCAGAGAGGCATTATTTTAGCCCAGATCACGGTTTTTTGCTTCCAAATGGCAAGAAGATGGTTTTTATTTAAAGATAACAATTAAAGGCATATGTATCATCTTTCTATTTCAGCTTTGAGGAGACAGAGAAGGGAAAAGATCAAATGGATTTTCTATTTTTGGACAAGATACTGTCTAGTTGTCAAAAGAAGCGTTTAAGCGCCTTGTCATCACCTTGAAGGCTGTTGAGCTTGTCAAATTTTGCTGCAGCTGTCGAAAACCTGAAAACTATTAAGATGGAGGCGAGAAGTTTTTACTGCAAAATTGGTGTTTTTACCGTGAAAAGTCATCATTTTCAAATGACGATTTTGAGCAACTGGAGAATCATTTTTAAAAACACTCGGAGGTTTTTGTTCTTAGCATGTCAAATAAAACTAACCTCTCTCTCTGTTTTCCTACAGGTGTTTCATCTTGAGAGAATCGAATCCATCTCTGAACCCCAATTTTTGGATCCCAGAATCTTCCTGTTTGACACATGTTTTTGAAATGCATATCTCGGGAAAATGAAAATGAATCTCAAGAAATTGAGAGAGGTTTTTTCTCACAACGAATCAATACACAATAACCTCTTTCTTTTTATACACAGGTGTCACAGATTTGGAGATCTGAACCCATCTCTGAGCCCCATTTTTCAGCAGTTTGGCCAAATTAATGGCGTTTTACTGTGCAGAGTCATCATTTTCAAATGATGATTCTGAGTGACTGGAGAATCATTCTGCAAAACGCTCGGAGGTTTTTCTTCCTAACACACCAGAGAAAAATAAACTCTCTCAGTTTTCCTACAGGTGTTACATATTGGGAGAATCAAACCCATATATGAGCCCCCTTTTTCAGCAGTTTGTCCAAAGTAAAAAATGATTTTTCCCTGGTTTGTTAAAAAATGGTTTTGATCTTCTATCTTTAGGATTTCGATCCAACTTCTTAGGATCTGGGGGGAAGATGTTGTAAAGGTTATAAATCGTAGAGCTTGAGAGGAAGAAAGGGTTGGATTTAGGAATATTAGACTTATTGTATTTGGTGACGAGACCATTTCTTAATGTATTCGGCTTGCAAGCTTCTTTCTTTTGATATCATCAAATCCTCTTTTTCTTTCTATCTGTGCTTGTGAGTGAACTTTGTTCTTCATCTATGTTTAATTAATCTGTGGTGTCTGTCATCTCACTGTCTTATGTTGATGTATATGTAACTTCGGAATGTATTTCACATATATGTATATTGTATTCCTATAGAGATGGTATTATTCCTCTATAAGGAAGTGTCGTCATTTATATTGTAAGTGTCGTAACTTATACTTGATGGGTTATTAGACCACCTTATTTGGGGTCGGCCCTGTATAAGTCATGTGGGTCAAAGGGTTATTAGACCACCCTATTGGGGGTCGGCCATGTGGGTCAAAGGGTTATATTAGACCACCCTATTGGGGGTCGGCCCACTCAGCATTATGTTATGTGGTAAAGTTCGAGCCTACATGAGTTAGGTAAAAAAGGCAAGTCAAGTCAAGTATAAATAGAGTGCGGGAGGCACTCTATTTACTCACTCACTTCACACACATGCTCTCAAGGAGGAGAGGCGCACTTATGGAGGAGGAGGATTGCTGCTAGGTTATGGCTATCTCTATTGGTTGGTTGTATCATTTCTCTATCTATCTCTGAGGAAGTTATTGGGGTTTTTCACCTTTATGGTTTTCCCCAAATAAATCTTCGTGTCTCTTGTGTGTGCTTGCATTATTGTCTCCATGATTGATATGCTGTACATGTTGTTCTCTCAGTTAAGATCCTAGATCAGATTGAAGTAAATTCAGAAAATTTAACATGGTATCAGAGCTAGCCTGAAAGAAGGCATGATATGGCATGTATGACACTTGTTGCACTTACGATGCTAGGGCTTGATATAGCAAAAACCAGTCATCGTATCACTTTCGCTATAAATCTGTTTTGGCGAAGTTTTCGGATCTGAAATTGTTACAGGACGAAGCTAAAATCTCCAGGTACCTTGTGTCCAAAGGACAACCTCTAATTCGTTGTACTTTGTGATTTATGATCTGTACAATATAGGGTTTCTGCCTCTTCCAGATCTGAGTCAAAATCAGGTGACCTTGGGAAAAAGGTCATAACTTGGGCTAGGAAGCTCCAAATGAAATTTCGTAAAAAGTGACAGGTAGTACACAGTCTGTACTATCTCAGAAAACTTTTTTAGAGGCCTAAGTTGAACCAGTGACACGTGTCACGCCGTACAAGTTCGCTCTACTGTTTTATCCCATAAACAGGTCACGTTGCGACACTTGGCATAACTCTCTCTCAGAAAATCCAATTGAGGTCAGACCTGTCAGGATGGAAAGTTAACAGGCCGAGCTATCTCAGAAAACTTTTTCAGAGGCCGAAATTCAAACAGTGACACGTGGCACGCCCTACACGTTCGCTCTTCTGTTTTATCCCAAAACAGGTCACGTTGCGACATTTGGCATAACTCTCTCTCAGAGAATCCAATTGAGGTCAGACCTGTCAGGATGGAAAGCTATCAGGTCAGGCTATCTCAGGAAACTTTTTCAGACCCTGTGGATCAAAAATTTCGGAGTTACACCAGAAACAATCAGGTACATATTTCTGTCAAAACAGAATTATTTTTTGGTACCTTCATTCATGGCTTCCGGAATTTAGGGCTTTGGAGAAAGTTGGAATTTTTGTAATCGGAGACCACGACTGGATGCTACTCATCAAAATAGAAATTTAGAGACCAAGATCAGAATTTTTGGTTGGGCAGAAGGCCGGGCTTGATTAGACCCTAGTTCGGGACTTTGATCAGAAAAGTGGAAAATTAGGGCTTCTGTAAAAATGGGAATTTTTGAAATCTGTGACCACGGCTGGAAGCTCCTCAGAAAAATAGAAGCTTAGAGCTTTGGATCAAACATTTTGATGGGGAAAAAGAGTGGGCTTCATCAAACCCCAGTTCAGGGTCACGTCCAGTGAATCCGGAAGTTTCAAAGGCAAAATTGAGGAATGAAACCTTGCAGTTTTCAAATTCTGAATATACCAGTTTGATCAGTTCATCAAGGCACATATTCCTATCCTATCGGAAGGTTGAAATTCAAAGTTTGAATTTTTGGGGTTTCTCTGACAAACCCATATCCAGCTCAAGGTCCAGTTCTTGCAAATCAAGTGGATTGGGTTAATCCTAGAAGAAGATGGATTGATCACCTGCATAAGTGAAAGAAGTTCCTGTCTCAAAGGGAGATGAGGATAAGGCCTTACATAAGAAGATTACAAGCGATCTCGACAGGTATGACTCATCGAGGTATGTTTCGATATTTTTCCATGATTAAGTTTATGGTATGTTTGTCTTCATGTTATTACGGTTAGTACAATTTTGATTTTAGATTTGTTGTATCACCTTAACAAAATTATGAATGCATGATAGAAGATATTCATTGGTTAGGGTGTTGACACTTATGATTGTACTAATGCATTATGGTGTTGTATGAGGTTTATGTTGTCTACTAACATGAAAGGTACACCAAGAAAGACAGATCATGTTCTGGTCCAAGAACATATGATCATGATAACATGAGGACAAAGATTCATCCATTGTCATGGATCTCATACAAGATCCATTCACGAGGTATGTATAACTTGGTTTTATAATGGTTAACTTATGAGACATGCAGGTTACTAGCACAAGTCATTGAAGAGAACCAAAAGACATTATACGGGTATGTTAGACATAACTAGCTAACATGATAATCCAGGTATGTTTTTCCTATATCAAGCTAGATTCCTACCTTGGGTTAGGATCTTATACTATCGCGTTGTTGATAATGATTATTCATGAAGTCAGGTTTGAATAATCATGATTGTATGCATATTATGTTTCTTACCATAATTGATGATATGACTAACCAGAAGAATCATGATGGTATAGGTTTGATGCATTTTATATCTCTTATCTTGATTGATGATTCAACTAACCTGAAGAGTCATAGGCTTGAGTAATTACAGGTTTAGACATGTTATGTTTCTTATGATTTGACTAACCATAAGAATCCTTGAATGCTAATGCTTATTATTTCTGTTTGAAATGATCATGACTATACATGCTTGAGATTATTGTGTTTTAATAGTATACTAATGAATGTATGATTTTATATGAGATCACAAGGATAACACATTCATGATACTAATAAGCATGCATAGGGACCAAGGATGAATATGAGTTCAAGAACAGGTAATTCAGGAAGCAAAGATCAAGAGGGAGCACACTCTAGTTGTTCCTGCAAGAAAGCAAAGGAGCACACTTCAGTAGTTTCTGCAAGGATGCAGATATTCAGAGGGAGTTGATCATCTCTCTACATCCCACAACAGAAAGGTGTAGAAGAAGCTACTTCAGATTAGGACTCCAGTAGCTCCTGCGAGGAAGCGAAGAATCAGAGGGAGTCCACCCAACGAACAAACAAAGATAAGTATTTGAATTGTCATTTCTCAAATAATACTGTTCAATAATGTATATACTGATGTTCCTAGAATTAGGTTGTGTATTATGCATATTAGAATAATTGCATTGATGAACAGTATACTCCTAATATGCATGGGTAAGTGGCCTATGGCACTGTACAACATTCCATTGCTACTTATCTAGAATGAAACCTCTTTGCTGACATGTTGGGAGTTGTGCACACTCTTAACAATGTTCTGGTAGAGATTGGAAGGCATCTAGAAAGTTACGGAATATGGATAAATGTTGTATTGAAGCATTGGCTAAGATAATTGCATGACTGTATGGCATATTTCTTTATGTGTAAGAATTTGTTTTGAAAACTATGAGATGTTTTCTAATCATGCAATTTAACTTGTTGTGTAGGAAAGATCGTATGCCATCTCCTACAAAAGAAGAACTACAACATTTGTTCTAGCAACAAAGATATCTATTGAAGATATTGAAGATATTGAAGTTCCCAGGATCTGGGATGAAGAAATGAAATGCCATGATCCGTCGATCATGAAGAATGATGTTTGGGATGTAATCCCAAGACATGAAGGGAAGTTTGCTATGACTTCCAAATGGAACTATCAGATCAAGCATGTTGCAGATGGCAGCATTGAGAAATATAAAAGTGATGAAATAGAAGATACACCAGATGGATTCAAGACAGCTTCCTTGAATGGTGTAGTTGAAGAAGAAGTGTATGTAGAGCAGCCACTTGGTTCTGAGACACATGATAGGAAATCATATATGTGCAGAACTTGGTATGGTGAAGATAGATTGATTGCCGACACGCAGCGGAAGCTTACTATCGAGTTCGAGATTAAGAACTTGGGGATGATGCACTATTTTTTTTTGGCATGGAGGTGTGGCAGAGTGCAGAAGGAATCTTCCTTGGACAAGGGAAGTATGCAGTAGAAATCCTGAAGAGGTTCAGGATGATGGATTGCAAGGCCATGGCCACACCTATGGCATCGAAACTGAAGCTTCTATGTGATGCTTCATCTGAGCCAGTTGATGTCTCTATGTATCGTTAGATGATTGGGTCCTTGATGTACCTGACGAACACGAGACCAGACATTTGCTTTGCTGTGAACACATTGAGCCAGTTCCTGACGGATCCGAGGAGTGTTCACCTGGTTGCTGTAAAGCATGTTCTGAGGTACCTGAAGGGTACAGTGGATTATGGGCTAAGATATGAGGCGAATCAAAAGTTTAACCTGCAGGGTTATGTTGATTCAGATTGGGCTGGCAGTGCTGCAGACAGGAAGAGCACATCTGGGTGTTGCTTCAGTATGGGATCAGGTGTGATCTCTTGGTTTAGCAGGAAGCAGTCCTGTGTAGCACTGAGTACAGCTGAGGCAGAGTATGTTGCAGCCTGTTCAGCTTGTTGTGAGGTAGTATGGCTACGGAAGCTACTGTCTGAGTTATTTGATCTCCCGCTGGAAGCTACTGGTATCTTCTGTGATAACCAGAGTTGTGTGAAGCTGTCCGAGAACCCAGTGTTTCATGACAGGTCGAAACACATAGAGATCAAATATCACTATATCAGGGATATGGTGCAGAGAGGAGCTGTGAAGCTCCTGTACGTTGCGACGGACGAGCAGATTGCAGATGTGCTGACGAAGCCACTAGCCAGAGTGAAGTTTGAGTACTTCAGAGAGAGGCTTGGCGTTCTTCAGATCGAGGACACTTCGAGGAAGAAGTGATGGACACATTTGCTGAAGCCATTCCAAGCATGTTGGAAGGAGGATCCTTCACATGGCTGTGGATGTAAGCGCTGGATGATGAGCATCAGGATGATGTTCTGGTTTCTGCTTGGATATGATCAGTTGGATCATTTTATGTATGTATTTATGCATCATGTTGGATGCTAATGGATACATTGTATGGATCATGTATCTTTGTATGATCAGGCAGATCATGTATGTTGATGGATACATTGTGTGGATCATGTATCTTTGTATGATCAGGTAGATCATGTATGCTGATGGATACATTGTGTGGATCATGTATCTATGTATACTTGGATGATCGTGGATGACGAGCTTCTCCATATGACATGCAGCAGGATGTTGCAGTGATGATGATCAGGCAGATCATGTATGTTGATGGATACATTGTGTGGATCATGTATCTTTGTATGATCAGGTAGATCATGTATGCTGATGGATACATTGTGTGGATCATGTATCTATGTATACTTGGATGATCGTGGATGACGAGCTTCTCCAGATGACATGCAGCAGGATGTTGCAGTGATGATGATCAGGATGATCATGTGTACATCAGGATGATGTTTGATGAGTATCAGATGATACTTTATGGCCGTGGATCAGGTTGTGCAGGAAAGCATGTAATTTGTGCCCTGGGAGATTTGCAGATGGTCTTTCGAGGTTTTGCCTATGGCATGTAATTCGGTGCCCTGGGACATCTGGCAAATGCTCTTGCGAGGTTTTGCTTGGGAGGACATGTAATTTGTGCCCTGGGAGATTTCAGGTCGGAGTTGTGTACCCGTAACATCCTGAGATGCTCTTGCGAGGTTTTGTCCTATGGCATGTAATTTGCTCCTGGGAGATCTGGACAGGATGAAAAAGGCCTCAGATGCTTCAGCCAGGTTTTGCCATGACCACATGTAATTTGCTCCTGGGAGATCTGGACAGGATGAAAAAGGCCTCAGATGCTTCAGCCAGGTTTTGTGGTGGACCACATGTAATTTGCTCCTGGGAGATCTGGACAGGATGAAAAAGGCCTCAGATGCTTCAGCCAGGTTTTGTGGTGATATCACATGTAATGTGCTCCTGGGAGATCCGACAGGTAGAGCCGCGTGCTCGTAACAGCCTGGGATGCTTCAGCCAGGTTTTGTGATGGGTCACATGTAATGTGCTCCTGGGAGATCCTACAGGTAGAGCTGTGTGCTCGTAATAGCCTGGGATGCTGCAGCCAGGTTTTGTGACGCACGTAATAAGTCCTGAGGATTCCACAGTATGGCCAGTGATGATGAAGACCTGCAGGTGGTGGGCCTACATCCAGTATGAAAAAGGACTGGCTCTGTAGAACTTCCTATGACGAGTAGATTCAGAGATTGATTGAGATAGCAGCAGCAGTGACGATGATGATGACTCGATGACGATTATCTAGTGACGATGATCCAGAGAAGATGACTTGTGCTAGAAGAACTGTGCTGAGAAATACCTTCCTAGTTAAGAGGGAGTGTTGATGTATATGTAACTTCGGAATGTATTTCACATATATGTATATTGTATTCCTATAGAGATGGTATTATTCCTCTATAAGGAAGTGTCGTCATTTATATTGTAAGTGTCGTAACTTATACTTGATGGGTTATTAGACCACCTTATTTGGGGTCGGCCCTGTATAAGTCATGTGGGTCAAAGGGTTATTAGACCACCCTATTGGGGGTCGGCCATGTGGGTCAAAGGGTTATATTAGACCACCCTATTGGGGGTCGGCCCACTCAGCATTATGTTATGTGGTAAAGTTCGAGCCTACATGAGTTAGGTAAAAAAGGCAAGTCAAGTCAAGTATAAATAGAGTGCGGGAGGCACTCTATTTACTCACTCACTTCACACACATGCTCTCAAGGAGGAGAGGCGCACTTATGGAGGAGGAGGATTGCTGCTAGGTTATGGCTATCTCTATTGGTTGGTTGTATCATTTCTCTATCTATCTCTGAGGAAGTTATTGGGGTTTTTCACCTTTATGGTTTTCCCCAAATAAATCTTCGTGTCTCTTGTGTGTGCTTGCATTATTGTCTCCATGATTGATATGCTGTAGATATGCTGTACATGTTGTTCTCTCAGTTAAGATCCTAGATCAGATTGAAGTAAATTCAGAAAATTTAACATCTTATTACTGAGCAAAGGATCATAAGTCATTTTACTGATTTCTAGACCCATCATATGTGATTGTTTTATGTATGATCTGGTTAATGTGATTAGTTTCTGTCCCATTTGATACACAATTATCTGGTTCTATCTCTCGAAGGCCTTGCACAGTTCGAATATGACTGGACAGTCTTGATATATCATCCAGTAATCTAGATATTCATCTTGATCCACCTATCCACCCATCATACGAGAAAAAGGTCAAGTTACCAGGCTCCTTTGACTTACAGCCTAGAAGGACTTCTGGAGTGATAACACATGGCTTGAGGATCCTACTGCACTGAACATTTTGAGTTGTGGCAAAGGTTTTGAATTTGATTCTTCCCTAGTTAACATATCAGCCACACAGATTAGATATCCGGGCTTATATACAATTTCAAAGTCAAAATTTTGCAACCATAAAAACCATTTCAAAATCCCAGAATTATTTTCAGCCATGAGATTTTCATTCTTGAAAATTCTAGGAATTATTTTTAAATATGTTCTAATAATAAACTTTACAGCCTTTAGAAATAAACGAAAATGGTTTACTATCTTTTTTACAGCAAGGATTTCTTTATGACTGGAGGGGTAATTTAGTTATGTCGCTTTGAAGGATCCTAAAGCGTATCCGCAGATCTCTTCTCATTCTCCATGCTTTTCTATCAACACACCTCCCCATGTATTGTTGAAAGAATCCGTATCTATGATCAATTCACATGTGCCTTGAGGAAGTGAGAGAGCAGGAAGCTATTTTACTTTTGATTTTATTTTTCTTACAACTACTGTCATTTCTTCAGACCACTTTGGGGGATTCTTCTTAAGTCTCTTCCGCAAGATATGAATATCTTCAGCCCGTCCTTTGTAAAATGGTCTGATATAATTTAGACTCCCCAAAAATATTTGAAGCTGAACTTTCTCCATAATCTTGTCTGGAAAATGTGAAAAGACCTTCAAGACGCGATCCTGAAGAATCACCTGCCCTTTATTAATTCGGAAACTGAGGAACTCGATTTTTGTCTTACCAATCTCCATCTTGCTCTTGGATAGAACAAGACCGTGTTTGAAAACTATATGATAGAATTCTTGAAGGTGCTTTAAATGTTCTTGTAGATTTCTAGAACAAATCAGGATATCATCTATATACACTAATTCCCAACCTTTTTCTCTGAAAATATCCTCCATTCTCTTTTGAAATTCATAAGGGGAATTGTTTATTCCAAATGGTAATACTTTCCATTGATATTGGCCACGAGGAACAACAAAGGAAATTTTAAATCTATATTTGGCTTCAATACCAATTTGATAAAAACCATATTTCAAATCAAACTTACTGAATATTGTGCATACAACGATCCGTTGCAAAAAACTAGCTTTATCAGGCAAAGTATACCTGATCTTCTGGAGAACTGCATTAAGAGGCTTGTAATTAACAACCAATCTAGGCTTACCTCTCTTTATTTATGAATGTTTATTTACAACAAATGCTCTGCAAACCCACAGACTCTTAGAGGGCTCAATCAATCCTTTTGCTAGCAAATCCTTGATTTCTGTAGCACAAAATTCTCTTTCAGAGTGGGACATTAAGCGAGAAGAGGATTTCATATCTTTATGCTTTACCAAAGGATCAAATGGTAGGGACACAAAATACTTTTCTCTAGTCCAAAAAGCGTTATTACTTTCAGATGTGCAGTCTTTCCCAAGTTTCTCAGTAATTTCTACAAGTGCCTTGTCTTTATGCATTTCTGCATATGCTATGCATCTTTTCATTTTAAATAATTCAACAACATCTAGCTTTGGCTCAGGCTTTTCCACTAGGGTTTTGCATTTGAATCTTGCTTCAAATCTCATTGGACAAGAAACCAATTTTCCCTTAATGGTACACTTAAACAACATCTTAGCACTGTAAAAAGTGACATGGATGACTTTATTCAAGAATTCTGACCCCAAAATACAATCTTCTTTAATGCTACCTAATTTGTTCAAAGACAAGACTTGTTTACATCCTTCAACTGTAATAGGGAAATCTTCTACTCTACCAACAAGCTGTACAGGGGTACCTTCTATAGCCACTCCACGTTTTGAATCCCTTTCCCAATAAAAAGCAGGGGGCTAAATTCATCTAGCAACCTGAATCTATCATGCAATCTAACTTGTAAGGCTTGAATTCTGGAGGACAAAAATCAAGTTTTATATACATTTTAGGACCTGTGAAGAGTCCTAAAGAGGGTTCAGGAAATAAAGTGAAATCATCATGAGTCTCATCTTTTTTTACTTCACTGGCATGCTTAGGAATTTTCATTGCTTCTTCATACCACCCACATATTTATTCTTCAGAATACTGATCTCTTTCTCTCAATGTAACTTTTAGCATTCTCTTCAGATATTCAATTTCTCTTACTGATTTTCCAAGAGAATTATGTTTCTCTTTAATTTGCAGATGCAACATATTTTCTTTATCCTTTCTGAACTTTTTCCTATCCTCATGTTCTACAGGATAGTGCTTATACAAGTCTATTGGATTGTAGAATGCAGTATGATGAGATTATCTTCCAAATTAGATTGATTATCTTCCCTAAGTGCTTGATATACCAAGTGTCGGCCCCTTACTCCTATTCTAAATCTCACTCAATGACTCCCCCCATGAATATTCATGGAAAGTATGGCTACCTGCCAAAGGGAATGTTACACCCTTGCTTCATAGACAATGATCCCTTCAATGTTACCTAGCCCATGAATATTCATGGAAAGTATGGCTACCTGCCAAAGGGAATGCTACACCCTTGCTTCATAGACAATGATCCCTTCAATGTTACCTAGCACTAGTTGCTTACATTGGGCCAATTTGAAACTATTCTCCTCATCCCTTATCTTAGATACCCACACTACATGGTACACCCAAATAGTGCCATGTTGTACCTTTAACGATTGGCCCTACAAACTCAAGCAACATGTGGCACTATGGTTGCTATATTAGTGAGTACATTGAAGATAATAGTAGCGCCTACCACATGGACCCTTCTTTACTCCTCGATTTTATTAATTTGGAATGGCGTGTCTTGGTTTCGTAGGCACATTTATGAGCGTTAATTTTTAATGTTCTATATTGTTTTATCTTCTTTGCATTGTTATAATTATATTTTTATAGATATTTAATTTATATTCTTCATTTTGGATAATATGAATGTAATTTGCTTAAGAAGTACTAATTTTTACCCACAAAATCTATAATAGAAATTGCACCTTTAGGTGCCTTGAATATATCCAAATGGGATAACAAAAATGAGGAGGTTCATGGGACCAATGTCATGTCTCTTTTGAACATCTATTTCATCCACAAAAGATTGATATTCCATTTAAAATAAGGTAGACTTGGACATTATTTGCTCTCATTTATTGATCATTATATAGCCTTTTCATTTGAAAACTTGTTGTGGATCCATTTTTCCCAAGTACTAATGGTACATATAATTTATTAATATAGAAAAGGTATTTGAAAATCCTATAACCATAGATGCTTGGGTATGTATATAGGGACAAGGCCGAGGATCATTCACAAAATCAAGGTGCATGTTGGGGCACTCATTTTGAATATTTTCATTTTGAAAGAAGCATACATGTGATAAAGAGAAGGGTAGGGTGTAAGAAGACCAACAAATAGAACCAAATCAAAGTTGCATCAGATAGCACATAGTTCATTAGGAGAAATGAAGAGCAATAGAGCTAAAGGCTAACAAGGATTGGGACACAGTTAACATTCCAAGCAATCTACGAAGAGGTGGTAAAATAAATAATACACCTTGATAAAGCAAAAGGAGATGACTTTGAGTAAATCAAGTTGGGACAAGGGAGAAGACAACAATTCTAGAGAGTTTTTGCATGTACCTTCCCACCTTTGGGTGAATAATTATATACTATAAAGGCTTAGGCCTAAGTGGGGTTGATAGTTGATGGTATTTTTTATTACTGGTTGTTTAGTTGTTATTTCTATTGAATCGGTCAATTCCATAAATGTGTATTGAGTTAGTATCCCCATTAAACATTTTGATTTGTTTATGGCATGCAGCAAGAAACATGAGAAGCCATAGGGCACTATTTGGTGCTCACTTCATAATAGTGCACCTACAATAAGGGAAGCAGACTAGTATATATGTACTCAAGGAAATGAACAACGTATAGGTAGGTCAATTGCATGTTTATAAAACTGGCACGGCTACAGATATCCATACTACCTAAAATATAGATTAAAAAATTTCAAGGAAAATTGATCTTTGAGAAGTTCACAATGAGTTTCCAATAAAAGCAAAGTCATAGACAACCTCTTTCCACCCACATTTTGTGTTGAATCCATAGAATCTAAATTCATCATGAAGATCCACAATTTTTGTTGAATCCACTGACTCAAAATTCATAATGAAGAACCACATTTTGTGTTGAATGCACTAACTCAAAATTGCAAGGTCCAGCCTAAATTAAATGTTACCTTTTGCAAAAGCATTTGTCTTTTGAGTTTTGAAAAAAATAGGTTTTTCAAAAGATACCTTTGAAGTAAGAGTTGGCCAATCATTGGAATAGTACTTAATTGCAACGTGTTTTCCCTCTGAATCTAAAAGCGAAATGTTATCGATCAAAGGACAAGATTTCTACACAAGAAAAAAATTGAAACCATGACACTACATGATAATTAAAAATTTATTTACTATTAATAAACATTATCATGGTTTGACACATAATAAGGACCATAAATTCAAAATTGTTCTTTAAAGGCAAGGAGCGTAAAGTAAAGGTCAGAGTAATGAAGGAAAAGAATAATGAAGTGGGAGCTTCAGTAGGTCATTTTGATGGAGCATGTGCCAACAATGTATGTGGGCTGGGAGGACATATAGAACATCAAGGCAAGGAGGTGTCATTTAAAGCCAACGGAGGAGAAGGAACTAACAATAGGGCTGAAGGACTTGCTTTATTATTATTATTGCTGTCGACGGAGGCACACTTGCAATGACATATCTTAGAGTCTACGGAGACTCCGAGCTGTGGATTAAGAGAATGAATAAGGAAATAAGCTTTCACAATCATGCCTTGCAAAATCTGGGCTATAGGGTAGATCTTATGGTACAAAAATTTCACAAGGTGGACTTTGTACATGTATTCAGAGAGAAAAACGACAAGGCAGATGGACTATCAAAAGGAGGTCTTCTTGAAGAGGTGGACATGTGCAATATAATAACAATCGATCAGGACTCCAGGGAGGAAAAGCATAGCAGGCTAAATGTTTTTTTGTACTAAATACTTTTCTGGGTTATGCTTTTAAGCCATAGCCTTCCTAATTTTGTAATACTTTTCTGGGTTATGCTTTTAAGCCATAGCCTTCTAATTTTGTAAAGTTAAAAATGTTTGGATTAAACAGACTCCTTCTAATTTTGTAATAGATATAAACTGGCTGGTAGCAGTAGTGCTCGTCACGGCAAGTTTTTGTATAGTGCTGGTTAAGGCACCTAAGGAATGTATTCAGACTCTTTATGACGAATGAATATGATTTTTTTTTCTGGAAAAAAAAAAGTGTTTTATCGAACCATTCATAGTTCAAAATATAGTTAGTGCTTATTTCTGCAATCATAACCTAAACACATGTGAGTAATAAAGTGGAGAGAAAACAACATCAACCACTCAAGAGATGTAATAGCTTCTTAATAAAGTAAATTATTTCCTTCGAGTACAAAAATTAAAAAAGAGCGACATGACTACCTTCTTTATCAATTTGTTTCACACATATCTCCTCCCTATATTAGTGTCAAAAACCTTCTATGAGTCTAGAGATTACAAGCCCAGTTTCCCAGAATGGTTGATCTAAATGAAACATGTACACATTTGGTCATAATACTAATACGTTTAATCTTAATTGCATGTTGATCTTATCATGATTTTCCATATTGGAGACTATATTTTTTTAATGAAAACGATTAGTATTGTATTGATAAAGGTTGAAAGATACAACAAAATAGTACAAAAATTTCCTCATAACATTTTTAGAGGATCCAAATCAATATGTAGCTTAATTATAGTAATCTAAAGGAAAATAAACTTGAAATTGTCCTAAGAGCTCCCTAAGCTACTATAAATTCTTACAAATTGTCCTAAGAGCAGCCTACAAAACAAACTTCATAGAAAAGCAAAACTAGAAGTCAGTATCACTGTCCATGACTTGAAATTCTTGTGTTTTCTTCATTTTCCTCTGTAGTTTTCTTAGCATCACCATTTTGAGTATCAACCTTTGCAACCTGAGTATTTTCCATAGTCTCATCAACATCCACATCATGAGTGTCTCAGGTTCCTTCAGTTGTATCTTCACTACCTGTAGTAAGCTTATCTTGATTGTCTTCCTCATTAGAACTAGTGATATTTACCACTGCATAGGGTGGTTGCATAACAAAATCTTCCACATTCTTTTCTTTTGAGTTCTCATCCAAAAACTTATTTCCTACAATGAGATCCTTGTGCGTCATCAAGGTTTTCAAAATTGTTATCAACTGAGCATCACAAGAACGAACATACCCTTCGACTTCATTAAGGTGGGTATCAATCCCATAAGTAAAATTGGAAATATGATGAGATGTTTGCTCAAATTCATCAAGAAGAGTATCCAAAATAGGAATATGAGTGGTAATTTTTTGAACTACAACAATTAGACCTTTCATCTAGGACCTCATCCATCACAAATGGGAACGAATATCATGACTATTGGATTAATAATCAAGGATCCTTCTGAAAGTTATTCCAACTTTTTCTCAAAGTCCATTTCAACAACACAGTTCCAAATCCCCTCCAGGAGGGCAATTATTTTTCCAACCAATTAAAATGCAAAACATACCCAATATCCAAAGCACAACCAATAATCACCAGGAAATTCAAATGACACTCACCACAATAAAAACCAAGGAATTGTTCACACAGAGCAAGTAAAAATCACTTAGGGGAACTATCCTTCCAAACTAACTAAATCTCTACACGATACAACGATGCCCCTATATCCCAAACCTTCCAGATAAAAGAGAGTGCAAAGTCCAAGCACAAGCAAAAAATTACTTGGGGGTGAACCTACACATAGATAGCACTGAAGATAGTAGAAGGCCAATCTCCCAGTGCACAGGAGAGGGCAACAAAATTCACTCAACGATTCATTACCTTTCTAGAGTTTCCCCACACACTAGTATGTCTAACTCCAACATTGTTCAAATGACAAGAATGGAATATTTATACAATACACATTGATAAAATTCATGTTGAAACTTCCAGATAATACCTTCATGTGACAAGATTAAAAGCTGGAATGTGCAGACCAAGAAATCACAGAAATATACATTCACCCAGACACATTGAACGCTCCACATGGATTGAAGAATTAATGAACCTTGCCGCTGAATGAAGAGACTAATGCTTGACAAGATTAGATGGAGAATCAAAATGAACTTAGCATAACACAATCTTATAAGGGAGCCAACAAAATGTGAGCTGACCCCTTTGTTTTCTAATGCCCCCTCTAGGAACACTTGAGGCTTCATTTGCAAGTTCATATACCACCACATTGAGCTCATGCCAAACATGAAAGATTTGAATGTTAGAATTTAATAAACTAAGACAATAATACTTTTGTGAAGACGCCAAACTATTTGATCCATAATTTCCTGTCATCGCCTAGATTGAGAGATGATAAGGAGGGAGTCTCCTATCACCACAAGTGACCCAATTCTAAAAGCAACTGCTCCCTTTAATCCCAGGTATAGAGCATAGTATTGATTTTGATTATTAATAGTGATCCCTAGACCACAAGCAAAGGATGTGATTATATTTGCAACAGGGTCAAAAACTACCCCCCCGACCTTAGTAAGCTAAGCTTATAACGAGCATATTATTTTAGTTTATAACTAACATGCAAAAAAGGATCTCAACTGAATTGAACAGTTGGATTTATAATGGGCATATTATTTTAGTTTATGATTAACACGAAGAAAAGGATCACAACTGACTTATGAGTATCTAGTAATCTTTTTGTTTCAACTGACCTATAATGTGATAAACACGTAGGTGAAACAAACTACATGCAACAAGTGTGCTTCATTAAAACATAGTATGCTAAAACTCTCATTTGCTAAATGAAAACCATGTTTTATGAAACCAGTCATATAACTACTCACATTGTTTGAATTTTACCTCATTTGTCACTAAATAGTTAATGTAACTAGGGCTAGTAGTTCCAAGAAATTTCATATATGAAACTTGAATAGGGATTGGTTTCATTGCAAAAATTTCACTCCGAGCACCCTGCATGTTGCTTGGATTATAATAGCATTATAGTTGATATTTGAGTCTTGTACAATCCCATAAACAAAAAAAGCATTGAAACTTGATATAATTCTCAATACCAATAAAATATACTCCATAATATTTTTACATAAGCATACCTTCGTGTACCCATTCAAGTTGATAAGAACTTGAATATGAGCCTCGGATATCATCCATGCAATAACATTAGATGAAAGGGAAGAAATATCAATGAAGTGTTCTACCTCTGCTTGTATACGTTGCCTCCACTCACTACCACCACTATGACTCAAAGCATAGAAAAATACTTATGTCCAATCAACACGATGATCTTAGATTATAACATAGAATTAGATTATGCTCAAAGAAATAATGGTCCATTTAAGTAAATCAATAAACAATAAAAAAAATCCCATATACCTCATTCTACTCTCAATTGTGCATAACAAAAAAAAATCCCATGCGGTGTGAAAGTGGGTGGTTACCAAAATCGTTGTTGACATACCTAATGTTAGAATATGTAATGATAACTTGTGCAATATTGTTGGTGAAATATCATTAAAAGCCATAAAATAACTCTAATATTATAAAATAGAGTTATACCACATGCATCATGTAATTAAATCTCTTATAACAATTCTTTATATAAAAGAGGTGGAAAACTATTTATCCCACATGTAATATTGGGATGTAATTCCTACTTACCTCTTGGTATATAATAGAGTCAAGAGTCTTATCAAGAGATGAGAAACCATGAAAGACATCTAATGATCATCTTGTAGACACACTATGTGTGTTGTTGTGAAGATGGAGTGTGATTGGAGATTATTAATGAATAAGAAGAAGACAACCTTCTTGTGCTTGTTATTTGACTATTTGTTTTTGTATGGATATGAGGCTAGGCTAGTTATATTTTTCATGTTGTGTATTGTTATATGTTATTCACATATTCTCATATTCTAACATGGTATCATATAGTAGCCATCATAGCTTCTCTTGAAGTTTTGAAGGTTTCCCACTTTTCTATTGAGTTTTTTAAAATTATGATCTTGCCATTGTCTAAGGATGCATTTGCTTAAGGCTAGTTGAAGGCTTTTAATTTTTCTAAATCCTAAAGTTTCTCATGCACTTTTAGGTTCCGTAACTTCCAAGTCTATTTTTTTTACCAAACCTGGTCTTATCTTCATATGCTGATATCTTGTGATCAACGAGTCTATTTGCAGTCATTTTGCTGATATCTTGTGATCAACGAGTCTATTTGCAGTCAATTTTTTTTTATGGGTGCGATTTTTCGAGGACTTCCTAATGATCCTACCCACCCTATGATCCAATTCATATGGACTGTACGGATTGCATTTTTTGTTGTTCGACCCCTTTTCTATGTTTTTTTTGCTGTGTGAGCAGATCTGACTGTTGGAGGCCATATTCATCTCTTTAAAGGCTGGAATTGACTGTATGGGGGTGGATTTTCTTGCTTGAGGACGAATTTGTATGTTTGAGGGCATTTTTTAGTAAAATCAATCTTTTAATTTATGTGATATCATGCTTTATATTATAATGGTTTAGGGGTCTTTTTTATTAGGGTTTAGTTTCTTTATCATGTATTGCAGAGATTGAATGGAAGCATTGACATTTTAAGGGCATTCATCTCTAGCACATTAACATGATGACTACAAGAAAGTAACCTATGATTTAATGACTAGTCATTTCATATTTTTTTAAGTGATATCATGATTTGATCATAATTTGCTATATGTCGATCATGTTAAAAATGTTGATCTCTTTTCATATATCATATCATGTATTGATTCTATGGGCTTATCATGTTATTATATGCCTTACTCTTGGAAGTTCTTTGTGCAGATTAGCTCTTTATTTACTTCACTTCCGATGTATTTGTGAAGAGTTCTGGGGTAGCTTGGTTCTGGCGTTCCTTCCTATCTTAAGCATATGTTGTGATGATCTATGTTTTTTCAATATTGTTCATCTTTGTTCAACTTATCCTTGACAATAGCAAAGTCCTATTTCCCTCTTTATCTCAAATATTTGAAGTTGTCATTCAAGGGGGAATGTAATGAAGCACCATCTTATATTATTAACATCGTGATGATTATATGCATTATATCATTTTCGGTGGTAGACCATTGGGGTCTTGTATTCATGATGAGGTCTATTGTAGAGTTTTATTGCATCTTTCAACTTGGTTGTAAAGACTATTTGCGCAATATCATTTTTGATGTACAGACCATTGGGGTCTTATATTTGTGATGAGGTCTTTTGCAAAGTTATTTCAAACTATCAGTTGATTTCCGGTTGTGATGATTGTTGTGGTGTTCTAGGCATTTTGTAGATGGATCTAGTAGCCGCTATGGCTTCTCTTTTAGTTATAGGCACTTTGCTATTGGATCTATTGCCACGTGTTCTAGGAATTTTGTTGTTGGATCTAGTAGCCACCAAGGCTTCTCTTTAGATCTAGGGATTCTGCAACTGGAGCTTTCCGTTGTTGTATTGACCAAACACTGTTGTGGTATTTTGCAAGAGTTCATCATACAACTTTGTTCTGGTGCAATTTCATGGTTCAGTGAGATATGATTGTTATCTTCATATACTCCATGAGGTGAAGTGTGTTTATTCACACCTTATGGACATTTTGGAAGTTATCATCAAGGGGGATGTTATGTAATGTCATCTTCCTCCTTTTTTATTCAATCTCCTAGTCATCATTAAGGGGGAGTGTTGGAATATGTAATGATGGCTTAATGTATTAATTTGGAAGGTAATGATGTCCATTCTTATGTAATAGAGTTATCTCACATGTATTATGTAATAATTTACTCTTGTTACCTTTTATTATATAAAGAGGTGAAATTACATTTATCCCACATGTAATATTGGGATGCAATTCGTCCTTACCTCTTGGTATATAATAGAGTCAAGAGAGTCTTATCAAGACATGAGAAACAATGAAAGACATCTAATGCTCATCTTATAGACACTATGTGTGTGTTGTTGTGAATATGGAGTGTGATGTGTGGGATCTCTCTATTGTAAGATTGGATATTATTGATGAATAATAAGAAGACAACCTTCGTGTGGATGTTTCCCCATTTGAGGTTTTACCGTATTTCTGGTGTTTTCTTTTTCTCTTTTCTCCTTGTTCTTTCTATTTGATTATTTGTTGTTGTATGGATAGAAGGAAAGGCTAGTTATGCTTTTCATGTTATGTATTGTTATATGTTATTCACATATTCTCATATTCTAACACCTATAGCACAAAGAAACAAAAAGAAAAAAATTGGCATACACATTAGACTAGATAAGCAACACATACATGAAAATGGAAGGGATAATATTAAAATTTTAGGAAAACCATTAAAAAATACAAGAACATAAAATCATACCCCACCCTAAGACTAGAGATGCCACCCTTACCTTTCATATGCAAATGAGGAGGGTGTACGAAACATTGAGGTCCAAAACAATATGCAACAAGAGAAAATCCTCTGTGTATTTTTTATTGTACAAATACAATATGCCTCAATGACAATGGAAAAGTAATCCTTGACCATTGCAACTTCAAATATTTTGAAGTGTTTCAAAAAACATATTAGGTTTCAAAGGGTCTAATAATGCCAAATCCGAAAGAATGGCATAAAATATTTGCACTAGCATCTAGCCAAACCTTGGGATTTAACCCAGGCATTTGCCCCTTCGATGAAACGATAAGTTTAACAATGTTATGTCCTAATATAGATCAAATGCCATGAACAATCCAAATTTCAAGAAAATGTAGCAAATGGGAATAAAAAATTAAATGAAATGTGGTAGAAGGGATCAAGCGGGGTAAATAAATGGTTGAAATTGGTATTGAGAGTTCGCTTAACCTATTAATAAGATCGGTAGAAGTTGAAGAACTCATTACGAGCTGAGGCCGAAATCAGTCGATGGATTCATTCATCCATATCTCAGTCTATCATTAAGGGATTCTCTAAGATTGTTGTTTATCACTGAACTTTTGATCTGCTGCTCCGCACATCAAAAAAACTATATTAAAAAAATCCCTAAATCTAATTTAGTTTTCTTCTCCAGTCCAAATGTTGGCTAGTGACAAGATTGAAACTCCTCTTGAGGTAGCTCAGTTGGTTGGAGCCTTCGGAACCAAAGCATCACAAGGTTGAGGTCGAGGGTTCAATTATATGTGTCCTTCGAGGTTAGGCACCCAAGTTTGGTGCCGGGGATAGGCTCTGAAATATCCTAATAAGGTGAGGCCCCTTCAGGTGTGCCCCTAGGATTTCTTCTCCATGGATGTAGCAACCCGATCTTCGGGCGTGAACCACATTGAAATACACACACACACACACACAAACTATTACATATACATATACCCATGGTGGGTGATCATAAAATAGACAAGGGAAATGGATAATATTGCAATAGCCCATGACATCAAATAAGTCACGTGGCCTAAGGCCAGGATTAAAGTAATTCCTAGTCTTAATTTTTCAATAGCTAAGATAAGATCAATGAGATACACTTATTTACATCAAACAAATGACCAAAATCAGGTCAATGGGACTGCTCATGTATATATTATATTGAGTCAAGGCTTGATCAAGTTCCAACTAAGCTAGTTATATCTATAATATATGCATATAAGCCCCTTAGTGATCTACCTCAAACATGCTCATGGGTCGCTACGTTACATGAATGACATATAACATCAAATTTGGAATATGCTAAAGCGCATTGGACATACACATTCGTGCATATAATTAATATATACTACAAAATTAAATTCAACATTAAAAATCCTAATCATATTTAGAGGGCATTTTGTTTGGACTATTTCATATTCGTGTAGTTGTTATCTAGTCGTATTTTTTTATCAATGGACTAAATTAATATATACTACAAAATTAAATTCAACATTAAAAATCCTAATCATATTTAGAGGGCATTTTGTTTGGACTATTTCATATTCGTGTAGTTGTTATCTAGTCGTATTTTTTTATCAATGGACTAAATTAGTCCATTAAGTTAGTCATTTTTAGTTGTGTCAATTATTATCTAGTCATATTTTTTTATCCTGGGACTAAATTAGTCATTCTTAGTTGTGTCACTTAAAATTCCTCAAATTTGGAAGTATTTAGCTTAAAATCACTGTCGTGACTAACTTTTTTGGTCGCATATTCATAATTTTCCAAATTTTACTAGTGTTAGGGAATTTTGTTTTCTCCAATTAAGTCTGATGGGTTAGCTTGAGTGGTTTATTGCTTAAATATTCATATAGAGGGTCTCAAGGTAGATCCCTTGGGCTAGCTACATCTATTGCATTCCTAAGTCAATGTCCCTTCCAGGTCAAGCACCATAATTAGCATCGATGGGTTTAAATTGGGTACCATCTATGACATGTAAGGAAGGAAGTAACCATGGGTCTCCCCAAAAGGTTTTCCTCGAAAATAAATATTCTATACACACATACACACACAAATGGAAGATGATCAACTTGAAAAGAAAGAGCTTGGAGCTCAGGTGTCTAGAGCAACTAATACGTGAATGACTTCCCGAGTAAGTGAAGAAATAAAAAATAATGAAAGCAAATAAAATGATGAATGAGATAGTTTTTTGGGGGGAATTTAAGTGTTTAGTATTGATTTATCATAAGTCAAAATGTTTGGATTGGAAAATGAATATGTTTCTATAAACTCAAATTATTGTATATTTTCTATATTTTTCTCTTTTATATGTTAGGATTATCGAAATATTATAATGTTTATAGTTGAACAGCGACAATGGAAGATGATCAACTTGAAAAGAAAGAGCTTGGAGCTCAGGTGTCTAGAGAAACTAATACGTGAATGACTTCCCTAGGAAGTGAAGAAATAAAAAATAATGAAAGCAAATAAAATGATGAATGAGATAGTTTTTTGGGGGGAATTTAAGTGTTTAGTATTGATTTATCATAAGTCAAAATGTTTGGATTGGAAAATGAATATGTTTCTATAAACTCAAATTATTGTATATTTTCTATATTTTTCTCTTTTATATGTTAAGATTATCGAAATATTATAATGTTTATAGTTGAACAGAATTGTTCTCATTCCATCTCTTTCACATTTTATCATTCTCTTGCAACATTTCATAACATATTTGGATTATCGTTTATCCATTCATGATCAACATATTGTAATGGTCCACTAAGGATTACTTCAATATGGAAAAGTCTCGAGCACTTCCCCTCATTTTGAGGATAATACTCAACCTAAACCTTAGATTCTTTGGGACACAAGGCAAGGTCAAGAACATATGAATAAATCATAAATAGTTTGACAATAATATCATCAAGAGAAACATGTCTTGAAGTGATATTTGGACCTAGTTAGAGAGGGTAACATTTTTCCTCGCAATTACCCATTCTACACCCAAATGACACATACACATGCACCCTGTGACATATCCAAGGGGAAATATCCTAGGCATTTCCCCTAATTCTGAGGATAGTACCCAAGGTAGACCCCTAGATTCTTTAAGGCACAAGGCCAAGTCAACATCTAATGAATAGATCATATATAGCTCAATAACAATCGGATCACCAAGATCAAACATGCACAAAATGGGATTTGAACTTGGGTGGGGTGAGTAGCAACTTTCCTCACAACCACTCAAGCTACACCCAATTAAAATATGCACAACAAATATGTACAATCACTAAATTACAAAATGTTATTTATTGATATTTTAATGACAAATTGATTTTTTGTTAACTAATTACTAAGAGTTTATTTTTTATTAAGAACTACACATTACACATTAAAATAATATAATTGCTAAAACAAACAAATGTTTTTTGATATGATGCAGAGGAGCATATATGGGGTTAAATGAATATGATATGACCCGCAGGAGGGAATTATGGATATAAATGTATATGTCAAGAAGTAAATGTATATGTAATAGTGGCCAGCCTAATGAAGGGGCCTCATGTGCAATGAGTGAATAGGTATATATAGAGGTAATGTAGTCATTGTTGAGGGAACATGTGAAATGATTATATGAATGTATTGAGGTGTTTGGATAAATATATCATATTCTTTCAGGATTTATTGTGTAACTCATCTCTTATCTATATTGGAGTTGTTCTCCACGTTTACGTTTCTATACATGGTGTGTACTTTGTTATATTATATTATCTTAAGGAATTGGTTAATAACATGTTAATACTAGTAAAAAATTTCCACCTAATAAACTAGTTATGTTATAATTTATGCTCAATTATGCTCGACCATAGATTCTTCATTAACAATTAGTGTACTAATGTACTAATGTTCTACCATGGCTCCTTCACCTATGCTTTCACGTAGTTATCACACCAGTTCTCCACCATAAAATTTGACTTTGTGCTTTACCATAGCTATCATATTCATGATTTAATTGATTGTATATGCATCAACACTATAATAGGAGGAATATGCACTAATATAATAGAGCATGTGGTCTAACCTTGACATGAGAACCCATATTTGTACAATGCACCATGAAAGCATAAATGCATCTATGCTTCATGTCTATTTTGGAGCACTAGTGTTGTGTTGTATTTTGGAGAACTTATGTTTCGTGTATTTTAGGAAGCATTATTACTTCAAGTTGAGGGTGCTTAAATCTCTTATGTTCCCTAACATGATGGTGCACCTGATTTAACAAGGCACATCAATGCATCATGTATCCAATTGCACTGCCAATAAGATCATAACATGTAGGTGGTTAATTGTTGGTAGTGCTCCAAAATTCTTTGTTTCCTTGAAGTGCTCTAATATTATAGCCACATTAGTGCTCTAGTTTTGCATAAGTCCTTTGCTTTAAAACAAAAACAACAAAAAAATCAACACATTGGAAAATAAAAATAAAAAATATGTCAACAAAACCTCCATCAAAGTTCTACAAAAAAACCCGTAGCTATTCGTAATTTTTTTAGTAAAGTTAGTTCTAAAAATTTTGGCTTACAGATTGACTTTGAAACCTTTGTTGAACCCTATTTTCCTAATAGTGATTTTTATGTTTCTTTTCCCTCTCCACTATGGATCTAAAAAAGAGATAACTTAGTGTGACTCTCCTATATTTAATTGCCATTGGTTTTCCAAAAGGATTAGTTTGAAGTTATTGCTTCTTTGAAGGTGTTAGGTTTGCTCCTTAGTCCTCTAAAATTAGTTTTTTTTCAATTTCTCTAGACTTCCTATAATGATATTAGAGAAAATTTTGTAATAATAATTGCATAAAGAAATAGGACAAATATGAATAAGTTATTCATGTTTCTTTTGGTTCATATTAGAGCAAGAAAAGATTAATTTATTCTTTGTCTTATATTGTTTAGTAAGCATACCTCTTTCACATATTCTATGATTTTCCAGTCCTCCTTGTAAAGTTTGTTGTCTAGCCATCCAACACATGGGATTTGTACGAGTCATTGAACCATACTATTTTTTTTTGCTCCTCAAGTGAGAGAGCTAGAGTAGGGATTCATTATCACCCTCCTAGATTATTCTATGAAGGAATGTTATGTTTCCACCTCAGTGGTATCTTTGTCTGCTCATGTTACTCATAATATATTTTTTTTTACATTAGTGATTTTATATTTGTATTATAAATTAGTTGTGGCTGAACCGGTCAACATTCTAACACAAAAAACAGAGAGTATTGGACATATCCTTCTTTAAAAAATCAAGAGTTTTTCCACCAAAAACTATAGACTTGTATATACAAATTATAATTCTAGAAACCTTGCAAGTGTATTACCTAACAAACTAACAAAAAAGTTAAATAACATGATAAAACATGACATAATTAAACACAAACCTTAAAGGAATGGTCCTTGAAGCGCATCTTCTACTCGGTCTACCTAAATCTCCTTAGCAACTTCCTCAATGTGCATTTCCAAATTCCGTGGGTCCACAAAGCGAGCATCAACTGTAACAACCGACATTCTTGATGACAATAGGTATGGTATATCCATAACCTCTTCATTAACCATAGAAATATCATCTAAGGAAGAGTTACCAACAATGATAGAAATCAAGGGAGGGGAGAAAGAATAACCTCCTGTGGAATATGCAGATGACACACAACCCTATTAACCATACAAGTCAAAGACCCCAATTTTGATTCCAACTCAAGATATTTCCTCCAATGAATTCGCATGAATGTAATATCCTCATCTTTAAATTACCTAAGTGCTAATAGTTGGGTGGTGATTTACACCACACATCTATCCATCACATTATTCTAATTTTGAGCCTTCTAATTCTAGTCTTCTTGTTATTGTATCCACTTCATGGAAGAATTCATAATAGAACATCGAACTTATACCATTTCTCTCTAAGAGTGCTTAACCCCAAATTCAACATCTACCAAATCATGCATTTACATGGTAGTTTCTTTTACATTATAATGAATCGTGGATTCCATTATAAAGCAAACCCCTTAATTTATACTAGTTATAATATCGATGGGTTTTGTAGAAAACCAAACCCCAATCCTGTCCTCTTGGATTCGAGTTGTTGAAATTGGTTTTGCAACACCACAGAGACTAGGATAAAGATGGATATCACATACAACAAAGCCTACAAATAAATCAATTGCTATTAACCCATGCGTAAGAGGTAACCTCCTTGTTGTACTCCTCGTTATAATAATCACTAGCGAGAATGACCCCAAAGTGACCTTGTTTATGTGTGACTCAAGTCCACCTTCATTCTATCTTTCCTGAGAATACACCTATCGATAATTGATCCCTTCAATAAACTTCACATAAAATTCATTGAATGGGTTAGAATATTTTTCTCCCCCTGTTGATGACTGGTAATCCTTCTCTCATGGGCACAAAAATTTGCTTCATGTTCTACAGTTTGGTTTTGTGATTGTAGACCTTGATAAATAAATATATTTTCAAAACCTTGAGCTAAGACTAGGGATAACTGGATGAGGCAGGTGAAGGTTTTGCTTGGGGGTGTTTCAAGGAGAGTGATCGAACATTATCAAAAGAGTCCCCCACCACATCACCAAAAGTAGTCATGTTATCTCTAAAAATTATTACACCTTGATAAACATCAATGGTGTATGCTTAGTTATTGGTTGCTATACCAAGGCTCTGAGAAAATCATGATTACTTTTGTCCCTTGGGCACTACTAGAATATAGGATTGTAGTGTCACATGTAGTGCCATGGCATAGTGTAATTTCATAGTGAAAAAAGATAAATTTTACATGATATAAAACTCAACAAAAAGGGGCGTGCCATGTTCTACATTTAATATATTGGCATGTGCCCCTTGACGCGTCATTTTTCATCACTATTCTCGATGCATGCTTCTTCCATGCATATATTTGGAATCTCTTTTATGTCAAAAGTGTTTGGGAAAATATGTTTTTTCATTGCTTTGCATCATTATTATGTCAAAAAAGTGTCTTTGGATTGATTCCAGTCGTTATGCATCATATTAGCATCATTATTAGGATTGCTAGCATCATTTTAGTGACATGTTTTATATTTTTAGCATAGAAATATGGAACTTTTGCAACACGTTTGGATCTTCCAGGTGTGAAATTGCTTCATTTATGCATACTTGTAATATTGTTAGTAAAACAGGATTGCAGAATAATAGCATAAAATAAGATGCAGAAATAAAACACATAAACACAATACAAGAGAGACACAAATATACGTGGTTCACCCAATATGGGCTACATCCACGGAGAAATTTCTTGTCCTTTTATCATACCATCCAACCCGCAGCACATCCGCTGCAATTTCCTTTTCACTCCCTCACAGTCTCTCTCACACAATCACATAGATCTTTTTCACAATACTACAATACAATACACAATCGTATTACAATGCCTTCCTTTTAAAGATGGATTACCACGGGATACCCAATACCATGGGCCCGTAAACCATTGGCCAAAAAACAACCCAGAAATTTATTTCGAGGGGGGTGCCGTAGAACCCCCCCGTTGGGACGAATGTATAATCCACCTGCACAACATATAAAACTGGGGTACAAACATGGTTGGACAACAATATCTATGAATCAGGAAGATAATCAGGCTCCACAACCAACAATCTCCCACTTGGAGACTGATCACAACAACTCCACCACAACTGCATCTGCTAGACCATGTTCCAAAACTTGGACCTGGAAAATTTCTCATCTTCACCTTCACGCTTGAAGGCCAACTAAAACTGAGCAGGAACTCGGTTTCTCTCTTGTTACTACCTTTGTCAACATGTCTACATGATTCTAGCTAGTATGTATCTTTTCCAACTTCAACAATTCATCTTCCAGAACAGATCATATGAAATAGTACTTGAGCTGTATATATTTAGTATTAGAATGGGAGGTTGATTTCTTTGCAAGATGAATGGCACTCTGGATGTCACTGTACAACCTGTTATTCTCTTGCTTCTTACCCAATTCCTCCATGAACCTCTATAGCCAAATCATCTCTTTACTAGCCTCTATAGAAGCAACATACTATGCTTTCATTATTGAAAGTGCAACAACCTTTTTCAGTTTTGAAATCCAACTTATTGCTGTTCCACCTACAGTAAAGATATACCCTGTGGTGCTTCTCCTATTATCTTTATCACCTGCCATGTCTGCATCAACATATCCCTGTAGAATAGTGTTTGAACCTCCAAAACATAATGCACGAGTTGTATTGCCTCTCAAATACAAGAGAATCCACTTTACTTCCTTCCAATGTTCTTTACATGTATTATTCATATACCTGCTCACAACTCCCACTACATGTGCAATATGGTCATGTGCACACCATGGCATACATCAAGATTCCAACTACTAATGAATAGGGAACCTTGGACATGTATTATATCTCTTCCTGTGTCGTGGGACACATCTCCTTACGTAGTTTGAAATGATTGGCCAAAGGTGTACTAATTGGTTTTGCATCCTGCATTCTAAACCTCTCCAACACCTTTTCTACGTACTCACCCTGAGACATTGTCAATTTGTGATTTTTCTTGTCTCTTGTTATTCTCATACCAAGGATTTGCTTTACAACACCCAAATCCTTCATAGCAAATGAATTAGCTAATTTCCTTTTGAGCACATTTATATCATGCATGTTATACCTTGCAACAAGCATGTCATCCACATACAATAATAAGATAATATATCTTCCACTATCTAGCCTCTTGAAATAAAAACAGTGGTTAGAATGACATCTACTATAACCTTATTCTTTCATAAACTTGTCAAATTTCGAATACCACCGCCTTGGAGCTTGCTTTAGGCCATACAAGCTCTTCTTCAACTTGCATACTAAATTCTCCTTCCCTTTGACCTCATACCCCTGGCTGCTGCATATAAATCTCTTCCTCCAAATCCCCATGGAGAAAAGTCATTTTTGCATCTAACTGTTCAAGATGCAAATCTTCTACCGCCACTAGACTTAAAATAGTTCTAACTAAAGTCATCTTAAAAACAGGAGAAAATATTTCATCAAAATACATACCTTTATTTTGTGCTAACCCCTTTACAACAAGTTTGGCCTTGTACCGCTTCTTGCCTCCATATTCTTCCTTCAACCTGTAAACCCATTTATTCTGCAATGCTCTTTTACATGCTGCCAACTGAACCAAATCCCATTTCTTGTTTCTTACCAAGTATTCCATCTCCTCATCCATGTCTTACTCCTACTTCTTTCTAGTTTCCACCTACATAGCATCTTCATAACATTCTGGTTCACCAGAATCAATCATCAATAAATAATACAATGAAGGAGAGTATCGTTCAGGGGGTCTTCTTAACCTGTTATATCTTCTAACACTTGCAGTAGTTTGAGGTACATGCTGTTTTTCTTGATTTTCTGGCATCTTTGGAGTTTCATTTTCTTTGATTTCATCAAGCACTGTGTATTATGTGTTTTCCTTTTCCTATTTCTTTCCCTGCAACTAAAATTTGTACATGACCTATTCATTGAATACCACATCTATACTCCTAATGATTTGGTGATTTTCATAATCCCATAAGCGATAACCAAAATCATCAACCTCGTATCCAATAAAGATACACTTCTTGGATTTAGCCTCAAGCTTTGTTATAATTTTCTTATCAATATGAATAAATGCTTCACGACCAAAATTTCTTAAAAATGAGTAGTTTACCTTTTTACATGTCCATGCCTCCTTTGGAATGCCACCATCTAAGGAGCTTGAAGGCCCTTTGTTTATTAAGTAAACAATAATATCTACAGGATCTTCCCAAAACTTTAAGAGCAACCTTGCATGCAATCTCATACACCTTGCACGCTCCATGATTGTCATGTTCATCCTTTTTGACATACCATTTTCTTGTGGTGTTCGTGGAACTCTCTTCTCTCTACGAATCGCATGGTATGAATAGTAACTATCAAAATCTTTGTCGGAGTATTCACCTCTATTATCAAATCCGATACACTTCAAGCTTTTTCTTGTCTCATTCTCAACCAAAGCTTTCCATTTCTTAAAAGTAGCAAAGAAATCAAATTTCTGTTGAATGCAATAAACCCAATTTTTTCTAGTTGCATCATTAATAAAAGTAACATAATAGCAAGAGCCACCAATAGATTGTACCTGAGCCATTCCTCATACATATGTATGCACAAGCTCTAACGTTTCACTCTTCGTTTGCTTCCTAGCCCTGAGAAATCTTACTCTATTTTGTTTTCCATAAACAAAATTTTCATAAAATTCCAAACTAACCTACTTTAGATATGGTAGCAACTTCATTGAATGGATAATCTGCATCCCCTTCTCGCTCATGTGGCCAAGCCTATGATGCCACAATGTTGTATATGTTCATGTGGAAGCTAAAGAGATAGAACAGTCGATATTATGAGGAAATAAATACAACGTACCAATCATGTCTCCTTTTGCTATCACCAGCGATCCTTTAGTGATCTTCCACCACGTTTCTCCAAATGTAGATAAATAACCAACATCTCCCAACTATCTTGTTGAGATTATATTTCTTTTCATAGTAGGAATATGGCTTACATCTTTCAACAACCATTCATTTCCATTCTTTAACTCTATATGTAACTTACCCATTCCAACAATTTTACATGGTTCTTCATCACCCAATAAAACATGTCCAAAATCACCTTGAACATAATCATGAAAATATTTCCTATGGGGTGTAGCATGACATGAAGCCCCTACATCTACTACCCAGTAATCACCAGCATTATCTAATGCAAGAATCAAAGCATCTTGTAACACATCACTTACTACATCTGCTTCAGGAGTATTCTCGTGTTGTCCATCTCCTTTCTTCTTTAGAGATCTTTAGTATTTCTTCAGACGTCCTTTCTTCCCACAGTTACAACACTCTATTTTTCCCAGTCTGTACTTGGATTTGCCCTTCCTAGACTTCCCATCATTACCTGGGCTCTTTCCTATCTCCCTTTGTCTTTCCATACTTTCCATGGTCAATGCATTACCTGATATCTCACCTCTTCTTTTCCTTTGCATTTCCTCACTAAGAATAACACCAACAACATCATCAAATTTCAGAGTGTTTGAATCAGAGACAGAGTTACTTACAACCATGACCAAGCCATTCTAGCTTTCTAGAAATAAGCACAAGATTAGAAGAGCGCTAACCTCATCATCAAATTTCACTCCTACAGAACTTGGATGATTAGTAACCGTATTAAATTCATTTAAATGGTCAGCAACATATCTACATTCTGACATCTTAATATTAAATAAATGCCTCATTAGAAATACCGTGTTGCAGGCCAAGGGTTTTTCATATAGTTTAGGCAATGTATTCATCATATCCTCCATTATCTTTTCTTTCGAAATATTGAAAGCCACCAACGAAGCCAGACAAAACTATATTGTTCCTAGTTCCTTTCTGTCAAGAACTTCCCATTCTCCATCCTTCATAGACATTGACTTACTTTATTTTCCGTCCAATGGTAGGAATAGATCCTTCTGATATAGATAGTTCTCCATTTGCATCTTCCATAACTAGTAGTTTTGGCTGTTAAATTTCTCGACCCTAAACTTTCCTTCTTCCACCTTTTCTCCCACTCGAACTAGGAACCCTCCTTTCCTGCGAGTTTATGCGCCAAATAGGCCTTTGGCTCTAATACCAATTGTTAGTAAAACATGATCGCAGAACAATAGCATATAATAAGGTGCATAAATAAAACACAATACAAGCGAGACACCAATATACGTGGTTCACCGGTTCACCCAATATGGGCTATGTCCATCGAGAAATCGCCAGTCCTTTTATTATACCGTCCAGAAAAATGAAGGGATACAACCTGTAGCACATCCACTGCAACTTCCTCGTCACTCTCTCGCAGTCTCTCTCACGGTCTCTCTCACACAATCATAGAGATTTTTTTCACAATACTACAATACAATATACAACCGTATTACAATGCCTTCCCTTTAAAGAGGGATTCCCATGGGAAAATACCATGGGCTACCCAATACCATGGGCCTGTAAAACATTGGCAAAAAAAAAACCAATAAATTTTATTTCGGGGGCTTTGCCTCAAACCCCTGTTCTCACGGGTGCTACCCCCAAACCCCGCTGTCGGGAGGGACAGTCCCCCCCCCGCTGGGATGAATGTACAGTGTTAATTTTTGAGAAAATATGATGAGCTTTGAACTTTAAAACTTAGTGTGGAAATAATGAATACTTGAATCAATAAAGAAGATAAAGAAGAGAGACTCAAAATAATAGCATGCACAAAGAGAAGTGCTTTCCTTCAAGGGAGAAGAGAATTTACTTCACATTTAATTCATCAATCCTGTATAACATATTTATATATTCTTCACATGCATCGGCTTCTACTTTTATCTTTTGACTTCATGATGAACTTTCCCTCCATCTAGATGTATCAATCTTGCATGAACAAGAGCGCCCCACTTCTCATGCAGTGCATTAACTCACTGAACTGAGTCTTAGCATGAACTCGCCCCTTAACTGAAAGCTTTCCCACTTAGTTAGGTGGATAACTTAAGTGTCGTCATGCAAGTGTCACAACTCAAGTGCCATCTTTTAGTTTAACATAAGTGTTGTCTTTTAGTTTCACATAAGTGTCGTCGTGCAATAACACATAGTTAACTAGATCTTCTTTGTTATCACTTACTTAACTATATCTTCTTTGTTATCACTTAGTTAACTTTCTTTAAATGATTATTTCTTGTTAACATCACTATAGTGATCAATTTGATTTCTCCTTTGATTCACTAAATTTTAACAATTCGAATTCTCTCTTAATTAATTATTTTATATGCAATTCAAATTCCCTCATATCTTATCACATCTTATCTTTATCTCTCGTCTTATCTGCATGGTCAATATGTGTTAAGTTTAGTTATCTATCATATCAGATTATACTCAGAATATTTTTCAGATACTGTGAACATATTATATTACACTCGGACCAAATGATCATATGCTAAAGTAATTCACTCTAGAGTTGGCCAGTCTCTAAGGGAGACTTAACAGCAATCAATGACCATGGTTAGTAATACATCACACAACATTAATGCTTCAACATGCAAAGCATCTACCTCTATAACTGGAGGTCCACCCCATGGCTACCTACTATAACTGGAGGTCCACATGAGAACTTGACTTGACACACAAGTATTGAGCCTTGTCCAACAAGACTTTACAACAACGTCGCTATGATACATGAAAGCATTCACCTCAACACATGAGGAATAACCTTTTACAACTGAAGGCTTAGTCATTCTTGAGTCCAAATCAAGAATCTACTCCAAGTTCCTGAGTCCAACTCAGGATCCCTACCTCAAAACATGAGGCCCAATCCTGGCTACACAAGATTGGCTTGGAGAATGACTTGTGATGCTATACATTTAACACTCCCTCTCAGCAAGGGAGGCATTCTCTGCCATACCAAGCTTGTATCAGAAGTACCTAAAATTTGTCACTGACAGAGGCTTTGTTAACACATCCACAATCTGCTCATCAGCAGCAATGTACTGAAATTTCATTGTACCTTTCTGGACCATGTCTTTGATGAAGTGATACTTCATTTCAATGTGCTTCGATTTATCATGAAACACGGGGTTTTCAGAAAGCTTGATGCAACTTTGATTGTCACACCAAATGACTTTAGACTCAAGCTTCTCACCGAACAAACCAGCAAGTGGCTTCCTAAGCCACACTTCTTCTCGACAAGCAGTACTAGCAGCAATATACTCTGCTTCTATAGTACTATGGGCTATAGAGACCTGATTCCTGTTGGACCAAGAGATCATAGCAGAACCCAACTTAAAACAATAGTTGGATGTACTCTTTCGGTCCACAATGCTACCATCCCAATCATAGTCAGTATAACCAAGTAAAAACACTGCTCCACTGGAGGCATATCTGATTCCATAAGCAATCGTACCTCGAAGGTACCTAAGCACATGCTTAGCAGCAACCTAATGTGTGTGTCTCGGATCAGACGTAAACTAACTTAGAATACTCATAGTATAACATATATCTGGTCTCGAGTGTATCAAGTACATCAATGAACCAATAAGATGTATATACAAAGTGGGGTCCACTGGATACAATCCAGAATTTGACTCATGTAGTTTCCTCAAATTGGAAACCATCGGAATACTCATGGATTTGCAATCCATCATGCCAAACCTACGCAATATATCAACAATGTACTTCCCTTGAGAAAGAAATATCTCATATTTTCTTAGCCAAATCTCAAGGACAATAAATTAGTGCATAAGACCTAAGTCTTTCATCTCGAACTCAGAAGTGAGCTCCCTCTTGCACCAAGCAATCAGTTGTTCCTCTCCAGTAAGGAAAAAATTATCAACATATAGAACCAATATCAATCATTGGTTCTTCACTAATTTGAAGTACAAATTTGGATAAGATTCGCTCTTAGAGAATCCCAATCTCTGAAGATAGTTTTCAATTCCCAAATACCAAGCTTTGGGAGCTTGCTTAATCCCATACAAGGATTTCCTCAATTTGCACTCATGGGACTCCTTCCCATGAACCACAAACCCCTAAAGCTGCTGAATATAATCCTCTTCCTCAACCTCACCATTGAGGAAGGCTATCTTCACATCCATCTGGTGAAGCTTCCATCCTAGAATAGATGCAAGTGAGATCACAACTCGAATAGTGGTGTACTTGGCCACAGGAGTGAATGTCTCATCATAGTTTATGCTTTCTTTATGAGAGAAACTTCAGGTAACAAATCTAGCTTTATACTTTTCAATACTGCCATCAACAACATGCTTGATATTGTAAAGCCATATGGAAGTAACTATGGACTTCTCTTAAAGTTTAGGAACAAATTCCTAAACATCATTCTTCATAATAGACTTGTATTCCTCTACCATTGCATCCTTCCATACTTGCTGCTTTGCAGCTTCTTCATAGGTAGAAGGATCTAAGTCACTGATGTGACTCATCTGTGCAACATACCCTGAATATCTGCCAGGTTTCTTTGACTCTCTAGAAGATCCTAATGGTTCTCCATGCCTCTCTGCATCTTGTAGTATATCTCGTCACCATGCATACCTCCTCTTGGTAGGAGGTTCATCAACCAGTTCTACTGGTTTATCAGGATCTAGCGAGACTAAGAACTCTGTTGGATTCTCCCTTTGAACATCTGAATAGGGAGAATCAGTATCTGGGTCCTCCATCATAGGAGTCTCATTCTCCTCTATGTCTATATCATATTGAAGCTCTTTTGATCACTTGAATGTTGCATCTTCATGGAAGGTCACATAGCGGTTGACCTCAATGTGCATTTCTCCTAGCACATATATTCTGTAGGATTTGGATGATTCGCTATAACCAACAAAGGTTCCCTTATTTCCTGATGGATCCATATTTTTCCTCTTTTCTTTCAGCACATGAATGTATACAGGACTCCCAAAGATCCTCAGGTGTGAAATATTTAGTTTTTCACTAGTGAACACTTCTTCAAGTGTCTTCTCATCCAGAATGGCATGAGGACTTCTATTCTAGATATATATTGTTGTATCGATGTCCTCTGTCCATAATGAGGTAGATAGGTAGATGTCCAACTCAGGCTCCCTACCTCAACACATGAGGCCCAATCCTAGTTGCAAAAGATTGGCTTGGATAACGACTCGTGATGTTGTACATTTAACACTCCCTCTCAGCGAGGGAGGCATTCTCTGCCATACCAAGCTTGTCTCAGAAGTACCTCAACTTAGTCACTAACAGAGGCTTTGTTAACACATCTGCAATCTACTCATCAGTATCAATGTACTGAAGTTTCATTGTACCTTTCTGGACCATGTCTCTGATGAAGTGATACTTCATTTCAATGTGCTTCGACTTATCATGAAACACATGGTTTTTGGAAAGCTTGATGCAACTTTTATTGTCACACCAAATGACTGTAGACTCAAGCTTCTCACCTAACAACCTAACAAGTATATTCCTAATCCACACTACTTATCAATAGGTAGTAGTAGCAGCAATATACGCTGGGATACAAAGCCCTGCTTCTTGCTGGACCAAGAGATCATAGCAGAACCTAAGCTAAAACAATAACCGGATGTGCTCTTTCGGTCCACAATGCTACCACCCCAATCAGAGTCAGTATAACCAAGTAAAAACACCCCTCCACTAGAGGCATATTTGAGTCCATAATAAATCATACCTCGAAGGTACCTACGCACATGCTTAGCAACAACCCAATGTTTGTGTCTCGGATCAGACATAAACTGACTTAGAACACTCATAGCATAACATATATCTGGTCTCGATTGTATCAAGTACATCAACGAACCAATAATCTATCTATACAAAGTGGGGTCCACTGGATCCAATCCAGAATCTGACTCATGTAGTTTCCTCAATTTTGAAACCATTGGAGTACTCATGGATTTGCAATCCATCGTTCCAAACCTACGCAATATATCAATAGTATACTTCCCTTGAGAAATGAATATCTCATCCTTTCTTTGCCAAAACTCAAGGCCAAGAAAGTAGTGCATAAGACCTAAGTATTTCATCTCGAACTCAAAAGTGGGCTCCCTCTTCAACCAAGCAATCAGTTCTTCCTCTCCAGTAAGGAACAAATCATCAACATATAGAACCAATATCAACGGTTGGTTCTTCACTACTTTGAAGTACAAATTTGGATAATCTTTTCTCTTAGAGAAGCCCAGTCTCTGAAGATAGCTGTTAATTCTCGAATACCAAGCTCTGGGAGCTTGCTTAAGCCCATATAAGGATTTCCTCAATTTGCACACATTGGAATCCTTCCTGTGAACCAAAAACCCCTCAAGCTGCTGAATATAAACCTCTTCCTCAACCTCACCATTTAAGAAGGCTATCTTCACATACATTTGGTGAAGCTTCCATCCTAGAACATATGCAAGTGAGGTCACATCTCAAATAGTGGTGTACCTGGCCACATGAGCGAATGTTTTCTCATAGTTTATGCCTTCTTTCCAAGAGAAAATTTGGGCAACAAATATGGCTTTATACTTTTCAATACTTCCATCAGCAGCATGCTTAATCTTGTAAATCCATTTGGAAGTAACTATGGACTTCCCTTCAGGTTTAGGAACAACTTCTGAAACATCATTCTTCATAATAGACTTGTATTCCTATACCATTGCATCTTTCCATACTTGATGCTTTGTAGCTTCTTTATAGGTAGAAGGCTCTAAATCACTAATGTGACTCATTTGTGCAACATACCCTGAATATATTTCAGGTTGCTTTCACTCTCTGGAAGAGCCTAATGGTGCTACATTCCTCTCTACATCTTGTAGTATATCTCGACACCATGCATACATCCTCTTAGCAAGAGGTTCATCAACTAGTTATACCGGTTCATCAGGAGCTAGCTAATATGAGAACTCTGCTGAATTCTCCCTTTGAACATCTCAAGGGGGTGAATCAGTATCTGGTTCCTCCATCATAATATTATCATGCTCCTTTGTGTCTCTATCATACTAAAGCTCTTTTGATCGCTTGAATGTTGCCTCTTCATGGAAGGTCACATCTCGATTGACCTCAATGTGTCTTTCACCTGACACATATATTATGTATCCTTTGGATGATTCGCTATAACCAACAAAGGTTCATTTCTTTCCTGATGGCTCCATCTTTGTCCTCTTTTATTTCGGAACATGAATGTATACAAGACTCACAAAGAACCTTAGGTGTGAAATATCTGGTTTTTCACTAGGGAACACTTCTTTAGGTATCTTCTCATCCAGAATGGCATGAGGACTTATATTATGGATATATACTGTTGTACTGGTGGCCTCTACCCATAATGAGGTAGACAGGTCTTGATCATGCATCATGGATTTTGCAGCCTCACATATGGTTCTATTCTTCCTTTTGGCAACCCCATTTTGTTGAGGGTTGTAGGGTACAGTTAACTATATACAAATTCCTCCATCACTACAGAACTTCTTAAATGCATGTGAATCAAATTCACCTCCATTGTTATATCTCAAAGCACGGATGTGCTTTCCTGTCTAATTGTCAACTAGGGCTTTGAATTCCTAAAACTTTCTAAAGGTTTCGCTCTTAGCCTTTAGAAAACAAATCCATGACTTTCTAGAGAAGTAATCTATAAACACTACATAATATAAATATTCACTCGGAGAAGATGATGACATGGGACCGCATACATCAGAGTGTATTAAATCTAAAATCCCTTTAGATCTAGTAGTACTTCTAGAGAAACTATTTTTAACATTATTCCCAAGTGCACAACCCCTAGATACATTATCATGCTCAAAATAAAATACGGGCATACCTTTCACCATTTGTTGTAATTTCGATAGTGCTTTGTAGTGGAGGTGACCAAGCCTCCCATGCCATATCTCACATGGACTGATAATGTTGTGAACATAGCTTGAATGTACTTCCCAGGTACCTTGTAGAGACCTCCCTCTATAACTCCAATCGTTGTTGCATATTTCAAGTCTTTGTTCTTTGGAAATAATAGTGCTTGATAATCAATGAAGATAACTCGGAAGCCCTTATATTCAAAAACTGAAACTGATAGGAGGTTCTTCTTCAAGCCTGGAACATAAAGAATGTCCTCCACGTGTAATATATCCCCTGAACTCAACTGGAAGGAGGTGGATCTAACTCCTTGGATCGAATAGGTTGTGTTTTCTCCCAACTCTACCTTGCATGCAATATTTTTCTCCTTGAGATTGGTGATGGCGCTCTTATAACCAATCATATGTTTGGATGCACCACTGTCACCCAATCATGTGCCCTCACTTGTGATGAGGGATCCAGAAACTGTTGAGACTAGGTAGTACTCCCTCTTTGTCTCCTTTTATTCGGGTGCATTCTTCTAATTAGTTTCATCTTCTATAGCGGTAGAAGCATGAAACCTTCCTTGTTCCTTTTTATTTTCTTTGCACTGCCTTGCATAATGGCTCTTCTTGTCACAATTGTAGCTTCTACCCTTCTACTTGTCAAAGTACTTGTTGTATATCTTTTTCCTCGAATGGGAAAACTTATTTTAAGAGAAGTTCTTCTTTCCTTTCTTCATCCTTGCCGTGAGGGAAAGGTTTTCTTATTTGATGCACATTGAATTTATCTGGATTCGCACCTCCTCTTGGAGGAAGTCATGCCACAACCTTTTGAATTTAGGTTTTAGCTCTCGGCCATTTACTGCATCCAATAATGTCTCCCATGAGGATGGGAGACCATCAATAGTGGTTTGGAGAAGATCATCTTCATCCACCACTACTCCAAAACTAGCAAGTTGATCTCTTACCTGAGAGATCTTGGTGAAGAAGGAAGCCACTATCTCATCCTTCTCCATCTTTAGTTTTTGAAGCTTATTCTTCAATTCCCTCTTTGGACTCGGGGCCAAATTCTCATATAGGTTTGTCAATGTATCAAAACACTCCTTCGCGGTCTTCAACGGAGTGATCATGGACATCAAATTGTCCTTTACCGAATCATAGATGATCCATATGGATTTAGCTTGGTTCTTCTTGAAGTTGAAGCACCATGCATTAGATGCAGGATCCTCCAGCACAGTGGATACGTATCCATCCAAGTCATGTTCCTCCAATATTTTCAACACCCTCGCCTTCCAAGTGTTGAAATTCATAGTGCCCTCAAGACGGTCTTCCGATCGAACAAAGCTCAAAGCCATGGATCTCAAGTATTGTGCTCAACTCCCTGGGATCTACGTAGGCTCAAGTTTGCTTGAAAAATCGTAGCTCCTTCACGCCTAAGCTATGATACCATGTTAATTTTTCAGCAAATATTTGTCAGATGCTATGATCATATTATATTAATCTCAGACCAAATGATCATATGCTAAGGTAATTCACTCTATAGGTGGCTACTATCTAGAGGAGACTTAATAGAAATCGGTGACCATGGTTAGTAATACATCACACAACATTAATGCTTCAACATGCAAAGCATCTACCTCTATAACTGGAGGTCCACCCCATGGGTAGCTACTATAACTGGAGGTCCACATGAGAATCTAACTTGACACACAAGTACTGAGCCTTTTCCAACAATACTTTACACCATCATCACTTTGATACATCAAAGTATTCACCTCAACACATGAGTATTAACCTTTTACAACTGAAGGCTTAGTCATTCTTGATTCCAACTCAAGAATCTACTCCAAGTTCTTGAGTCCAATTCAAGCTCCCTACCTCAACACACGAGGCCCAATCTTGGTTGCACAATATTAGCTTGGAGAATGAATCATGATGTTGTACATTTAACATACAGCCCACCTTCACAACATATAAAACACGACTGAACAAAAAGATCTCTGAAACGGGAAGATAATCAGGCTCCATGACCAACAAACATAATTATTTATTTGGTGTTTTTTTAATCACATTGAAATCATTGTGCATCGTATTAGCATCACGATGGTTCCATTTTAGCGTCATAATTACATCGTATTAGAATCCAATTTGTATTATTTTGATTGATTTAGTTTTTTCCTCTAAAAACAAAACAAAGAATAACCAAAAACAAAATAGAATAAATAAAAAATAAAAATATTAAAATTTTATTGCAACAATAAAAATTACATATTTCATATGCTTTATAAAAATCAATGGTCGATACTAATATAAAAACTAGTATACAAAGATAGAATAAACTAGAGCTCCAACTAGTGACCCTACTAAATAGTGCCAGTAAAAGCAAGGTTCATCCTTGTGGTATTTCATGAAAGGGAGAGTGACAATATTCAAAAATCAAGTCCTCCCTATCTTCCAGAATAAACCACTATCCAAAAGGAATTTGTAAGCCATTTGTTGATCATTCATCCATTGTTCGTTTCCTTTCCATGTAGAAGTGTTCAAGAGTGAGAGAATTAAAAACAATACAAATCCCCTTGACCTCTTATAGAATAGGAAATAGTATAAAACTTGAACATTTTTTTCCCTCTTTAACCATTTAATCACATTCAAAGAGTCGCCCAAAACCTAAAATCTATTGATTCCATTTTCTAAATCCAATTGTAGAAGCAACTTTACAACTTATCTTAGTGAAATCATTTGATTCAACACCCAAACCTACTCTGTACTTTAGGAAGTGGTCATCATTTATAAAAAGAACACCTTCAACACCACATACTTTAAGCTCTCCCTAAGCAGGGTATTTTTTAAGGATTATAAAAGTATACTTAAGTATAGTATTCTAGGCGATTATTTTGGATTGAAAAAAATATACATATAGATTGGTAGGTGAGCCTTAAATATGAAACATACAATTTACTACTGAAACTTGTATATTTTGGCGAATATTATGATAAAAAAAAACACATTTTATGTAAATATAGGTGATATTAGAGACTAAAAATGACCAAATAGTGAATTTATTTTTTGAAATAAAGCCCCAAAAATAGCCAATTGGCAAAATTTTGCCTCTAAAAATTTCCATGTCCCCTGAGCAACCTCGCCGAAAAAATCCTAGGACCCTTGCTAATGTATCTTCTTAGCTACTATTTTTTTAGAAGTCCTTTCATGCTTTTCTTGACGAAAAGATTTTAAAATTCTAATACCTTGATTATTTAATTATTTATTATTATCAATTTTATTATTATTGATTGTTTGATTGCTTTTATTACTTTTATTATTATTGATTGTTTGATTGCTTTTATTACTTTTATTATTATTGATTATTAAATTATGTTTGTGGATTTAATTATTATATTTTTGTAATTATTACTTTTATAATGTTTAAATATTGATAAGAGTGATGACTAGTATAAGTCCATTTCATAGTGTACTAATCATGATAGAAAAAGATCATGTATATATAAATGCACTACCCCACTAACATTCAGTCAAAATCACACCATGACTAGAGCAATTATGAAATTTTACCACACTAATATTCCATTAATTTCACATCATTGAAGCAAAAAACCATATATACATAAACATAATGATGAGATTTTTAATTAAATCATAAAATAACGATGCAAATTTATTTATTTTTGCTTATAAACAAGTGGTGCACTACCACACTAGAGAAATGTCAACTTTATATACAATATTGCTCGAAAAAATATGTACACATATAACGAAAATAAATGAATTTGACATTCAAAGTTGAATAAACGGTTGTGAGTGCCCTCTTCATCTTTTGAACCCTTCTCATCCTCACCATGTAAAAAAATAAAAATAAATCGGTAACATTTAAAGATGTGATAAAAGAATTGAAGATAAACAGTTGTCAATATCCTCTCATTTCTCCAAGTAACCATCGTCCTCATCACTTTCAAATAATATAATATATTTAATTAGTGGGATGAATCACTATGATAATATATAAGCTAAAAACTAAACACATAATTAACATATAGTTACAGTGGGCTCATGGTTATAGTCTTTTAACTATATTCATTAAGAGAAAACTATATCTAATGACCAATATATTAATCTACCTAGTACATTAGCATAATAAACAATATTATATAGATAAACTTACAAAGAGCACTCTAATCTTGGACCTCCTTGATTGAACTGAAGAATGTGGAACAGTTAATTTTATTTTATCCATTTGTGTCATAAGAAGATATAAGAACTATTAAGTTTATCAATACCTGATAAATGACCACAAAAGTAGGTTAATGATACTACACGATTACAATAGAGAAATACAACAAGTTAAAAACATGTCAAAATAAATAATTGCAAGCATATCAAAATCAATCACTTCAAGCATTTATTATTTATTACCTTTGTGGCTTTTGTTATGGTGCCTCAAGGTCCAACCCTTGTGCTTGCTTCTCTTAAGTGATTTTCTTAGCCTCTATGAAAACATTCAATAATTTTTTAAATATAGATTCATCAATATCATATGGTATTTTTTTCCTTGCTTAGTGAGAGTTGCGATGTTCATACTAAACTTATTCAAAACCACAGAAAAATGAAGTCACCTATAAAATTCAATGATGATACATAATGAAATATAAAATGTGAAAGACTAGAAACATGAATGATTACATACAATACTAATTTGAACATATTTCATTTGATATGGCCTCTCTTCCTAATAGTTTCATAGAATCTATGTAGGGCTCGTTTATCACTAAATTGTAAATTTGGGAACCTTCTATGTAGATGTTGTAATGATATTTGCTTACAACCACTATTCATTCCTGCAAAATTTTGTGGTATTATTTCCACCACTCCCTCATGACTACGTCAGAAATTTCATTATGAACAAGTGTGTCCATGCCAAATTTTAAAATCTCTTGTTTATTAGTAACTTGTATATGGTTATCATTCAATGCATTTTCTTTATCTTATGCTAATGAAATATATGTTCATCTTTCTTCATCCTCATCTATGTTCTTTATGCTCAAACATTAATATGCATATCACAGAATGAATAAGTGCCATGAGAAATCTAGTATATTGGATTCAATTATATTCCAAATTTCTCTGAAAAACATAGGATAAATCGTACCATGGCTAACATGCTTAGATCTACTATGACTAAGATCCCTTGAAATTTTTTCCTGCCACACTGAATACAAGTGATCCATATCTAACTTGGTCTCTCTTCTTTTGTTATAGTCTTTTAAATGATGTAATGTTTTTATCAAACTTTTATGTAACATAAACCACACTATAGTAAGTAACGATCATAATTATTAATGCAACTCTTCATAAAATAAACACACATTTTTCAATATTATATAACAATCATAAATTATGTAATTACAACTCATCGGGGTATTTTTGTTGGTAATGCCTTCATTAGTGGAAATTTTTTATGTTTCTTATCTCATGTTCTTCACTTTTCTTACATTTAGCATCATCATCTAAAATATCTCCACCGGAAGCCATGTTGCCTATAGATTTATAGCGACACACTAATAAATTGAGTACATAAAATCCATGGAATAAAAAAATTGCATAATTTGACATGAAAATTTAAAATAAAAACGCATAATATCAACATATGCAAATATCTTAGGAGAAATTTTGGTTTCTAACAGGTAGACAAATTCATGAAGCAATGTGAATGGCTTAGGAAGCATTACATTCTATGATGACGAAGAGGTTTCCATCCATGGTGATTAAGGTGGGATTTACAAAGGCTTGTGATAGAGTTAGATGGATCTATATTAGGATCATTTTTAACCACATAAGGTTTTAATTTATTGTTTGTCAATTGGGCGATGAACTCTGTAACCTTTGTATCCTTTTCCATATTTATTAATGGTATGGTATTACATTTTTTTTCAAGCATGGTAGAGGGATAAAATAAGGGTTCCTTCTTTCCCCATTGTTATTTCTACTTGTGGTTGAGGGATTGAGCATAGCCTCTTGGAGGCAAAAAATATCAGGGGCATTTAAAGGAATTAGAGTTAGCAACTCTTTATACATATCACATTTTCTTTTTGTAGATGATATACTTATGTTTTTGTAGATGATATACTTATGCCTTTGAGATAATGGAGAATTTAGATTTGTTGAGTACTGCTATAGAGAAGCATATAAATGTTGAGAATTCCACTGTATTACTCATGGGGATTTGTGAGAAGACACAACCATTTTTACTCAAATGTTTCCTTATCCATGGGTTGTGTTGCGAATTAGATTAAAGTACCTAGGATTTTACATCAACCTTAATGATTATACAAATGAAATTACAGTTGGATGATAGAGATTAAAAAAAAAATCATGTGGGTAGGGGATAAAGATAAAAAAGATTTTTCTTGGTTTGCTTGGAAGAATATTGTTGTGCCAAAATATATGGGTGGTTGGGACATCAAAAATATAATTTTTTTGCAGGAGTTTTCATTGAAAAGTGTGTATGGAGGCTCATTGGAGGGATGAGATTATGGAATAACGTGGTGTATCAAAAATATGTTGAGCCTTGTCTACAAAGGAATAGATAAGATTCGCTCATCATATCATTCAGACGTCCATGGTATTATCATTCCCTTTGGTTGGTATGGAAGGTTGGGACTAAAAATAGGGTTATATTGGGGGCTCAACCCTTGGGTTGGTTGTGGATAAAATTATATATTGCCAAGGAATTTGGTCACAGCTCTAAGGGATAGAGGTCTTTATTATTTATCTCAAGTGGTGGACCCTAAAAGCTCTTCTATATGGAGGAATGAGTTTATCACTATTGATATGCTAGGGTTATTTGGGGAGGATGGAATGATCTGGGACAACTTCAATGCTTCTTTAAGATCCAGTCATGTTAGAATACAAGACTTAGAGGATGAGTTAATATGGTCTAGGAATCCTCTGGGAGGGGTGTACACTCCTAAGTTGGCATATAAGGCTCTAATAGAGGATTTAGGTGATCAAGAGGTGGAGTTGTGGTACAAAGCGGTCAAAAAATGTAAGTGTGCACTAAAATCTAAAATATTTATGAAGTTGGATCTTAGGAATAAGGTCTTTACATGGGACTGCATGCAGTGGAGATGTTGGAAAGATATTGGAAGATGCCCACTCTACAACGTAAATGACAAGCCTCTTTCCCATGTGCTCATTACATGCTCATTGATGCCTCTGTGAGGAAGTAAATTGAGGTAATGGTTGGGATTAAGAACGGGTGGGAGGTCATAATATTGAGGAATGTCTTCAAAAGAAGTGTGAGAAGGTAGTGTTGAAAGGTGTTAAGGACCTCCCTTTTATAAATATTCGGGGTATTTGGTTAGCTAGGAACTCTGGCATATTTAAAGGGTCCTATCCCCTCCTCAATAGTGTGCTTCTCAAATTTTGGTCGTTCTTAGAAGATTCAAAAATATAAAGTATAAGAAACCTAATAGGGTTGTGGTAGATGAGATTATAAATAAATCGTGACCTTGAGCATACTTTGATGGAGCTTCCAGATGATCCACTAGTGGGTGGGTCAGAGGGGATCATGTACTTGTCAAATACCTATTTTTTGAAATTTAAAGTTGGTTGGGGCTGAGTTCAAATAAAAGAGATGAGCTATTGTCCTAACTTGAGCAATAGAATAGAAAAGATAGGACATAAGGGAATAGTATTCCAAGAAGAAAGGCGGTGTCTAAAGACATTGTTGTATCACTTAAGCATAGAGCATTATGATAAGAACATCATAATGCATATTGAGCATGAAAAACATCTTTAAAATCATGTATAACACAACCCATAGGGTTTTCCTTTTATAGCTTCCAGATCTAACAAACTCCCTGAAAGTGAGGAAGATCTGGTCCACAAATAGGGGTCATTGGTCCTAACCGTTTCCACAAAATCCACAATGTCCCAAAGTTTATTCGGTTGTTGTAGTCACGCCAACCACGATTTTTCCAACTGTCATTTGTTCAACCGACTGTACAGTCACTATACCGACTTTCCTATTCAAGGATCCATTCAACTGCTCCGCTAGACGCCTGTCGTTTAACAATTGATTGAATCCAAAAGATCCAGAAGTGTGATGAACCATCAGACCTTAGGTTCCAACACCCCCCCATTATCACAATGGAGATTCAGGAGGTGAAATTACTTTCTCTAAACACCCCCCCATAATTGCGGCTTCCTGGAGCCCAATCATAGCATGAATTTTCACAAACTTCGCTTCTGGTAATGGCTTTGTGATTATACTAGCAACCTGATAATTTGTCATGTAATAAAAAGGTGAGACAAAATTTGCTTGTACCAATTGTATCAAATAATGAACATGAAGTTAAACATGCTTCGTCTTGCTATGAGCAACAGGATTATCAGAAACTTGAATAACACCCCGATTATCATAGTGAATAATAGTGGAGGCTTGAACAGGAAACCCAAGCTTGTCAAGAAGTTGATGAATCCAAACTGCATCTGTACTTGCATTGATAGTGCCACGATACTCAACTTTTGTAGTCGAAAGAGAGAATATCTTCTATTTATTACATGACCAAACCAAGGGTCTAGAACTTAGTTGAAACACATTGTCGGAAGTAGACTTGCAGTCGTCAATGTCGCCACCCAGTCGGAATTAGTGTATCTGACTAGTGGTTATCAACTGCGACAATACTTAATACCATACTGATAATTTCCCTTAATGTAGCGAACAATTCTCTTTGTATCCTTCCAGTGGCTTTCTCTAGGAACATGCATGAATTAGGAAATCACACTATCAACAAAGGAAAGATATTGTCAAATGTGTGTCAAATAAGTCAGGATACCGACCAACTGTCGAGAAACAGTGGTGTGGACTTGTGGAGAGTCATAGTCTTTCGACAACTTCACGGCCGACTGATAAGGTGTAGCACACGACTTACATTCATCCATATTGAATCACTTTAAAAGATCCAAGGCATATTTAGTTTGAGAAAGAAAGATACCATCATCCATTTGTAAAACCTGAATGCCAAGAAAGAAATGCAAAAGACCAAGATCAATCATTTCAAAGGTATATGCAAGTTGTTTCTTGTAATATCCCTCATTGTGACCATTAGGCTATAATTTTGGCCATCATGTAAATATTGCATAAAATGCAATGTGTGTTTTCCCTAGTGTGGATCTCAAGGCCAAGGCCCCACTAATGGATGGTTAGGTTTAACTGCATAGGCAAATATTTGATATTGTGATAATCCATGTACTGAAAAATCCATGAGATATTGTAAATGATACTATGTAATAAAATACAAGGGTTGGCTATGGCTGCAACAAAATGAGGGGGGACTATGTATCCACTAGGGAGTGGTGAGGGGGTGTGGTATTGAACCTAGACATTGATTTGTCACCTAGGGAACCCCTTTGACCTATCCTAGACACCATTGAATGTTGATGTAAGAGGGTGGGTGAAGGATGAGGTCATGGAGTATGGGAAACCCCCGAAGGGTAGGATGGCAGGGTATGGAACTCTGCTGCCTTGATCTGCATGTTACTACACCCCCTGGAAGTTTGTATTCCCCATTCCTAGACCGTGGTTGAAACACAAGCTTCAATCGAACCCATAGGAGACCAGCAGAGCTGAGCCGTGAAGAAAGGGAGAGAAATTGCGATCCCGGGCAGGGCTGCGATTTACAGAGCCGAATACACTTAGGAAACTCTACGTAGGAAACAAAATGACGGGGTTATCCTTGGGTATGACTCTGTGGGTGAATAGCAGAGCGTGAGAGGCTTAGGAAACCCTTAGGAGAGCCGGATTGGAGTGTCCAAACCCTGTGGCAGAACAGAGCCACTCGACCATAGCATTGGGGAAGACCTGAGTGTGGAATTGCAGTGTAAATGAGCCAAGAGGGTTTGGGACTGCATAGAAGAGTCAAACAGGGCTTATTTACCTTGATTTAGCATTCAAGGCCAACCACACTTACCTAGATCAATGCTAGAGGAAGGGGCACCCTAGGGACTATGCAACAGTGAGGGGAACCTTACCTAGATTGAGAGTGGGGTGATGGGGGTGCTTGAACCTGTCCGGGATCATTGGAATATGCCCATAGCCCTGTGGAGGAAATTATTGAGCTAGAAGGCCCTTACCTGCCCTCCCCATTTGCCTTACAATTTATCTATTGGTTGGATTCCCTAATTGAATGTGAACCAAGCTGTGGATGAACCTAAGAGGGACCCCTTGGTGGATACATAGCCCCAACTCGGGGGTGATCTCTGATTGCTGAAATAATAGAGGTTTGGCATAGATCTATGGTTGGGTTTGAAAGTTGTAGTCCATAGCGAATTGCTTGGAGGTTCAATGCAAAAGATAAGTGTTCCTTGTGCCTTGAATAATGCCTATTTTGCATCCATGAATGTGTATTTGTTTATGTCTGAGTGCACAGTGGATCCAGTTGATTTATGGAGTTGAAAGCCCATGCCTTATGTTCATTATGTTGTGCATGTTATTGATGGATGATTGTATGACACATGGTGTGTGGATGAGGATTCCTTTAGCTATGGTTGTTAAGTACATGCATGCATATATTTGCTTATGAGAATGGTCCATTGGTGAATAGGATTGTATGCCTATGCATTGTATTTAAGTCTGTGTTTATGTTGTTGTTATGCCCATGTTGAATGTTGGATACATGTTAGATGTGTGGATGGATAAGGTTACAGTCTCCCTATGTTTATTGATGCATGAATATGCCTACATGTGTCATTTATCATGCCATTACACCTATGCATCTTTGTATTTGTCCTTGGCACCTATGTGTAATTATGCTTGAGGAATAGGGATAAGCCCTGCATGCTTTCATCACTATGCCTGGGAGGAATCTGTGAAAGTATTCTATCCTATGGGTGTGAATCATGTTTCATTACTGATGTTCAAGTAGTATGCTTAAGCCTATTTGCAATTCCTTGCTAATGCTTTTAAATTGTCCTTGGATGAATTAGGGCGAAGTCTGGTAAATGTGCAGGACCACTCCAGCCAGGATTTGGGAAAGGAATGGACACCCTGTGGATCATATGAAGGAGAGAAGACATGGAAGAAGTGGAGCAGAGCTTATTGCAGAAGGTTAATGGTGCATTGAGGGAGTTATAGGCCATATTTCAGTTGGAAATATGACAAGGTTAGAGTGATCATATTGGGTAGGGGATCATACCAGTGGATAGATCTCTCCAAGAGATTTCCAACGGTACCGGCCTTGCCCAATTTGGCCCAAGGATGGAGGAGTTATCACCCTCTAAAGTTTGAAGGAGAGGTGGCTGGTACAAGGGTCTATGGTCCCAACATTTCCGCATCCGCAATGCAGATTGCGGATTACGTAGGTCAAGGATGGACCATCGGGATTGTGTGGTTAGACTTCCGCCCTTCTGCATCCGCAAAGCGGGTTGCGGATTGCGGAAGTCGAAAGGTAAAATTTCAACGAAAATGGCGCATTGGATTTCTGCCTTTCCGCATCCGCGAGTGGGTTGCAGATTGCGGGAGGTCGGATTCCATGGGGTTGGCGTATTTGATTTCCACATTTCTGCATCTGCAAGCGAGTTGCGGATTGTGGATTGCGGAGGGTGATTTCCCGGATTGGCGAGATGGGCGTTCCAATTTCCGAGTTCCACAAGGCGAACTACGGATTGCAGAAATCGAAAAGGAGAATTCGTCGGAGTTGCATCTTTGGGCTTCCACATTTCTGAATCCCGGATGCGGATTGCGGATTGTGGGATTTCGAAAGGAAAATTCTCTGGGGTGGAGATTTGACTTCCGACCCCCGACTTCCGTATTGCGGACTGCGGAAGTCGATCTCTGCGGAAGGATAATTTTGGCAATCCGACTTCCGATTTTCGATTGCGGGTTGTGGATCGGAGGTCATTGCAGAACTGCGGATTGCGGATCAATGATCATTGCAGGTTCAGAGTTGCGGAGCCTTTCAATTGCTTGGGTAAAAGAAGAAAAAAATTAGCAGGTGACTCAAAGGTGCTCTTACATTACCTATAAAGAGCACTGAGGTGACTGGGGTCATGACAAATTGGTATCAGAGCTTCAGTTACAACATTGGGTTGCTTCGAGCCAAAGCATGAGTTACAGGCATAGAGATGCCATGAATTGGACCATGCTATGATGGATAATTGGAAAGGGAGAATTCCTTAACCCTTATCTTGCTCTTGTATTTCTATTTTGTGATATTTCTATATAGAAACTGATGGCATAGGAATGTTGAAAATACAATAGACTAGATGAGCGAAGTGATATGCACTAGTAGGCATATTGTTAGATAATGCATAGTGCATGAATGTGAGGTTTTGCATATGCAATGGGCCACTAATGACAAATGTTGTGGTCGATGATGGTTGTCTAACCGGAGAGGGTTTAAGCATGGTGGAAGGACTGTGTAGTCCTTGGTGAGAGACCAAATTGATAAGGTAACATCAAAGATGCTAATGGGGGCCATGCAAGTATGTTTTATTTGTGCTAATTATATAAGTGTTGAGAAAGGATGGGTAAGAATTCCTTGAACCATATTTGGTAATCATAGAATGGTATGCATGTATGGTTGAATGCAGTGTGTGAATACCATATCACCATGGCAATGGAGAGGTATGGGGTAGTAAGGGAAAGGAAACCTCTACCATGTAACTACTTAATTGTTAGAATGCAATTGTATGAAATATATCATGTCATTGGTGTATGATAGTTATGAGTTTAATAACCAGGGCAAGAAGGGACTTATAGTCCTGTTATGGTAGTACTATGGTAGTGCATGCTATATGAGATAGCCATGTTTAGGGCCATATGTGTTTGGAATGATAGAATGCATGACATGATAGCATAGTATGCATGGGTCAATATGCATTAAAATATTTTGCAAATACATGGTTGCATGAGGTAAATGCACATTAAAAGGTAATATAAATGTTGTAAATATGCATGCATGAGTGTGGGTGCACATATTGTAATACATTGCATGAATGCATGGTTGTGGTGCATGTTTTGTCGCAAATTAAATAATACATGAAATGATGGATTAATGGCAGTTCTGAGATCATTTCAAGAGCTACTATTAGTGCAGGAATAAGGAATTCACGTTTGACAGGCCAACAGGATGCTCGGTTGGAAGGGAAGAGTTGCACGCAAAGAATATGGCTGTGAAATTTTGGTAGTCGGCCCAAATCTGGAGGAACTGCTAAAAGAACACTAGTTTTTCGTTGCCTAAACCTCGATCAAATGTGCCTTCTGAAATCGCCTTGGACCGTCGGATCGGCAGTGGGATCGACCAACGGTGGACTCGAATCGGCGTAGGGCGAATTGGATGGGAATTCCATGCCCGTTCTAGACGTTAAACCTCGAACCTTTTCTCCAGCGAACTGTTGTGTGGGTCGTCGATCGTCCTTCTTTGATCTTGACCGTCTAAGCTTCACTCCCACCGGTGGATTGAACTTGGGTCTCGTAAATTGATCAACGAAGCGATCAATTTCCCACAGGATTCGTTCGAAGGTTCATCACACCCTCGGCTTTTGAACGATGCTAGTAATGGAACTCTATTCATTAATGCGCAGTGAATTTATACCGTTTCTGGTTATTGGAAGAAGACGGTTGTTGGAGCCTAGGCCGTAGCTATGGTAAAGCTGCGAATTTTGAGGAAAAAGCACAAGTATTGAAGGAAAGTGCTAATTTTGAAGAAACACCAATTTTTGGGTAGAAGGAAAAAGGTGCGCAGTACGGTGCCAGATGGATGAGCTCAACGCAGGTTACGGACTGGAACTCGCAGAGCTCGCGCGCACGTCATAGAAGAATGAAGGTGGCTGAATAGAAAGCTCAGCTACCATAATAAATAAAGCGACGGAGTAGAGGGCTCAGCTACCCTCATTTAAGGCTAAGTACAGAAGTTATGGTTGCTCGGATCAAGGAGGAGCAACGGACCAAAGCATTGAAGGCGAAGGACAAGGCGCCCATACCCGCAATCTGCGCCGGAAGTCACGGAACCTGCAGGAAGCGGCGACATGACTGCAAGCGGCGCCTACAGTACACCTAGCCATGTGCGTGGTTAGGGTTTTTGGGGATTACTGTTGGGAAAGGCCCACAGTTTTGTAAAGGTGCGACCGTCATGGCCACCTATATATATGTGTTAGTCAGTTAGCCAGCCGTTCCTTTTTCTTTAGATGCTGAGACGCAGGTTAGCTGTTTGAGATAAGCTAGCTAGTTGGTAGGTTGGTTATTTTGTATGAGGATTGTTTTCTACTGTGTTGTTAGAAGACAAGAGTTAGGGCTGGGATAACCGTGAAGTTAATCCCCAAGTTGTAGACAGTCTGAGATGACGTCTGAACTATTGTAATCTCTGTAGAGGAAGAGACTAGATTGAGAGAAGGGCTCCCAGCTGTGTGCGTGGAGTTTCCTGGAAAGATCTAAGGCTGCAGCTGTGTGCGCAACATTATTGTATAAGTCCCCTTTGAGTTAATATATGAAACACTCCCCGTGGACGTGGTTTCCCGAGGAGGTGAATTCTTCACGTCTTGTTGTTATGGTAGTGATCGCGTGAATGCATGTCTGAGTTGTTATCTGTGTTCAATGTATGTTGCTATGAATGTTGCGTTATCTTTATGAATATGATGAGTCCGTTCTCGAAGCTTCCGTGGTAAATATAATCGTTAAGTGTCGAAGAATCTGTAGAACGTTGTCGCCGCAGCGATAGAGGAATGCATTACTGCGCTGGGCGCACGGGCAGAGAAGATATATAGAGCGTCGACGCAGGGGATAAGTCACCCCGTGCGGCGGAACGGAGATGCCGCGCAGCTAGGCTGTTGAGCGAGAGTTCAGCGCAGCTACGCCGAGGGGTCTGCGGAAGAGCCAGGCAGTCCGCTCTGAGGAATCATCGAGGAAGAAAGAACAGTCTTCGCGTCGCCTAGGTTAAGGAAATCTGATTCCTTAGCCCCCCATAGCCACTTCGGGTGAGACCTCGAGCTGCTGCGCAGCTCGTTGCCGAGAGGGCCAGTGCGCCAAGGGGTTTTGTTGCTGCGCTTCATTAAAACCCGGGTCTGTCCAAAAGCAGCCAACAAATGGTTTCGTTGCCTCACGACTTGTTGCTGTGAGACTTGTTATTTTGGCGACGCGCGAGATAGAAAGAGGGAGCCAATAAATGGTTCTGTTGCCTCACGATGTGTTGCTGTGAGACTTATTATTTTGGCGAAGCGCAAGATAGAAAGAGGGAGCCAACAAATGGTTCCGTTGCCTCACGATATGTTGCTGTGAGACTTGTTATTTTGGCGACGCGCGAGATAGAAAGAGGGAGCCAACAAATGGTTCCGTTGCCTCGTAACTTGTTACTCTGAGACTTGCTATTTCCGTGACGTTTGAGATTGTTGCTGAAGACAACAAAGGGTTCCGTTGCTCAGCTAACCCATGTGTTACTGGAATCCTACAGCTAAAGAAATTGAAGACTGGTTTGATTTAAAGGCTACAGAGTTCGCTGAACAAGAAAACAAAAGCTCTAGGCTCCAAACAGAAGACTGGTTGCAGAAGTATATCTATACTGACCTTCACGAAATTTTCTTTGTCACATTTCCGCTTGAGTTGCATGCTTGGATAGCCAAGTTAGCAGATACTAGACCCACTGTGCATGTTGATCGACCTGTCGCTTGGACACCTGAGCTAGTCAGTATTTTGAAGCGGGTAGACAATTCTGTGTCCCGCGCAGTAGACTTTTGGTTGAATAGTCTACTGGAAGGTTTCATCACTGAGTTTGCAGTATATACAAGAAAGAGTTTCAGTGAAGTTGAGAGGAGTTTCTTCCAAGCACACAGAGGTAAGTTCTTAAATTCTCTGAACTTATGGATTAAAATGTTTCTGTATGAAAAAGCAAAACTATGCATAGCTTCCGATGAATAGTATAGACAAGTAATGTCCGCAGATTCCGATAGTGATCCTGAACTCATTGGTTGCACTCGTAGTGGAAAACGATATAAAGTAGGCCTTGACCAGCATTCTTTTGAGTCTATCCCAGAAGATAGCCAAGCTCTTAGAGCAAGCCATATAGAAAGACAAGGGAGTGCTCATATCCCTTATCACCCCTTTACACCGCAAAAGCCAGACGAAGCTCAGTATAACCCCGCAGTAACACCTTCTAGTATCCCACACGGTACTTCTAGTACCTCAGCACCACCTTTATTTAACCATCCCAGAAGCACTGCTACAACACCTCCACCTCAATCCAGCATAAGAAGGATGGGTGATGACATGAAGTTACCAACTTTTAGAGGAACAGGGATAGAAGACCCTGAGCAGCACTCGTTCCTATGTGAAGCCGTTTGGACAATTAAGCAAATTAATGATGATGCTATTAAACTGGTTCAGTTAGCAACCACACTAAGAGAAAGAGCCTTAACTTGGTTCATGAAATACTCAGCAGCACAGAATAGGATGCTTGCTGATGTAAGAAATGCTATGATTAGAGAATTTAAGAAACCTAAATCAGAATCACAGTGTATAACAGAGCTCAAAGACATCAAACAGTTACCTACAGAATCAGTATGGGACTTTGACCAGAAGTTCAAAGCCTTGATAGATCAAGTAAGCTTTGAGTTTGCACCACAGCAGCATAAGGAATGGTTCATTGCTGCGCTGCTCCCACACATTAGACTTCCTCTTATGCAACAGAATCTCAATACTCAGGAACAAGCTCTAGAGATGGCTATGAAACTAGAAGCTTCACCAATGGCTGGAACAAGCAACGATGTTGCGCAGTTGCAGAACCAATTAGCAAACTTAACCCTACAAGTGCACGATATTAAGAAAGGCAAAGATGTTAAGGAAGAAATTTGGTGTACAAAATGTAAAGCGCAAGATCATTCAAAGGACCATTGTCCCGTTTTCATAGAGTATATTGCAACTGGAGCACCTAATCCTTTACCACAGGCACAAGGGCCTTGGTGCGAAATCTGTAGAAGTAGAGGTCATAGACCACAAGAATGCCACTTACTTCAGAAATATGTACAAACTCCAAAGAACCTATATTGTAATTTCTGTAAATCAGTAGGCCACGATGAGAACAATTGTAGAGCATATGATCTTATGATAGAAAGAAAGCATGATGTTTATAGAGTACAATCAGAGACACAAGGACCCACAGCAGGTCCCCAGTATGACCAAACTCGCGACGGCCGAGCAGGAAATTATAGGGGTCGCGGACGCGCAACAAATTTTGGTCGCGGAAGAGGACAGATCACTTGTTATAATTGTGGAGCGCAAGGTCATTTTGCAAGGGATTGCCAAAATCCTACAACCCTCTGCAGATACTGTAAATCCTATGATCATGCCATTGAAGAATGCCCTCAGTTGATGGCTAAGATGCAAGCAAAGACGCCATGGGTCAATCAGAATATTCAGTTGATTGGAGCAGAAAAAAGAGAACCAGACCCTACAGTTAATATAGTCACGCGCAGTGGAGCAACCACTGGTGCGCCGGAGATGGGAACTGGAAAGCAAGCGACGCAATGGGTGCGCCGCGCTAATATTAAACCAGCCCCACTTAATCTGCAGAAGCAAAGAGAAGCATTCAAGCAAGCTCAACAGTATTTCTCAGATCCGAGAGCTTCAAGTTCTGTCGCAATTCCGCATAATGATATTAGTTTGCAAGTGCTAAGACAAGACAACCTGGTACAGGAACAGGCCACTACATCCGGAAGGCCTGATGAAGAGGATGCACTCGGTAGTGTCCATACTTTTTTGAGAAACTGCTTAAAGTTGTTGCGCAATGAAAAAGCAACTATGGAACTTCAACGCCTATTGGATAAATGTCAACAATCTGCTTTGACGAACACACCGCAACGTGTTGTTCACCAGATTGGGAGTCATACCAGAACTGGAAAAGAGATGAGGCTCACAGTGTAGATTGGAGAATTTGAAATGGACGAATTCATTCTAGATTTGGGATCAGAAGTTAATGTTCTCACCATGCAGACATGGGAACAGATGGGAAGCCCTCAACTTACAAGATCCCCCATCCAGCTAAGACTCGCGAATCAGCAACGAGTCTCTCCATTGGGCAAATTACCCAATGTGCCTATTGATATCGAGGGAGTAAGAAGTTCCGCAGACTTTGAAGTAATCAAAATTCTGGATGATAGTAGACCTTACCCAGCACTTTTAGGCATAGACTGGGCATTTGATAATTTGGCTGTCATTAATTTGAAGAAAAGACAGATGAGCTTTGAGGATGACCAGATTAGGGTCATTGCACCACTTGATCCTATTCAAGGACCAAGGTATATAGAACCCATTCGGGCGGAAGAAGAAGCGCGCCACATGGAAAGTTTGTATCAGATGACTGCTAGTCAGAGTGACTATGTCAATCCCACAGCATACGGCCATATCAGCTGGCGATGTGATAGCTCGTGCACATCAGACTCAGATGCGGGATTGGAAAACTGGCAGAATCGTTTACATGAGGTTTCTGCAAGACGTTGCACCATGATGACTAAATCCATTCGATGGATTGGCACAGAATTGATCGACACTCCCATTTTTGATGGTTTAACTGACATACGCGAATTCATACATGCATATGAACAACAATTTCCAAAACAGCAGCGCATACAGGCACTGGATGTAGCACTGCGCGCTACACCCGCGAGATGGTGGGGTGCGCATAAGGAGAATATTCATACATGGCAAGACTGTCGCAGATTGCTACTGCGCCGATTTCAGGATACCACAATAGAAGTGTTACGCAAATATGAGGGACAGAGTGACCCCGGGTCACATGTTGAAGCATGTAATCAGCAATGGTCAGGTATTCCAGAAGATGAGTGGGTTCACCTATTCATCCACACATTGGATACAGTTCCCAGGAACTGGTACACTGAAACAGAATTGCGCAGAGGCACTATCAGTTGGCCTCTTATGATAGAAAGTTTTCAACTTACCTTCAGCTTTGAGTCAGAACATCCAAGCATCGACCACGCTTTAAAATGTATTAAAAAGAAGGTATTTAAACAATGTCCATTACCAGAATATTCCCAACCAGATTGGGCTGTCCAGATAGAACATGCCCTGGAATGCTATAATTTCACCACTGGAGAAGAGGACGATGATCCTCGCAACGTCAATATTCCAGAATCGGAAGGGACGCGCAATGTTGAAGGTCCTCAGCTTGATATCCCTGCCATTACAGAACACATCAAGCTCAAAAAGATTAACATTGGTACAAAATCCGAACCCAAGTTTGCTTCTATAGGAGATTATTGGGATGATGAAACTGTTGGGCATATTTCAGATTTATTACGTGACTACCAGGATATCTTTCCTACCAAGTTCACAGAAATGAAAGGCATCCTAGGAGACTTAGGAGTGATGCGCATAGCTCTCAAAGCAGACGCCAAGCCAGTAAAACAACGCCCGTACAGATTGAATCCGCGATATAAAGAAAAAGTTAAAGAAGAAATTGATAAAATGCTCGCAGCAGGTATTATTGAGCCAGTAGATGAGAGCGACTGGATTAGTCCTATGGTTGTACAAGAGAAAAAGACAAAAGGAGAAATAAGAATCTGTGTGGACTTGCGCAAACTCAATGATGCATCAGCGCATGATCCATTTCCCACTCCTTTTACAGACGAGGTGCTTGATAATGTTGGAGGACAAGAGGCTTACTCCTTCACTAATGGATTTTCGGGATACCATCAGATCAGAATCCATCCAGATGACCGCCATAAGACTACTTTTGCGACTGAATGGGGCTCATTCCAGTACACGGTAATGCCCTTTGGTCTTAAAAACGCACCTGCTATCTTCTCTAGAGTCGTTGTCGCTGTTTTTAAAGAATTCATTCATAAGTTTTTAGAAGTCTACTTTGATGACTGGACTGTATTTGGTTTATTAAAGAATCACATAGGGAATCTGCGCATGATGCTAGAAAAATGTAGACAACATCAGATTTCCCTTAACTTGAAAAAATGTATCTTCTGTGTTCCTTTTGGTATTTTGTTGGGTCATATTGTATGCAGACAAGGACTCCTGATGGATCCTGCGAAGGTTTCCATCATTGCTAATTTACCTGCGCCCAACTCAGTCAAACAATTGCGCACTACGTTGGGACATACAGGATACTACAGAAAATTTATCAAAGGATATGCAAAGATCACAGCACCTATGGAAAGATTGTTGAAAAAGGATTCGAAGTTCCAATGGACAGAAGAATGCCAACAGAGCTTGGATACACTTAAAGAAAAGATGATCACTGCACCAATTCTAGTTTTCCCAGACTAGAGAAAACCCTTTCACATTCATGTCGATGCTTCTTCCATAGCATTAGGAGTCGTGCTTACACAATCGGGAGAAGGAGGTATTGACCACCCGATTGCTTACTCCAGCAGAAAGCTATCCACGGCCGAGAAGAACTACACCACTACAGAGAGAGAAGGACTAGCTATGGTGTATGCCCTACAGAAATTCAGGCACTACCTATTGGGTGCACATTTTAAAATGTATACTGACCATTCTGCTTTGAAATACTTGGTCAATAAGCCAATGTTAGGGGGAAGAATTTGCAGATGGATACTGCTTTTCCAAGAGTATGATTTTGAGGTTATTGTAAAGCCAGGCAGATTGAATACAGGACCTGACCATTTATCCAGGATAGAGTCAGGAGAGGAACCTACAAGTCTGGAGGACAATCTGCCTTATGCGCAGTTGTTTTTTATTCAAGCAGTAGATGAATATTATTCCGATATTCTTGAGTTTCTCACTACCGGGCAAGCGTCGGCTGAGTTTACAATCCAGCAGAAGAAGAAACTTGTTGTCAAAGCCGCAGACTTCACTTTGATAGCAGGCCAGCTCTATAAGTTGGGCCCTGATGAAGTCTTGCGCAGATGTATCTTACCGCATGAAAAAAGCTCTATTGTCGCAGAAGCGCACTCAGGTACCGCAGGAGGCCATTTCGCAAGAAAGCCGACCGCGCAGAAGATCTTAGCCGCAGGTCTTTGGTGGCCGACATTGCACAGGGATACTAAGGAATTCTGCAAATGTTGCGATGTGTGCCAGCGAACAGGAAAACCCTCAAGGAGAGATGAAATGCCGCTAAGACCCCAGATAACACTACGTGCTTTTGATAAATGGGCCATTGATTTTTTAGGACCTATCAACCCACCAGGAAAAAGAACCGGCGCAAGATACATCATTACAGCTACTGAATACCTCACCAGATGGGCTGAGGCGAAGCCAGTTAAGAACTGCAATGCTGCCACTGCCGCGCAGTTTATTTTTGAGAACATTATCACTAGGTTTGGATGTCCAGTGATTCTCATGAGTGATCAGGGTACACATTTCCTCAATGAGACTATAGAGGCCCTTACTGAAGAATTCCAAATTAGTCACCATAAGAGTACACCCTACCACCCTCAAGCTAATGGTACGGTGGAGGCATTCAATAAGATCCTTGAGAATGCCCTGACGAAGATTTGTAATCAACAAAGAGATGATTGGGACCTTAGAGTCACAGCTGTATTATGGGCTTACAGAACCACATGCAAGAAACTAACAGGTCACACACTTTTCAGTTTGGTGTATGGACAAGAAGCAGTTATGCCCATGGAATACATTGTTCCCAGTCTCAGAATTGCGCAAATTACAGAGATGGCAGATACTGATACCATGAGTGAAAGACTGTCACAATTGCTTGCCTTACAAGAAGACAGACTTTTAGTTGGATTTCATCAACAGGTACAGAAGGCAAGACAGAAAGCTTGGCATGACAGACACATTAAGAATAAACACTTTGAAGAAGGAGACTTGGTACTCCTCTATGATAGTAAATTCATCAAGTTTTCGGGCAAGTTTCGTGTACATTGGTTAGGCCCTTTCCGGGTGACCAAGATAACAGAAGGAGGAGCAGTTCAGCTTGTGAAGCTTAATGGAGAATTGCTACCTACAAAGATCAACGGGAGTCGGCTCAAGCTTTATCGCGACGGCCACTCCGCCCTGTCGACTTAATATATTGCTAAAGAAGTGCAGATGTCCGGTGTAGTTGAAAGAGACATCGCATTATCACAGTCTACACGGAAGTTGCAAGACACTTTCAGTTTCCGGCTTCCCGCGCAGTTCCTTGAAACATCCGCGCATGTCAAATAAAATTTGTGTTGAGCAAGCCTATATCTGCGCTCTTGCGAATTTTTCTCCGGGCCGTTGAACTGTCGCTCTTGCGAAGTTCCCTGTGTCAATTTGCCGCTTGAGGAGTTCTCGGTGTGGACCCCTCTATATGCACAGTTACCTAAGTTGAAATGACCCGCCGAAAAATTTGAATTACTGCAGTTATGTAGCCGCATCCGAGAATAAATGAAGGATAAGCCTGCCATTTAAGTATAGCCACTCTGACAGATTCGGCTTGATCTCCGTAAGATTTGCATTTAACTCATGCGCCGAAAGCTTTAGCTTCTCCCGGAAGGCTGTCAGAGCCCGTCCATCACAATAAATGCACCGCAGAGGCAAGGGGGATAACGGAGTTGTCAACTCATGCATAGGCGCCTACAGCTAGTAGCCCCACTTTCCCACATTTACTGTCGCCTTAGCTATAAATACCCCACACTTGTATATTTTCGGGTTACTTTTCTCGAGTTGCATAGTCTTGTTTGAGAATCTAAGTTATTGTTTTCAGAGCCGAGTTGTGCAGAGTGTTTCCTTTGTTTTCAGCGTCCATATCCTACGCTGTTCCGCCATTTGTCTGACTAAGTTCTTGTTCCCTATACCGGTTCACGACGGAGAACCTGTCAACTGAAGAAGTTGTTCATCAATTCCTGTGCCGAGGCTTAGATTTCGGCATGACTACTCCGGTGACGGCCTCGACTTATGTACACCCTGGTTATAATGATCCCAGACAATCTCCGGGCACGAGAGCATCTCAGCAACAGCCAGAAGAGCCCGTTCCAGAGCCGTTGGCCACCATGGTAAATTATATTCCGCCGCGTCCAGATGATGCGCCAGAGGTACATATCCCGAAGAATGCAAAGTATCCGCTCCCGTTACCTCCACTACCGGTTGGCGTGCGACAAGAAGGGTCCCTGCTTGGACACCTTCCACTGATCAAGTTCTCTGATTTCAACCTGGGAGACTATAAGACGTATCCTCAGTTCGCGCCAGATCGATATATGACGGTAGTTCATAATCCCACCAGAAAGGTTGATGAGTTTATCCCAAAGGGATTCGCAACAAACTTGGAGAAGCCTGGTTTGCCGAACTTGCTGAAGCTACCGCACTTCGGGCGTAGCAACGAAGTCAATGCAATTGTGAAGACACTGCTATCCTGTGTTCATGGAGGTTACCTTTGGCTGGGGAGGCCAATTGATTTAAATGTTGATTTGATTCATCGCATCACCGGTCTATCTAAGGCTGGTAAGGATCCCAATATTCATTTTGTCGGAAAAGATAAGGATAAAAAATTGGCTGCACGGCTGGTGCAGAAATACAACTTGACAAGAGGAGGTCGGGCTTATGACCTCACCATAGTAGAAGACGAAGCACTTAGATTTACAGGAAGTCTGCTTGCAGGCAGACTTCTCACAAAGTGCAGACCGAAGGAAGTTACTGGAGCTGTCATGGAGCTTGCTATCGCAGCTACGGAGGGAGAACAGTACAACTGGTCTCTCTTCCTTCTCAATTCTTTTCTGGAAGACTGCTGGAACGTCCAAGACACCCCCGGTCAGTTGTTCCATTTTTCTTGGATTTTAATTTTATGCGCTCTCATCGGGTGGAAGGAGCCCCCGAACACTCAGTTCCTTCTGCGCCGCGCAGGAGAGGCTGCCGGAATCCGCTATGTTAACCTTTGGGAGTCTGCTAATCCCGTGAAGCGCAAGATGAACCGCGCTGTATTTTGTGAATACTACTATCTCCTCAGAGATACCATTCAGGAAATGCTGAGGCTGAGTGAGGAGACAGCGAAAAGATATGAAGGAAAGTTGGCCTTTACTGCCAACTTGCACCAACTTTACCTCCGCCCCTGCGGCATTCAAGAGGAATGGGCCGTAGGCCTTTACAGGATGACCACCGAGGATGTTGAAGAAACTATCAAGTCGTGGTCGAATGAATGGAGGGAGGCTGTCGAAATCGCATCCACGATGCCACCCGCCGCTGCGCAAGAGAAGGATAAGGGCAAGGAAGCCCCCGAGCAAAGAAGTGATGAAGGTTCGACAGAACCAGCAACCAAGAAACAAAAGGTGTTGCATCCCTCTGAGGCCATTCCCTCGGGGATCGACCAGTATCTGAAAGAGCAATTTTGCGAGCTGCACACCGCGCACACTCACATCATAAGCGCTCTAGACCTGCAGTTTGTGGAATTAAAGGGTCTTGCAAGAAGAGTTGCGCAGACCCACGCACCAGCATCTACTTCGCAGGCGCCACAAGTAGTTACAAGTACCGAGCGAGTTGAAGTATTTGCAGAAAGGAATACTGTCGTGCACATTCCGCCTACAAGCATGACACTTCCGGATCCGCTAGCTGCACTACAGGTAAGCGCAGTTGGGCCCGTTGAAATAAATTTGTCTTTAATTCCTATAGAGACTCTATAGCTAGTGCACGAGAAAGTTTCTGTTGAGTTGAGAGCTAGAGAGCTCTCTACCTTCCAGGCAAATCAAAGACTGCAATCGCAGGAGATAGAGTTGAAGGCAAGCCACAAGAATCTCTCTGAAAAGCTCACACTTTACGAAGCACAAGACATTGGCATAAGAAACGCAGTTGATGAAATTGCTCAGGAGTTGCCAACCTGCGAGATTCAGCCAGACCTTCCTCTGGTTGAGAAAGTTCAAATTATTGGAGGAAGGGCGGAAACCTTGGAGCATGAGATAGTTGCTATGGCTGAAGACCATAGAAGGCAGATCGCAGAATTAGAAGCTCCTGTTGCAGTGCATTTTACAGACAATAGCCAGGAACAATTTGAAGCGCTGCGCAGAACTTCTACACAATTGAAGAACAGAGCAGGTGAAGCCAAGACCCTGATGAACCAAGCTATGGAGGCTTGGACGGAGCTTGAGACGCTCCCTTTCAAAGTTGGTCTTTTTGAACAGGTACAAGCCGCAGAACAGTCCCTAACTGTTCTGACTGAAGAAGCTAAGGCCTTAGACGGCTTAGCAAAAATGAGGAAAATGAGTGAAGTGCGCAGAATCCAATAGCAACTGCACAAGCTCAGAAATGAGGATGCCAGACTCACCAACAGCATTCAGCCATTTATGGATGAGTATGCTGACCTTGCTGCCGAGATCGAGGCAAAGATCAAAGAAATTGCAGAATCTCAACAGGTGATTGATGGTACAACTAAGGAAGAAGCCACTGCAGAAACGGTGCAGACAGTTGTGGAGTGTGTCGATGAAATGGACTCCGCTATTGCGCAGTGGAAGAAAACATTCGCGGAGACCCAAGCAAAAGCAGATGCACAAATAAAGCGACCACACGCTAGTGCGAGTGGCTCGAGGGCGAGCCACAAGTAAGTGTTAGGGGCCTGTTGGAGCCTAGGCCGTAGCTATGGTAAAGCTGCGAATTTTGAGGAAAAAGCACAAGTATTGAAGGAAAGTGTTAATTTTGAAGAAACACCAATTTTTGGGTAGAAGGAAAAAGGTGCGCAGTACGGTGCCAGATGGACGAGCTCAACGCAGGTTACGGACTGGAACTCGCAGAGCTCGCGCGCACGTCATAGAAGAATGAAGGTGGCTGAATAGAAAGCTCAGCTACCATAATAAATAAAGCGACGGAGTAGAGGGCTCAGCTACCCTCATTTAAGGCTAAGTACAGAAGTTATGGTTGCTCGGATCAAGGAGGAGCAACGGACCAAAGCATTGAAGGCGAAGGACAAGGCGCCCATACCCGCAATCTACGCCGGAAGTCACGGAACCTGCAGGAAGCGGCGACATGACTGCAAGCGGCGCCTACAGTACACCTAGCCATGTGCGTGGTTAGGGTTTTTGGGGATTACTGTTGGGAAAGGCCCACATTTTTGTAAAGGTGCGATCGTCATGGCCACCTATATATATGTGTTAGTCAGTTAGCCAGTCGTTCCTTTTTCTTTAGATGCTGAGACGCAGGTTAGCTGTTTGAAATAAGCTAGCTAGTTGGTAGGTTGGTTATTTTGTATGAGGATTGTTTTCTACTGTGTTGTTAGAAGACAAGAGTTAGGGCTGGGATAACCGTGAAGTTAATCCCCAAGTTGCAGACAGTCTGAGACGACGTCTGAACTATTGTAATCTCTGTAGAGGAAGAGACTAGATTGAGAGAAGGGCTCCCAGCTGTGTGCGTGGAGTTTCCTGGAAAGATCTAAGGCTGCAGCTGTGTGCGCAGCATTATTGTATAAGTCCCCTTTGAGTTAATATATGAAACACTCCCCGTGGACGTGGTTTCCCGAGGAGGTGAATTCTTCACGTCTTGTTGTTATGGTAGTGATCGCATGAATGCATGTCTGAGTTGTTATCTATGTTCAATGTATGTTGCTATGAATGTTGCGTTATCTTTATGAATATGATGAGTCTGTTCTCGAAGCTTCCGTGGTAAATATAATCGTTAAGTGTCGAAGAATCTGTAGAACGCTGTCGCCGCAGCGATAGAGGAATGCATTACTGCGCTGGGCGCACGGGCAGAGAAGATATATAGAGCGCCGATGCAGGGGATAAGTCACCCCGTGCTGCGGAATGGAGATGCCACGCAGCTAGGCTATTGAGCGAGAGTTCAGTGCAGCTACGTCGAGGGGTCTGCGGAAGAGCCAGGCAGTCCGCTCTGAGGAACCGTCGAGGAAGAAAGAACAGTCTTCGCATCGCCTAGGTTAAGGAAATCTGATTCCTTAGCCCCCCATAGCCACTTCGGGTGAGACCTCGAGCTGCTGCGCAGCTCGTTGCCGAGAGGGCCAGTGCGCCAAGGGGTTTTGTTGCTGCGCTTCATTAAAACCCGGGTCTGTCCAAAAGCAGCCAACAACGGTGGATATTCAAGAAAACCCAGAGTCTCAGGGATCTGTTCTTTAATTCATTAACAACCTTTGATCATTGCAATTAATTCAATAACATACCCTAGACTTCTAGAAACAGATTTGTAAATTCAGATTTGTGAAAATGATAATTGCTACAGGAAAGTAGATTTACAAATCTCAGATTTAGAATTTTGCTAATCAATTACTAATGGATGTTTGGCTAATTATGAAGTGTGTCAAAGGGACATGTTGTAGGTGGATGTCTATGCTATGGAAGCAATCCTAAACCCTAATCGACAGTGTGGTACCACTTATAAGAGCCAAATGACATGAGGGTGTCTCATATGCACTACAGGATTGGTAAACAATATGAGTGAGATGGTAAAGATTATGCCAGTAAGGCATGTGTGGGTTATGGAACATAAAAAGGATTGAGGTGGCAAACTGAGGGACTATCAACTTAGAGAAGGGAGCCCCCATTCCTCACAAATGAAGGAAAGATGCATCTGCAAAATGGATAATTGTTCTGTAAACCCTAGCTAAGGATATGCATGTCTAATTATTAGGGTTAATATGCAGAGCCTGTTTCATTTTATTCTTATTCTTATTATTATTATTATTATTATTATTATTATTTAAGACTGCCTGAGTATGATTAGGGCCTACATGGCTCACATAAGGAAGGGGTGCACACCTTTCTCATGTTGGGTTATGTTAGGGTTACCAATATTGACTAGACCCTAAGGGAATGGACACATTCCTGGTGTTTCAATATTTGATAGTGAATGTTATGAAATACGTTTACAACTTCAGAGCAGCAGTACTAATGAGCCTGCTTACCCCTCTTGCGTTGTCAGCTTGAATAGATACAATTTGGTGTTGCACACTAAAGAAGCAAAGTGAAGAGGTTGTTATGAGGGGTTGTGGGGAAGGGTTGTTATGTGTATGAAGGGTTGTGTGTGTGAAAGGATGATGCATGTCTATGGCTCCGTAGTAGAGCCTTGACCTAGAAACGGTCATGGTGCAGTTTCCTTCCATTGACCTATGACCTAGACGGATGTGTTGGCTTGGCAATGGAGAGGGAAAACCAGGTATGGGACTGGTTTGGCACCACCAATTCCTGGGAACCCAGTCGGAGTACTGGATTGGAATTGACTATTTGGATGGTGTGGAGTAGCCTCTGTGCTAGACAACATCCATTCCACAGGTGATCCCAAGGCTTGTAAAGTAAAGAAGGACCATGTGGACTAGAGAGGAAATGTCCAATACAGATAAGTATTCAATTATCATCTATTTCTTATTTTGAATAATGAAAGATTTCATGTACAAGTCTTATAACAACCAAGCTGATACACTGTTTTTTCTATGTGGAAACCTTGTTCCTTGCAGGAAGCAGGAACTATGGAGGAATCCTAGGGATGCATGTGGACATGTGACTGTCCTAGAAAGCTCGGCATGAGCAGCAATGGAGAATGGTGCTAGTGGACTTGTGTGGGTCCTACCATCCAAAGGTTATGTAGGAAATCATGGGAAAAGAGTTCCCTGGATGAGAGGCCTGCGACAGACCATAGACACTAAGTGTCATAGCCAAGAATGGGCAAGTCAAGCATTCACATTGAAGTGAAAGAGGCTAAGGAGCATGAAACCACAGTGGTGGCGTGACTCCGGATTGCAACAATACTAAGAGGAGAAAAATCTTACTCTTCTCTTTCTCATGAAACAGAAAATTGTTGAATGCATGATGTGACTGAAAATTGATTGTGTTTAATTGCTTGAAATAAATTGTGAATGTTGAAATGGTAAATTCCCTATGAAAGGATGAGCATGAATGAGTTCATGTATATGTTGGGAAAGCATTAAATGTATGGAAGTCTCATGATAAAGCATGGACTTCCCATGTCAATTGGGAAATTAATTGACTGATTTTAATGTTTATATTATGCTTGGCTTAACAAGATTTGCAACGATGAATTTCACAGGTGAGAAATTGAAATTAAATTGGTTGCAGCAGTTACAAGGCAAGTGGTGCCAGTAGGTAAGTGTGGGAAGCTGACATATGGACCATGGAAGTAGACCAAAATCTATGGGATTTGGCTAAGAATGATTCCTCAACTTGCTAGGGCAGCAAGGAGCTAGCAACCATGAAGATTCCAGGCTTGTAGATCAGTTGGAAAGCAAAGAAAAGGAAGGGATTGTTGTGGAGCAATGCCCAGCTGGAGCAACTTGTGGAAGCCAAAGGACTTGGTCCTAAAAGTTCAAAGTAAAGAGCAAAATGCAGGAGTAGACCTGCAACTTTTTTTTGTAATTTTTGGACATGTGGATTGTATATGCATTCCTAAGTGTTGGAACACCGAGGATGGTGTTATTATAAGGGGGGGGGATGTAATATCCCTCATTCTGACCCTTAGGCTATTTTGGTTGTCATGTAAATATTGCATAAAATGCAATGTGTGTTTTCCCTAGTGTGGAGCTCAAGTCCAAGGCCCCACTAGTGGATGCTTAGGTTTAATTGCATATGAAAATATTTGATATTCTGATCATCCATGTGCTGAAAAAGCCATGAGATATTGTAAATGATACCATGTAATAAAATACAAGGGTTGGCTATGGCTGCAACAAAACAAGGGGGAACTATGTATCCACTAGGGAGTGGTGAGGGGGTGTGGGATTGAACCTAGACTACCATTTGTCACCTAGGGAACCCCTTTGACCTATCCTAGACACCATTGAATGTTGTTGTAAGAGGGTGGGTGAAGGACACTGTGCATGAGGTCATGGAGTATGGGAAACCCTTGAAGTGTCGGATGGAAGGGTATGGAACTCTGCTACCTTGATCCACACGTTACTCCACCCCCTGGCAGTTCGTATTCCACATTCCCAGACCGTGGTTGAAACACAATCTCTTGTCGAACCCATAGGCAACCAGCAGAGCTGAGCCATGAAGAAAGGGAGAGAAATTGCGATTGTGGGAAGGGCTGCGATTTACATAGCCGAATACACTTAGGAAACTTTACGTAGGAAACAAAATGACGAGGTTATCCTTGGGTCTGCCTCTGTGGGTGAATAACAAAGCGTGAGAGGCTTAGGAAACCCTTAGGAGAGTCGAATTGGAGTGTCGAAACCCTGTGGCGGAACAGATCCACTCGAACGTAGCATTGGGGAAGACTTAAGTGTGGAATTGCAGTGGGAAGGAGCCAAGAGGGTTTGGACTGCATAGAAGAGTCAATAGGGATTATTTACCTTGATTTAGTAGTCAAGGCCAGCCACACTTACCCAAATCAGTGCTGGAGGAAGGGGCACCCTACAGACTGTGCAACAGTGAGGGGAACCTTACCTAGATTGAGAGTGGGGTGATGGGGGTGCTTGAACCTGTCTGAGATCATTGGGATATTCCCATAGCCCCGTGGAGGAACTTATTGAGCTAGAAGGCCCTTACCTTCCCTCCACATTTTCCTTACTAGTTAATTGTTGGTCTGATGCCCTAATTGATTGTGAACCAAGTTGTGGATGAACCTGAGAGGGACCCCTTAGTGGATACATAACCCCAGCTCAGGGGTGATATTTGATTGTTGAAATAATAGAGGATGGGAAAAGTTCTATGGTTGGGTTGGAAATTTGAAGACCATATCCAGTTGCTTGGAGGTTCAATGCAAAATATAAGTGTTCCTTGTGCCTTGAATAATGCCTATTTTGCATCCATGAATGTGTATTTGTTTATGTTTGAGTGCATAGTGGATCCAACTGATTTATGGGGTTGAATGCCCATGCCTTATGTTCATTATCTTGTGCATGTTATTGATGGATGATTGTATGACACATGGTGTGTGGATGAGGTTTCCTTCAGCTATGGTTGTTAAGTATATGCATGCATCTATTTGCTTATGAGAATGGTCCATTGGTGAATAGGACTGTATGCATATTCATTGTATTTAAGTCTGTGTTTATGTTGTTGGTATGCCCATGTTGAATTTTGGATACATGTTAGATGTGTGGATACATAAGGTTACAGTCTCCCTGTGTTTATTGATACATGAATCTGCCTACATGTGTCATTTATCATGCCCTTGCACCTATGCATCTTTGTATTTTTCCTTGGTACCTATGTGTAATTATGCTTGAGGAATAGGGTTAAGCCCCGCATGCTTTCATCACTATGCCTGGGAGGAATCTGTGAATGTATTCTATCTTATGGGTGTGGATCATGTTTCATTACTGGTGTTCATGTAGTATGCTTAAGCCTATTTTCAATTCCTTGCTAATGCTTTTGAATTGTCCTTGGATGAATTAGGTCTAAGTCTGGTAAATGTGCAGGACCACTCCAGTCAGGATTTGGGAAAGGAGTGGACACCCTATGGATCATATGAAGGAGAGAATACATGGAAGAAGTGGAGCAGAGCTTATTGCAGAAAGTTAATGGTGCATTGAGGGAGTTATAGGCCAGATTTCAGTTGGAAATATGACAAGGTTAGAGTGCTCATATTGGGTAGGGGATCATACTAGTGGATAGATCTCTCCAAGAGATTTCTAACGGTACCAACCTTCCCAATTTGGCCCAAGGATTGAGGATTTATCACCCTCTTAATTCTGAAGGAGAGGTGGTTGGTACAGGGGTCTGTGATCCTGACATTTCCGCATCCGCAATGCGGATTGCGGATTGCGGATTACGGAGGTCAGGGACGGACCGTCAGGATTGTGTCGTTATACTTTTGCCTTTCCACATCCGCAAATCGGGTTGCGGATTGCGGAATTCGGAAGCGAAAATTTCAACGGAAATGGCGCATTGAACTTCAATGTTTCCGCATTCGCAAGTGGGTTGCGGATTTCAGATTGTGGGAGGTCAGATTCCATGGGGTTGGCATATTTGATTTCTGAATTTTCGTATATGCAAGCAAGTTGCGGATTACAGATTGCTGAGGGTGATTTCCCGGATTGGCGAGATGGGTGTTCCAATTTCTGAGTTCCGCAAGGCGGACTGTAGATTGCAGAAATCAGAAAGGAGAATTCGTCGGAGCTGCATATTTGGGCTTCCACATTTTTGAATCCCGCGAGTGGATTGCGGATTACGGGATGTCGAAAGGGAAATTATCCCGAGTGATGATTTGACTTCTGACCCCCTACTTCCGCATTGCGGACTGCGGACGTCGGGAAGTTGATCTCTACGGAAGGATAATTTTGGCAATCCAACTTCTGATTTCCGATTGCGGGTTGCGTATTGGAGGTCATTGCGAAACTGCGTATTGCGGATCAATGATCATTGCGGGTTCAGAGTTGCGGAGCCTTTCAATTGCTTGGGTAAAAGAAGAAGAAAAAATAGCAGTTGACTCAAGGGTGCTCTTCCATTGCCTCTAAAGAGCACTGAGGTGACTGGGGTCATGACATTTTTTCCAGTTATGACTAATTCATCAACATACAATGCCACAATCAAAGTATCACCATGAATATGTAATACATAAATGATGTAATCAGGTTCACAAGGTTTGAAGCCAGGATTAACAAAGAAACGATCAATCTTCTCATACCAAGCACAAGGTGCATGTTTCAAACCATACAACAACTTCTTCAGTCGGAAAACAAGACCAGAATCTATCACAAAACCAAGCAGTTGCTCCGCATAGATTTCTTCAGTCAGATCACCATGAAGAAAAGCACTTTTAACATCCATTTGATGAATTTCCCACCCAAAACGGGAAATAAGGGAAAAGATCGGTCGAACATCATTCATATTTGCAATAGGGGCAAAGGTTTCAGTGTAGTCGATGCCTTCTTGCTGAGAGAAGACCTTGGTAACCAAACAAGCCTTCTGGCATTCAAAAACACTATTAGTGGTAAACTTGGTCTTATAGACCTATTGACACTTCACGACATTATTTCCTTGCAATTAGGGAACAAGATCCCAAGTCGAGTTCTTATACAAAGAGTTAATTTTAGCAGTCATAGCATTCTCCCATTTTGGCATACCCTGAGCATCAACATACGTATCAGTATCACAGATGTCAATAAGTTGCGCCATCAAGGCAACACTTCCACACCGTTTCTAACTGCAAGTCTACCAACCAATACTACAATCGCCAACATTTGATCAAGCAACTTCAACTATCTTAACAACTCACTAAGGTAATTAAATTGATGATTCAGGTTGGTTATCCTCATTTATGTGGGTCAGAGAAGTCGGACTGCCAACTTCAATTGTCACAGTAGACTAACAACCAGTTGACTCAGGAGCAGAATTCATATGTCCAGTCGTGAATCCAATTACGAGTACAGTCGGTATAGATTCTTCAAGAATGTCAAATGGATCATTTTTCAATGGATCGGAGAATAAGTTCAAAATATTATTACCTGAAATTGTCTCATCGAAGATCACACATCTGATTAAGATGATCCATTGTTTGATAGGGTCAAACAATCTATAGTATTTTGACTCATCGAGTAGCCCATCATGATGCAAGCACGACTCTTTGTATCTAACTTCTTTATGCATTTATCACTTATATGTGCCCAAGAAACACGTCCAAAGGTTTTGAGGTGTCTGACAGAGGGTTTCCATTCCACTTCTTGATGGGAGTCATGTTAGTGACTACTCTGGCTAGAACAAGGTTAAGGAGATAATTAGAGCAGTAAATAGCTTTCTACAAACTTTGTCGGGATATATTTGGTCTGCAGTAGGAACCTGCCCATTTCTACCAAAGTTTGATTCTTCCTCTCTGCGATGCCATTCTGTTGAGGAGTGTGAGGGACAGATTTATGCCAAGAAATATCATTTTGCAAGAGATATTCTTCAAAATTCCAGCTCACATATTCACCACCATTGTATGATCTCAAACATTTAATGTGTTGACCACGTTGTTTCTCAACCAGTGCTCTAAATTCCTTTAATCTTTCAAATACTTGACTCTTATTCTTCAAGAAAAATACCCATGTAAATCTAGATAAATCATCAATAAAGGTCAAAATATATTTCACACCTACTAATGAGGGTTTGTTCATGCAACAAAGATCACTCTGAACAAGCTCCAGCCGATTTTGTGCTTTCCATGCTTTCCCCGAATCAAAGGGTGTCTGATGATGCTTTCCAAGCATACATCCTCTGCAAACTCCATCGGGTGGAACAATCTTTGGGAGACCAATAACCATCATCAGAGAAAATTTGGGGTCTAAAATGGGCCTTATAAGAAAACAAGCCACCTCGTAAGAAAACAAGCCATTGAATTCAAGAACCAATAGAATTTCAAGAAAAGAGTCAACCAGAATGGTTGAGTTGGCATATTTGACATTAAAAAAACTACTTTTTTAATTCGTATTTTCAACATGTCTCCATGTCATTTTACTCAAATTTCGAGTGGGAGCACTTGTTGGATGCGGAATTAAATTCTGCATCCAAGGAGTACCTGCGCTGCATACTTTTCAGGGACACCACCTCACGAAAAATGAGAAATACATATAAAAAAATGTGTTACTAAAATTATGCAGCGCGGGTACTCCTTGGATGAGGAATTTAATTCCGCATCCAACGAGTGCTCCCGCTCGAATTTTGAGTAAAATGACAGGGAGACATGTTGAAAATACAAAGAAAAAAAAGTAGTTTTTTTCTCTTTTTCCTCCAGAATTCATAAATATTATTTTATTATTTTCCTTAGGAGGCCCATTTTAGACCTCAAATATTCTCTAATGATTGTGAGTTACTATCATCTTCAAACTTCAAAATTTTAGATGTCCAAGTCGTTCATGCCAAATTTGACTTTATGTCATCTGTCTTAACGATGAGTGTAGTCGGTCCAATCATCCAAGAAACATTCATGGGAGGATCACAGAACTTATAAAGTCCATATTTCGGATCCAAATACCATGAAGCAACAGTTTCCTCCCAAGCCTTAGATCCTTTACGATAAAGCGATTCTACCAAAACTCCACATTCTTCTTTGTCTTTGTCAGTTGAGAAACCGACAGCAGGTTTGCACTCAAACTAGGTACATGATAGACATTGGATATGCGACCATGAAGACATTCAACATCACCAATTCTAGAAACAATGAGAGCATAATCATCGGTGACATAGATATTTTATTCAAGAGCTCCACTTAAGGATGAGAACAAAGAAGCATCCTTGGCCATAAGATGAGTACATCTAGAGTCGATTATCCATTCAATCGTATTAGTGTGGGCATGTAATGCCTAGGAAGTGCTAACATATGGAAGTGTAATTTTTTGCAGGTTGATTGGTCAACTGTCAAGTCAATGCACTATCCTAAAGGTGTTTGACCTTACCTTCTAAATCCTTCATCTTATTCTAGCAATTCTTCTTGCCATGTCCAACCTTTGCACAATACCAACAACTCTTCTTCTTTAGATCCTTCTTCGTCGATGATGACTCTTCAGTCTTCCCCTTAGTAGGTTGGTAGATACAATATGGTCGGTGATCATGTCGACCACGTTCTTTAAGATTTGTCTTAACCTTGCTTTTCAGTAAGTGAGCTTGGTGTTTGCTACCAAGCTTCCCTTCTTCAAGCAACTTTTTTTGGTCCTTAATCAACAAATCACATAAATTATCAAAGGAAATATCCTTACCATATTTTTTGCGTCACATCCAATTGGCACGAAACAAGGAACATAAAACATCATATGGTGTCTTCAAATTCATTAGAACCATATCAATGAGTTGTCCATCCTTCTTTGGAAAATCCTTGCCACATTAACCCAATCTTAGTTGTAGCTCCTTCATACAAGCTAAATAGTCTTTGATCCAATCAAAGAAAAGAGGTTCCAGAGAGATCAACTCTTTCTCTATCTGCATAACTTCGCCTTCTTTTATCATGTTGAGAAGATTCTTTAGCTTACTCTAGACAGCATGAGGATAGTTGACCATGCTTGTATGAAAGTGAATCTCCCTCAAGATGTAGGTTTCGATAACACCCATAGCTTCATCTTTTTTAACGTCGATGGTAAAATTAGCATTGGCGTCTATCAGGTTAGTGATAGCAGTCTTTGTGAACTAAGTCTTTTACTCTTCAACAAGATCTCCATATATGTCGCCTAGATTGCATAATTGTGTCCATTGAGAACAATAGGTTCTATCCTGGAAGTCATCCTTCTGATCAAACATATCTAATAAAAGTTCAGGAAGAGGTATCAGTCAACAAATCTTCAGCCCAAAGTCGATCAACCCTAGATCTGACTCAACACGATTTGTAGACAACTGGGCTAGGTAAAAACCAATATCTTTGATACCATATTGGGGAACCTCTTAACCTTGAGCCATAGAATGGAAAAGATAGGACAAAAGGGAATAATATTCCAAGAAGAAAGGTGGCATCTAAAGACACTATTATAGAACTTAAGGATAGAGCAGTATGATAAGAACATCGCAATGCATATAGATCATGAAAGACATATCAAAAACCATATATAAAACAACCCATAGGGTTGTCCTTTTATAGCTTCCAGATCTAACAAAATCCTTGAAAGTGAGGAAGACTTGGTCCACAAATAGGGGTTGTTGGTCCTAACCGTTTCCAAAAAATATGCAACATCCTAAAGTTTAGTTGGTTGTTGTACTCTCACCGGCCACGTTTTTTCCAACCATCCAGTCGTTTGTTCAACCAACTGTACAGTCGCTCTGTCGAATTGCCTAGTTAGGAATCCATTTGAATGCTCCATTAGTCACCTGTTATTTAACAACTGATTGTCTCTAGAAAATACAGAGGTGCGATGAACCATCAAGACCTTAGGTTCCAACACATTATTTGCTCATTTGATGTATCTGTGAGGAAGGTAATTGGGGTAATGGTTGGGATTAAGAATGGGTGGGAGGTCATAATATTGAGGAATGTCTTCAAAAGTGGTGTGAGAAGGTAATGTTAACATGTGTTAAGTACCTCCCTCCTATAACTACTCAGAGTATTTGGTTAGCTAGGAACTCTGGCTTATTTAAAGGGCCCTACCCCCTCCTCAAGAGTGTGCGTCTCAAAGTTTGGTCTTTCTTAGAAGCTTCAAAAAGATAAATTATAAGAAACCTAAGGTTGTGGTAAATTAGATTATAAATAATCATGATCTTGGGAATACTTTGATGGAGATTCCAAGATGATCCACTGGTGGGTAGGTCAGAGGGGATCATGTACTTGTCAATTACCTATTTTTTGAAATTCAAAGTTGGTTGGGGGCTGAGTTCAAATAAGAGAGATGAGTTATTGGCCTTAAAATTGGTTCTAATGTTAGCTTCCATACATGATGCTCACAAACTACAAGTGATGGGGGGATCCCAAGTGATTATTAATGGGTTGAATGGGGCATATGCAATAGATAATTTTCACTTTAAACAGGTATTTATGAGGGTTTGCAGAAATTTCAGTTTAGACCTATTTTCACTTGCAGACTTCCTGTTAAAAGAGGGTTTGTATATGGCTCCAAGATCCTGGCATATATGGAATCAATGGGAAGGTTTCCTAATTGAACATGACCCTGGACCTATTTTTGATACTACTGTCTATTATGGTTATAATAGAAATATTGAAGTAGTCTTAATAGTTTGTTGGACATTAACATTTTTTAAGTTGTGTGTAGAAGAATAATTGTTTACTATTCCTTTATGAGAAAATTCTTTGAATTCTAGAGAGCATATATCAAATATAACTTTATTTTCATCAGTAAAGTTGCAATTATTTTTAGAACTATAGAGGAATTTTTTGGAATAAGCTAGTTTTTAAAAGTGCCTAGTTAGCAATGCACAAATTCATTTGTTGGGAAATTTGGACTATCGAAAATAGAGACATATTCAAACAAGAAGTTATAATATATCCAAAAATAGTAACATCCAAAATCAAGTCTTCTCCTAGAATCTATTCGAGTAAAAAGAATGAAATGGAACAATGCTTACATGCTTGATAAAGAGGAAAAAAATTGCTAAATGACCTTTTAAAAGGAGATCAATCCCATTCAAGGAACAACATTAAAAGACCCAATTTTGGAATAAATTATCAAATTAGATTTTGTAGTGTCCCCTCCTACCATATCAGCGTGATAGAGAGGACGTGGTGCTCAATCCGGGCAATTAGCCCCTTATTCATTGAATTAAACTCATTGATTCAAAGAACTGTATATGTGCATGCTATAGAAACACAACTGAGAGTAATTAAATCCTGTTGAATATCTAACATACATTCAGAATTCTGTGACAGTCATTAAATAAAGACCTCTGCAGAATTATAAAGGATCCTATGGAAATGCATAATCATTTGAATACACAGCGGAAGCAAATTTATTAGCAGATCCATGATACATTCAAAATATTCATCAAATGATAATTGCAAACTCAACACAAGAAAAATACTTATCTCAATAAGGTAGTCCCACGCAACTGGCTATGCAACTGCAACGTTCCACCCAACCGTAGGCCAGTGTGCTCCTCAATCTCTCAGCACCACTGCCACCCCCGAGCTGGGCATGATCTCTACAAGGAACCAGGGAACAGCAGACTCACACATAGCCAAGCATACACCAAAATGAGCCAAGCCAATCTACAATTGGGTTTATCAAGCTGCTAGGAGATGGAAAGGAAGAGTTGCTAAGCTAGTGAGCTCCAGCACAGAGCCAGGGATAACCTTGCAAGATCTATCTAGCTTGGCACCCACAATACCTACACACCCAGCGCAAGGAAGTATTCTTTTCTCTGCTATACAGTCCCTCAAGCCATACCTTCCCTATCTAGTGCTCTCAGGGTATGCATAGAAGAGTAACCAAAGCCCTCTTGATCTTCTTGAGAGGTTGTCTCCCCCACTAGGTTTATCAAGCTACTTCTGTCCACTACCACTCCAAAACTTCAATTCACAGGTTCAAACCAAAATGAGGATGCACACAATGAGCAGAACACAATTATGGGGCAGGATAAAACGTTTTTACAGTGATATGCATGAGATGGGGTTTCAGCTAACTCAAAAAAACGTGGGAACCCACAAAAACGAAATGGGAAGTTGGTGAACAACCCAGGAAGCCAAATCTGTTTTTAGAAAAACGTCCTTGGACATTCAGGGGCAAAAACGACCTCCCTATAGTCCCCAAAACGTGGCCCTTCTCTCCCAGGCTACTGCATATGCAAAAACGAATTCCCAGGCATGGAAAAATGCAGGATTTGGATGAAAAACGTGTAGGGAAAGACCCATCTAGCTCCAACTGCGTGAATGAGTGAAGACTGCCTATTCAGAATGGCTATGGGCACCATTTCGTGGGTGTTTTCTTGCCCAAGGAGACAAAACACGAATTTCCAGGTTGATGGCTTGCCCATGCACGAAATTGGCTGCCATACTTCTTCATTTCCAAGGCATTAACTGCCTTAACCAATTTCTTGGAAGAATTAAATGATTGGGTGCATGAGACAAAATGGGTAGTTGGTGGTTTATGGGTTTCCTCATTGACACATGGATTAATACCATTGGCTCAAGGGTTTGAATAATTTCCCTCCCTTTTCCTTGTAGAGTCATGCCCCATCTCTTTTGTTGCATTGCATAGCCGGTTGTGGGTTTTTCCATTAAAATTCGTATTTACATGATGTCTTATATACATTGTGCCTATCTAGCACAAGAACCATAGGCATCTATTTTTAATTGCCGATACATGAAATGCTAAATCAATGGTGGGGCCTTGGCCTTGAGCTCCTCACCATGATTAAATTACAATATTTACATCATTTACGATTTAATACAAAGGGGGTCAAAATGGGGACATTACATTCCCCTCCCCTTACATTAGCACTGTCCTCAGTGCTCATCAAAATTGAACAAAAATGGGTATGCCATCCTCATGGCATCCTCCAGCTCCCATGTAGCCTCATCGGGACCGTAGTGCTTCCATTGCACCTTTACCTGTCCGATGGCTCGGTTCCGGAGCAATGTTACCTTCTTATCTAGGATGCATAATGGATCGGTTTGGAATTCTCCCTCGGGTTCCACCTGGATCACATCCCAATTAATCACATGGTTAGGATCGTGTACATATTTCTTAAGCAAAGAGACATGAAAAACATTATGAGCTTTAGTGCTAGCAGGCAATGCAAGTCTATATGCAACTGGTCCTATTCTTTCGAGCACTTCAAATGGTCCACAATATCTAGGTGATAGCTTGGCACAACTCCCAAGCTTCAAGGAACTCTTCCTTGATCTCACTCTAAGATATACATGATCCCCAACATTGAATTCCCTATGCACTCTATGCTTATCTGCATAGCTTTTCTGTCTATCCTGGGCTGCTTTTAAATTTTGCCAGATCCTTGCAACCTCTTGTTCCATTTCCTTAAGCAATTCTGGCCCAAGTACAATTCTGTTCACTGGATTGTCCCAAGTCACTAGTGTCCTACACCTTCTGCCGTACAAAGCCTCATATGGACTCATTCCCAATGATGCTTGTTGCCCGTTGTTATATGCAAATTCTACCAAGTGTAGATAATCCTCCCACTTGGATGGTTTGTCCATTACATACATGCGGAGCATGTCTTCAAGCACCCGATTTAATCTTTCGGTTTGCCCATCTGTTTGAGGATGGTATGCGGTACTAAAGCTTAGCTGTGTACCCAAATCTGCAAAGAGACCTTTCCAAAAATTGGAAGTGAACTTGGTATCCCTGTCAGAAATTATTACCTTAGGCAACCCATGTAATCTGAAAATTTCCTTCATGAAAATATTTGCAATGGCATCGGCTTTATGTGTGGACTTAACCGGCATAAAATGTGCTGCCTTTGTTAACTTGTCCACCACAACCATGATGGAATCATGTTGCCTCTTAGTCATTGGCAATCTTGTAATAAAATCCATGGATATTACTTCCCATTTCCATTCTGGAATTGGCACTGGAAGCAATAAACCTGCTGGATGTTGGTGTTCACCCTTCACCTGTTGACATTCCATGCACTTAGAAATGTATTCAGCAACATCCTTCTTCATGCCTGGCCAGAAATAATATTTCCTTGCTGTAGCAATTGTTTTCTGATATCCTGGGTGACCAGAGTATGGAGCTTTATGGATTTCATCCATAACCATTGTCCTTAAATCTGCCACATTTGGAACATAGACTCTATTCTTGTAAGTAAGAAGTCCGCCTTCTTCCAAATGATAGCCTTCATTCTTCTTGCCAAGGTCTTGCTGCTGCAATTTGTCCTTTATCTGCTCATACACTTCATCCTCAACCATATGGTTAACAATCTGCTGCCTCAAATCTGGTTGGCAAGTACTAAGCGCTGCCACATGCATTTCACGTACCTTCCTGCTGAGTGCATCAGCCACCTTGTTTCCTTTCCCTTTTATGTGTTTGATTTCAAAATCAAATTCACACAAAAATTCCAACCATCTAGCTTGCCTAGCATTTAACATTGGCTGATCAAACAAGTATTTCAGTCCACAATGGTCTGTCCTTAACTCAAATTTTCTTCCCATTAAGTAATGCCTCCACATCTTTAAAGCATGTACTATGGCTACAAGCTCTATATCATGAGTAGCATAGTTCTTCTCATGCTCCTTCAACTTTCTTGACTCATAGCATATCACGTGGTTGTCTTGCATAAGAACTCCTCCAAGTCCTTGATTGCATGCATCGGTACACACCACAAAGTCTTTTCTCGGGTCTGCAATCATCAGAATTGGTGCACTTGTAAGAAGATTCTTCAACCGTTGAAAACTTTCCTCACATCTTGGTGACCATTCAAACTTTACCCCCTTCTTTTGCAAAGAAGTGATCGGGTTTGCAACCTTGGAGAATCCTTCGATAAACCTCCTGTAGTAACCAGCAAGGCCCATAAAAGATCTCACATCAGTCACATTCCTTGGAGTTGGCCAATTCATAATGGCTTCAATCTTCTCAGGGTCTACAGATATTCCTTCGTCGGATATGATGTGACCCAAATAATGAATTCTATCTTTATAAAAGTCACATTTGCTCAACTTTGCATACAGCTTATGTTCCCTTAGTAATTGCATTGTCATTCTCAAATGTTCTTCATGTTCTTCTTCATTCTTAGAATAAATGAGAATGTCGTCTAGGAATACAAGAACAAACTTGTCCAAATACTTGCTAAAAACATTATTCATGAGACACATGAATGTAGCTGGTGCATTTGTGAGACCGAATGGTACCACTACAAACTCATAGTGTCCATACATCGTTCTAAAGGCTGTCTTGTGAATATCTTCTTCTTTGATTCTTACCTGATGGTAACCAGACCTCAAGTCAATCTTCGAAAATACCTTTGCTCCTCTCATTTGGTCAAAAAGGTCATCAATTCGGGGCAATGGGTACTTGTTCTTCACAGTGACTTTGTTCAACTGCCTATAGTCAATACATAACCTGAGTGTTCCATCTTTCTTTTTCACAAATAGAACAGGTGCTCCCCACAGGGACACACTTGGCCTAATATATTTCTTTTCTAGCAACTCTTGTAATTGCATCTTCAATTCTAGCAATTCCGGTGTACTCATCCTGTACGGTGTCTTAGACACTGGTGCCGCTCCTGGCACAAGTTCAATTGTAAAGTCAATGTCTCTCTTTGGAGGGAGTCCTGGAATCTCATCGGGAAAAACATCCCTGAATTCTTGCAATACATGATAGTCCTCCAATTTAAAAGTTTCATTCTCTGCTGCCTCTAAAATGTGGGCTGCATACAGTTGACATCCCTTCCTACAGAACTTCTTCAGCTGCATGGCTGAAACCTGTCTAACAGAAGTCACCTTTGGAATGCCTCTTACAACCCTCAGGTTTCCTTCTTCGTCCATGCATTCAAATGTCTTATTGTAGCAGTCAAGTTTAACCCTGTGTGCTTCTAACCAATCCATTCCAATGAGAATATCATAGGAACCAAGTGGCGAAATATTCAGATCTGCATAAGTGAATAGCCCATCCATCTCTAATGGACATTCCTCTACTATTTCACTAACTTTTCTCTTGGTTCCAGTGGCTAGTTGAACTAACCATGATTTACTATGCTTTAATTTCTTGAAAGCACAAATCTCAACAATTCTAGGAGTGACATAACTGTGAGTAGATCCAGGATCAATCAAAATAGAAACAGATTGCTTAGCAATCTTACCTTCAACTTCAACCACAGTTGATTGATGATCTGCCTGGCGGTCGTCTAGTGCTGCATAGATTCTAGGGATTGCTCTCGCCACTTGACCCACAGTTCCAGCTCCTTGGATGTTGTGAACTTGATTCGCATTCCCATTCCGATGTGGACAGTTCCTAAACATGTGGTCTCCTCCACAACCCCAACATTGAAGTGGTTCTCTTGGCTCCTTTGGATCTCTTGGCTTGTCTCCCATCATCCTAGTTGGCTTAGTCACAACCTGTGATGGCTGCCTTTACTGATTCCGGAATTGAGGAGGCTTGAACCCCTTCGTCCTTTGATCAAACTTCTCATTTTTCTTATCCTTCCATGCCTTATGGAATTCTGGTTTGCTTCTGTTTTGATCAAAGCAATACTTGGCCTTTCTTATGGCCTCCTCTAGAGTTCGAGGTTCATCAAACTCAATTCTATCCTTATACGACTGGGGCAGTCCACTTAGGAAACGCTGAATTTTCACCTTATCATCTCGGATATACTTGACATACCTCAGCAGCTCCAAGAACTTGTTTGCATATTCTTCCATGGTCGATTGTCCCAATCTCAGCTCATGGAACTCTTTGATCTTATCATCATAGTACCTATCAGATAGGTACTTCTGCTTGAAGTATTTCTTGAACTGCTTCCACACGATCTTCCTTTCGTTGATCTTCTTCACTTGCCTGGTGTGTTCCCACCATATCGATGCTCTTCCATTCAAGTTGAAGATGGCTACCCTTGCCTTCAGATTTCCCGAGTAGTCTTGGACTTGGAAATACTTTCTCATCCCAAGAAGCCAAGCCTCAGCTTCTTGACCCGACTTTATCTCTCCATCAAATGTAGGAGGTTTTGCCTTCTTAAATTCCCCATGTGAATAGTTCTTGTAGTGTTTCTTCCTCTTACTCATGTGAGATGAAGAGCTTGAACCCTAAATGGATTCTTCCGAATTAGATGATTCATTAGGAGATATTTCTGGAGTATATGTCCTATCTGTGGAAACTCTTCTTGGGCTACTGGCCCTCTTACGGAAATTTCTTCTAGAGCTACTCCCACCCCTTTCTAGATTTGATATCTGATGCCCAGAGTTTATTTGCCTTTGGATGTCTGTCAAACTCTGCAGCATGGTTGCATTCAGCTGATTTTGTTCTTCCTGAGCTTTAATAATCCTTTCATTATCTTCCCTACAGCTTTGCAACTCCACCCTTAGGCTTCTCATGGTGGCTGCAACATCTGGAGGGGTCTCTTGATTTCTTCTCCCATTAGATTCTGTTTCAGCATTCTCAACCTGTATGTTCTCCCCCATGGCATCTGTCTCAGGCTCATAGGGATCCTGTGCATCATTCACGATGTTCATTTTCTTGGCCCAACCAAGATCCAAAATTTTCCAACTGTATTAACTAGAGTGTTACCCTGTTGTAACTGTGGCTCTCTGAAAGGTGTTCATCAGCACAATTGTTAGCTGCATTATATTCTCAGAATTCATAACTTACTTCATGCACGTGGAAAAATGCCATACTGACAATTCGTCAAATCACAACAACGAAATATGAGGGGAAAAAGAAAAAGGGGGTCAAGGGGGCTTGCCCCCTTGGGTCGAGGGCAGCGCCCTTGTTTTTTTTTTTTTTTTTTTTTTTTTTTTTAACGAATCATGCCGCAATGGGCGGGGCGATTGGCTGAAAGCTTCCGCAATGAGCGGGGCGATTGGCTGAAAGCTTCCGCAATGAGCGGGGCGAATTGGCTGAAAGCTTCCGCAATGAGCAGTTCACGGCTTGCCTCCGTTGCGGGGCGCTTCACGCGGGTTGGTTGGCTGAAGCCCTCCGCAATTGCGGGGCGTTTGGCTGAACCCTTCCGCAATTGCCGGGCGGTTCGACGACGGCTTCTGCAATTGCGGAGCAGTTCGGCGAACGCTTCCGCAATTGCGGAGCAGCTCGCCAAACGCTTCCGCAATGGCGGGGCGATTTGCCGAACGCTCGCGCAATTGCGGAGCCATTCGGCGAAGGCTTCCGCAGCTTCGGAGCCGTTCGCGGAATGCTTCCGGGGGTTTCGGGCGGTTCTTGCGAAAAGATTTTGCGGAACGACTTGAAGAATGCTTTCGCAATTTCGGAACGATTCGCCGAAGTCTTCCGCAATTGTGGAACGATTCGGCGAAGTCTTCCGCAGTTGCGGAACGATTCGCCGAAGTCTTCCGCAACTTCGGAATGACTCGCCGAACTCTTCCGCGTTGCGGAACGATTCGCGGAATCCTTCCGAAATTTCATAAGAGAATTCCTTCCGCAATTTTGGAAGAGATTTCCTTCCGAAAATTCCTTTTCACGCCGACACTTAGAAAATTTTTCACTTAATTTTTTTTTTTTTTCTCCGCTGTTTCGGAGTGGTTCGCGGAATCCTTCCTCAATTGCGGGAAGGTTCGCCGAACTCTTCCGCAATTGCGGGAAGGTTCGCGGAACCTTTCCGCAGTTTCGGGACGACTTCCGCAAACTGACTTAAAACAAAAATTTCCAGAAATAGACTTAAAACATAAATTTTCAAAAACAAACTTAAGAAAATTTTGAAATTTTCCCCTGTAATTGCTATCAGGTTTGGCCCATAGAGGCCCAATGCTGCAACGCAGCTCTGATACCATAATGTAGTGTCCCCTCCTACCATATCAACGTGATAGAGAGGACGTGGTGCTCAATCCGGGCAATTAGCCCCTTATTCATTGAATTAAACTCATTGATACAAAGAACTGTAAATGTGCATGCTATAGAAACACAATTGAGAGTAATTAAATCCTGTTGAATATCTAACATACATTCAGAATTCTGTGACAGTCATTAAATAAAGACCTCTGCAGAATTATAAAGGATCCTATGGAAATGCATAATCATTTGAATACACAGCGGAAGCAAATTTATTAGCAGATCCATGATACATTCAAAATATTCATCAAATGATAATTGCAAACTCAACACAAGAAAAATACTTATCTCAATAAGGTAGTCCCACGCAACTGGCTATGCAACTGCAACGTTCCACCCAACCGTAGGCCAGTGTGCTCCTCAATCTCTCAGCACCACTGCCACCCCTGAGCTGGGCATGATCTCTACAAGGAACCAGGGAACAGCAGACTCACACATAGCCAAGCATACACCAAAATGAGCCAAGCTAATCTACAATTGGGTTTATCAGGCTGCTAGGAGATGGAAAGGAAGAGTTGCTAAGCTAGTGAGCTCCAGCACAGAGCCAGGGATAACCTTGCAAGATCTATCTAGCTTGGCACCCACAATACCTACACACCCAGCGCAAGGAAGTATTCTTTTCTCTGCTATACAGTCCCTCAAGCCATACCTTCCCTATCTAGTGCTCTCAGGGTATGCATAGAAGAGTAACCAAAGCCCTCTTGATCTTCTTGAGAGGTTGTCTCCCCCACTAGGTTTATCAAGCTACTTCTGTCCACTACCACTCCAAAACTTCAATTCACAGATTCAAACCAAAATGAGGATGCACACAATGAGCAGAACACAATTATGGGGCAGGATAAAACGTTTTTACAGTGATATGCATGAGATGGGGTTTCAGCTAACTCAAAAAAACGTGGGAACCCACAAAAACGAAATGGGAAGTTGGTGAACAACCCAGGAAGCCAAATCCATTTTTAGAAAAACGTCCTTGGACATTCAGGGGCAAAAACGACCTCCCTACAGTCCCCAAAACGTGGCCCTTCTCTCCCAGGCTACTGCATATGCAAAAACGAATTCCCAGGCATGGAAAAATGCATGATTTGGATGAAAAACGTGTAGGGAAAGACCCAGCTAGCTCCAACTGCGTGAATGAGTGAAGACTGCCTATTCAAAATGGCTATGGGCACCATTTCGTGGGTGTTTTCTTGCCCAAGGAGACAAAACACGAATTTCCAGGTTGATGGCTTGCCCATGCACGAAATTGGCTGCCATACTTCTTCATTTCCAAGGCATTAACTGCCTTAACCAATTTCTTGGAAGAATTAAATGATTGGGTGCATGAGACAAAATGGGTAGTTGGTGGTTTATGGGTTTCCTCATTGACACATGGATTAATACCATTGGCTCAAGGGTTTGAATAATTTCCCTCCCTTTTCCTTGTAGAGTCATGCCCCATCTCTTTTGTTGCATTGCATAGCCGGTTGTGGGTTTTTCCATTAAAATTCGTATTTACATGATGTCTTATATACATTGTGCCTATCTAGCACAAGAACCATAGGCATCTATTTTTAATTGTCGATACATGAAATGCTAAATCAATGGTGGGGCCTTGGCCTTGAGCTCCTCACCATGATTAAATTACAATATTTACATCATTTATGATTTAATACAAAGGGGGTCAAAATGGGGACATTACAGATTTGAAGAAAAATCATTTTAAAATTGGCATGCAACTCCAAAAAAAATTCACCTATTCTTTGACGGATCCTCAAAAGGTAATCAAGGGATGGCAGGTGCATGGTGAGGTCATATTTGATCTCAAGGGACTAAAGGAAACTAATTTTAAATCAGGTCTTAGAGAAGCAACAAAAATTCAAGCTAAATCCTTAGCACTTTATCAAGGACTAGAAATTTTGGTCAGTAATTGAAACAAGGAGGTATGCTTCGATTAATTACTATCATAATATGGTAAAGGATCATAACCAAAAGGAAAACAGATTCGCCAATTTGGACTCTTCTTTAAAATCAAGGGAACCTTAGTCCAAATGTGGGATTTCCATTATCCCAATTCCATAGTTATAATCAATGATTAATCATAATCTAGGAATGGAAAGTGGAGGGATAATGCTAAAGAAACCATGCAATGATTTGAGGTGGATTGAATTTAAGTATAAAATTCAGGCTTTAACCCCTCCCGGCCCTTTATTGTATGCTCACATAGATTACATTCAAGGTCAAGCAAGATATAATGTCATATGACTTCCTTATGGTGTTTGAAGGTGGGATATCTCTATTGCATTCCTTGGTTGGTGGATCAAGTCTAGGAATGACTCAATCTCCACTTGGTTCAAGACATAGGCTAGAGCCTCTCAGGAAAATTATATCTCCATGGTCAATAGGCACTTCTAAAATTCATAGCTCTATAGAATTTTTCTTTAATGTTGGTTGTTTTGTGGCATGATCTGCTCAATCCGATCGCTCTATTCATCTATCCAGTATGTCTATGTTCTATTGGTCCGAGATATAAATGGAAATTCATAGTCACTTGGGTCATTGTGCCCTTTATGAAATGTTGAGTACTCTATTAGTTAGGGGTGCCATCAGAGATTGATTCGTAACAACCATTCAACTATTTACAACCTTACAACTACAATTCAAACTCGAGAGAACAACCACAACATAAGACATACACAAATATTGGAAATTGTCATCAACGAAAAGAGGAAAATATAAATTATTGGGAAAGAATGCAACATGCTACATCAAATGTTGATGAGCTTGGAAAAGAGTAATCAATATGGAATATCTCAGTAATGAATGCCATTTTGATCAGTACTTGAGGAAGTTAAAGATTAGGATTGAATGCAATAAGAAACAAATCATGCGGTAATGGAACCAATGGAACAGGAGGACAATCCTCCACAAGAGAACCAAGATGAGGTACATAGTGGTCATGCTTTTGGTTAACTCTGTGTTTTTTAAGGTATGTAAAACTATTTTTATTTTAGGATAGTTTAATAGGATTTATATATGCATATTACAATATCATTTTCATGAAAAAGACAACATAATAGGTTTTATTTTGAATCTCCTGGAAGACTATTGATAAAATATTGAAGAAACAAGAAAACGGAAAGACCAAGAAATGAATGGCGGAAAGAGGGCATGAGCCCATTCAACTTTATTATTCACATGAACATAAGTTATATACAATGTTTACAAATAACTAACTCCAACTGTCAAGTAACAAAAAGGTTGTTAAGGACTTTATGATTAGGGACAATAATGCTAACAATCTTTGTTAGAAATAATTTACTAATATTAAGTCCTAAAATAGACCTTGACAACCATTTAGTTATGATACGGTTGTGAGGTTGTTATATTCAGATGTATTATAAATGTACCTATGACTAGGGACAATAATGCTAACAATATTTGTTAGAAATAATTTACTAATCTTAAGTCCTAAAATAGACCTTGACAACCATTTAGTTATGATATGTTGTGAGGTTGTTATATTCAGGTGTATCATAAATGTACCTTTGATGTACATGTGAATTAATGAAGTTTATGCCTTTTCCGCCATGTCTCTATCTTCTTGATTTTCTTAGTTCTCCAATGTAACAGCTATAATATATTTGAAACTTTGGGTTTTGAAGTGTCTTTTGATTTTGTATTATTACACTAATCATATGATTGTATCTCTTTTCAAGTACAAAATTAATTATTTTAGTTATAAAAAAATTAAAAAATGGTGATTTTTTATGTGGTAAAAAAGAAAATGCAGAAATGCAGAGACCTACTTGTAGCATTGATGGTTAGAAAAAGAATTATTGACAAACAACTTATTAGCATCGATATTGGTTAGCATTGCATGATCAAACATCCTAGCTTCACCACCTATTAAATGAATATTCTAGAGCAGTAGTTTCAAATGTATAAAATGCAACCAAGGAAAAGTTCATTAAAAATGTCATATCCATGGTAAGAAAATAATTGTGTAATTGTCTTCAATAAAATTTTGAATATGAGGTCATGGAAACCTTGAAGCTCGTTCGATTGTTTGTACTTGCACCAATCTGTTAGAGTTTGTTACTATCAAATTTGACACAAATACTAGCAAAAGTGTTGATACTCAAGTATGGAAACCAATAAAAAAATTGTTGTACAATAGTTGTTTTATTATAAATGGAATCCTTACTTATCCCATCTAGGGGAAATTTGTTCAACCTTTTAGCTTTTTTTTCCTTTAAAACTGCACTATGACATCTCTCCATTCATTATTTTGGGTTGATTTTAGGGTTGTTGTTTTTAATTTTTTTAAATCCTAGGGAGTTTTGAGTACACATACAATTTATATAAAATTAATGCAATCAAAAAAATATCATGTGCAATGGTCAAAGTGTTTATTATCTTGAGTTTTGAAATTCAACATATCTAAGGCATGAAAAAATGCATTTTCATCTATCTCCTTATAGTAAGAAGTATAGACAATTCTCCAATATAAATTAGGGAACTTAAACAACTATGGTGGGAGAGAAAAAGAAAATGGATAGGGGGGATAAGGGATAAGAGAAAGAGGGAAATGAAGAGGGGGTGGAGGAAGAGGGAACCTGAAAATAAGAGAAATGGAAAAAAAGAGGAAGATGGATATCAAAAAGAAGATAAGGGTGGGGAGGGGAGAAAGAGAGGAGGAGGGAAGAAAAAAACAAGGCGAAGATAGAGGAGTGGAAGGAGAAAATATGTGAGAGGAAGGAGAAGAGGAAGATAAGGAGAGAAGATGAGGGGTGAATAAAAAGATAAGTGGAAAAGGGAAGAGGAAGAGGAAGAGGTAAGAGTAAATGGAGAGGGAGAGGAATACGTGAGAGGATGAAGGGAGAGGAAGGAGAAGCGGGAGAAGAAGAAGAAATAAAGTAGATGAGGGAAGGGGGAAGAAAAAAAGGAGTGGAAGAGAGGAAGAAGAAGAGGGAAGGGGAGTGGAAGGAGAGAAAGAGGAAGGAGAGGAGGGAGAGAAATAAAACGAGTAAGAGAGGAAAAGGGAGAGAATTCGGAGAAGAGAAAGGGAAACCCATAACCCATCTCTAAAAGCCATATCCAAAACCCATATATAAAACCAAAAACCTAAATTCCATCTTCAAAATCCACAACACATTTAGTTTTAAATTTGCAAATTATTAATAATAATAATAATTGATGGAAAAAGACAAAAAAAAACTTACTTTTGTTTCCAAAATATCTACCAATTCCCCAAAAATATCCCTTACTTGCTCATGTTGAATGCCCCCACAAATCCCTTTCAACACCAAGAAGCTCCGCTCCACACCCTCATTTGAATACCAATTCCCCAAAAATATCCCTTGCTTGCTCATGTTGAGTGCCCCCACAAATCCCTTTCAACAGCAAGAAGCTCCGCTCCACACCCTCATTTGAAAATGGAATGTGGGGACCCCCCCATATTTCAACATATATTTGAAGTGGAAAATGACATCTATGCAAAAATATGGTTCGCGTTGATTTTTTTACTCATTGTGTCAACCTTGCATTGTTTCTGCATCGATTGTAACAACATTGGCATAAAGTGTGTGTCGTTCAACATCATCTCAGCATTCCAAATGTATTATTTTGGCATTGTCTCATGTTGGAGTGTATTTTTATGTGTTGTATAATACACTCTAAACCAAAATACGCATTGCCTATTCATCGTAAAAAAAAAAAATGTTTTTAATATTAATATAAGATATTAAAATTATTATTATATACAAATTCTTGTTATTGTTATTTAAGAATTATTATTATTCTTCTTTAAAATGTATTAGTATTTTTGTTTTTTTTGTTGTTTTTAAATGATTATAATTAAAATCCCCCTAAAACTTGAGACATGCAATTTGTATATAATCTCTGGCTTAAGACTAGGGCATGGCCTTGATTCAAAAATTTAACACACAAGGCGTGGGTCTCCTCACCCAAGACATACTTCAAGGATTGAATCTACTACAATGGAACTATGCACTACTTTTAGAGCATGGTGTGTAGTAGCAACCTAAGATATTATTCAACCCTACACACTACTTTTATGGCTTAGTAGCATGCAAGGGCCCCAAGCCACACCATGTGCACTCTAGCACGAATCTTTGACCCAAAAGTGGGGGATGAGCTTGGTTATAAGATTTGGAACACCAAACATGTGTCTCCTAGAATGTGGCATTGTTTGCGGCAAAAGAATAAGGGCTTGGAATTTAATAATGAATATATGGATCATTGGCCATACAAATATTATCAAACAATGCTACATGCCTTCTAGAAGGTGTCTTTTTCCCATGAGTATCCTAACCTAGGGAATGCTTCAAGGTAAAAAAAGAGGGGATTGGTAACTATAGAAAACTTCTATGGCCCTTGGACCATGTATAAGTCCATGGAACATCACGCAATCCCTTTGGAAGAGATCTTTGCCCCAAGAGTGGGATACAAGCTCAATTCTTTGGTTTGACACATTGATGATGGGTTTCATGGGAAAATAAATGATCTAGTGTTAAAATAAAGAGGGTTGGGCCTTAAAATCCTATTCTAAATCACATAGGTCATGCACGAGGCCTTAAATCATGTTAGAATCCCTCTAGACAAAAAATTTGGGCCATCTATTTTTTCCCAAGAATCGCGACAAAGGCTTTATGAAAGGATTATTGTTCCCAAAAGTCACATATGGGTCTGATTTTTAAGATTGGCACACTAGATATGTATCTATCCATCCAAGACATGATTCATGGGAAAACAATAGGATCTTAGGCCCTATACATTATGCTTAGGGTTGACAAGAAAATCATGACGCCTCGGCATGAAATAACACCTCCATTAGGAATATGGTGTCCGCTATTAATTTTTATCTTTAATTCGGAGCTGCAATAATACTTGAAATCAAATAACAATCATACACATAAGAAATCCCATTCAACACATGAATTTACCCTGTGTAAACCCTCTATTACTTGAGGGAGAAAACCCCAACAAAACCTTCCTTAGTATATTGATAGATTGCAGAAAATGTCTTTTACATCAAGCACCCCCGGTGCAATTACAGAGCAAGAGAAAGATAAAGAAGAGAGACTTAGAATAATATCTTGCACAAAGAAAAGCGCATTTCCTTCAAGAGAGAAGAGAATTTTCTTCACATTGAATTCATCAATCCTATATAACATATTTATATATTATTCGCATGCATCAGATTCTATTTTTATCTTCTTACTTCAGGATGAACTCGCCCTCCATATGGATGCATCAATCTTGAATGAAGAAGTGCACCCCACTTCTCATGCAGTGCATTAAATCACTGAACTAACTCTTAGGATGAACTCGCCCCTTAACTGAAATCTTTCCCACTTAGTTAGGTGGCTAACTTAAGTGTTGTCATGCAAGTGTCTCAACTCAAGTGTGGTCTTTTAATTTAACATAAGTGTCGCCTTTTATTTTAAGATAAGTGTCGTCGTGCAATAACACTTAGTTAACTAGATCTTCTTTGTTACCACTTAGTTAAATCTCTTAACTGGTTCTTTCTTGTTAACATCACTGTGGTGATCAATTCGAGTTCTCCTTTGATTAGTGAAGTCTCCACTGAATTTTAACAATTTAAATTCTCTCTTAATTAATTCTTTGTGTGCAATTTGAATTCTATCATATCTTATCACATATTATCTTTATCTCATGTCTTATTTGCATGGTCCACATGTACCAACTTAGTTTCCATATCAAATATACTAAGGATATTTTCCCGGTGATGTGATCATATTGTTCTACTATCATTCCAAGTGTTTATATGCTAAAGTAATTCACTCTAGAGGTGTCCAGTCTCTAGAGGAGACTTAATAGCTCAACCATGGTTAGTAGTAAATCACACACCATACATGCTTCGACATGCAAAGCATCACCTCAACACATGAGGATCTGTCTTGACACACAAGACCTCAGCCTTGACTAGAAATATTGTACAACATCATCACTTTGACATACAAAGCACTTGCCTCAACACATGAAGATTAACCATTCTTGAGTCCAACTCAAGATTCTTCTCCATGTTTCTTGATTCCAACTCGGGCTCCTATAAGACACTACCTCAAAACACGAGGCTCCATCTTGACACACAAGATTGACCTGGAGAATGACTCATGATGTTGTAACTTTAACACTCCCTCTCACTGAGGGAGGAATTCTCTGCCATGCCAAGCTTGTCTCGGAAGTACCTATACTTCATCACAGACAGAGGATTAGTCAAAATATTTGTTATCTGCTCGCCAGTAGCAATTTATTGAAGTCTTGTGGAACCTCTTTGGACCATGTCTCTGATGTAGTCATACTTTATCTCAATGTGTTTCTATCTGTCATGAAACACGGGGTTTTCTTATTGCTTTATGCAGCTTTGATTGTCAAATCGAATAAAAGTAGTCTTAAGCTTCTCACTGAACAACCCAACAAGTAATTTCCTAAGCCACGCAGCTTCTAGGCAAGCGGTACTAGCTGCAATATACTCTACGTTTGTAGTACTCTAGGCTACATATCCCTGCTTCTTGCTGGACCAAGAGATCATAGCTAATACCAAGCTAAAAAAAATCCAAATGTACTCTTTCGGTCCACAATACAACCACCCTAGTCAGAGTCAGCATATCCAAGTAGCATCACTCCACCACTGGAGGCATATCTGAGTCCATAAGCAATAGTACCTCGAAGGTATCTAATCACATGCTTGGAAGCAACCCAATGTCTGTGTCTTGGCTCAGACATGAACTGACTCAAGATACTCACTTCATAACATATGTCTAGTCTATTATGTATCAAATACATCAAGGAACCAATGAGTTGTCTATATATCGTAGGATCCACTAGATCCGATCCAGAATTTGGCTCATGTAGCTTCTTTAGATTAGACACCATTAGAGTAGATGTTAGCACTCAAAATTTTCATAGGTATAGGATCAGTCCATTCTCGTCTTGTCAAGTTTTTGGTCATATTTGGATATCACTTGGTCATAGTTTTTAAAATTAGTGTCATGTCTTTGTAATGATGAGTCAAGTCTAAGAAGTTATGATCATGCTTAAATTGGTGTAATGGGGTGTTTAAATGTTGATTAGGCCCTATTGAGTCTAAAATAAACCTTTCCCATCCATCACCTTCTTTCCTTGTCATTTTACTAAAATTCTCAAACTTTTTGTAGCGTCAAGGACCACTTTTGAACTGGGCGCGTTGCCAAAGTTCTCAAAATTTTGCAGCAAAAAGGTCAAATCCAAATTATGGTTGCTACGGAAGTGGTCAGGAATGTTAATTAAGTTTTAAATGGTTTTAAAGTCAGCTGGTGACGTGTCTCATGGTTCATAATCACCACTAAATTCGTTTCTTGGGTCACATGAGTCGGTTAAGTATTTTAACACACACCAAAAGCGCATGTTCAAACCGAGTTTCCCTTTGTGATAGCCATACCCTAGAAACTGTGGTTCTTGTTGCAGGTGTCAAATTTGATAGCTGCGTGGCATGTAACATATCATGGAAGCTGAGCTAGCGTAGAAGAGGCAAAAGAAGGGAGGATTTGTCATGCATTTTGAGCCTTCGAACGTCGAATTACTGGAATCAAACGCTAAAGTTAAGAGAGTTTTCCAGTGAGTTGGTTGTTTTAGATTCTGTGAAAAGCTACAAGGGTATTATAAGCAAGTTGTCAAAGATTTTGTGCTTAAATTCAATGGAAGAAATACCAAGGTGGTCCCTCTCGAAATGGAATTCTTGATAGACTCCATCGATACTGCTACAGAAATACCTCGCCATGGAGAGCAATGGTTCAAAGTGATAAGTTTGAGTTGATAAATTGTGATGAGTTTTTTAAAGAAGAACACAAGAGAGTATATTTAACTCATGGGATACCCAAAGCTTGGATATCAAATAAATATGAGAAGCTTTTATTTGCCATCATGAAATTTTTCACCTGTGAAGGAATATTTGACACAGTGTATCAATTTCACTTCAAATTGTTGTTGCATTTCACTAGGAAAAAGTTTTTAGACATCCCTTTTTACATGTACAGAAGTCTAGGTAAGATGGCAGATAAGGTGCAGTTGAACCCTAAGAAGGCAAAACACTATTTTTTCATTTTGGCTTAATCAAATTGCTAGTGCTTGAATAGATTAGGAAATTGAACAGGGATTGGAACACATTTCTTTTCCTGGTTGGTTATGATCCTGAGGTGGTAGCCCTCCTTCAGCAAGGAGAAGTACTCCAAGCTCAAAAGAAAAAACAACTCCTAGGGTTTTAAGCAAATAACGTGATGGAGAAAAATATAAAAGTGAGAAACAGAGCAATGGTAAGATTCCTATGGAGAAGAATCATAGGGTTGTTAAAGATATAGAGGAGAGTTTTGAAGGTCAAAAGAGTAAAAATAAAATGAAAGGAAAAAAGTTAGACTTTTCTGAAGAAAGGGTGGAGGATAAGAGACCTAGGACTAGATCAACAGTGAAAGGGAAAAAATATGTGGAAAAAGAGACATCAGAGAATCCACTTGAGAAACCTATCCAACCAAAGAAGAAGAAAAATCTCCAAAGTAAAACCATCTGAACAGTCACAGAGTGATACTCCAGAAGTGAAGAAGCTAAAGGTACAGTTAAAAGAAGCCCAGTTGATGATTGTTCAATTGCAAGAGGAAGATAGAAAACATAGGGTAGAAGTGTCTGGAAGTTTGGATCTATATGAAAAAGATTTGATGGATGCTAGAGGAATGTTAAGAAGAATATTTCCCTTACATAGACAAGTCCAAAACCTGTACAAGCAAAATAAATCACTTCAAGCAGAAAATAGGACTTTGAAAAAAGAAGTACAAACACTCAAAGAGGAGAATATTGCAGGGAATTTAAGGGTTCTTTCCAAAGAAACCATTGAAATAGACAATATTAGACCAAAAGATACCTAAAAGAAATCTTGCACACGTAGGATATGTTTTAGAAATCATTAAATGAGATTGTCCAGAAAAAATGTAGTTTTCATAACTTTTGTAGTGCCAACCATACAAAAATAGCAAAAACGCTACAGAAGTTCTAAAGATGACAATTTTGCAGCGCCAGCCATACAAAAACAACGAAAATGCTATGAAAGTTCTGAAGATGCATAGTTTGGTTCGGGATTTCTCAAGTCACTCATTTTTTCTCTTGAATTGATTGGGACGTAGTCAAAGATGCTACACACGTGGATATAAGGCTTTCCCTTGCAAAATAGGATTTTTCTAGCTCGAAAAAAATAAAGCTTTAAAGTTCCAACTGAAACCCTAATTTGTAGGAATTTGGTATCACTTTATGAATACTGCAATTATGGATTATGAAGGAGGTCTCGAGACTCCTATCTTGATGTAACTATTCCCGAGAAGTTAGAAATTAGTTATTACGTGTGTCATTATGTTTTGTAACATATTACTATTTTGGGCTAAGGCTGGTGTTTCGAGTCTTTAATGCATGATGTAATAGGTATATATATATATGAGATAAAGAAGCACTTGTAAAGGGTTGGAATTGAAAAAAAAGGAATTTATTGTGCTCGTACTTTTTGAAGCTAATATAAAGTTAATGCATAAATCAAATTTCTATTTGCAAAGATTCATGTGCATTTGTGTTTCAGTTTGTGTTTCTCTTACCATGTTTATGTGTTCTCTTCTCAGTATTTCATATTATGTTTTTTGCTTCTAAGTGTTCGATTCAAGGTGAATGTATTGGAATTCATCCATGTTGAATGCTCCAAGGACATAGGATCAAACTCCCCACCTTTCTTCTAAAATTGCATTGAAATTCATCCCTGATAGATGCTTTAGTGTAATGGACTGTATTTCCATTTCTTTTGTCACCTCTGATTAATCTTTAAGACTGAAAAACATTGTCTACCTTGACTTTGAATTTTGGAAATATTATTACCAATCCATTGACAAATCCTCTGAAGTTTCAAAAACCTGACTCCATGCCCAATGGATTATGTTTTCTAATCTTACTGAATACCGTTTAAAAATCATCTCAAAATTATTTCTTGGATAGAATATCTAGCCATTCTTTGAAATATGAACTGTTGTCAAAGTGAATTTAGATAGTAGATTCCGAAAGGGATCCCCCTTTGAATTGAAAGGGCTAGCTTTCAATTCTAAAGATTGGTTTGTGGTTACCTTAGGATTCCTCTTTATAGCCAAAGGGATTTTCTGAGTGACAACAGTATGTTGAAATTTGGTTGAGATTTGATCTTTAATTATTTTAGATGTAGAGACTTGAAGCAATGAGACAATTCAATCCATGAAATTCATACAACCATAACACGAGATATACCCTGGGGAAAATACTCAAAATTACAAGAACAAAAAACCCCATCAATTCTTCTCAATATAATATAATGGATAGCAGAGAATGCTTTCTTTTACAACATAGCATATTGCTTTTGGAAGATAAGAGATCACCAAACTTCTTGGTGAAGATACGGAAGCAATAGAGAAGAGAGATCAAATGGATGTGTGCCCAGCACAACAATAACAAGCACGAACAATACCCTACACAAAGAGAAGCTCCTTGCCTTCAATGGAGAAGAGAATTCACTTCACACTGGATTCAACAATCATGTATATCATATTTATACATTCTTCTCTTCTATGTTTAACTTCTAACTTCAGGATAAACTCACCCTCAAACGGACGCATTAATCTTGCATGGAGTGGTGCACCCCACTTCTCATGTAGTGCTTCATCTCACTGAGTTGTCACTTAGGATGAACTCGCCTCTTAACTCAAATCTTGCCCACTTAGTTAGGTGGATAACTTAAGTGTCGACATGCAAGTGTCATAACTCACATGTCATCTTTTAGTTTAACATAAGTGTCGTCATGCAATAACACTTAGTGAACTATCTTCTCTTTAATTGAAGTGTCATCTTTTAGTTTAACTAAAGTGATAACACTTTAGTTAACTAGTCCCTTTTATTTAACACTTAGTTAACTGAAATCATGTTGATTGATTTACTTGAAGTGACCACTGTGAGTTCTTTAGTTAACTAAGACATAACTTTAACTGAAGCATTGATACTTAACTGAAGCTTTAATAATTCGAGTTCTCTTTAATTAGTTGAAGTGTCTGCATGGGTAATTTTGAATTCTCTTGATCTCTATGCTTTATCTTTTATTTCTTTATCTCTTAATGCATGGTCAATATGTGCTAAATTTAATTATCCATCACATTACATTATACTAAAAATAATTATCAAATGTTGTGATCATATTATATTATTCCGGACCAAATGATCATATGCTAAAGTAAATCACTTTAGAGGTGATCAATCTCTAAAGGATACTTAATAGAAATCTAGTGATCATGGTTAATAATATATCACACAACATTAAATGATTTTAACAAGTAAAGCATGACCTTTATACATAAGGTCCACCTCTATACGGGAGGTTCATCTCATGGATACCTTTATACAGAAGGTTCACCTCTATACGGGATGTCCATCTCATGGATACCTTTATATGAAAGGTTCACATGATAATCATGACTTGATACACACAAGTTCGGAGCCTTGTCCAACAATACTTTACAACATCATTACTTTAATCAATTACCTCTATATGAGAGGAATAAACTTTACACGGAAGGCAATCAAAGTGCTCACCTCTGTATGAGAGGATCAATCTTGGATACACAAGATTGGTTTGGAGAATGTCTCCCAATGTTGTATATTTAACATAGTGGACATGGACTTACAATCCATCATACCAAATCTCTGCAATACATCAACTGTGTACTTTCCTTGAGAGAGAAAGATCTCATCTTTCATTTGCAAAACTTCTAGACCAAGAAAATAGTGCATAAGACCTAAGTCTTTCATTTCGAACTCAGAAGTGAGCTCCCTCTTGCACCGAGCTATCTGTTTCTCCTCTCCAGTAGGGAACAAGTCATCAACATAGAGAACCAAGATCAATGGTTGGTTCTTCACAACATTTATGTATAGGTTGGGGTCAGCTTCACTTTTGGATAAACCCGAGCTCATAAGATAGCTATCAATCCTTGAATACCAAGCCCCCAAGGCCTGCTTAAGACCATACAAGGATTTATTAAGTTTGCATAGTTGGGACTCCTTCCCATGAATTACAAACTCCTCAGGTTGCTATATGTAAACCTCTTCATCAACCTCACCATTGATGAAGGCAGTCTTCACATCCATCTAGTGAAGTTTCCAACCCAAAACTGAAGCAAGGGAAATTATGGTTTGAATAGTAGTGCACCTGACCATGGGAGTAAATGGCTCATCATAGTATATCCCTTCTTTCTGTGAGAAACCACAGGCCACAAATCTTGCTTTATACTTTTCAATACTTCCATCAGCTTAATGCTTGATTTGATAAATCCACTTGGAAGTTACTATGGACTTCCCGTTAGGTTTACGAACCACTTCCCACACATCATTCTTCATGATAAACTTATATTCTTCTACCATGGAATCTTTCCATACTTATTTCTTTGAGGCTTCCTCATAGGTAGATGGTTATGAATCATTGATGTGACTCATCTATGCTACATATCCTGAAAATCTTCCAGGTCTCTTTCGCTCTTTGGATGAGCCTAGAGGTGTGTTGTGGAAAGAGATGGAGGGAGAATGCAAACTTCAACAACAACCAAATATATGCTAAACCACTCTTGTATTTCCCAATGGAATAGTTGTACAAAACCTAGGAGCTGTGGGATTCAAGGGAATCCAACAATCTCCCTTAGGGAGGCCTTTCTTGTCCAAACTAAATGCTAAGTAGATGGAAGAAAAATGGAGAGAAACACTTGCCCCTAGATGGAAGGTGGAAAGGGAGCTTGGGAATGCTTACAATGGTAGGAAATGGTAAGATATGAGGAAGCTCCAACTCAAATCTAGCAGCATAACCTTACTCTGATTTCTCCCTACAAAATGCATGCCAATGGCTTTCTTTTATAGTCCAAGAAGTGGCCAACAAACAATTACATACAAATGTGAACTCTCCTCCTTCATGAACCAGCTCCAAGGTACACAAGGGGGGATGATTAATGCCATCGAGTGTGTGAGGATCCAAATTCGGATATTTGGGGAGGAATGGTCCTTCAATGTGCCACGGGGAGTGAGTGGTCCCATCATTTTGACAGTAGCGTGGTTATTGAAAGAAAATCCGCATGGGTGTAGTGCGGGTGTTGTTTAGATAACCTGCGCTATACCACGGGTCAACTATGTATTACCCGCGCTACCCTTTGTTTTGACTGTTTCTTGGCACTTATGGACTCATCTTGTGTTTTGGATCCATTGAGGATGCCTATGGTGATATGCATTCTTTATGTTGATGACGCCTTACTGGATGAATCGTCGAAATGTAGCATGTGTACGATTTTTAGGCATTAACAAATAACCCCTGATGTATGAGGTTTTGAGGGTACTGTAAAGCCGATAATGCATCATGTTTTATGTTGTTTCTCTCATGTTCTATAGGACGAAGAATATGTGGAAAAATAGGGTTCTCCCATGGGGGGAGATTGTTGGTGACAACTGTTGGAGCTGTAATAAAGAATATTTTTTATGCAAACAAGGCAGGTATACACATGCTTGTGAAATGATGTTAAAGTGATTACAATGAGAGAGGGCCAAGGTGTCGACTCTACTATACTTATGGGACACGTATGAAGGCGGCTTCAATCCATGTGTGAGTAAATAACCCAGGAACTGCTGCGGAGTGTTGAAGAAGTGGAACTGCTGGTGACCATGACAAGCCCACTCGGGTAGTGTACCAAACTGTTATGTAAATATGCCTAAGAGATTCACTTATACCGAATAGACTACTACCATGTTTTCCAAGTGTGAACACTGCAACCTTCAAAAGTGCGTTTCCCCCTGATGTGATGATGTGTTGACGTTGAGCATAGGGGAAACCACTTAGTTAGGGAGCACTAATGACTCTCCCTACTAAGTTCGAGGTGATCCCTTATAGTGTTTGAAAGGGATCCCAAGGTACAACTGCAACAACTGCAACTCTCGAAATGTAGTGTTTTGACGTCAACGATATTTGAAGCACGTGATAAAATGAGAGTCTTATCCTAAGAACTAAGATCATATTGTAACCGACTGGTGGACGAACAGACCTAACACAAGACTAGTTGATAAGCATGGGGCTCATAACTTCCTTTGATCGATGTAAACATGGGGAGTAGGGAAGGTACTTTTCTTTCGGAATGGCACAGATTGAAACAGACGGAGACAAAATGCAAATGAAAGGGCTTTGATGGATACGTAAAACGATGAGTGATGGTAACCAGCAAAACAAATACTGTTGAACATAAGGAGACTCAAATACATCGATCAAAGGAGACCATGGGTTGCTGCCAAAATAATATGGTGTTCTCGCGATGTGAGGTGATGAGGGAACATGTTTGTACATAAAGAATGATGGTGGGGTCCCCGCAATTTTGGGTGTGTTGGGGGACTAATTTGATGATGGGAGGAGTCCCCACGGTTTTGAGTGGGACGGGGGATGCTTTCCAAAATGAAGTGGAGGTTAACTTGTAGATGCAAACATGGGTACCCCATGAATTAATTCCATACAGTATATACCTGTGGGATAACTGAATAGAACGGGTTACTTCTGAGGGTGGGGGACAAATACGTTTCTTTGCAAGGGTGATGATACAAGGGAGATTGTGAAGGAAAAAAGTGCTCATGGAGGTATGAGGGGGATTTGTGAATCCTTCTCGTAACATGTGCTGAAGAATCTGACAAGTGTCTACTTGGTGGAGTAAATGCCTAATTGCAAAATGATACTCTAAGGGAGGGTCTTTTCACGTTGGGTCAGATTTCCCGGACTTGTGGGGGGTCGACATCATGGGTGTCAAATATTGATGACGAGGATGGAAATGGTGGGCACACCCATGGGGGAACATGTTATTCACGGTCATGGTGTTGATGGTACATCAAGGCCATGAACAAGGGCCCTATGGTTATCAGTGGGAATACTGAGAAATGCATTATAAATGGAGGGTAAATAGTGTATATATGCCAATTTTGAAATGATATCCGTGGTAGGGTGCGTGCCCCCTGTTGTTAAATCTTGGAATCTTATTCTTATCATGGAAAAACTAGAAATTCCATATTGTCCTGATTAAGATCCTACACATACGGCGCATATACCCAAGTGTAGTAAAGTAAAAACCAAGGTATCGACAATGCATAAATCATATAACCAAAACATTGCATACATGTGGGGTGCTTGGCTAGGAAAATAGTGTCCCGATGACATTAGTGGGAATTCGGATTGGTTGGTTTTATGTCGAAGAGCTCTAAGCGCTGGTCGTCGTGGTTTGAGGGGTTTTGGAAATGGAGTTATGGTTTGTCTATGGCATCAATTGTAAGTTTGGGTTAAATGAGTATAAAAATAGGGGTGGGCCCACTTTTCAAAATAATTTTTACTTTGTGCCACCGACCTCCTAGAGTGCGTTTTGAGCAATTCTAGGAGATCCAATACATTGTCCATCGAGCTGCAACTTCCAGGTATGCATCACCCTTGTACTCTTTAATTTTATCTAGGTAGACTTAGGTTTAGGGATCCCTTAGTTGTCTTGGGGTCCTTTTTGGTCTTTTTGGGGCTGCCACAAGGGATTTTGAGAAAATATCACGTGGTAGTGCGGTATTTTTGGGGAATCTCGTGCTTCCATAGTGCGATATTTTCCATAAATTGCACACGGTGAAGCGCGCTTATTAGCGCAGAAATAATGTACTATATTGCACGTAGCGCGGGACAGTTAAGCTTTGGTCGCGCGCTGGTTTAGCACAACTGTTCCTTGAACGGTCGCGCACTGGTTTAGCGCGACGGTTCCTTGAACGGTCGTGTTGCCCACATGGTCAAGCTGTATAAATCCCGCACACTCATTCTGCATCACCGAAAAATGTTTTGGTTGCGCTACGCATGGATATGCTATGTAAAGTCGCGCTACGCGCAGACCTTCTTAGGGAAGTTAGCACTGATGATTTTACAAGTCTAATGGGTGGTCATTTCCTTGTGTAGTTGGTTGGTTGTTAGTGATGGCACATGTCCAAGATGTTGAGTGGAGAGAGAGGGAGTATGACACCCTCCGAGATAATGTGTTGGTCGACTAAGTGGCTACAGAGGCATTACAATATGTTGGGATCTTGAAGTTCTTCAAGTGCCCTCTGATGCGGTCTGCAGATTACCTTTTGTGGCAGCTTCTAGACATGTGGGTCCCATACCAAGGATTGTTCCGGGTAAGAGGTGAGGACGTGAGAATCATGACTCAAGATATTTATTTCTTGACGGGATTGACTCCCCAAGGGGTGATGGATTCGCTCCCTCCACAGCTGAGGGGGGCAATCCATACTTTAGTGGATACTGCGGTGGTGAACAGAGTTCTGTGAACTCTGGTAGAGTGTTGTTGAGCCATATTAGGGCTCTGTTAGTGGAGGTTGTTGCGACAGTCGTTGTGCATGTACTGGGGACCACGTCCCCCAACCGGATTACAGGGGGCCATCTCCATTTGGTGGAGAGGGTGATGGTTGGTCGGACCGTAGCGTGGGGATGACTGTTGCTCTAGTCCATGATGCAACAGATGTTAGAGTTACATCAGGGTAGGGGGTGGCGCACCTTTTACTACGACAGTGTGTTGTGCTCCTACTTCTTCGAGCGATACACGTCGTTGAGGCCACAGGTAGTAGTTCCATTGAGGGGACCATAAGAGCGTTGGATGGCATTTTGGGGGCGTATTATGCCGGCGTATCCGACCCTCCCAGACATCCAACACCTGTGGCGTATAATAGGCCCCCATGGGCCCACCACCAACACGTCCGTGGAGCGGTATGGATTTCCGAGGAGATCTGGAGATGCTTGTTCCTGCTGGCAGTTTCAACGCTACTGGTATGTTCTTGTGGTTTTATACTTTTCGCATATATATTTGTACATACTTTTATTTCTATACATTTATGATATACATGTTTATCAGGTAATGATGATGGTTTCCTCCTTTGTGATGAAAATGTAGGTCTATGAGACCACCTCAGAGGAAAAGACTGAGGAGAGATCATCCAACTGTTGAGGTTGGTCAGGACATTGGAGGAGCAAGGGCGGCTAGGGGTGGGGCTGCTAGAGCACGAGGAGCCGATGCTAAAGGAGCTTTGGCAGGGGGAGTGGCTACTAGGGACTGGATGACTTTTGTTATAGCAGACTTGGAGCGACGGTTCAGTGGGTTGTCATCTGGGGTTGATGAGCAAGATTGGGCCAACCTCAAGAATGATGAGGTGGACTTGACACTTCACATAGCAGTTGAGTGCGGGATAGCTTGGAGGCAGATCATGCGACGGGTTGCAGTAGCGTGCCACGTGGCACAGGAGGTGCAGGGAAGAGCAACCCCTCCTCCACGATAAAGGCCTCAACAGGGACCAGAGTGGGAATGAGGGTAGGTTGTGCAACCTTTTGCTATTTTGGGACCTTGGGATCCACCAGCTGGTGGGGAAGCTTGAATTTATGTAGGGCTATGAGCCCCAGTTTTGCAGATACATATTTTTTGATGAGCCTATGGGAGGAAGTTTTTGATGTATCCCCCATAAGGATATTATGTATATGCCCCAGGAGGCGATTTTTTGTACATGACACAGATATTTTTTGACGATATATATATATATATACCATTTTTGTGGCACATGATGTATGCATTTCTTTATGTATGTGATGTATGTGTATTTTGCTTTATGTTTCCTATGTGTTGATGTGATGCATATGTAGTAGTTGATACTGACATATTTGTTTTGGACATGTTTTATCAACTTTAGGACTTTATGATGATGATATACATGTATGTGTAGTCATAGGTGAAACACATAGACGTATTTATGTATGCTTGCTATGCAGGGTTACGTAGTTGGTTTATGTGCAAGGTGCCAATTCAACACCTCATTAGTGATGGAGTCAGTGAATGCATTGTCGTTTCTTGGTATATGTGTGAAAGTTATGGTTTCAAACTGTCTAATTAGAAGGCACACGCCAGAAAATTTCGGAAGAGGAGCAAGTTGTGGACATGGAATACATTATACAACCACGATACGACAAGTTGTGAGTCGAGGTGCACTTGTAAATGGTGAATGCCTAGGTGCAGGGCATCGCTTAATAGACCCATTACGACATTGTACTCTGCTTGGTTGTTTGTTAGTGCCCCAAGCACACCCCGCCGGTGTGGTGGAGTGCATGGGAGGGAGAATATATAACCTAGGCAGCGGATGCTAGATGTTTGGACCATTGACTTGCACCGTCCGCATATCCTATGTAGATTTTCGACTGGGATTCCATCTCCATTTAAGAAGAGAGGTAGTTTAATTTCTAATTCGAGATAATGAAAGTAAAATTTTGACACAAATCAGAATATTAACGGTGGGTGATGGATGTCTTGTTTGTGTCGTAGGGGAAAAATCCCCTGTTGATTTTTAATTTTTGGGTAAAGCTTGCATATGGTCTGCATCTTCGTCAGAAGACGAGGACTCACTGCAAGTGAGGACACCGGCTAAAGGAGATTCAACATTGATGGTATCTGGTAAGATCGGTGTTACTTCCTTGGTTGGTAACCTTTGCAAGGTTGTACTGAGGGGTTGTAATTGATCTTGTATTCTCATTAGGTCGATACGAGTTTGTCGTTCAACACGCACAATGGGGCATTGAAAGGAGAAGTGGGTGGTCTCTCCACAATATCGACAAGGTCTTGGTACGCATGGACAGAAGTGTTCTTGGTCTTCCCGAGTGTTGATTTTCTCCATTATGCATGTGATGGCGCTAGGAGGGATCATATGTGTGGAATACCCACAGGAAGAGCATTCATCGTGTGGCGGTGTTGTCGTAATATTAGATGGTTCTTGAGATGTTATAGGCTCTACCACGTTTTTGGAAACTTGCGCAACTTATGTGGGAGGTGCGAATGACGTTGTCGCTGATGTGGTGATTACGTTAATGGATGCCACCTCTTGGATTAAGGAGGGTTCCTCAATCGTTACTTGAGTGAGACGAATTGTTTCCAACGCCTGTCGGCATCGAGGAGTTCGGGGAAATGGTGCGTATAGTGCCCGTACTAAGTGCATATGGAACATGCGTGGCTTGTACGCAATGTTTTGGACTTGAATGTGGGCAGAGAGGTGTTCCCCCTTTCACCGTTTTTGGAGTGTGGTTGATTCTAATAGGGGTGTTGAGCAGATTCCTTAACTCCGATACAGTAGGTCATAGATTGCTTGTGTGGCCTGGCTGCCCGCAAAGAGAACACGGCGGTGTGACCCTTGATGGAGAGGATTGATCATAGATGGGGATTTTAACTCCTGATGGTTGATGCCCCCTTCCTTAGGGGTGTTTTCGGACAATCTACCTATGCGGACTTAAAGGCTGGATCCCCCTAGTCCAAGTGGATCTAGAACAAATAAACACATAATAGAATCAACTTCCCTAGATCAAGAGAAATGCAAATAGATAAACGGGTCTCTTACCTGGGATTCGCAAATCCTCTTGCTCTTTGCTTGATCTAATGCTCCAGCACCTTCAGATCTACTACTGCAAAGTCCTGTTGAACAAGTGGAAACAATCAAACGGTAAAAGCATATATCACATATGATTGATCTAAGCTAACAGTTAAGGAAGTAAGCTCTACACATCATCAACACAATAATGTATATGGGAAGAGATTGTATTAACTCTATAAAGGAGAGTACAATAGAAGAGAACGTTGCAACCTATGCCTTAACGTCGCAACCTTCCTTCCAACAAGCCAAACCAAGCCAAGCCTCCAGAGATGAAGTAAGCGTCTCAAGGATGAGTGAGAATCACTTGAGATAATTTCACCAGCATGAGAGTACTATCGACTTTTCCTCCCTTGGAATGGAGAGGAGATTCATATTTATAAGACCAAGTGGATAGAGTAGGTTGAAGATTATGGGGATAAGGCTAAGGGATCATCCCTTGAGGTTATGGAACTGAAGGACAGCTCACCTATGAATTAGGGATAACCATCCACCTCAACATGCTTCGAGAAGTCGCTCGAAAGTCTCATTTATCCATTTAAACCAACCCCGGCGCATGCCACATGAGGAAAATTTGTGCCAGGAAGGGGCAAGCGCAGGTTGAATGAAGGCAACCTGAGCCACCAACGCAGGCTGCCAGATGACACTCTGTGCCGAGTCTAGTCAGGCGCTTCTTGCCAAAAGACAAGCTACGCTGGCCCAACTAGAAAATGTGGATAAAGGATCAACAACTTGCTCTAGATGAATTTTGGTTAGGGAAACTTCAGGGATCAAGGCACTGAGTTGACATAGGACTCATGACGATGATATTTAGGTGTAACAGTGGAGCATGGTTGATTCTAATAGGGGTGTTGATCAGATTCCTTAACTCCGGTACAGTAGGACATAGATTGCTTGTGTGGCCTGGCTGCCCTCAAAGAGAACACGGCAGTGTGACCCTTTGATGTGGAGGATTGATCATAGATGGGGATTTTAACTCCTGATGGTTGATGCCTGCTTCCTTAGGCTTCATGATTTCTACTGAATTAGAATTCGGGTTATAGGTAATAGGGGACCTTTCAACTTCGGTTGTTTGGTGCCCCCATTGGCGGTCTTTTAGCAACTAGCGATTATGGTGTAGTTGCGGATGAAATAGATTGGGCTGTCATAACCAAATGTGTTACGGGCCTTATAGTCGTACTACCAAAATAGGGACAAACTCGTAATGGGTGACTGGTTTGGAAGCCATCTCTAGGAAGGGTGGTGTAAGGTACCAAATCGAGATTCCCAAAGTTAGCCCACGTAGAGTTAACTGAGCCATAACCGGTGTTCCTTGTACACCCGTGGGAGGATACAAGAATGGGATTTGAAATATCAGTGGTATAGATGGACTCAACATTTTTTCAATGGCATGATTCAGTGGTGGTGTTGATGGTGGCATTGAGGTAGAGGCGGCTCCATTTTCAGTGGTCAAAATTGTGCACATTAGGCCATCGGTTGATGTAGGGATCTTAGGTGGTGGTCCCGAATATACTCCTAAAAAATTGGAGTCCTTGTACATACCAGGGGAAATGTCAACATATGGTTGATCATCGCCTAGTACAGTCAGTAGGACATTGTCAGGGTTGCTTGTGGTATTAGTTTCATAGTAGTTAAGTTGGTCGAGGGTAACTAACTTCCCATTTAAGGGAAACATCATGATACGAAAGACTAATGAGGCAACCGCCTTCATGGCGTACATGTAACTACGCCCCAAGAGGATGTTGTATTCTAGTTCTGCATCAACTACTTCCATATCGATCATAACCATCTTCCCCCCAACTCTATGGGGACATTTTAGTACAATCCTCTTGGTTGGGATGGTCTCCCATCATACACGCGAAGAGCGATAGACAAGGGGACTGGCTTAGGAGATCCTAATAATTTCCAGACTTTTGCAGACATGACACAAGTGGATGCACCTTCATCGATGATACATCGATGGATCATGACGTTCTTTATAGTAGTTGGAACTTGAAATGGGGTTGATGATGGTAGTCGCGGATCACCTTTGTCGAGATCAAAGGTGATGAGGTGTGAGTTAGAAGGGTCGACGACACCAAGTGCATTGAGTAATTCCTTTCTTTGTGTTGGGAAAGACGGTAACACTTCTAATGTGGACATAGTTGCAAGGGATTGAGCCAAGTCATCCACAATATTGTAATTGTAGGTGGCTTTCATGTGAGGGTTATTAGGGGTACGCTGAAGTGGAACTTTCGGAATCCATGGGATTTGTTTGGTATTTGGGCATGGTATATGTAGAGGGCCCCCCGAGGGGATAGGAACGTCTTCCACTTGGGGGGTGGAAGTCCCATCATATATTGGCAAAGGGTTGTTATAACACGACGGTTTGTGGTTAGGGAGGATTCTCTGCCTAAGGGGGGTTTTCCATCATCTTCTTTTTGGCTTCCACTAACTGTTTACAGTCGGGGATAAGAGGACAATGATGTGTGTAGTGACCATAATCGTCGTAGATGGAGCAACAATAATTGGTTCTCAGGGTGGGATTATTCCCTTGTTTGGGGGGATTGTTAGTCCCTGTATATGGATCACCTGTAGTCTAGTTTTGCTGGGGAGGGAAATTTCCCCCTTGTCCCGGATGTCGATTATATTTGTTCTTACGTTTCTTCTTCCCTGAGTCTGTGGATTATGGGGGTTTGTGGCGTTCAATTGCTCATGTTGTTGAACTTGTTGAACATAAGAGGGTTGATCTAGGTTGACCCCCATGTGGGGGGGAGGTTGTTGACCAGTTGGGCATGGGAAAGGATAGTATGGGTTATATCCTGGCGGTGGGATAAATGTAGTTTGCATTCCATAAGAGGTGCGTAGGAACGGCTTGCTCCATTGGTAGTGTAGGAACCGCCATTGCTTGGCTAACATTTTGGTATGTAGGACTATACGGTTAGTACTGTAATTGACCAAATGATGGTGTTGGTACCGGTGTAGGGGGTACCGACGAAGGTGGCATGGATGGGTAATATGGAAACATGTTGAATGGCACTGATGTGGTAGGAGGATCCTTTTCTAGATGGGAATGGACCCAATAATACCATTCGCTGAATGTGATGAGCCCGAAGGTGTAGGATCCAATGACCGATGTCGAGGGGCATCGGGGAGGATTACGTAAAGGTAGTCGGATTATGCATATATGAGGTCGAAATGTTGTGTTTTCAAAATGGCCTCCTCCTCACTTCGTGGCATGGAGGTGGCGATGCCTTTGGCTATGGCGGGTTAGAGAGACTTGATAAACCAATCCAACAAAAAGGGAGGTTGTATTTTGATCTTGCATAGTGTGTGGCGTCCACGCCACTCATGGATGTGGTCCACGATGTGGGTGGAAGTATTTTGACGAAACTTGGTGAGAATATCGAAGCCTAGATCATGTCAGATTGGCTGTTGAAAGTACATAAAAAATGTGTTGGCCAATGTCACAAACGTGGAGTGGGTTCCAGTTTCTATGTTTAAATACCATTTTGTTGTCGTGCTGGTGAGGGTATGTTGGAAGAGGCGAAGCCTCATGGGGTCATCCACTATGTTATTAGATTAACACCATAAGTGGAAAGACATAATGTGGTTGGCGGGATTGTCTCCCTGTTTTCCTTCGAATTTGGGAATGTCGGAAGGAATCTTGTCTGGCATAGCCGACCATGTCGCATCACGATCAATGCGATCATTAGTCAATTTGGCTAAATCGGGTAGATTTAAACTAGAAATGAATGGTAATGTAGGGACGACTGGTCTTACCATCATATGTGGGATGTGATTTCGACGAGGGGGAGACCCAAGTGGTGTTGTAAACAATGGTTGTCCTCCTATGAGAGAGGATGGGTCAATTGAAACCAAGGGATTTCCAAGGGGAGAATAAAGAGGGATATTGCTTCCCATGGGGGAAGAAGTGGTGTGATTAATATTTTCTCCAAGAGGAGAAAATGCACCTAGAAAGGCTTGGCCACGACCAGATGATCCTATCAATTTAGCCTGGGAGCGGCCCCGGATAGGGTACCTTCCTTGTGAAACATGGGAAGAAAGTGTAATAACACCCCTCAAGAGAGGGGATAGGCCTTGCAGTCTACGATAATGTCTTAGGATGTTGTTTTTTTCCTCAATGGTGAAGGCTTTGTGTCAAATGAGAGTGATAGTGGAATTTAAACACAATTGAACAAATGCAAAAATATGCCAACCACAGTAGATGCAAAATGGTGCGATAAGTGAGTGATATGTGCAATGTCAGTTTTAGTGCATGAGCTCCCACATGTAGGTTATTTTTATTGCAAGTTATTGAACTTGTAGTTAAAAAAGAAAATAAATGTAAATTACCTAAAAGACCTAACGTCCTTTCTCTCAAATGTAACTGGGCCTCCCAAAAGCATAATTGATGGTGATAATGGTATCCCTCAACATTCGACTAGTGGATGTAACAAAGAGCTAGTTCTACCGGCAATGGGGCCAAAGGCAATAGCTAACTTCAGGAGTCAATTGCACTCGCAATTGCTCCTTGGTGATGTCCTAAGTTGGGCCAGTAAGATACCTTACGTCAAGTGTGGATCAGTGGTTCGTCCTGCACGGTATAGTGTCGTCTCCCTAAAACACGCTGAGTGGATTGTAGGGGAGAGCAAGGCAATTATACCTCGACATTCACTTTCTTGGTCACAGTGCACTTCTGATTCGGGTTTTCTTTTAGCACTTGCTTATAGCAGGATTTTGTAAGTACCCTATGAGACAACAATTCTATGTTTCAAAATATTGCTAATGAAATTATATTGGTGGGCATTAATGGATGCCTAGCCCAATCAATCCTACCTAACTAAAATATTGTTTTGTGACCTCCTATGGAGGAATTTAGTTGGTTAAGACAATTACAATGTTGATCTTAAGGGGTTTGAATGTTCACTTATGGCGTGTAAGAGGGGTATTTTGCAATCCCTACCTTTCTAATTCACCAAGCTCACATGAAGTGCGAGGTGAAGAGCATACTAGGATTGGAAGAGTCTTTATGCCTCTTATTGTGTGCTAGTGGTGCAAACACATGTGATGAAAGCAAAAAATGATTTTATCGGCAAATTAACTAAAATAGTATATCAAGTAATGCATACTTTTGACTCTAGGAGATGCTCATGGTGCTTTGCAAAATCAAATATTCTAACTAATAGACAAGTGTGCAATGGAGGTATTTCACACTTCTCACCCTTTTTTTGATTCACCAAGCTCACATGAAGTGCGAGGTGAAGAGCATATTTCGGGCGACAAGTGTCTTTACGTCCTTACTTGTGTGCCAAAAAAATTGTTTTCTACACTACAAATACTACTAAAAACAACATGTTGATTGATGCATAAACAAGAAATAGTCTTGAATACTAGAGACAACAATGGGGCCTGTTGAAAGCCTTAAAGTTGGTTACCTAGGTAAGTTTCAAGAGAGATGAACTCTTTACTTCCTAATCTTGGTCTAGGTGAACTAATTACTAAAATATTAAGTAATTATGGGAATTAGCCTTAATTTAAGTTCACTAGTGAGCAGTATTTGCACTGCCAAACTAAGCTATGTATATAAAAAGCAAACAAATGACAATAGCGCGGCTAAACCACACTCTTCCGCACGGAATGCGCGGGTTAATACAAAACAGACGTACATGTAGTGTGAGTAATGCAATAACCTTTTGTGCGGGTGCAATGAGTAGTGTGGCGCGGGTATTGCACTAGTAACCTGTGTTGTGCGCGCGATTGTACGAGTTGTTTCTGCGCTGTCAACGTGACAGAGACACCGGGAACCGCGCGACTGTGTAAACAAATAAATTATGGCTGTAATGGGGCCAATTTCTGGAAGCAATAGGTGGAATACCTACTCTCCTGTAAGTAATAAATACCCAGGATTAGATACTTCACATAAAACAACCTAGTTTAAATATAAATGAACAAAAATAAGTATGGTCGCCATTAGAACTGTTGTGGAAAAAATTTCACAAGTGCACTCTTCCACTTGGTAAGTGGATAATCCTTGTAGGTTGCAACAAGGCCTCAATCCTTGGATCCCCTTTTTGGTTTTGGTTGGTATTCCTCCAAGTGATCCTACCAGATATTGTTAGTGTAGTTCACATTCAAACTAGAAATATTGATAAAAATAAAATGAAAGAGATGGGGGGAGAATGCAAATTTCAACAACAACCAAATATATGCTAAACCACTCTTGTATTTCCTAATGGAATAGTTGTACAACACCTAGGAGGTGTGGGATTCAAGGGAAGCCAAAAATCTCCCTTAGGGATGCCTTTCTCGTCCAAACTAAATGTTAAGTAGATGGAAGAACAATGGAGAGAAACACTTTCCCCTATATGGAAGATGGCAAGGGATCTTGGGAATGCTTACAATGGTAGGAAACGGTGGGCTATGAGTAAGCTCCAACTCTAATCTAGCAGCATAACCTTACTATGATTTCTACCTACAAAATGCATGCCAATGGCTTTCTTTTATAGGCCAAGAAGTGGCCAACAAACAACTAGATCCAAATGTGAACTATCCTCCTTCGTGAACCAGCTCCAAGGTACATAAGGGGGGATGATTAATGCCACCAAGTGTGTGAGGATCCAAATTTGGATCTTTGGGGAGGACTGAGCCTTCAATGTGCCATTGGGAGTGAGTGGTCTCGTCCTTTTGACAATAGCGCGACTATCAAAAGAAAATCTGCATGGGTGTAGCGTGGGCGTTGTTCAGATAACCTGCGCTATAGCGCAGGTCAACTGTGTATTACCCATGCTACCCTTTGTTTCAACTATTCCTTGGAACTTATGGACTCATGTTGTGTTTTGTATCTGTTGAGGATACTTGTGATGATATGAATTCTTTTTGTTGATGACGCCTTATTGGACAAATCGCTGAAATTTCACAAGTGTGCAATTTTTAGGCGTTAACAAGGTGCTTCATGTTTTTCTACCTCTTGCAAAATGTCTTGACACCATACAAATATCCTCTTAGAAGGAGGTTCATCAAGTGATCTTTCTATCAGATATTTTGGTTCTACAAGATCAATTGGATCTAAGGACTCTTTGTCTTCTCCTCTCAACATCTGAAAGGGGAGAATCAGAAACTGGTCTCCATCATAGGAGTATCAAGCTCCTCCATATTTGAATCATACTAAAGTTCTTTGGAGTGCTTGAAGGCATCCTCTTCATGAAATGTTACATCTCTGCTGACTTCAATGTTTCTTTGTCTTGGAACATAGATTCTGTAAGCTTTGGAGGATTCACTATATGCAACAAATGTTCCTTTCTTTCCAGATGACTCCATCTTTTTCCTCTTCTCTTTTGGTACATGAATGTAGACAGGACAATCGAAAATATTTAAGTGTCCAACATCTGGTTTTTTACCAGTGAATACCTCTTCAGGAGTCTTCACCTACCTTAGATCACTCCTTGGGGTGGGTGATACGTGGTGAAGACTAATATTTGTTTCATATTTTGCTTCATGTCCATTTTTTAGGGGAGGTTTTGTTCCCATGTGGTTTTCCTCCTTACCTCAATTACATGGATTACTAAAAATTGTAAGAGATGACATTGGTCTTTGTTGCCAAGGCCTCATTTTCTGATTTTGGCTACATAAGTAAAGCTTAAGGGGGGGTGTTAGAACATTATTACCACCTAGGACCATAGTCTCATCATGATTTTATTAATGATTGTTGGTTCAAGCAAGGTTAATGATGTTTCCTAAGGTTGTTATGCACATTATGACCAATTCCACTTAGATTGGCGCCCACATTCAGTCATATAGAGGATAAGGCACCTCAGTTATAGCCACTAAGCCACTATGACATGCCTCATCCCATAATTTATGGATCTGGGTTTGAATAGGGTCCGCACATGGATTGTACATGGTCATTTTTCCTCTTTTTGGAAGTTTTTGCCAATCCTAAGCCACCTCCACTCCACCACTCATGGGACACCATTATTATAGACCACTCATGCCATCCCAATGTTCAGATCTACCATTCGTAGATGTTTGGGGTGATTTGGCAGCGTATTGGTCAACCTAGGGGGGATTGACGTCCAATTTAAGCTTGCCACTTATAGGCCATTCGAATGCATCCAAAGGCTAACGATTTTCTCCAAATGTAATATAATGATGATGCTATTGGAGAATGTAACTTCGGAAGATATTCTTATTTGTATTGTACACCCTCAGGGTATTATTGTTGTTGTAATTGATCATGTAAAAATCATTGAAAGAATCAATGTAAACCCTAAATGTTAGGTCGGCCCGGAAAGATCTAAGAAAAAAATATTTTATTATGAATTGGACAAATTGGCCCAATTAAGAGAGTCAAGTCGGCCCTGTTTGGTAAAAAGGTCAAGTCAATGATTAGTATAAATGAGGATCTTTCCCTCCTCATTTTGTCACCTCACTCAGTCATCAAGTTCGCATGAGTAGGAGAGATAGAGTCAAGTGAATAGTTTCTTTTGGGGTCTTCTTGTTTTGGGTCATTGCACGAGGAATACTATTATACATTCTGACGAATCTATATAGAAGAAGTTTGCTGGGTTTTTTTGCCCCGAGAGGGTTTTCCCAAGATAAATTATTGTGTACTATTGTCTATGATGTGATTATTTATATTTCAATGATCCTTAATGTTATTGCACTTAAAAATATAACATGATTTCAGAGAAGGCCTGAAAGAGAACATTGTGCAGTTGTTGCAAGTGCATAAACTAGGGTTTCTATTTCTTGAAGAATTCTTCACATATCAACTGAAAAAGAGGGTACAAGCAACTCACCTCACCAGGGCACATCTTTCTGTCGAAGCAGAATATCTATCTAAGAAGTTTCATTTTTGGTTCCACCACTACAGATCGGGAAACTAGGGCATCAAGTTTTTGGAGGATTTGTCAACAAAATTAGAGAAAAAGTACCATTGCTCAGCTCACCTTGGGGAGGTGCATCTTTTCCTCCTCTCATATTTTCAAGATCTAGAAGTTAAGAAATTATGATTTCTCTAACAAACCCTAGGACCTCTTGAGGCCAGATCACATAAATCAACTTCTGATTGGAGCATGTCATTTGGTAATTTATACTCTCTCTATTTCCATTAGAGGTTCTCATTTATCAAGTTTATCAAGATGACAAATCATACCAAGCTTGAGGATAAGCTTGAAGGGGCTGAGAGTTTCTGAGCATGGAAGTATAGGGTGATGCTCATCCTAGAAGAGCATGAACTGGATAAGTATGTCATAGAAGGAGTTGCAGAGCCAAAAGGAGATGAGGATAAAGCAAAGCATAAGAAGAATCTAATAAAAGTTAAGAGGATCATAACTGACTCAATCAAGGATCACTTGATCCCACACATCTCTTCTCTAAAGACTCCGAAAGAGATGTTTGATGCATTGAAGGGACTGTTTGAAGGAACAAACATCAATAGGAAGATGACCTTGAGGACTCAACTCAAGGCTTTGAAGATGCAAAGCAATGAAAGTATCCAATCTTACTTCACAAGGGTCTCCAACATAAGAGATCAATTAAATTCCATTAGAGACGAAGTTGAAAATGAAAAAGTAGTGATGACTACCCTAAATGGTCTTCCAAGATCATGGGAGTCATATATTCAAGGAATATGTTCCAGGAAGAATCTTATCTTGTTAAGTGCACTCTTAGAATCATGCACCCAAGAAGAAACAAGGATTGTTGCCAGACAAGAAAAGTTAGGAGATGAAGATAATCAAGCCCTGACAGCTCATGCCAAGAGAGGCAAGAAAGAATATCATCATCACAAGAAATCACATAAGGGTAGAATACCTTCTAGAGGCTACTCAAGATTCGGATGCTACCATTGTGATGAAATGGGACACATTGCTAGGAATTGTCCCAAGAATAAAGGAATCAAGAAAAGACATCATGCTCATGCTGCGGAGGATGATGAACCTATAAGTAAGAAAGTAAAAGAGGATGCTTCAAGTGATAAAGAATATGTTCTGATTTCAACACTCACAGGTACAGTCTCACTTGGTAACAATGATTGAATTGTTGATAGCGGTGCTTCTAAGCACATGACAAGTTTCAAGGATGCTCTCAACAACCTAATAGAAAAGGACTCACCTCACAAGGTGACACTAGGAGATGATTATCAATATCTCATCAAAGGGGTAGGAGAAGCTTCTTACAAGCTTGAATCTGGGAAGCCTATTAAAATGAAGGATGTTCTATATGTACCCGGATTGAAGAATAATTTACTTTCCATCTCAGCACTAGATGAGAAAGGATTCATAGTATCATTTATTGATGGCCAAGTACTTATGTGGCCCAAAGTTAAAACCTTTGAGAATGCAGTAGTAATTGGACTGTAATAGGGAGGATTATAGAAGCTCAAGGGACAACCATAACAAAACTTCATTCATGAAACTATAGAACCAAGTGAATTATGGCACAAAATATTTGCTCACATCAACTACAAGGAATTACCAATCGTGCACAAGATGGTGAATGGGATACCCGAGATCCATACTAAGCATGAAGGCATATGTAAAGGATGTGAGAAAGGGAAGATTGTGAAGAAGCCATTTCCAAGTAGCGACAGCAAAGCCAGAGAGATTTTGGAGCTCATACATTCATATGTTTGTGGGATTATGTCTTCCAACTCATTAAGCGGGTATGCCTACTATGTTTCTTTTATGGATGATTATTCTCATAAAACATGGATCTATTTCTTAAAATCCAAATATGAAGTATTTGGCAAATTCAAGGAATTCAAAGCCCTTGTAGAAAATCAAACTGAAAAGAAAATAAAAATATTAAGATCAGATAATGGAGGTGAATTCACCTCAGGAGATTTCAAAACATTATGTAAAGACTCAGGGATTAAGAGGGACATGAGCACTCCCTATAATCCACAACATAATGGGACTACAAAAAGGAAGAATAGAACTATAATGGAAGCAGTGAAGGCCATGATCCATGATTAGGATCTTCCAATGCACTTATGGGAGGAATCAACAAGAACAATAGTATATGTTCAAAATAGAACTCCCCACTATGTACTTGAAAACAAGACACCTGAAGAAATGTTTTCAGGAGAGAAGCCAGAAGTCATCCATTTCATAATATCTGGCTGCCCTGTATACATACATGTTCTGAAAGAGAAAAGGACCAAGTTGGAACCTTCAGGAAAGAAGGACCAAGTTGGAACCTTCAGGAAAGAAGGGCATCTTCGTTGGTTATAGTGATTCATCAAAGGCATATAGAATATATATAGCAGGCTTCAAGAAGATCGATACTAGCAGAGATGTAACCTTTGATGAAGATACAACCTTCAACATATCAAGGCAGATTCACTCCGATGAAGCATGTGAAGAATAACCTGAGACTCCCAAAGTTTGATATACAGTGATAGAAGAGCAGATTCCGTAAGAACCTGAAGATCACGATATGACTGAGCCACAGAAACCTGTAGATCCATGAAAGAAGTGAACACACACAAGAGAAAACCAACCTAGGAACGAGATCTTATTCAAGAAACATAGAGGTATGGTGCCCCAGGAGGGACTTCCAGATAAATCAAGAGACCTCAACCATACTCCAACTATGTGGCATTGTTGTGTGACATCGTTGATGTTGAACCTTCCAGTTATGAAGAGGCGGCTGAAAATAAAGTATTGAAGGATGCTATGATCAAGGAGTATTAGTCGATCATGAAGAATGATGTCTGGGAGGTGGTTATGAGACCAAAAGGGAAGTCGGTATTATCTTCCAAATTGATCTACAAGATCAAGCATGTGACAGACGGAAGTGTCGAGAAATACAAGGCAAGATTTGTGGCTCAAGGTTTCTCCCAGAAAGAAGGAATAGATTATGAGGAGACATTTGCTCATGTGGCTAGATACACTTTGATTAGATCTATACTTGCTATAGCCAAAGTGATGAAATGGAAGGTACATCAGATGGATGTGAAGATTGCCTTCTTGAATGGTGTATGTTAACGCCTAAAAGTCTCACACATGTGACATTTTGGTGATTCATCCAGTAAGGTGTCATCAACATAAATAATGCATATCACCACAGGAATCCTCGATATATCCAAGACACAGCATGAGTTCATAAGTGTCAAGAAATAGTCAAAAGAAAGGGTAGCGGGGGTAGCACATAGTTGACTTGCGCTATAGCGCAGGTTACCCAAACAATTCCCGTGCTACACATGTGCGACTTTTCCTTCAATAGTCGCGTTATTGTCAAAACGACGGGACCACTCATTCCCAGCGACACATTAAATTCTAAATCCTCCCCAAGGTTCTGACTTTGGCTCCTCACACATTTGGTGGCATTAATCAGCCCCCTAGTGTACCTTGGAACTAGTTCATTGAGGAGGAGAGTTCACATTTGGATCTAGTTATTTGTTGGCCACCTATGTGCCTATAAAAGAAAGCCATTGCTATGCATTCCATAGAGAAAAATTAGAGTAAGGTTGTGCTGTTGGATTTGAGTTTGAGCTTCCTCATAACCCACCATTTCCTACCATTGTAAGCATTCCCAAGCTCCCTTGCCACCTTACATATGGGGGCAAGTGTTTCTCTCCATGGTTATTCCACTTACGTAGCATTTAGTTTGGACAATAAATGCCTTCCTAAGAGAGATCGTTGGCTTGCCCTGAATCCCACACCTCCTAGGTGTTGTACAACTATTTCATTGGGCAATACAAGAGTGGTTTAGCATATCTTTGGTTATTGTTGCAGTTTGCATTCTCCCCCCATCTCTTTCATTTTGTTTTTATCAATAATTCTATGTTTGAATGTGAACTACACTAACAATCTCTTGCAGCATCACTTGGAGGAATACCAACCAAAACCCAAATAGGAGCTCCAAGGACTGAGGCCTTGCAGCAACTTACAAGGCTTATCCCCTTACCAAGTGGAAGAGTGCTCTTCTGCAATTTTTTCCACAACAGTTCTAATGGCGACCTTACTTATTTTTGTTCATTTCTTATTAAACTATGTTGTTTTATGCTAAGTATCTAATTCTTGGTATTTGTCACTTGCAGGAGATTAGGTATTCCACCTCTTGCTTCCATAATTTGGCCCCATCATGGCTGCAAGATATTTTTCCACAACCGTATGGTTCCCAGTGTCTCTGTCGCGCTAATAGCGCAGAATCGACTCGGACAGTCGCGCGCATAGTGCAGGTTACCAGTGTCAGACCCGCACTACACCGCTCATCGCACCCACATGGAAGGTTAGTGCATTACATGCGCTATAGCGCATCTATTTTGTATTAACCCGCGCGCTCCGTGCGACAGAGTCTGGTTTAGCCGCGCTACTATTGTTTATTTTATTTTTATCTGCATAGCTTAGTTTGGCAGGCCAATTGCTACTTGCTAGTGAACTTAAATTAAGGCTAATTCACCAAATTAATTAATTTTTTAGTAATTAGTGCACCTAGACCAATATTAGGAAGTAGAGAGTACATCTCTCTTGAAACTTACCTAGGTAACCAACTTTGAGGCTTTCATTGGGCCCCATTGTTGTCACTAGTATTCAAGACCATTTCTTGTTTATGCATCAAATCAACATGTTGTTTTTAGTAGTATTGCTATGTAGAAAACACTTTTTGCACATAAGCAAGCACCTAAAGACACTTGTCTCCCGAAGTATACTCTTCACCTCGCACTTCATGTGCGCTTGGTGAAACAGAAAAAGGGTGAGAAGTGTGAAATACCTCCATTGCGCACTTGTCTATTAGGTGGAATTTTTTATTTGGAAAAGGGCCATGAGCATCTCTTATAGTTAAAAGTACACATTACCTCATATACTCTTTTAGTTATTTTGCTGATAAAAATCATTTTTTGCTTTCATCACGTGTGTTTGCACCACTAGCACACACTAAGAGAACTAAAAACTCTTTGGATCCAAGTATGCTCTTCACCTCGTACTTCATGTGAGCTTGGTGAATCAGAAAGGTAGGGTTGGTGAAATACATCTCTTACACTCCATAAGTGAAAAATCAAACCCCTTAAGATCAACACTGTAATTGTCTTAACCAACTAAAATCCTCCATAAGAGGTCACAAACCAATATTTTAATTAGGTAGGATTGATTGAGCTAGGCATCCATTAATGCCCACCAATCTTATTTCATTAGTGATATTTTGAAACATAACATTGTTGTCTCATAGGGTACTTACAAAATCCTGCTATAAGCAAGTGTTAAAAGAAAACCCAGATCAGAAGTGCGTCGTGACCTTGCTCTCCCCTACAAGCCACTCAACTTGTTGTAGGGAGACGACACTATAGCGCACAGGTCGAACCACTGATCCACACTTGACGCAAGTTATCTTATTATCCCAACTTAGGATACCACCAAGGAGTAATTGTGAGTGCAATTGACTCCTTAAGCTAGCTATTTCCGTTGGGAGGTGTTGCCAAGTATTCTCGATTGGATCATTGGCCCCATCGCCGGTAGAACTAGCTCTTCGTTACCTCCACTAGTAAATTGGTGAGTGGATACCATTATAACCATTAGTTGTACTTTTGGGAGGCCCAGTTACATTTGAGAGGAAGGATGTTAGGTCTTTTAGGGAATTAACATTTATTTTATTTTTAACTACAAGTTCACTAACTCGTAATAAAAAGAAGTTACATATGGGAACTCATGCACTAAAACCGACATTGCACATATCACTCACTTATCGCACCATTTTGCATCTATTGTGGTTGGTATATTTTTGCATTTGTTCAATTGTGTTTAAATTCCACTAACACTCTCATCTGACACAAAGCCTTAACCATTGAGGACGAAAACAACATCCTAAGAAATTCTCGTAGACTGCAAGGCCTATCCCCTCTCTCGAGGGGTGTTTTTACACCTTCCCCCCGTATTACATGCGGAGGGAATTCAAGCCAGGCTCTCTCCCAGGCCGCATTGATAGGATCATCTAGTCGAGGCCAAGGCTCGCTAGGTACATTTTCTCCATTTGGAGAAACTATTATTTACACCACTTCTTCCCCCATCGGAAGCAGTACCCCGCTAGCTTCTCCCCAAGGAGATCCCTCGATTCCATTTGACCCATCCTCTCTCATAGGAGGTCAATCGTTGTTTACAACACCACCTGAGTATCCCCCTCGTGGAAATCATATCCCACATACAATGTCAAGACCAGTCATCCCTACCTTACCATTTATGGCTAGTTTAAATCTACCCGATTTGGCCAAACTGACAAATGATCCCATTGCTCATGATGCGACATGGCTGGTTATGCCAGACAAGCTTCCTTCCGACATTCCCAAATTCGAAGGAAAACAGGGAGATGATCCTTCCAACCACGTTATGTCTTTCCACTTATGGTGTTCATATAACAACATAGTGGATGACCCCGTGAGGCTTCACCTCTTCCATCGTACCCTCACCGGAATAGCAGGAAATGGCACGTAAACCTAACAAGTGGGACCCATTCCACATTTATGACATTGGACATTGCATTTCTTATGTACTTCCAACTACCAATCTGGCACGATCTAGGTCTCAAAATTCTCACTGAGTTTCGTCAAAATACCTCTACCCACATCGCGAACCATATCCATGAGTGGCGTAGACGCCGCACACTATGCAAGATTGAAATATAACCTCCCTTTTTGTTGGATTGGTTTATCAAATCTCTCCAACCTGCCATAGCTAAAGATGTCCCCACCTCCATGCCACAAAGTGAGGAAGAAGCAATTCTGAAAGCACAACATTTCAATCTTATATACACATAATCCAACTACCTTTACATAATCCTCCTCGATGCCCCTCGGCATCTGTCGTTGGATCCTACACCTTCGAGCTCGTCACATTCGACGGATGGGATTATTGGGTCCATTTCCCATTTAGGAAAGGATCCTCCTACCACATCAGTGCCATTACACATGGTTTTGTATTACCCATCCATGCCACCTGCGTTGATACCCCCTCCACCGATACCAACACCATCATTTGGTCAATTACAGTATGAAACATATAGTCCTACCTACCCAAATGTTAGACAAGCAATTACGGTTCCTACATCGCCAATTGCGCAAGCCGTCCCTACGTCCACCTCTTATGGAATGCAAACTGCATTTATCCCACCACCAAGATGTAACCCATATTATCCTTTCCCATGCCCAACTGGTCAACAACGTCCCCCCCACATGGGGGTAAACCTAGTCCAACCTACTTATGTTCAACAAGCTTAACAATTCAAGCAATTGAAAACCATAAACCCCTAGAACCCACAGACTCGGGGGAATAAGAAAGGTAAGAACAAACCGAATCAGCATCTGGGTCAAGGGGGAAATCCCCCTCCCCAGAAAAAAACCATAATATGGGTGATCCAAATACAGGGACTAACAATCCCCCCAAACAAGGAAAGAATCCCCCAATGACAAGAAATTATTGCTGCTCCATTTGCGGCGATTATGGTCATTACACACATCATTGTCCTCTTATCCCCAACTACCAAGAGGTAGTTGAATCCAAAAAGAAGACGTTGGAAAACCCTCCTCGGGCAGAGAATCCTCCCTAACCACAAACCATCATGTTGCAGCAACCCTTCGCTAATCAAGGGGTAGTGACACAACAACAAGACCCTCGCCCAACAGGTGATGGCTCTTTTAAAAATATCTAAACACTAGACATAAACCTTCAGACGCGATCCAGAGGTTAGGACGAGCCTCCCATACCCCAAGTGGAAGACGTTCCTATCCCCTCGGGGGGCCCTCTACAGATACAACGCCCGAATACCGAATAAATCCCACGAATCCTAAAAATTCCACTTTGGCATACCCCAAATAACCCTCACATTAAAGCCTCCCAAAATTACAATATTGTGGATGACTTGGCTCAATCACCTGCGGCTATGTCCACATTAGAATTGTTACATTATTTCCCAACACAGAGAAAGGCATTACTCAATGCACTCGTTGTTGTTGATCCTTCCAAATCACATCTCATGACCATTGATGTGGACAAAGGGGATCCTCGACTACCATCACCAGTTGCATTTCAAGTTCCAGTCACGGTTAAAAACATCATGATCTGTCGTTGTATCATCGATGAAGGTGCATCCACTTGTGTTATGTCCGTAAAATTATGGAAATGATTAGGATCTCCTGAGATGGTCCCCTCGTCTATCGCTCTTCATGCATATGATGGGAGACCATCCCAACCAAGAGGATTGTACCAAAATGTACCCATAGAGCTAGGGGGCAAGATGGTTATGATCGATATCGAAGTAGTTGACGCAAAAATCGACTACAACATCCTCTTGGGGCGTAGTTACATGTATGCCAAGAAGGCGGTTGCATCCTCAATCTTTTGTATCATGATGTTTCCCTTAAATGGGAAGGTAGTTACCCTCAACCAGCTTAACTATTATGACCCTAATACCACAAGCAACCCTGGCAATATCCTACCGACTGTACTAGGTGATGATCAATAGTATGTTGACATCGCCCTCAGTATGTACAAGGACTCCAATTTGTTAGGAGTATACTGAGGACCACCACCTAAGATCCCTACATCGACCGATGGCCTAATGTGCACTATTTTCACCGTTGAAAATGGAGTCGCCTCTACCTCAACACCATCATCAGCGCCACCGCTGAATCATGGAATTGAACAAACGTTGAGCCCATCGGTCCTACCAATATTTCAAATCCCATTGTTGTATCCTCCCATGGGTGTACAAGGGAAGTCGGTTATGGCTCAGTTAACTCTACCTGGGCTAACTTTGGGAATACCAATATGGTACCTCACACCACACTACCCAGAGATGGCTTCCAAACCAGTCGCCCACTATGAGTTTGTCCCTGTTTATGCTAGTACGACCGCAAGGCCCATAAATATTCAGTTATGACAGCCCAACCTATGACATCCACAACTACACCACAATCAATCGTCACTGAGACCACCAATGGGGGCACCAAACAACCAAAGTTGAAAGGTCCCCTATTACCTAACCCAACATCTAATTCAATAGAAACCCCGAAGCCTAAATAAAGGGGCATCAATCATCACGAGTTAAAAGCCCCAGTTATGATCAATACTCCCAATCAAAGGGTCACACCATTGTGTTCTCTTTGCGGGCAGCAAGGCCACTCAACCAATCTATGTCCTACTTACCGAAAATAAGGAATTTTCTCAACATGCCCGTTAGCATCACCCACGCTCCACCGACGATGAAAGAGGGCACACCTCCCTTGCCCACATCTAAGTCTAAAACATTGTGTACAAGTCACGCATGTTCCATATGCACTCAGTATGGGAACTACACACACCATTTCCCCGAAATCCCTCGATACCAAGAGGCATTGGCGACAATTCGCCTCACTTAAGTAACAATTGCGGAACCCCCCTTCTCAACCTAAGAAGTAGCATCCATTAATGTGATCACCATATCAATGACACTGTTATTCACACCTCCCATAGAAGTTTCACTAGGTGCAGAAAACGTAGTAGAGCCTATAATGTTGCAAAACCCCTCTAAACTTATGACGATGCCATCACACAATGAATGTTCATCATGTGGGCACTCCGCCCATATGCTCCCTCCTGGCGCCATCGCATGCATAATGGAGCAAATCAACACTCAGGAAGACCAAGAATTCTTCCATCCACGTGTGCCCAAACCTTTCCGATCTTGTGGAGAGACCACCCACTTCTCCTTTAAATTCCCTATATTGTGCGTCGAATGGAAAGCTCGTCTCGAACTGATGAGAAAGCAAGGTCAATTACAATGCCTATGTACAACCCGGCTAAGGTCACCAATCGAGGGAGCAATACCGACCTTACCAGACACCATCGATGCTAGATCTCATTTAGTCAGTGTCCTCACTTGTAGTGATTCCTCGTATTTCGACAAAGATGCAAACCACTCGCAAGAATTCCCGAAAAATTAACAAATCAACAGGGGGTTTTACCCCTGCAGTGCAAACAAAACATCCAACACCATCTGTTTATTCTTATTTGTATCAAAAATTTACTTTCGTTTCACATTACCTTGAATTAGAAAGGAAAATACCTTTCGTCTTAAATGCAGATGGCCTCCCAATCGAACATCTACATAGGATATGCGGACGGTGCCAATCGGTTTTCCAAACACCTAGCCTGGGTTATATATTCCCCCTCCCATACACTCCACCCCACCAACAGGGTTTGCTTGGGGGCACTTACTAACAACCAAGTAGAGTACAATGTTGTAATAGGTTTATTAAGTGATGCCCTACACTTGGGCATTCACCATCTACAAGTGCACCTCGACTCGCAACTTGTCGTATCGCAGTTGAATAATGTATTTCGTGTATGCAACTCGCTCCTCTTCCGGATGTTTCTGTGCGTGCGCCTTCTCATTAGACAGTTTGAAACCATAACTGTCACACATATACCAAGAAACGCCAACGCATTCTCTGAATCCGTCGCCAATGAAGTATTGAATTAGCACCTGGTACATAACCCGACTCCATAACCTTGCATATCAAGCATACATAAATACATTTGTGTGTTTCACCTACGACTATACATACATGTATACCATCTTCATAAGTCCTAAGTTGATAAAATATGCCCAAAACAAATATGTCAGTATCAACTACTACATATACATCACATCAACACATATGCAATGTAATGTCCCTTCAAAGGAAAGTCCTTGGATTCACCTTGTTTTGACTCTAGGGTTTTGTTTACAATTGGTTCCAAACACCTCCAAATGATTTCAAATTTGGGGAGGAAGGTATTGATGGGGAATAGGACATATTAACACACCTATCATACATCCAAACAACTGATATACCCATCCATGGTCTGCAAATTGCATGGGAAGAGGTTTTAGAACAAGACTAGTTAATTTGAGAAGTGGAGATCCCCCCTAGGTATGGCATTAGATGCTCTTCCAAACACTGTACGGCCTTCACTAATTATTTGTATGAGACTTGGCTCTGTTAGAGGAAATTAGGAACAATATATGTGCAGCATTAGATTTGGTTTTAGGGTCGAATTGGCATCCTAATGAACAACAGCTTCTAAAGTCTAGGTTTTTAGGTGAAATTGGTGGGCAAGGAGTCTCAAATTTCTTCATAAACCATAGTAACACTTTAGAGGTATGCACATATAATTTGGGACATCAAAGTAACTTCATATGCAGCTTGTAACATGATAAATAACTCAGCAAACTCTGATATAAAACAGGTACAATATCATTCTGAAATCACTATGCAAATGTTATGGGGAAAATGGCTCGAATCTCTTCCTTGAATGTAAATATCACTTGAAATGCATAGTGTTTCGAGATGTGGATCTCATGATATGATTATTATAGAGGTATATAGAATATAACATGTCCATGAAGTCGTAATAACAGTCCTTCACTAACTATATGCAACAACAAGTGCGCTATGCAAAAGCTATGGGGAAAATGGCACCATTCTTACGTAGTTTGGCTTTTACACATAGTTTCAATTGGATATTCGAACTGAGGTTCATATGAGCATCAAATACAGAGTGTAGACATCACATTACAAATAAATTGGTCCCCTTGTACTTCCCCAAAGAGATCATCATCTCACCATGCGCGCCCTTCCTCCAAGAGCAAGAATATAGAGAGAAAAGTGAGAGAGACGTGGGAACAAGTTGAAGGAGAAATGGTCACGAGCAGACCTGTAGATTTAACCTGTAAAAAAATGTCTTCATACAGCTCCAATGAAAGGTCTGAATGGCCTCTCCAATTTCCAATTAGGATGGGAATCTTGCACACTCGAAATTGGTACTACGGCAAGAAGGATAAACATCCACCTTGCATGGACAAGCTATGCTCTCCATTTTTTCCAAAATGAGAAATGATCAAAAGTGGGTCTCCTTCTTTCTTCTTGTCTTTTATTAACCTTCCAAGGCCTCCTTAGCTTAAATTCCCTCCAAGAGACTCATCCCAACTTGAATTAGGGAAAGATTCCCATGAATGCCACTTGTCCAACTTTTCCTAGCTCTCCTCTTCCATCAATTCGAATGGGGGAATATTGGCTACCATAACTCCCCTTGCGCACCCTCTTGGAGGCTATTTTTAGCCTTGACATGTCATATATGTCATATGTCAGCAATCAGGTCTGAACTTTGTCACAAGTGTCATAGAATCTTCATCATTGTTGTCATAGGAGTTAGGGAATCTAGCTCTAAGTGTCACAATTCTTCTAAGATGCCTCTTCCTCTTCCACTCCAATTCGACCTTACATGATTCATACCATGAATAATACCTCTTCAAATCCACCAAGTATGTTACCCTTCATCTTGAACTCGAATTGGTGAGAGAATGATGCCAAGTGTAGTGGAGAATCTTGCCACATGCGGGTCCCACAACCTCTTATGTGACCTCATGATCCAATGCCACCTTATTTTCTTTTTATTATTATTTAATTGACCCATTTAATGTGAATTTGTAAGTCTAAGGTCATTTTGGGTTTTGTAGCTCCTTTATTCCAACTTTTAATGCTTCCACCCCCAACCTAGGGAACTAGTAATTTTCCTCCATGATAGTTCATTTGGATAGGGATATTACAAACTTTGAATTGGGAATTTTCTCTTAATGTGACCCACCTTGTCCATTTGGATCTAATTTTACATTATTACTAACTTGGACATCATGCTTGGAAATTATTTGACCCTTAGCATCAATTTGACAAACTATCATGAATATGGCTAAGTGGCTTAGGCCATTGTGACCCAATGAAAAATTTGGGGACATGACATACAACATAAAGAAAATTACACATACATCACATACATAAAGAGACACATACATCATGTTCCTCCAAAATGGTGTGTGTGTGTGTATATATCGTAAAAATATATGTCTGTCGTGTACAAAAAATGGCCCTACTGGGGCATATACATAGTAGCCTTATGGGGGATACGTCTAAAACTGCTTCCCATAGGCTCATAAAAAAATGTGCATCTACAAAACTGGGGCTCATAGCCCTACATAAACTCAAGCTACCGTACCATCTGGTGGATCTCGGGGTTCCAAAATAGTCAAAGGCTGCACAGCCTCCCCTCGTACCCGCTTTGGTCCCTATCGAGGCCTTTGTCATGGAGGAGGGGCTGCTCCTCCCTGCACCTCTTGTGCCATGTGGCACGTTACCACGACTCGTTGCATGATCTACCTCCAAGCTAGATCACACTCACCTGGTAGGTGAAGTGTCAAGTCCACCTCATCATCATCGAGATTTTCCCTTTCCCGCTCACCAACCCCAACCGACAACCCACCAAACCGACGCTCCAAGTCTGCTATCACAACGGCCATCCAATCCCCGACAATTACCCCTTTTCACAACTCCTCCGACACCGACTCCCCCTGCTCTAGTAGCCCCACCCTCAGCCGCACCTGCTCTTAGGTCTCTGCCTCCGAGGTGGTCTCACATGACCTACATTTGGATCGTAGAGAAGGAAACCATCATCAGTACTTGATAAACATGTATATCATAAATGCGCAGAAATAACAGTATGTACACATATATATGCAAAAAGTACAAACCATAACACATACCTAAACTGTTAAAACCTCCAGCAGGAACGGGTAGCTCCAAGTCCCCCCGGTAATCCATGCCACCCCAGGGATACCTCTCTGCCCAGCCGATGCGGCCCTCCCAGGCATCAAGCACCTGGGGCGTATAGAATGCCCCCATGGGCCTGCCACCAACACGGGGCATAATACGCCCCCAAAACGTCATCCAAGGCTCCTGTGGCCCCCTCTGTGGGACTACTACCTATGGCTGCAGCGAAGAGTAGTGCTCGAAGAAATAGGAGCACAACAACACAGTGCCATAACAGAAGGTGCTCCAAGACCCATGATGATGCAGATCTGACATCCGCTGCATCATAGATTGAAGTAACACTAGACCCCACGACATGGGCCAACCAACAATAACTCTCTTGACCAGTTGGAGTTGCCCCCCTGTAATCCAGTTGGGGGAGGTCTCCCCCAGCACACGTACCATGGCTGTCACAACAGCCTACACAGGCAGAGCCCTTAGATGGCTCATTAGCACAACTCTGGTCACCACCGCAATACCAATCTACTAAAGTATGGATCATCTCCCCCACCAGCAGATGTTTTGGTTATATGATTTATGCATTGTCAATACCTTGGTCATGTTCTTTACTACACTTGGGTATGTGCACCGTATGTGTAGGATCTCGATCAGAACAATATGGAGCCTCTTATTTTTCTATTATAAGAATAAGACTCCAAGCTCTAACAAGAGGGGTCATCCACCCTACCACATGTATCATTCTGAAACTAGCATATAGACACTATTTACCCTCCATTTTATAAATGCATATACTAGTATTCCTGTTGATAACCATAGGGATCTTATTCCCCTCCTTGATGTGCCATCAACATCATATCCGAGAATAACATTTTTCCCCATGGTTGTGTGCACCATCACCATCCCCGTCATCAATTGACACCCATGATGTCAACCCCCGACAAGTCCGAGGAATTTGACCTAACTTGAAAAGACCCGCCCTTAGAGTATCATTTTGTAGTTGCGCATTTACTCCACCATGTAGACACTTGTCAGATCCCTCAGCACATGCTATGAGAATGATTCACAAAGCCTCCTCATACCTCCATGAGAATTTTACCCTTCGCAATCACCCTCGTATCATCACCCTCACAAAGACACCTATGGGGCCCCCCACCCTCAAAAGCAACCAATTTTATTCAGTTATCTTGCATGTATACACTGCATGGCATCGTTTCATGGGCACCCGTCTTTGCATCTGCACGTGGGCACCCATCTTTGCATCTGCACGTTAAACCTCAATTCATCATTGGAAAGTGTCCCCCAATCCACTCAAAACCATGGGGATTTCTCCCATCATCAAATTGGTCCCCCGATACACCAAAAACTGCGGGGACCCCACCAATATTCTTTATGTACAAGCAATTTCCCTTGTCACCTCACACTGAGGGAACATCATATTATTTTGGTAGCAACCCATGGCCACCTTTGATAGATGTATTTGAGTCTCCATATGTTCAATATTAATTGTCTTGTTGGTTACCATTACCCTTCATTTTGCGTCTCCATCAAAGCCCTTTCATTTGTAGTTTTTCTCTGACCGTTTCAATCTATGCCATTCCGAAAGAAAATTTGTCATCCCTACTCCCCATGTTTACATCAATCAAAGGAAGTTATGAGCCCCACGCTTATCAACCAGTCTCGTGTCAGGTCTGTTCATCCACTAGTCGCTTACAATATGGTCTCAGTTCTCAGGATAAGACTCTTATTTTATCATGTGCTTCAACTCTCGTCGATGTCAAAACACTACATTCTGAGAGTTGCAGTTGTACCTTGGGATCTCTTTCAATCAATATAAGGGATCACCTCAAACTTCATAGGGAGAGTCATTAGTGATCCTTAACTAAGTGGTTTCCCCTATGCTTGACGTCAATACATCATTGCATTAGGGGGAAACGTACTTTTGAAGGTAGTAGTGTTCACATTTGGAAACCATGATAGCAATCTATGTGGTATAAGTGAAGCTCTCAAGCAGCTTTACATACCAGGTTGGTCCCCCAGCCTAGTGGGTTTATCATGGTCACCGACAATTCCACTTCTTCAATATTCCGCAGCAATTCCTGGGGAATCTACTCAAACATGGATCGAAGTCGCCTCATCCCTGTCCCAGTAGTATAGAAGAGTCAACACGTTGGTCCTCTCTCATTGTAATCCCTTTGACAACATTTAACAAGCATGGGTATTCCCGCCTTGTTTGTATAAAAACTATTCTTTATTATAGCTCCAACGGTCGTCACCAACAATATTCCCCCATGGGAGAACCTTATTTTGTCCACATATGCTTCATTCTATTGAACAAGAGAGAAACAGTAGAAAACATGATGCATTATCAGCTCTACAGTACCCTCTGAACCTCATACATCAGGGGGCATCTGTTAATGCCTAAAAGTCGCACACATGCGACATTTCAACAATTCATCCAGTAAGGCGTCATCAACATAAAGAATGGATATCACCACATGCATCCTCAACATATACAAGACACAACATGAGTCCATTAGTGCCAATAAACAATCAAAAGAAAGGGCAGTGTGGGTAACACACAGTTGAACAACGCTATAGTGCAGGTTACCTGAACAATTCTCGCGTTACACCCGCATGTCTTTTACTTCGATAGCCGCACTACTATCAAAACGGCGAGACCACTCATTCCCAACGGCGCATTAAATGCTCAATCCTCCCCAAGGTTCTGAGTTCGATTCCTCACACACTTGGTGGCATTAATCAACCCCCCTAATGTACCTTGGAACTGGTTCATTGAGGAGGAGAGTTCACATTTGGAACTAGTTGTTTTTTGGCCACCTCTTGGCCTATAAAAGAAAGCCATTGGCATGCATTTTGTAGAGAGAAATTAGAGTAAGGTTAAGCTGTTGGATTTGAGTTGAAGCTTCCTCATAGCCCACCATTTCCTACCATTGTAAGCATTCCCAAGCTCCCTTGCCACATTCCATCTAGGGGCAAGTGTTTCTCTCTCTGGTTCTTCCACCTACTTAGCATTTAGTTTGGACAAGAAATGCCTCCCTAAGGGAGATTGTTGTCTCCAATCACCTCTCCTTTTGCATCCTTAATTAACACACTTCAACCCTCTGCCACTAAAAATGAAAAGAGAAGGAGACAACGAACACCCTTGTCTTAGCCCTCTTGAAGCATAGAAAAACCTTGATGGGGATCCATTATTCAACATAACAAAAGAGACTAAATCCAAGCATCCCATGATCTAGTGTATGGTTTGTAAATCCATACCCAATTGAAGAAGTACTAATTTGAGACAACCAATTCACTCTATCATATGCCTTGGCCATATCAATCTTCGAAATTATTGTTCATAGTTTTTGTGTCTTGACATAGTGCATTCCTTCTTAGGAAATTCCCATTGCATCATGAATTTGATGGTTATTAAGAAACCCAAAGTGTTCATCAAATACGATACTTGGAAAAATGCCCTTCAATCTGTTAGTAATGATTTTGCATATGAGCTTGTAAATCAAATTGCATAAGAAATTGGCCTAAAATATTTTAAAGTAGTTGCATATTGTTTCTTGGGTATGAAAGCTATAAAGTTAGAATTGAGAGTCCCTAGAAATTTCACAGAGGTCTTGGACACTTCCACAACTTGTAACAAATATTTCTCTAATAGATCCATGAAACCCAAATTAAAATCCACAAAGAAACCATAGGGACCAAGACTATTTCCCTTTTTTAAGAAGGACAAAAAAATCTTCAATTTTGAGCTTTAAACTTGTTCACACAAGGCTTGATTCATATATTCATCTACAAGATAAGGAAAAAGACTTATAATTTCCATAATTTCATCTATATTGGGATCGTCGAGATCATTAAATAGGGAATTGAAATGCATTCTGCTAGTGTAACATTATAACCATTTGGAAGCATGATTTCCCAAATGGTATTAATGTGTTTTCTATGGTTATCATAGCTGTGAAATTTATTTTTATTGCTATCTCATTCATTTATCCAAAGAGCTATGCTCTTAAGTCTCCAAGAGGCCTCCTCCTTATCTAGGAGTTACTTCTCTTTCCATTCCAATTCCTTTAGGGATTGAGCTTCTTTGTCTGAAAATATGCAAACACCATTGTTTTCAAAAAGAGCACTTGTTCCTTCTTTCACCTCCTTTAATTCTTTTTGAGACTTAGTAATCAGGTTTTTTGCCCATCCTTTTGTTAATTCTTTGATTCTTTTAATATTGTTTACAAAATGCTTCATGGTAGATACCCCTACTTGATTACCATAGGGAATCCAATTCTTGGTGAATAACTCTCTAAACTCTTTCTTTAAGAGCCAAGTATGATTGAATTTCGACGGACTAGGGGGTTTCCAATCTTCTACGTTTAAATTAAGGAGAAATGGTAAGTGATTTGAAGCCCACCGTGGAACACACCGCCAGCCTTGTACCCACCCAATATTTTATTTTTATGTTCCTATTAAAAAAGGACTATGCCAACATGGATTGACCCAATCTTTTAGAAATTACTTCATGATATCTTTTTGCATTTCTCCAAGCCAAGACAATTTTGTTAGGTTCCACATCTGTCAGATGACGATTCTCGAATAACTGAGAAAAAAAGTCCCCAAGAAGATCCCTTCTAGTTGCCTCCCCCCAAATTTCTCTCAAATTTAGGGTTAGGTTTAGGTCTCCTCCCAAGGTCACATTACATCTATACAAATAGCTAGTGTCAACCAGAGATTCCCAAAATAGTCTTCTCTCCCCACAGGGACCATATACACTGATCAGTCTCAAGTCTTTCCCTAACTCCTTTGCATTTAAATCCACTACAATACCTTAGTTCATAATTGTAGAAGAGATGGAAACAAATTTAGTGTTCCACCAAGTAATCAAAACTCTTGATAGATCAACTGCATTGACTGCACTAAAATTCCAATCTTTTAAGACAACAAAAATGAAGGGCTTTATGTCTAGAACACATCGTTTCCTAGATCATCACTAAGTCATTCTTGTAAATGCAAAAAGTCTTTTGGGGGCTCGTTGTTTGTGGGCACCCTAACCCCTCTAACGTTGAAGTAAATAATGATCATTTGGAAACCATTTGTGGGATTTTCCTACTCTAAGGGCCCCATCAATAGTAAGTTGTTTGCCTTATTGAACCTCCTTCTTCACCTTTGAATTAACTAATGTGATATGAGATTTCCTTCCAACATTGGAAGAAATACATTTATACCAAACCAAGCCCCCTTCCATCCCTTTAGGTTCCTCATCCACTTTTCTTTTGGGGGATCTCAAATGAGGTGGATTTCATTTGGAATTGGGTTCTAAGGCCCTTATTCCTAAAGGTCTTATTAGGTGAAGAAAGTGTTTTCTCATCCTCCTCAAGCACCTCACTCTTTAAAACTAATCCAGAGTCTTCATGACAAAAATATGTGGATGCTTCAATGACCAAAGAATGAGACCCATCCAAACTTGAGATGTTTGCTCAAACAGGTGCAAAAACTCCCCCACCCCCAACCATTCTTCACTCCTGACACTCCAAGGAGGGGTATCCAAAAGCTTGGGTATACATACTATAGGGTTTTCTTTACCAGCTGGAAACAAAGGATCATGACTAATTTCAAGAGAAACTATAGTGAGGTCTAGTGTTTCCATACCTTTTATAGGAGAGAGCGAATTGTGCATATCGATCCTCAACTTGTCCGAGTCATGTACATGGCACGTTCCAATTACACTAATCCTTGCTTCCTTAATGCAAGAAGCCTCTTTGAAACCATTGCCTCCATTTCCACAAACCACCTATGACGACACTTTCATATCCATCTTTTTAATCCACTGCATCTTCTACCTAATTGGGCCTTGTTTTGGTAAGGAGCAAGCAACTTTCAAATGACCCACAATAAGACAAAAACCATGTTCTAAAAGGAAGCCTTCGATAATCAATTTTTTTATTATAATCTTGGCTTCCCTATTCTATATCTCTGTCTGCCAATAGGCCCTTTTAGAGATCAAGTTCCACTAGTGTTCTTTCCATTCTCCTATTAGTGTTTTATAACTTCCCTTCTTCGATTGCAATAAATTGACCAATAGAATTGCCCACCTTCTTCAATATCTTGCTATGTTAGAATTCCAAGGGAAAACTAGACACTAAAAGCTAGATTTTCTATATATAGTTTGGTTCCCTCCTAGTATCAAAACCTAGAATCCATCGTTTAAGACACAATCCTAACAGTCCCCATTTCTTCAACAGTAATAGCTTCACATCTTTCTCACGTACCAATACAAAGCTCAACTAACCTCAAACCAACAAGGGGAACTTCAAGAGATAACCCAAAATATGTTTCTAGTGCTTAGAGATCCATAGTTTAAGTGTCCCCCCCCATAACTTTTTTACATATAAACCTACCCACAATGGTCGTTTCCATCAAACCGTCCACTCCCGCCATTTGAATGTCCATGTATACCTCCATCTTAACCTTATCAAGTCACTATTGAATGCATTTTCATTTATGTGTGGATAAGTCTGTGCATTTTCCCTAGATTAATCCTCAAGAACATCACCTTCCAACTCTCTTGCAATTGTGTCTATCACATGCTCTTTCTTGATTTTGAAGGAATTCTCAAACCTTCCCCATGAACACCATAATCCTCATTGATAGAGTGAGATTACACCATTCTCTGATACCTTAGATTGAGGCTTAAACCTTGAAGTAATCACTTGAGAAAAGTTTGAGAAGGTAATCAAGTCAACCTTACTTGGAGAGTATCTTGCACTTACGCTTCAATGTCAAACAATGTGTATCCAACCCTTTTGCTTTCATTAGTGCCTTAGTCATCCTAGATTGCTCCATCACCCTACCCCATATATGACAGAAGAAGGCTTAATGTTCTACAAATTTGAATTTTTTTGTTTTGTCATCACTAGAATCCGACCATGCAATCTTTGCCAAAATTGCAATTTTGAATTGCTAAAATTGTTGTTTAATGTAAAAATGAATTCAATATCCTCAAATACCCCTTTTCACAACATGCCAAAATTGCAATTTTGAATTGCTAAAATTGTTGTTTAATGTAAAAATGAATTCAATATCCTCAAATACCCCTTTTCACAACATGCCAAAATTGCAATTTTGAATTGCTAAAATTGTTGTTTAATGTAAAAATGAATTCAATATCCTCAAATACCTTTTTCACAACATGATTTTACAATTTTAACACTTGATATATGCAACTCATGAATTCAAAATAATTGTTACTGGATTTCAATTTAAAATAATTTGAAGTTGTTTTAAACCATTGGAAAGAGTAAAATGCATAGAACGCTTAGCGATCCCACTAGCTTCCGCATTCAACAGCTAAAGCTATAAGAGACTCGTTACCCATACTTCCAGTAGCTCCGCGTGTGTGCGAGAGACTGAGCTATGACTAAAGCTCCTCCGCATTTCCGTTTGTCGACGAGGTCCAAATCTGCATCCATGGTATAACAATTACGTCCATGAACCCTCTGCTGCGGAAACCCTAAAGCCACTTCGTCTGCACGACCGCAGACCCCCACCACAAGACATATCTTACACAGCCTGTGAAGTGCATTTCTTATCAGAGGAAATTTTATCAGTCAGCGGAAAAGATTAAATCATATTTCTTTTATGAGCAGAAGTTCATAGGCGTTTGCAATGGCGAGTTGACTCGCACTAATCTAAATCATATTTCTTCTATCAGCGGAAATTCACAGGCATTGGGAATGGCGATTTGAGGAAATATGAAAATGAGGTTCGCCCTGTTGTTTGTATTATCATGGCTAATTCTGACAGTCTACAGCGAAACAAATGGAGATTTCTCAGCCTTCGGGCCTGCGGGGACGATGCACACTAACAACTGGGCAGTTTTGGTCTGCACATCTCGCTTCTGGTAAGTTCCTCCTGATTCGAAGATGCGCATTAATCTCATAGCCAAATGATGCATTTACAGTAATTCCCTGGCGAATACTCTCACATCCCAGATTTGTGTGTGCGAAATTATTTTAAATTATTTCTCTTAAACACGACATCACGACATCGCAGTCCATGGAACTTAAGCCTGACATAGCAATTGAAATCAAACTGGAAATCACCACAGTTGGATGCTAAAGTCCAAGGGGTTTGCTCAGCAAATTCTAAAATGTGTCAGCTGAGTATTGAGCATGACATAGCAATTGAAATCCAACTTGAAATGTTAAAGCTCAAGGGGTTTGCAACTTTGCTCAACTGCTAGTTTGGTGATCGCTACCGCCTGGTTTGAATCCCAGGATGAGGTGCACTAGTCTATGCGTACGGTAAAGGTCTCTTAGATTTTTTAAAGTTTTTATTGAGTGTCATCATTGTTGCTAGACATTTGGCTAGTTTGGTGATCGCTACCGCCTGGTTTGAATCCCAGGATGAGGTGCACTAGTCTATGCGTACGGTAAAGGTCTCTTAGATTTTTTAAAGTTTTTATTGGAAAAAAAATATCAGCTGAATACTTGGGATCTTTCCCTAATATTTGCAACAAGTTCTAATATGTGGCAGCTGAGTATTAAGTTTCCCCACAAAAAATCGAACTTCTAAAAAAATTGATTTTAACCCACTATTATCAATTCATGGTTGTCTTAGATTCATCAACCTTATGTAGAATTAATCAGACACCTACAGTAGAAAAAAACTGACCAACTTATCTTACCCTAAAGCGTAGTTTCTATATGGTTACCGTACGTTGAAAAAAAATCGTAAGGGACAAAATCCAGTAAGAAAAAACATGAGAGCATTTCACTAATATGAAAAACAAGCAAATTCTTCAAAGTTTTAAAAAATAAAAATATAGAAGCATTCAGAAAGTCAAATAAATAGCAGCTATTTTTCACTGAAACTCGAAAGTAGTGTTATTAAAATGTGAACTCAACTGTTAAGTGTTTTTGGTATATGGGCAAAGTTCTCAAAATGAAAAAACAATCGTGTTTTTGGTGCCTTATCTTATTTTTACTTTTATAGCAATTTAGGGTCCTCTGTTTCGATTTGAATCACAGGCTGAACTTGAAGGGTGAATTGTACGGTATGGATTTGATTTCATATGGTTAACGATATGTTGACTGTATTGAAGGAGTGTGATAAGTTGATAACTGACACACAAATCGCCTAATTTTTGGCAACTTCCTCTGAAATCTGTTAAATGATCAATTGCTGAAATCAGTAGAACTGTTGCTGAGATTGCAATTCTAAGGTTCTCGGTTGATTCAGACACAATGCCAACCCGCCTGACCTTGACCCCCAAACCATGTTTTCCCACACAACCTCCCTTTATGACATCCCTAGACAACCCCCAACCTGCATCCCCTCTCCCCCCTCCTCATGCCACCTTTTCTCCGAGAGAGATATTAGGACTCAGGAGAGCAGTTATGAGTACCAACAACGTAGCAGACGAGGAAGGTCTTCAGGCTGAATTCTTGAAACATGGCATCCAATCTCTTCAGTCCCATATTGCTGATTTATTTAACCATGTGGTTTGTTCTGGATTCCCCCCTGCCTAGCCAAGACACATTATCCATCCAATCCACAAATCGGGGAGTAGCGCGGCTCCAAACAACTACCGGACTATCATGGTGGGCCCTACATTCTCCAAGCTCTACGCTAGAGTCTTACATCAGTGGCTTTCTGAGGAGCTAGAGAGTTGACATCTCAGGGCTAGAGGGCAAGCCGGTTTCCGCTTAGACTACTAGACGATTGATCACATCTTCACACTCCGAGCCATTATTGAGAGGCTTGACATCGGTCTTCGAAATTTTATAGTTGCTTTGTAGACTTTTAGAAAGCGTTTGACACAGTGTCGAGGGAGGCATTATTCTAGAGACTCCGCAACATTGGCATATCTGAGACTCTCCTAGCAGCCATCATGAGACTGTATGAATCAGTTATGGGATGCCTAAGGATGGCACATGGCCTTTCTAAATTCATCTAGAGTACCATTGGGGTAAAGCAAGGGTGCCCTCCCTCGTCGACCCTCTTCGGGATCTACTTTTACGAGCTAGAGTCTTTCCTCCATGAGCACATCCAAGAGGGTGGTGGTTGCCTTCTACATCGGGGATTGATCTCCTTTCGTTTTGTAGATGACTTTGTGTTGTTGGCCTCTACTCCTCAGGGCCTACAGAGACATAGTCTCTTTCCTTCACAAAGTTGGATATTTCAGAGACTCCACCACCAGGAGAGAGGTACCCCTAACTTGCACTTTGCTCCTCAGAGGCTCTCGCTTCAGATCACCCCACATGCCATGCACATGGTTGGTTCTCAGAGGCATCTCAGCTTCTCTAGTCGGTGACCATCTCTCCAGAGCACCTTCCCTTGTTCAGATTCTCCCTTGATGCGTCGAGCCATCTCTTTATGCCTAGACAGGTACTGAACCGGTCGATCATAGAGGATATTTACATATTGTACATTTAGGTTACTTGGACTTCACCTCCAACGAGCTTGGACCCAGAGATGTCCTTCTATCTTGAGCACTTCCTAGAGCTATAGGATGGCATTATCACCCGCCCCCATAAATGCGCAGACATTGGATGCACTCACTCAGGATTCCCTTGGGACAACTTCGGGTCGGTTCTTATCGATTCCGAGTGGAGACGGACCACCATCTACCATGATTTGATAGGATTTGCCAAGGGTGCCACTTACAGGAGCTGGAGATAGAGATGCATCTCATCTTTAGGTGCCCTTTATACTATGAGATTAGAGGACGATTTCACTGCCTCTATAGGGACTTAGTGGGATCCCTGTCTACCTTTGTTCGACATCTGGACCAGTGATGCCTCGCCCTTTTCATTAGGGAAATATTCGACCATAGGTCCCAATTCCTACACACCCCACCCACCCCACCTTGGGAGCACAAGGATGATAAACTCTTATTTTAGTGTTGATTTGTTGGATTAGAGCAATAAGCGGCGAGCAGAGTCCCAAAGTACCTTCGATAGTAGAGTGGTGAGACCTCGAGTCTCCCCTCAGCCTTTCCCTCTGGGAAACCGATTGATTTTATCGAGACCGGTTCAGAGTTGTCGAACTATTCACCAGTCCACTCATTCTCAGAGCGCCAAAGGGATCAGGCCCAAACGAATCCAAAGCAGGGTGCTCCCCGTTCGCCAGATTTCCTCCCAACCCCAACAGGGTAGCTAATGGTCTATGACTATCCAGAGTTTCTTTTCGTTGACCTCATATGTTAGGAGTATCCCTCACTCCTACATCTCCCCCAGGTTCATGTTAATTTTTGAGCAAATATGATGAGCTTTGAACTTTAAAACTTTAAGTGCGGAAATACTGAATACTTGAATCAATGAACCATTCAATCACATGAAACATTCAACCATAACACAAGATGTACCCTGGGGAAAACCCTCAAAACAATGAGGATGAAAAACCCCATCAAATCTTTAGAGTATAATTATGATAGATAGTAGAGAATGTCTTTTATAAAATAGCAGATTGCTTTCGGCACCCCAAGTGCTAGATAAGAGAGAATGATAAAGAAGAGAGACTCATAATAATAGCCTACACAAAGAGAAGCGCCTTGCCTTCAAGGGAGAAGAGAATTCGCTTCACATTGAATTCATCAATCCTGTATAACATAGTTATACATTCTTCTCATGCATTGGCTTCTATTTTTATCTTCTGACTTCAGGATGAACTCGCCCTCCTTCTGGATGTATCAATCTTGCATGAATAAGTGCGCCCCACTTCTCATGCAATGCATTAAGTCATTGAACTGTTACTTTGGATGAACTCGCCCCTTAACTGAAAGCTTGTCCACTTAGTTAGGTGGCTAACTTAAGTGTTGTCATGCAAGTGTCGCAATTCAAGTGTCGTCAGGCAATAACACTTAGTTAACTAGATCTTCTTTGTTATCACTTAGTTAACTCTCTTTAACTGATTCTTCCTTGTTAACATAAGTGTCGTCTTTTAGTTTAACATAAGTGTCATCATGCAATAACACTTAGTTAACTAGATCTTTTTTGTTATCACTTAGTTAACTCTCTTTAACTAAAATCACGGTGATTGATTTACTTGTAGTGACCACTGTGAGTTATTTAATTAACAAAGGCATACATTGTGGCTTTAACTGAAGCTTAACAATTCGAGTTCACTCAGTCATCTCATGAGCAATTCAAATTCTCTTTTTCTCTATGCATTTATCTTTATCTCCTATCTTTACTGTATGGTCAATATGTGTTAACTTTAATTATCTATCATATTAGATTATACTTAGAAGATTTGTCAGATGCTGTGATCATATTATATTACTCACGGACCAAATGATCATATGCTAAAGTAATTCACTCTAGAGGTGGCTAGTCTCTAAAGGAGACTTAATAGCAGTCGGTGACCATGGTTAGTAATACATCACACAACATTAATGCTTCAACATGCAAAGCATCTACCTCTATAACTGGAGGTCCACCCCATGGGTACCTACTATAACTGGGGGTCCACATGAGAATTTGACTTGACACACAAGTCCTGAGCCTTGTTCAACAATAATTTACAACATCATCACTTTGATACATCAAAGCATTCACTTCAATACATGAGGAATAACCTTTTACAACTGAAGGGTTAGTCATTCTTGAGTCCAACTCAAGAATCTACTCCAAGTTCCTGAGTCCAACTCAGGCTCCCTACCTCAACACATGAGGCCCAATCCTGGCTGCACAAGATTGGCTTGGAGAATGACTCGTGATGCTGTACATTTAACAATTCATATAGTCAGACATCCCGATGGCTCTAGAGAGCCTTGAGAGCCTACGCAATATATCAACAGTGTACTTCCCTTGAGAAAGAAATATCTCATCTTTTCTTTGCCAAATCTCAAGGCTAAGAAAGTAGTGCATAAGACCTAAGTCTTTCTCCTCGACCTAAGTCTTTCATCTCGAACTCAGAAGTGAGCTCCCTGTTGCACTAAGCAATTAGTTGTTCCTCTCCAGTAAGGAACAAATCATCAACATATAGAATCAGTATCAACGGTTGGTTCTTTAATATTTTGAACTACAAATTTGGATTAGCTTTGCTGCTCTTAGAGAAGCCCAGTCTCTGAAGATAGCTGTCAATTCTTGAATACCAAGCTCCGAGAGCTTGCTTAAGCCCATACAAGGCTTTCTTCAATTTGCACACATGGGACTCCTTCCCATGAACCACAAACCCCTCAGGCTGCTGAATATAAACCTCTTCCTCAACCTCACCATTGAGGAAGGCTGTCTTCACATCCATCTGGTGAAGCTTCCATCCTAGAACAGATGCAAGTGAGATCACAGCTCGAATAGTGGTGTACCTGGTCATAGGAGCGAATGTCTCCTCATAGTCTATGCCTTCTTCCTGAGAGAAACCTCGAGCAACAAATCTGGCTTTATACTTTTCAATACTGCCATCAACAACATGCTTGATCTTGTAAAGCCATCTGGAAGTAACTATGGACTTCCCTTCAGGTTTAGGAACAACTTCCCAAACATCATTCATTAGAATAGACTTGTATTCCTCTACCATTGCATCTTTCCGTACTTGCTGCTGAGCAACTTCTTCATAGGTGGAAGGCTCTGAATCACTGATGTGACTCATCTATGCAACATACCCTAAATATCCGTCAGGTTGCTTTCGCTCTCTGGAAGAGCCTAATGGTGCTCCATGCCTCTCTACATCTTGTAGTATATCTCGGCACCATGCAGACCTCCTCTTGGCAGGAGGTTCATCAACTGGTTCTACTGGTTCATCAGGAGCTAGCGAATTTGAGAACTCCGCTGGATTCTCCCTTTGAACATCTAAATGGGGAGAATCAATATCTTGGTCCTCCATCATAGGAGTCTCATGCTCCTCTGTGTTTGTATCATACTGAAGCTCTTTCGATCACTTGAATGCTGCCTCTTCATGGAAGGTCACATCTCGGCTGAATTCAATGTGTCTTTTACCTGGCACATATATTTTGTAGTCTTTGGATGATTCCAAATATCCTCTGAAGACCATATGTGCCTATGTCTCTATTCGAATCATCCCGGAAATGCCTTTGTAGCTTTGATCAAACTAATGCAAATCCAACTTAGGCTTTTTAAATTAAATCTTATGGAAAGTTTCAATTAAAAGCCAATAACCCAAGAACTGACATGTGACCAAGGGGAAAAGGATCACAATGACTCCAGGAGTCAAGATTACTGCTAATTGATGTTGGCACTTGTATTTTCGCTGCTGTTTTGTCATGTTGACCAAATCAAACTGTTGGAAAAAGTCAAACATGGCCAAACTGGATAATCTAGAGGAGTGTTCTGCAATTTGACTCAATAGGCTGATAGAAGAGCCAAATGTGTATCCAAATACATCAGTAGACTCATAAAATAACGTGTGCATGAAAACCATGCATGATCATGAAAATTTGACCGCAAAACACTGTGCAATGAGTCTACCACCTTATAGTAATGGCTTAGGCTAAGTGGCTTAGGCCATTGTGACCCAATGAAAAATTTGGGGACATGACATACAACATAAAGAAAATTACACATACATCACATACATAAAGAGACACATACATCATGTTCCTCCAAAATGGTGTGTGTGTGTGTATATATCGTAAAAATATATGTCTGTCGTGTACAAAAAATGGCCCTACTGGGGCATATACATAGTAGCCTTATGGGGGATACGTCTAAAACTGCTTCCCATAGGCTCATAAAAAAATGTGCATCTACAAAACTGGGGCTCATAGCCCTACATAAACTCAAGCTACCGTACCATCTGGTGGATCTCGGGGTTCCAAAATAGTCAAAGGCTGCACAGCCTCCCCTCGTACCCGCTTTGGTCCCTATCGAGGCCTTTGTCATGGAGGAGGGGCTGCTCCTCCCTGCACCTCTTGTGCCATGTGGCACGTTACCACGACTCGTTGCATGATCTACCTCCAAGCTAGATCACACTCACCTGGTAGGTGAAGTGTCAAGTCCACCTCATCATCATCGAGATTTTCCCTTTCCCGCTCACCAACCCCAACCGACAACCCACCAAACCGACGCTCCAAGTCTGCTATCACAACGGCCATCCAATCCCCGACAATTACCCCTTTTCACAACTCCTCCGACACCGACTCCCCCTGCTCTAGTAGCCCCACCCTCAGCCGCACCTGCTCTTAGGTCTCTGCCTCCGAGGTGGTCTCACATGACCTACATTTGGATCGTAGAGAAGGAAACCATCATCAGTACTTGATAAACATGTATATCATAAATGCGCAGAAATAACAGTATGTACACATATATATGCAAAAAGTACAAACCATAACACATACCTAAACTGTTAAAACCTCCAGCAGGAACGGGTAGCTCCAAGTCCCCCCGGTAATCCATGCCACCCCAGGGATACCTCTCTGCCCAGCCGATGCGGCCCTCCCAGGCATCAAGCACCTGGGGCGTATAGAATGCCCCCATGGGCCTGCCACCAACACGGGGCATAATACGCCCCCAAAACGTCATCCAAGGCTCCTGTGGCCCCCTCTGTGGGACTACTACCTATGGCTGCAGCGAAGAGTAGTGCTCGAAGAAATAGGAGCACAACAACACAGTGCCATAACAGAAGGTGCTCCAAGACCCATGATGATGCAGATCTGACATCCGCTGCATCATAGATTGAAGTAACACTAGACCCCACGACATGGGCCAACCAACAATAACTCTCTTGACCAGTTGGAGTTGCCCCCCTGTAATCCAGTTGGGGGAGGTCTCCCCCAGCACACGTACCATGGCTGTCACAACAGCCTACACAGGCAGAGCCCTTAGATGGCTCATTAGCACAACTCTGGTCACCACCGCAATACCAATCTACTAAAGTATGGATCATCTCCCCCACCAGCAGATGTTTTGGTTATATGATTTATGCATTGTCAATACCTTGGTCATGTTCTTTACTACACTTGGGTATGTGCACCGTATGTGTAGGATCTCGATCAGAACAATATGGAGCCTCTTATTTTTCTATTATAAGAATAAGACTCCAAGCTCTAACAAGAGGGGTCATCCACCCTACCACATGTATCATTCTGAAACTAGCATATAGACACTATTTACCCTCCATTTTATAAATGCATATACTAGTATTCCTGTTGATAACCATAGGGATCTTATTCCCCTCCTTGATGTGCCATCAACATCATATCCGAGAATAACATTTTTCCCCATGGTTGTGTGCACCATCACCATCCCCGTCATCAATTGACACCCATGATGTCAACCCCCGACAAGTCCGAGGAATTTGACCTAACTTGAAAAGACCCGCCCTTAGAGTATCATTTTGTAGTTGCGCATTTACTCCACCATGTAGACACTTGTCAGATCCCTCAGCACATGCTATGAGAATGATTCACAAAGCCTCCTCATACCTCCATGAGAATTTTACCCTTCGCAATCACCCTCGTATCATCACCCTCACAAAGACACCTATGGGGCCCCCCACCCTCAAAAGCAACCAATTTTATTCAGTTATCTTGCATGTATACACTGCATGGCATCGTTTCATGGGCACCCGTCTTTGCATCTGCACGTGGGCACCCATCTTTGCATCTGCACGTTAAACCTCAATTCATCATTGGAAAGTGTCCCCCAATCCACTCAAAACCATGGGGATTTCTCCCATCATCAAATTGGTCCCCCGATACACCAAAAACTGCGGGGACCCCACCAATATTCTTTATGTACAAGCAATTTCCCTTGTCACCTCACACTGAGGGAACATCATATTATTTTGGTAGCAACCCATGGCCACCTTTGATAGATGTATTTGAGTCTCCATATGTTCAATATTAATTGTCTTGTTGGTTACCATTACCCTTCATTTTGCGTCTCCATCAAAGCCCTTTCATTTGTAGTTTTTCTCTGACCGTTTCAATCTATGCCATTCCGAAAGAAAATTTGTCATCCCTACTCCCCATGTTTACATCAATCAAAGGAAGTTATGAGCCCCACGCTTATCAACCAGTCTCGTGTCAGGTCTGTTCATCCACTAGTCGCTTACAATATGGTCTCAGTTCTCAGGATAAGACTCTTATTTTATCATGTGCTTCAACTCTCGTCGATGTCAAAACACTACATTCTGAGAGTTGCAGTTGTACCTTGGGATCTCTTTCAATCAATATAAGGGATCACCTCAAACTTCATAGGGAGAGTCATTAGTGATCCTTAACTAAGTGGTTTCCCCTATGCTTGACGTCAATACATCATTGCATTAGGGGGAAACGTACTTTTGAAGGTAGTAGTGTTCACATTTGGAAACCATGATAGCAATCTATGTGGTATAAGTGAAGCTCTCAAGCAGCTTTACATACCAGGTTGGTCCCCCAGCCTAGTGGGTTTATCATGGTCACCGACAATTCCACTTCTTCAATATTCCGCAGCAATTCCTGGGGAATCTACTCAAACATGGATCGAAGTCGCCTCATCCCTGTCCCAGTAGTATAGAAGAGTCAACACGTTGGTCCTCTCTCATTGTAATCCCTTTGACAACATTTAACAAGCATGGGTATTCCCGCCTTGTTTGTATAAAAACTATTCTTTATTATAGCTCCAACGGTCGTCACCAACAATATTCCCCCATGGGAGAACCTTATTTTGTCCACATATGCTTCATTCTATTGAACAAGAGAGAAACAGTAGAAAACATGATGCATTATCAGCTCTACAGTACCCTCTGAACCTCATACATCAGGGGGCATCTGTTAATGCCTAAAAGTCGCACACATGCGACATTTCAACAATTCATCCAGTAAGGCGTCATCAACATAAAGAATGGATATCACCACATGCATCCTCAACATATACAAGACACAACATGAGTCCATTAGTGCCAATAAACAATCAAAAGAAAGGGCAGTGTGGGTAACACACAGTTGAACAACGCTATAGTGCAGGTTACCTGAACAATTCTCGCGTTACACCCGCATGTCTTTTACTTCGATAGCCGCACTACTATCAAAACGGCGAGACCACTCATTCCCAACGGCGCATTAAATGCTCAATCCTCCCCAAGGTTCTGAGTTCGATTCCTCACACACTTGGTGGCATTAATCAACCCCCCTAATGTACCTTGGAACTGGTTCATTGAGGAGGAGAGTTCACATTTGGAACTAGTTGTTTTTTGGCCACCTCTTGGCCTATAAAAGAAAGCCATTGGCATGCATTTTGTAGAGAGAAATTAGAGTAAGGTTAAGCTGTTGGATTTGAGTTGAAGCTTCCTCATAGCCCACCATTTCCTACCATTGTAAGCATTCCCAAGCTCCCTTGCCACATTCCATCTAGGGGCAAGTGTTTCTCTCTCTGGTTCTTCCACCTACTTAGCATTTAGTTTGGACAAGAAATGCCTCCCTAAGGGAGATTGTTGTCTCCAATCACCTCTCCTTTTGCATCCTTAATTAACACACTTCAACCCTCTGCCACTAAAAATGAAAAGAGAAGGAGACAACGAACACCCTTGTCTTAGCCCTCTTGAAGCATAGAAAAACCTTGATGGGGATCCATTATTCAACATAACAAAAGAGACTAAATCCAAGCATCCCATGATCTAGTGTATGGTTTGTAAATCCATACCCAATTGAAGAAGTACTAATTTGAGACAACCAATTCACTCTATCATATGCCTTGGCCATATCAATCTTCGAAATTATTGTTCATAGTTTTTGTGTCTTGACATAGTGCATTCCTTCTTAGGAAATTCCCATTGCATCATGAATTTGATGGTTATTAAGAAACCCAAAGTGTTCATCAAATACGATACTTGGAAAAATGCCCTTCAATCTGTTAGTAATGATTTTGCATATGAGCTTGTAAATCAAATTGCATAAGAAATTGGCCTAAAATATTTTAAAGTAGTTGCATATTGTTTCTTGGGTATGAAAGCTATAAAGTTAGAATTGAGAGTCCCTAGAAATTTCACAGAGGTCTTGGACACTTCCACAACTTGTAACAAATATTTCTCTAATAGATCCATGAAACCCAAATTAAAATCCACAAAGAAACCATAGGGACCAAGACTATTTCCCTTTTTTAAGAAGGACAAAAAAATCTTCAATTTTGAGCTTTAAACTTGTTCACACAAGGCTTGATTCATATATTCATCTACAAGATAAGGAAAAAGACTTATAATTTCCATAATTTCATCTATATTGGGATCGTCGAGATCATTAAATAGGGAATTGAAATGCATTCTGCTAGTGTAACATTATAACCATTTGGAAGCATGATTTCCCAAATGGTATTAATGTGTTTTCTATGGTTATCATAGCTGTGAAATTTATTTTTATTGCTATCTCATTCATTTATCCAAAGAGCTATGCTCTTAAGTCTCCAAGAGGCCTCCTCCTTATCTAGGAGTTACTTCTCTTTCCATTCCAATTCCTTTAGGGATTGAGCTTCTTTGTCTGAAAATATGCAAACACCATTGTTTTCAAAAAGAGCACTTGTTCCTTCTTTCACCTCCTTTAATTCTTTTTGAGACTTAGTAATCAGGTTTTTTGCCCATCCTTTTGTTAATTCTTTGATTCTTTTAATATTGTTTACAAAATGCTTCATGGTAGATACCCCTACTTGATTACCATAGGGAATCCAATTCTTGGTGAATAACTCTCTAAACTCTTTCTTTAAGAGCCAAGTATGATTGAATTTCGACGGACTAGGGGGTTTCCAATCTTCTACGTTTAAATTAAGGAGAAATGGTAAGTGATTTGAAGCCCACCGTGGAACACACCGCCAGCCTTGTACCCACCCAATATTTTATTTTTATGTTCCTATTAAAAAAGGACTATGCCAACATGGATTGACCCAATCTTTTAGAAATTACTTCATGATATCTTTTTGCATTTCTCCAAGCCAAGACAATTTTGTTAGGTTCCACATCTGTCAGATGACGATTCTCGAATAACTGAGAAAAAAAGTCCCCAAGAAGATCCCTTCTAGTTGCCTCCCCCCAAATTTCTCTCAAATTTAGGGTTAGGTTTAGGTCTCCTCCCAAGGTCACATTACATCTATACAAATAGCTAGTGTCAACCAGAGATTCCCAAAATAGTCTTCTCTCCCCACAGGGACCATATACACTGATCAGTCTCAAGTCTTTCCCTAACTCCTTTGCATTTAAATCCACTACAATACCTTAGTTCATAATTGTAGAAGAGATGGAAACAAATTTAGTGTTCCACCAAGTAATCAAAACTCTTGATAGATCAACTGCATTGACTGCACTAAAATTCCAATCTTTTAAGACAACAAAAATGAAGGGCTTTATGTCTAGAACACATCGTTTCCTAGATCATCACTAAGTCATTCTTGTAAATGCAAAAAGTCTTTTGGGGGCTCGTTGTTTGTGGGCACCCTAACCCCTCTAACGTTGAAGTAAATAATGATCATTTGGAAACCATTTGTGGGATTTTCCTACTCTAAGGGCCCCATCAATAGTAAGTTGTTTGCCTTATTGAACCTCCTTCTTCACCTTTGAATTAACTAATGTGATATGAGATTTCCTTCCAACATTGGAAGAAATACATTTATACCAAACCAAGCCCCCTTCCATCCCTTTAGGTTCCTCATCCACTTTTCTTTTGGGGGATCTCAAATGAGGTGGATTTCATTTGGAATTGGGTTCTAAGGCCCTTATTCCTAAAGGTCTTATTAGGTGAAGAAAGTGTTTTCTCATCCTCCTCAAGCACCTCACTCTTTAAAACTAATCCAGAGTCTTCATGACAAAAATATGTGGATGCTTCAATGACCAAAGAATGAGACCCATCCAAACTTGAGATGTTTGCTCAAACAGGTGCAAAAACTCCCCCACCCCCAACCATTCTTCACTCCTGACACTCCAAGGAGGGGTATCCAAAAGCTTGGGTATACATACTATAGGGTTTTCTTTACCAGCTGGAAACAAAGGATCATGACTAATTTCAAGAGAAACTATAGTGAGGTCTAGTGTTTCCATACCTTTTATAGGAGAGAGCGAATTGTGCATATCGATCCTCAACTTGTCCGAGTCATGTACATGGCACGTTCCAATTACACTAATCCTTGCTTCCTTAATGCAAGAAGCCTCTTTGAAACCATTGCCTCCATTTCCACAAACCACCTATGACGACACTTTCATATCCATCTTTTTAATCCACTGCATCTTCTACCTAATTGGGCCTTGTTTTGGTAAGGAGCAAGCAACTTTCAAATGACCCACAATAAGACAAAAACCATGTTCTAAAAGGAAGCCTTCGATAATCAATTTTTTTATTATAATCTTGGCTTCCCTATTCTATATCTCTGTCTGCCAATAGGCCCTTTTAGAGATCAAGTTCCACTAGTGTTCTTTCCATTCTCCTATTAGTGTTTTATAACTTCCCTTCTTCGATTGCAATAAATTGACCAATAGAATTGCCCACCTTCTTCAATATCTTGCTATGTTAGAATTCCAAGGGAAAACTAGACACTAAAAGCTAGATTTTCTATATATAGTTTGGTTCCCTCCTAGTATCAAAACCTAGAATCCATCGTTTAAGACACAATCCTAACAGTCCCCATTTCTTCAACAGTAATAGCTTCACATCTTTCTCACGTACCAATACAAAGCTCAACTAACCTCAAACCAACAAGGGGAACTTCAAGAGATAACCCAAAATATGTTTCTAGTGCTTAGAGATCCATAGTTTAAGTGTCCCCCCCCATAACTTTTTTACATATAAACCTACCCACAATGGTCGTTTCCATCAAACCGTCCACTCCCGCCATTTGAATGTCCATGTATACCTCCATCTTAACCTTATCAAGTCACTATTGAATGCATTTTCATTTATGTGTGGATAAGTCTGTGCATTTTCCCTAGATTAATCCTCAAGAACATCACCTTCCAACTCTCTTGCAATTGTGTCTATCACATGCTCTTTCTTGATTTTGAAGGAATTCTCAAACCTTCCCCATGAACACCATAATCCTCATTGATAGAGTGAGATTACACCATTCTCTGATACCTTAGATTGAGGCTTAAACCTTGAAGTAATCACTTGAGAAAAGTTTGAGAAGGTAATCAAGTCAACCTTACTTGGAGAGTATCTTGCACTTACGCTTCAATGTCAAACAATGTGTATCCAACCCTTTTGCTTTCATTAGTGCCTTAGTCATCCTAGATTGCTCCATCACCCTACCCCATATATGACAGAAGAAGGCTTAATGTTCTACAAATTTGAATTTTTTTGTTTTGTCATCACTAGAATCCGACCATGCAATCTTTGCCAAAATTGCAATTTTGAATTGCTAAAATTGTTGTTTAATGTAAAAATGAATTCAATATCCTCAAATACCCCTTTTCACAACATGCCAAAATTGCAATTTTGAATTGCTAAAATTGTTGTTTAATGTAAAAATGAATTCAATATCCTCAAATACCCCTTTTCACAACATGCCAAAATTGCAATTTTGAATTGCTAAAATTGTTGTTTAATGTAAAAATGAATTCAATATCCTCAAATACCTTTTTCACAACATGATTTTACAATTTTAACACTTGATATATGCAACTCATGAATTCAAAATAATTGTTACTGGATTTCAATTTAAAATAATTTGAAGTTGTTTTAAACCATTGGAAAGAGTAAAATGCATAGAACGCTTAGCGATCCCACTAGCTTCCGCATTCAACAGCTAAAGCTATAAGAGACTCGTTACCCATACTTCCAGTAGCTCCGCGTGTGTGCGAGAGACTGAGCTATGACTAAAGCTCCTCCGCATTTCCGTTTGTCGACGAGGTCCAAATCTGCATCCATGGTATAACAATTACGTCCATGAACCCTCTGCTGCGGAAACCCTAAAGCCACTTCGTCTGCACGACCGCAGACCCCCACCACAAGACATATCTTACACAGCCTGTGAAGTGCATTTCTTATCAGAGGAAATTTTATCAGTCAGCGGAAAAGATTAAATCATATTTCTTTTATGAGCAGAAGTTCATAGGCGTTTGCAATGGCGAGTTGACTCGCACTAATCTAAATCATATTTCTTCTATCAGCGGAAATTCACAGGCATTGGGAATGGCGATTTGAGGAAATATGAAAATGAGGTTCGCCCTGTTGTTTGTATTATCATGGCTAATTCTGACAGTCTACAGCGAAACAAATGGAGATTTCTCAGCCTTCGGGCCTGCGGGGACGATGCACACTAACAACTGGGCAGTTTTGGTCTGCACATCTCGCTTCTGGTAAGTTCCTCCTGATTCGAAGATGCGCATTAATCTCATAGCCAAATGATGCATTTACAGTAATTCCCTGGCGAATACTCTCACATCCCAGATTTGTGTGTGCGAAATTATTTTAAATTATTTCTCTTAAACACGACATCACGACATCGCAGTCCATGGAACTTAAGCCTGACATAGCAATTGAAATCAAACTGGAAATCACCACAGTTGGATGCTAAAGTCCAAGGGGTTTGCTCAGCAAATTCTAAAATGTGTCAGCTGAGTATTGAGCATGACATAGCAATTGAAATCCAACTTGAAATGTTAAAGCTCAAGGGGTTTGCAACTTTGCTCAACTGCTAGTTTGGTGATCGCTACCGCCTGGTTTGAATCCCAGGATGAGGTGCACTAGTCTATGCGTACGGTAAAGGTCTCTTAGATTTTTTAAAGTTTTTATTGAGTGTCATCATTGTTGCTAGACATTTGGCTAGTTTGGTGATCGCTACCGCCTGGTTTGAATCCCAGGATGAGGTGCACTAGTCTATGCGTACGGTAAAGGTCTCTTAGATTTTTTAAAGTTTTTATTGGAAAAAAAATATCAGCTGAATACTTGGGATCTTTCCCTAATATTTGCAACAAGTTCTAATATGTGGCAGCTGAGTATTAAGTTTCCCCACAAAAAATCGAACTTCTAAAAAAATTGATTTTAACCCACTATTATCAATTCATGGTTGTCTTAGATTCATCAACCTTATGTAGAATTAATCAGACACCTACAGTAGAAAAAAACTGACCAACTTATCTTACCCTAAAGCGTAGTTTCTATATGGTTACCGTACGTTGAAAAAAAATCGTAAGGGACAAAATCCAGTAAGAAAAAACATGAGAGCATTTCACTAATATGAAAAACAAGCAAATTCTTCAAAGTTTTAAAAAATAAAAATATAGAAGCATTCAGAAAGTCAAATAAATAGCAGCTATTTTTCACTGAAACTCGAAAGTAGTGTTATTAAAATGTGAACTCAACTGTTAAGTGTTTTTGGTATATGGGCAAAGTTCTCAAAATGAAAAAACAATCGTGTTTTTGGTGCCTTATCTTATTTTTACTTTTATAGCAATTTAGGGTCCTCTGTTTCGATTTGAATCACAGGCTGAACTTGAAGGGTGAATTGTACGGTATGGATTTGATTTCATATGGTTAACGATATGTTGACTGTATTGAAGGAGTGTGATAAGTTGATAACTGACACACAAATCGCCTAATTTTTGGCAACTTCCTCTGAAATCTGTTAAATGATCAATTGCTGAAATCAGTAGAACTGTTGCTGAGATTGCAATTCTAAGGTTCTCGGTTGATTCAGACACAATGCCAACCCGCCTGACCTTGACCCCCAAACCATGTTTTCCCACACAACCTCCCTTTATGACATCCCTAGACAACCCCCAACCTGCATCCCCTCTCCCCCCTCCTCATGCCACCTTTTCTCCGAGAGAGATATTAGGACTCAGGAGAGCAGTTATGAGTACCAACAACGTAGCAGACGAGGAAGGTCTTCAGGCTGAATTCTTGAAACATGGCATCCAATCTCTTCAGTCCCATATTGCTGATTTATTTAACCATGTGGTTTGTTCTGGATTCCCCCCTGCCTAGCCAAGACACATTATCCATCCAATCCACAAATCGGGGAGTAGCGCGGCTCCAAACAACTACCGGACTATCATGGTGGGCCCTACATTCTCCAAGCTCTACGCTAGAGTCTTACATCAGTGGCTTTCTGAGGAGCTAGAGAGTTGACATCTCAGGGCTAGAGGGCAAGCCGGTTTCCGCTTAGACTACTAGACGATTGATCACATCTTCACACTCCGAGCCATTATTGAGAGGCTTGACATCGGTCTTCGAAATTTTATAGTTGCTTTGTAGACTTTTAGAAAGCGTTTGACACAGTGTCGAGGGAGGCATTATTCTAGAGACTCCGCAACATTGGCATATCTGAGACTCTCCTAGCAGCCATCATGAGACTGTATGAATCAGTTATGGGATGCCTAAGGATGGCACATGGCCTTTCTAAATTCATCTAGAGTACCATTGGGGTAAAGCAAGGGTGCCCTCCCTCGTCGACCCTCTTCGGGATCTACTTTTACGAGCTAGAGTCTTTCCTCCATGAGCACATCCAAGAGGGTGGTGGTTGCCTTCTACATCGGGGATTGATCTCCTTTCGTTTTGTAGATGACTTTGTGTTGTTGGCCTCTACTCCTCAGGGCCTACAGAGACATAGTCTCTTTCCTTCACAAAGTTGGATATTTCAGAGACTCCACCACCAGGAGAGAGGTACCCCTAACTTGCACTTTGCTCCTCAGAGGCTCTCGCTTCAGATCACCCCACATGCCATGCACATGGTTGGTTCTCAGAGGCATCTCAGCTTCTCTAGTCGGTGACCATCTCTCCAGAGCACCTTCCCTTGTTCAGATTCTCCCTTGATGCGTCGAGCCATCTCTTTATGCCTAGACAGGTACTGAACCGGTCGATCATAGAGGATATTTACATATTGTACATTTAGGTTACTTGGACTTCACCTCCAACGAGCTTGGACCCAGAGATGTCCTTCTATCTTGAGCACTTCCTAGAGCTATAGGATGGCATTATCACCCGCCCCCATAAATGCGCAGACATTGGATGCACTCACTCAGGATTCCCTTGGGACAACTTCGGGTCGGTTCTTATCGATTCCGAGTGGAGACGGACCACCATCTACCATGATTTGATAGGATTTGCCAAGGGTGCCACTTACAGGAGCTGGAGATAGAGATGCATCTCATCTTTAGGTGCCCTTTATACTATGAGATTAGAGGACGATTTCACTGCCTCTATAGGGACTTAGTGGGATCCCTGTCTACCTTTGTTCGACATCTGGACCAGTGATGCCTCGCCCTTTTCATTAGGGAAATATTCGACCATAGGTCCCAATTCCTACACACCCCACCCACCCCACCTTGGGAGCACAAGGATGATAAACTCTTATTTTAGTGTTGATTTGTTGGATTAGAGCAATAAGCGGCGAGCAGAGTCCCAAAGTACCTTCGATAGTAGAGTGGTGAGACCTCGAGTCTCCCCTCAGCCTTTCCCTCTGGGAAACCGATTGATTTTATCGAGACCGGTTCAGAGTTGTCGAACTATTCACCAGTCCACTCATTCTCAGAGCGCCAAAGGGATCAGGCCCAAACGAATCCAAAGCAGGGTGCTCCCCGTTCGCCAGATTTCCTCCCAACCCCAACAGGGTAGCTAATGGTCTATGACTATCCAGAGTTTCTTTTCGTTGACCTCATATGTTAGGAGTATCCCTCACTCCTACATCTCCCCCAGGTTCATGTTAATTTTTGAGCAAATATGATGAGCTTTGAACTTTAAAACTTTAAGTGCGGAAATACTGAATACTTGAATCAATGAACCATTCAATCACATGAAACATTCAACCATAACACAAGATGTACCCTGGGGAAAACCCTCAAAACAATGAGGATGAAAAACCCCATCAAATCTTTAGAGTATAATTATGATAGATAGTAGAGAATGTCTTTTATAAAATAGCAGATTGCTTTCGGCACCCCAAGTGCTAGATAAGAGAGAATGATAAAGAAGAGAGACTCATAATAATAGCCTACACAAAGAGAAGCGCCTTGCCTTCAAGGGAGAAGAGAATTCGCTTCACATTGAATTCATCAATCCTGTATAACATAGTTATACATTCTTCTCATGCATTGGCTTCTATTTTTATCTTCTGACTTCAGGATGAACTCGCCCTCCTTCTGGATGTATCAATCTTGCATGAATAAGTGCGCCCCACTTCTCATGCAATGCATTAAGTCATTGAACTGTTACTTTGGATGAACTCGCCCCTTAACTGAAAGCTTGTCCACTTAGTTAGGTGGCTAACTTAAGTGTTGTCATGCAAGTGTCGCAATTCAAGTGTCGTCAGGCAATAACACTTAGTTAACTAGATCTTCTTTGTTATCACTTAGTTAACTCTCTTTAACTGATTCTTCCTTGTTAACATAAGTGTCGTCTTTTAGTTTAACATAAGTGTCATCATGCAATAACACTTAGTTAACTAGATCTTTTTTGTTATCACTTAGTTAACTCTCTTTAACTAAAATCACGGTGATTGATTTACTTGTAGTGACCACTGTGAGTTATTTAATTAACAAAGGCATACATTGTGGCTTTAACTGAAGCTTAACAATTCGAGTTCACTCAGTCATCTCATGAGCAATTCAAATTCTCTTTTTCTCTATGCATTTATCTTTATCTCCTATCTTTACTGTATGGTCAATATGTGTTAACTTTAATTATCTATCATATTAGATTATACTTAGAAGATTTGTCAGATGCTGTGATCATATTATATTACTCACGGACCAAATGATCATATGCTAAAGTAATTCACTCTAGAGGTGGCTAGTCTCTAAAGGAGACTTAATAGCAGTCGGTGACCATGGTTAGTAATACATCACACAACATTAATGCTTCAACATGCAAAGCATCTACCTCTATAACTGGAGGTCCACCCCATGGGTACCTACTATAACTGGGGGTCCACATGAGAATTTGACTTGACACACAAGTCCTGAGCCTTGTTCAACAATAATTTACAACATCATCACTTTGATACATCAAAGCATTCACTTCAATACATGAGGAATAACCTTTTACAACTGAAGGGTTAGTCATTCTTGAGTCCAACTCAAGAATCTACTCCAAGTTCCTGAGTCCAACTCAGGCTCCCTACCTCAACACATGAGGCCCAATCCTGGCTGCACAAGATTGGCTTGGAGAATGACTCGTGATGCTGTACATTTAACAATTCATATAGTCAGACATCCCGATGGCTCTAGAGAGCCTTGAGAGCCTACGCAATATATCAACAGTGTACTTCCCTTGAGAAAGAAATATCTCATCTTTTCTTTGCCAAATCTCAAGGCTAAGAAAGTAGTGCATAAGACCTAAGTCTTTCTCCTCGACCTAAGTCTTTCATCTCGAACTCAGAAGTGAGCTCCCTGTTGCACTAAGCAATTAGTTGTTCCTCTCCAGTAAGGAACAAATCATCAACATATAGAATCAGTATCAACGGTTGGTTCTTTAATATTTTGAACTACAAATTTGGATTAGCTTTGCTGCTCTTAGAGAAGCCCAGTCTCTGAAGATAGCTGTCAATTCTTGAATACCAAGCTCCGAGAGCTTGCTTAAGCCCATACAAGGCTTTCTTCAATTTGCACACATGGGACTCCTTCCCATGAACCACAAACCCCTCAGGCTGCTGAATATAAACCTCTTCCTCAACCTCACCATTGAGGAAGGCTGTCTTCACATCCATCTGGTGAAGCTTCCATCCTAGAACAGATGCAAGTGAGATCACAGCTCGAATAGTGGTGTACCTGGTCATAGGAGCGAATGTCTCCTCATAGTCTATGCCTTCTTCCTGAGAGAAACCTCGAGCAACAAATCTGGCTTTATACTTTTCAATACTGCCATCAACAACATGCTTGATCTTGTAAAGCCATCTGGAAGTAACTATGGACTTCCCTTCAGGTTTAGGAACAACTTCCCAAACATCATTCATTAGAATAGACTTGTATTCCTCTACCATTGCATCTTTCCGTACTTGCTGCTGAGCAACTTCTTCATAGGTGGAAGGCTCTGAATCACTGATGTGACTCATCTATGCAACATACCCTAAATATCCGTCAGGTTGCTTTCGCTCTCTGGAAGAGCCTAATGGTGCTCCATGCCTCTCTACATCTTGTAGTATATCTCGGCACCATGCAGACCTCCTCTTGGCAGGAGGTTCATCAACTGGTTCTACTGGTTCATCAGGAGCTAGCGAATTTGAGAACTCCGCTGGATTCTCCCTTTGAACATCTAAATGGGGAGAATCAATATCTTGGTCCTCCATCATAGGAGTCTCATGCTCCTCTGTGTTTGTATCATACTGAAGCTCTTTCGATCACTTGAATGCTGCCTCTTCATGGAAGGTCACATCTCGGCTGAATTCAATGTGTCTTTTACCTGGCACATATATTTTGTAGTCTTTGGATGATTCCAAATATCCTCTGAAGACCATATGTGCCTATGTCTCTATTCGAATCATCCCGGAAATGCCTTTGTAGCTTTGATCAAACTAATGCAAATCCAACTTAGGCTTTTTAAATTAAATCTTATGGAAAGTTTCAATTAAAAGCCAATAACCCAAGAACTGACATGTGACCAAGGGGAAAAGGATCACAATGACTCCAGGAGTCAAGATTACTGCTAATTGATGTTGGCACTTGTATTTTCGCTGCTGTTTTGTCATGTTGACCAAATCAAACTGTTGGAAAAAGTCAAACATGGCCAAACTGGATAATCTAGAGGAGTGTTCTGCAATTTGACTCAATAGGCTGATAGAAGAGCCAAATGTGTATCCAAATACATCAGTAGACTCATAAAATAACGTGTGCATGAAAACCATGCATGATCATGAAAATTTGACCGCAAAACACTGTGCAATGAGTCTACCACCTTATAGTAATGGTTGGTCTATGGCAGAAATGACTAATCGGGTGGCATATACGTTGATAAATGACTAGATGGGTATCCAAATATGTGCTTACAATGCATGGATCCCATGTACAATGAAATATGGTCCAATGGGTCCCTAAGTAATGAGATTGGCTACATATAGAATTGGACCAACATCCACCTAATCCACTGAATTTCTCTGAGGGAGGCTTGATGATGTCTCTGTATGTCCAAATTTATGACATGATGCTGTACTGCTGTTAAGGAATGTCCCAGGTGGACCAGTAGTAGTGTACATCTGCAGAATTAATGTACGTAATATACATAATGCATTTAATTGTTTAAGTGTGTCACCATATAGCATAGTCATGAAATCATGATGACATACCCCATAAGTATCTTCAAACAAGTTCATTGGATTAATGATCTGAGAGCATACTAGCGCTATATAAATATCAAAGTATTTACTGAAGGACTAGTTCTTCTTCGGGGTGGAGATGGATAACTCACAAGAGGTTTGGAAAGTGGATTGGCTTTGATTGGATGGTTGACTCAAGATAAGGGAATCAAGGCTTCCTTTGTGGTTTCACCAATAATACAGATAACCAAAGCATGTGTCTATCGGAAGGGGTGTGTTATGAGGTACCTTTCCCTTTATCCCAACAGTGAAATATTTCCCTTAATTCAAATTTTTCTTTTTCTTTCAACTTTTCTTTTAGAATAGGACCAACATATTGGAAGATACTGGCCCCGGTTTTACACCCGTCGGATACCAGTGATGCCACGACCTTAGCTCCGCTTCCAACAAGCATCTATAGCCTCAATGGAGTTGCCATAGTAATGCACGTAAATGCAAATAGGCATAGTACTTGCTGCCAGCGAGCGTAGGGATTACTTATTCTTCCAATTGTTAGCCATCATAACAATAACAACATAGGGAATTTGGATCTTGGAAGAAGGTATTGCTCAATTGTAGCTCTTCCTAACTATTGACAGTCGGCCTCGAGGAACATACCCGAAAGCTTCCTGTACTGAGGATTCACTACAACGCAACAACCCTTAGATATAGTTATGAAAAAGCAAAGCACGCATGGTGACAGATCAACAAGGGGGAGAACAAGAGTCAATCAATCAACTTCAAGTCAGTGGGATGCGAACATAAGATGGAGTGGTGATGATGAAATGGAAAGTGGGTAAAGGTGGAACCAAAGAAGGGGGAATAGTCCTTAGAAATACCAAAATATAGTAGTTCTCTTGGTGCATGGTATGTCATTAAGCCAAAAGCCCTTCACCCTTGTCAACCTATGCAAGGTACTACTAACTATACTCATCAAAACAATCAAATACAACATATCATGTAACAACAGTATACAGTCTGGTGCACCATCAAGTAATAGTCATCATCATCATCATTTGACATGGCATAGTATTAGGACAAGGCAACAATATAACATCATCTCATGATCATCACACCACCAATATCACATAGAAGACCCATAAGTAGAAAAAATGGGCCACAACAGTGTGGAACACATCAGTAAATTGGAATAGAGTAAAGCAAAAATAAGTCATATTATGCCTATACAATATGTGGCATAACAGGATCTTACTACTGAAGGAGGTGCTATACTACACATGGAATAAAGGTAGTAAATAAACAACTAGCTTGGACGTGGGGCTCTGACCAAAGACATGACAAACAAGATAAACACTCATAAGAAATCTATGGTCAAACCTTCAACCTCAATTTTAAATGATTCAGTAATTGTGGAATTGATTATGAATGCTGAGTTTGTTCTGTAATAGAACCATTCTCAAAAAATTAACTGCCTTAAACCATGGAAGAAGTTCTCCATGTAATCAGTATACATATTGTTGCCGCCGGGTTAGCACACCTGGTTAACGCATCATAAATCTATGCTGCTGCTCGGTGTGCCCTTGGGGGCAAGTCTCGAGTCAAGGATGTCACTTGATCTTGACTCCTCCGTTTAGGCAAAACTCCCAACGAAGCCAAGGGGGGTAGACCCTAAGGAAAGTTTCTAAGGGCTTTAGAGTTTCCGGTGAGAATGGTTAAAGGTGTTTATATTTTAGGGAGTTTTTTAGGTGTTGATTAGAAGTGTTCCAAAATAGATTTGCACAAGTAAGTTAAACCCTGCTTTCACCAGCAAAATTAATATGACTGCCAAATAGATGCACGATACTGATATGATATTAAGCAAATGAAAATTGTATGATAACTAGTGCCTTATGGAGTCAAAATATCAAATAGTAGAGCTGCTGAAATGGGAAAATGTAGTGCAAATGTCTCTTGGTTACTTTTAAATTATTATGGTTTGAATCTTGTTAGGGAAAAAGGGGGGACTCCCGAGATACTGTGAGGTACAGGGAGGAATGTCCGGAAATTAGAAATCGGTGGCTGGAATGGAGTCTCTAAGGCGGTGTTCAACACTATACCAAACTAGGGTATAGCCTAACTGTGCCTCGAGGTCGCCTTCCAGTTGGTCCCGCTTCTTCTGAAGAATTTCCCCACACAAAGTCTAATTCGAAGTGCCGCATTTTCACTTATGTTAAAGGGTGGTTGATTTTATTAAGTGAATATTAAATTAGATGTGAAACAATTAATAAGTGGTCACAACCGTTTCTGATTTCCCACAGGCCCAGGCAAAGTGCCCGCAAGGGGAAAGAGCATACTCTGGTTATAAACCAAATGTAAATTCCGGTTTATGAACAATTGTATTGTGGAACAAAATGCTTGATAAAATAAAATGCAAAAATTGGAAAGATATGGCTCACCAAGTTTATGCGTCACTTTCTGATCAACCACCACTAATCGGCAATGCCTTTAGGTGGTGGTGAGAGCATACTTTGTGGCGACAAAACTGGCACAAGGTGATTTGAAGAGTTAGCCCTAGAAAAAAAACTCTGTACATTTGTGAAACAATACCCTGCAGCTTTAAAACCATGCCTGTAGAGCCAGGGCCAAAGACCCTATTTGTGACATTGCTTCAGCCATGCTATATACCCCCAGGACTATTTGAAGACTGTGGTGCTCTAAATGAATTACTGCATCCTCATCAGAATAGACATTATCTTTATTATTTTCAGTTTTCAAGAATACAGAAACTTTTATGTTGCTTTTACTTGGAATATATTTTCTGGGGAAACTTGCTGGGCACTCCCCCTCATTCCGAGGATGGTACCCCAGGTAAACCTGATTCTGCAGAAGCTCGAGGTTTTGCCAACAAACTCATGATAATCATGATATTCAACAAGCGACTTATGAAGGGCATCATGTCACAATTTGGGATTTGCACCTGGGCGGGGACTTGGGAGGATAACAATTTTCCTTGCAACCACTCGGGCTACCCACTTGATAGATTTTTATGTTGTTTATGTGCTTTTGTAAAACTTTTTCTACCTGTTCTGTGATAATGTATTTGATTTGTGGAGAGACAAGGACTTACCCTGTACTTGGATTTGATTTTGCATTCTTGCAGCTTTAAAGTTTATATACACATAGGTTTACGGTTTACCCCTGTTGTTCTAGATTATTCTATACGTATTCAAACTGCTTAAAGAATCATGATTATTTTCTACAGGATATTCACATAGTTCTTTTTCTGCAGGTTCAATTACCGGCACATGGCCAACACATTGTCCCTATATCGGTAAAATGGTTTCTCCTTTTGTTAGTAGGTGTCGAAGCTTGAAACAAACATTCTATTTGGTAGAGGATGGCGTTTATTTTTTCACATGATTTGCACGGTTTACTGAAGTTTTTTGCTTTTGATTTCTGAATTTACAGGACTGTAAAAAGGCTAGGGATACCTGATGAGAGGATAATACTCATGTTGGCAGATGATATGGCTTGCAATGCTAGAAATAGCTATCCTGCTCAAGTGTTTAACAATGAGAATCATCAAATTAATCTATATGGCGATAATGTTGAGGTGATGAGCTAGTTTGATAACAAGACAAGTCTATCTTTTTTTCCCCCCTTTTTTGACTATTACACATTGCTGGGTAAAATCAAAATGAGGCCTTTCTTAAATCAGAAGAATAATCTTCCACTCAAATTAAGCTCTCTGGTAGTTGAGTTTACAGAAAGTAGAAACAAATTCTAAATCATTATGGCCATTTTAAAACTCCATTAAACTTATTGACATTGTCCAAATTATTCTAACAAATTCTATGGTGGATTATTATAAACTATTACATAAATGATAGATTGACTGCACTTTTCATAGATTATATTTGAAGAGGAGCATCTTATTTGTCTGAATTGTAATAATTTACAGTGCCTTTAAATCTGTATATTGTTAAAGCATTTGTGTCTTGCCAAAAGAGACAAGAAAAGACAAGCTGAACTTTTTATAATTGAGAGATACTAATCTCCACTGCTTGGGAAGTGTTACAGCTTGAACTAGCATGTGTGATTAAATCCCCAAAGAACAAGATTAGCCCAACTATAACCTAGAGGTGTTACCCATTGTCACCTCGATAACCACCTCCCTGCACTTTAGGTTGGCTCTTCTCCAGCTCAAGGGAGGCTTCCCTAGGGTTAGGATTGCTAGGCTTATGGACAATAAGGGCACAAGGTGATTTGAAGAGTTAGCCCTAGAAAAAAACTTTTTGGTCTTTTTATAGTATATAAAGGGGTGATGGGAGGACCATGAAGACTAGTGCCAATCCCTAGGGCAAAAATGGAGTCAAAGGGAACAAGACGAATGAAGGTGGCGAGTTCATGAAAGGGTTAGGGTAGATTAGATCCCTTGCGGTGCCAACTAATAAACCCCAACATGTTACAGTATGAATGTGGAAATCACTAGGAGCTTCCTTGTGGTGCCAACTTAAACAATGCTAATTAAGGTGTGTCGTATACTAATGAAGCATCGCAAGTTCTTACTCTATAAAGATGATTTGGAACAATGCAATATTCATGCATAAAACAAGAAGGGATGGAGGAAATTCTTCACTCACAATCCTTCCAATGACATAAATTTGCCCTTCTTATAGCCCTAATAAGCAAGTCTAGCTATTCCACATATCATTTGTAACATTAAAGATGAGAACAAGGAACCACACTTACAAATAGAATTTCCTCCATCCCTTGTTGTTTTATGCATGAATATTGCATTGTTCCAAATCATCTTTATAGAGTAAGAACTTGTGATGCTTCATTAGTATACGACAAGGAACCACACTTACAAATAGAGAAGAAAACCCTCTACTCTTCAAAATGCTCCATAAAAGATATATCAATTAGTCTCCAAAAGAGAGAGAGCTCTCAAAATCCAACAATGAGTTCAAATGAAAAACAGGCTCTCTTTATACAAAAGAGTAGCTCAACTTCTTTTAAAATAAAATATTAATTTATTCCTAGATCTAGCCTAGGGTGGAGTAAACAATGACAAAAACCCAACTAAACTCTAACAAACTCCTAATAAATACATAAAATGGTGGTCAAAAGCCACTTGTACAATGCAAGAGATACAAAAGTCCCCAAGAATGAGGGGGTGTCTCCATCAAGTAGGGAACAATAGCCACACTAGCCTCCAAAGGCTTCTCCAAGGGGTGTGCTCAAAGAAGAATGTCCACAAACAACCGATTAGGACCAACGGTTTTCAAAATATCCACAAGAATTGTCTAGGAGAGGGATGTCCCATCCATGAGTGACCAAAGTGGCTTCCAAGGGCTCAAGCCAACAGCTACAAGAAACATCCAATTAGAAGGTGTCTACATTGTACAAGCAACCCCTTCGAACCAAGAAGAAATGTACTTTTTGCACGAGGAAGTCCAACCAACTAGAAGCCTCCAAATTGATCTCCTAGAAGCCAACGCTCCACCAATGTGCTCACATTGCATAAAAATCTAGGGTTTGATGCACCGTATACCTCATCCAAAAATCCACCGATTCTCTCGATGCAAGTGTTGAACCTATCCAATAAGGAACACTCCTCCACAAAAGGACACAGGGATAGATTGGTCACATCCAAGGTGAAAGCTCCAAAGGAAATGGCCTCCAAATGCAGAATGCTGTCTTTACTTTCAACAAACCTTTCCAAATCTGGGCAGAAGCTCCTCGAAAGGGCTGACGTCCTCAATAATATCATCAATACAAGAGCAGCTACCCTCTCCAAAAGTGCGATGTCCCTCGAACCACAGGTTTAGCTGCTGATATGATGTACAGATTACCCGGAAGTTCAGAACTGATGTTTTAGGGCTGTCATTAGGTCTCCAAATGATGGTGTAGTTGCTACAGGGCACACTGAATGCTACAGGTCTGAAATCAACCTCAAAAATTGCTCCTTGGATACTGGAAAGCTGCCCAGAATCCAGATTATGCTGCTATCTGCTGTTCTTATCCACAGGTCTCAAAACAATGCAATTTACTGCCCCCTTTACTGCTGGGAGGAACTAAAACATGCCCAGAATTGTGGTTTAAGGGGCTGTTCAATGCTCTCTTTTGTTCACAGGTTGCCTAGGGATGAGGTTTAAGTCTGCTGCTTGGAGGCTTAAATATGCCCAGAAGTGGCTCAGAATCAGCCCAGAACTCATATTGACTGCTGTAGGGATGCATAGGCCTGCCCAGATTTGAAGGTTCATCGCTGTTTACTGCTGTTATGAGCCCAGAACTTGCCCAGGCTGGAGGAAATGTCTCTTTGCTGCTGTTTGGATGCACAGGTCCGCTCAGAGATGGATAGAAGGAGGTGAAACAGGTCTGAGAATTGATTCTAAAACCAAGAATGTGCCCAGATTTGAGGGTGATACACCTTTCACAGCCGTTCTCATGCCAGACTTCAAAATAAACAAGTTTTATTGTTGTTATGAGGAACACAACAGCCCAGAAGTGCCTTTTACTGCTGTACGGGGGTAAAAACAGTCCTCAAACACGCTCAGGAGTGCCCAAAAGATTCATCCTTTATCCACTGTTGGATGCTATTATGATCCAAATTGCTTTTAATCTTTGTTAGAAAGCTTCATACCTTTGTTAGAAAAGAGGTCACCATAATGCAGAAGCCAAACAGAATTATCCATGTCATTAGATCCATCAAATAATGATTCAGGGCATCAAATTTTCCGTCAGCATGACAATAGACCACCCATGACCTGGAAAAACACCATCGTTCATCATCATGAACATGTCACCCCCATTAAAGTGTGAAGCAAATCGCAAATGGACACCCACGCAAAATGGGGGGTAACAGGAAGTATTCTGTTAGTCCTAAAACAGTGTTAACATCACATTGCTTGTGGGTGGAAGGGGGCAGGAGGGGTGGGGGGGAGTTGGTAATCACTAGAATAAATTTTAGGATTGTGACCAAAATTTTTATGCTAAGGCTTGCGAAATGGTTTGGATGGGAGCTGCATGGGAGCACAGTAGGATTTATGAAAAAATGTTAGTAATGAAATGTATGGTAGAATGAAAAATATCAACTTTTAGCAGTCACTAGTGATTGGATTTTAATCTAATCTTGTTTGGTTAGGTTTTTAACTTTTTGCTAAGTGACACAGATGATATTGTTTTTTATATATTTAGCCAGTAGGGTTGTTAGAGTTTGCACTTTAATTCAATTTAGTTAGATCTTTAAACTGAAAGAAAAACAAGCACAGCAAAACACAAAGACACAAGAATTTTCTTCGGGGAAACCATAAAGGAGAAAACCCCGCAACTTCCTCATGATAGATTTGTCACTAGTACAATATGAAGCAAGATGGAAAAACCAAAATATAAGATGTATTCTGCAGCTCTCTCTCTTTCTTCACCAGCGAACTTGTCTTCTCTCTCTCCTTATCCGAACTTGCTTGGTTGAATGAGGTCAAATGAGAGAGTGATCCTCTCTATTTATACTTTATGTGTGGGTGACCTTTTTCCTAATGGGGCCGACCTCACTATCTTGACTGGGCTGACCTGTCCTAGGGAGACTTAAAAATACAATTTACATTTGACTTTTGGGGAGCTATTGCCCCGACTTACAATGGAGGTTTTACCTCGATATTCTAGCCTAACCAAATATAATATTGTCATCCTCAAACGTAGGAAAAAACATCTCCGACGGAAGTACAATAAAAATACAATAATAATATAATAGTAATAAGCAAAAGAATATCTTCCGAAGTTACAATTACAACAACACTCCCTCTTAACTAGGAAGGTATTCTCTTGCCACAGTCATCATCACAGTTGGACACGTACTCTGGATCATCATCGCTGGAACATCATCAACACTGGATCATCACCGTCGCTGCTGCATCAATCCTCATCTAGTTGATTATTGACTAGTGACATCTCTCGAATCTATCCGTCATGAGAAGTTCTACAGAGCCAACCCTTTTTCATGCTGGATGTAGGCCTAGCTCTCATCTAGGTCTTCATCATCTCCACGAGCAAGCCATCAAGTAGGTATAGCCCAGGACCGCACATTACATTGCCACAGCAATCACCTGCGTCTCCTACTATCATCTCATTATCACACACGGAGAACAACCCAGGTGCACACCTCATGTCCAATAAACCACTTGCATCTCCCACCTACTGGGTACAGCCTAGGAGCACCCCAGGTGCATTACGTCTCTCACGGTCATCCTGCATCTCCAACATGTGGATACAGCCCAGGAGCACCCTAGGTGCATTATGTCCCAAGGACCACCTGTGTCTTCCACCATGTGAGAACCAGCCTAAGCGCACCACAGGTGTCTTTCTGACCGATGGACCTATCAGCGTCTCCAACATGTGATACAGCCCAAGAGCACCCCAGGTGCATTACGTCCCAAGGACCACCTGCGTCTTCCACCATGTGAGAACCAACCCTAGTGCACCTGCGTCTTCCGGGCTCATCACTCCCTCTTTTGAGGAACATCGATTTGGATAACACCAAGCTTCTCTCTGAAGTACTCGAACTTCACTCTCGCTAACGGCTTGGTCAACACATCGGCTATCTGCTCGTCTGTTGCCACATACTGGAGCTTCACTACTTCTCTCTGCACCATATCCCGGATATAGTGGTACTTGATCTCAATGTGCTTCGACTTGTCATGGAACACCGGGTTCTTAGACAACTTCACACAACTCTGGTTGTCATAGAAGATACAAGTCGCCTCTAACTCGAGACAAACAAATTTGACAGTATCTTCCGAAGCCATACTGCCTCACAACTAGCTGAACAAGCTGCAACATACTCTGCTTCGACTGTACTCAATGCCACGCATGATTGCTTCCTACTAAACCAGGAGATCATTCTGGATCCCAAATTGAAGCAGCATCCTGAAGTGCTCTTCCTATCTGTGGCACTGCCTGCCCAATCCGAATCAACATAACCATGTAGGTTAATCCTCTGATACATCTCATACTTGAGCCCATACTCAATTGTACCCTTCAGGTACCTCAATATATGTTTTACAGCTATCAGGTGAACATGTCTCGGATCTGTCAAGAACTGGCTCAAGGTGTTCACAACAAAACATATGTCTGGCCTCGTGTTCGTCAAGTACATCAATGAACCAATCATCTGCCTATACATCGTGGCATCAACTGTCTCTGATGAAGCATCACACAGTAGTTTCAAGTTCGATGCCATTGGTGTGGCCATTGCCTTGTAGTCCATCTTTCCAAATCTCTTCAGAATCTCCATTGCATACTTTCCTGACCAAGGAAAATTCCATCTACACTCTGCCACACCTCCATGCCTAAGAAGTAGTGCATCATCCCCAGGTCCTTCATTTCAAACTCTGCGACAAGCTTTCTCTTCGTATTTGCAATGAGCTCATCCTCCCCTGTTACAAATAGGTCATCTACATAAAGTAGTAGTATCACTGGTCTTTCGTCCTCAATCTTGAAGTAAAGGTTGGAATCTACTTTACTCTTGGTAAAGCCTAAGCTCATTAGAAAGTTGTCCATCCTACCGTACCATGTCCTGGGTGCCTGCTTCAAGCCATATAGGGCTTTCTTCAACTTGCACACATGAGTCTGTCTGTCATGTGTCTTGAATCCCAGTGGCTGCTCCATGTACACTTCCTCTTCTACTACACCATTCAAGAATGCTGTCTTGACGTCCATCTGGTGTACCTTCCATTTCATTACTGCAGCCAATGCAAGTATAGATTTGATGGAAGTGTATCTTGCTACAGGTGCAAATGTTTCCTCGTAGTCTATGCCTTCCTTCTGGGAGAAGCCACGTGCCACAAATCTTGCCTTGTGTTTTTCAATGCTACAATCTGCAGCATGCTTGATCTTGTAGATCCACTTCGAAGTCACAACAGACTTCCCAACTGGTCTTGGAACTATCTCCTAGACATCATTCTTCATAATCGACTGGTACTCCTCGATCATGGAATCCTTCCATTCCTTCTTCTTTGCTGCTTCCTCATAGTTGGAAGGTTCTTTGTCAATGATGTCACATAGTAGGGTCACATAGCTGGAGTATGGTTTGGGTCTCTTGCTTTCTCTATGCATCCAATTTGGAGCACCATACTTCTCTGCATCTTGTATTGCTTCTCGTGCCCATGCTGGTCTTCTTTTGTGGGAGTTCTTATCACGAGGTGGATCTACAGGTTCTTGCGGTTCTGTCATGTTGCGGTCTTCATGATCCTCCTGAATTGCTTCTTCCATAACTTTGTCTCTGGTTTTGGGGACTTTAGGTTCTTCAATTTCTTCATTAGGTAATTTTCTTGATTTGTTGTATGTTGAATCTTCGTCGAACGTCATGTCTCTGTTGATCTCTATCTTCTTGAATCCTGGGAATTATATTCGGTAGGCTTTTGATGTGTCGCTATATCCCATGAATATTCCCTTCTTTCCTGAAGGATCTAGCTTGGTTCTCTTTTCCTTCGGGATGTGTATGTACACCGGGCAGCCAAATATTCTGAGATGGCCGACTTCTGGTTTCTCTCCTGAGAAAGCTTCTTCGGGAGTCTTGTTGTTCAATACACGGTGAGGTGTACGGTTTTGTACATGCACAACTGTCCTTGCTGCGTCTGCCCATAAGTGCATTGGAAGATCTTGATCATGTAGCATTGCCTTCGTTGCTTCCATTATTGTTTTGTTCTTCTGTTCTGCAACGGCATTTTGTTGAGGATTGTAAGGAGTGCTCAACTCCCTCTTAATCCCAGATTCTCTGCAAAGGTCCTTGAATTCTTCTGAAGTGAATTCTCTGCCATTGTCTGATTGTAGAGTCTTGATCTTCCTCTCAGTGTGATTTTCAACCAAGGCTTTGAATTCCTTGAATTTGCTAAATACTTCATCTTTTCCCTTCAAGAAATAAATCCATGTCTTACGGGAAAAATCATCTATAAAATAAACATAATATACATACCCACTTAATGAGCCGGAAGACATGGGACCACACACATCTGAGTGGGCTATCTCCAATATTCCTTTTGCCTTGCTTTCACTGCTGGGGAAAGTATTCTTCACATTCTTTCCTTGCGCTCATCCCTCCCAAATGCCTTCATGCTTTGTCTGGATTTCTGGTAAACCTGAAACTGCTTTGCTTGCAATTGGTAGTGCTCTATAGTGCACATGTGCAAGCCTTTCGTGCCATAACTCACTTGGTTCCATGGAGTCATGGATCAATGCTTGTTTTGGTTGTCCTTTCAATTTGTACAAGCCTCCCTCTTGCTCTCCAATAACTGTTACATCATCTATTGTCTTTCCTTTTGGCCACATTAGAACTTGGCCATCAACAAATGCAACTCTCATTCCCTTAGCATCTAGTGCTAAGATGGAGAGAAGGTTGTTTTGGTTGTCCTTTCAATTTGTACAAGCCTCCCTCTTGCTCTCCAATAACTATTGCATCATCTATTGTCTTTCCTTTTGGCCACATTAGAACTTGGCCATCAACAAATGCAACTCTCATTCCCTTAGCATCTAGTGCTGAGATGGAGAGAAGGTCCTTCTTTAATCCTGGTACATAGAGAACATCTTTTATCTTCAATGCTTTGCCAGAATCTAGCTTGTAAGAGATTTCGCCACTTCCTTTGACTTGATATTGATAATCATCCCCAAGTTTCACCTTGTGAGGTGACTCATGTTCTGATAAGTTGATGAAAGATTCTTTGTGCCCCGTCATATGCTTGGATGCTCCACTATCTATGAGCCAATCATTGCTCCCATGTGTGATGGTACCTGTGAGTGCTTAGATCAAGACATATTCTTCATCACTTGAAGAATCATGTTGTTATCAGCTATTTTGTACAATAGCTGAATTTCTTGTGAGCTGCCAGTTTATTGAACATGATTCATGTTCATCATCAGTGTTCAGAAGTTCAGAAGTCATTTTCAGGGCAATTTTGCCCCATTTGTAATAATTGCATGTTCATATCCCCATGGGGAAAATGTAAAAAGTTGGTCTAAACGGGATCCTTTTATGAAAGACTCGGCTATCCGTAGGTTTAGCCATTTGGGGGATACTCTAGAGTGTTTTTTTTCCTTAGGAATTATGCGCTACTCATCAGTGGCGTATAATCCCTGAGTTTTTCACTCAAACCTCCAAAGTTGGAGTATTTTCCATGGTGGTCAAAACCTAAGGTGGTTATTAGAGTCTTGTGTCTAGGATTTTTTACGTGTTAGCCATCTCGATTGAGTCCTATGAACATGCACTAGGTCCCCTAGGAGTTTCGTTTGATTCCGGGAAAAATAAAATTTTCCGTAATTTAGACCATTTTTTAATGGTTTAAATGAAAATTTTCAAGAAGTGATAAAAACCTCATCCGGAGGCGGAATTGGGCGTGGGGAGGCTCGTCTTGACGCTCAGAGCGTCCTCTTTACCCTAGCGCCCTCATTTATCGGATTCCGGGCTGTTACGTCACCTTTGGGGGAGTTTTGGCTAATGATGCTACATTTTGGCATTTAATTGCCGGAAAAAAACAAAATACACTAAGTGACAAAATTCAAATAAGCCAAATTTGAATAAAATATTCATTGGAAAAGGGTGAAGTGGGTTCCATAGTGATGTACGACCCACATTAAAGTTTAAGGCACATGCCAAAATAAACTTAGGATTAAAAATTGGATTATTTAAATTTGAGGAAACGTGGGCCTCCTCACATGGGCGAATTATTTAAAGCGAATAATCCAAAGGGTGAAGGCTCCAATCACATTTATGGTGGGATATCATTTGAATGATAAAAGCATATGATAAATAAACTTTGGATAAAGTATGAGGTTCCAATTTTTGTTAGCGTGGCCTCCCTCTTCCTTCTTCACGTGAATGGTAGTGGGCACATGGTGCTCACGAGTTGGGCTTTGAATATGATCTTCATGAAGCATACGACCACTTAAAAGTTCAAAGCATGTGTTAGCATCCACGTTGGAATAAATATTAGAGGGTGACGTGAGCAATGGAAAGGCATGGGCTTCCACGTGAATACATGGTGGGCGGCTTAGCTCACGGTTTTGTCAAAGCATTGAATCTGTTGTGAGGTGGCTGCCACATCCTCAATCATACCCACCGAAAGCAGCCAGTTAACAAGTAGATCACACTCCAATATGCTAGTCACACCAACCCTCATGCTCCGAACCTCAATCACGTGGATCACACCTACCAGCATCTTCAGTTAACCATTCAATCGGTCACTCCAAGCAATCAATCAAAGGAATTCGACCTCTCTTCATGCTGAATTCGTTTTAGGGTTTTGGTAGTGTGTTTTGTTATTTAAGAGAAGCATTTTAGCTCTCTTCTCATGGAGATTTTGGGCAAGAACACTCTGCCAAAATCATATTGTAATACTTGTTTGAGTTTGGAGTAAAGAAGAGACTTTGGAGGTCCATGCTAGAGCTATTTGCATTGTGGTTTCATCTTGTATTTGGTGATATTTTCTCACTCTACTTTCTTGTTTCAAATTATTATTCAGTTTATGACTTGAGAAGACTAACAATCTAGTACAATAGGCATTTGATCTAGTTTGTTTGCTTGAGAGTATTGTTTTGCAGAGATCATCAAAGGTGAAGTATAGCTTGGGATCAAGCTTGGCTTCATTTAGTCAAGAGCTTTTACCATTTAACGCATTCATCTTGCAGGTTCTTCAAGTGGCTTCTCATTCCAAGAGAGAAGTATAAGCTATTAGGGGCTGCCTTTCATCCATCAACACAAAAATATTTTATTCAACCTTTGGTTACCTGGATCTACGAGCGTATTTCTTCTAGCTCTCTATTTTTCTCTTTGAGTTCTTTGTTTGCTTGACTTGCTCTTCTATACTTCCTCCTTTCGTCCTATCTTCATCTCCCTTATTGGCTGCCCTTTTTCTTGGTTTATGCTCACTGAATTTTGTGGGCAGACTTCAGTCCTCTAACAGTCCTATCCTTGCTTTTCTTTTACTCACCTTCCAGCCCTCTCCCTTTCTCTGTTTGCTGCCCTTTCCTTCCTTTGCTTGGCTGCCCCTTCAACCATCTTTGCAGCCCTCTCTTTTCATCTATGTTTCTGCCCTATTTCTTCCATTTGGTTGGCAGCCCTTTCCCATCATTTTCACCTTTCACGTGTTAGTTACTTTTAGATCTTAGTTTGTTTGAAAGTTAGAATTTGTTAGTTCATTCTTTAGACTTGCATCTAGTTTCTTTCTAACTTTGCATTCTAGATCTCATTTTGTTAGTATTGCTAGTTTGCATTTCAATTTTTCTAGCTTGCATATAGTTTAGCCTTAGTTTGTCATTTTAGATTTCACATTTTAGTTTACCTTTGATAGTTAGCATAAAGATCTCATTTGAAAGTGTTTAAAAGTTTGCATTTAGGATTTGGCATATAGATTAGATCTTAGATTTGCACTTAGTTTCAAAGTTTTGATGTTCATTAACATCTAATGGGTGCCATGTTGAAGTTGGGTTAAGCTTGTATGGGTTCATGGAAGGAGAAGAAAGATTTGTGAAGGTTCATTGAAGGAAAAGAAAGATTTGTGAAAACAAGACTCAAAGAAGATCAAAAATTTAATCCAAGGAGAAGACTTGAACCAATAAGAGGATTATTTACACTCTCCTTTGTAAAAGCCATTAAGGGCTTCTAAGTATTGTTTCCATAGTTATTTTATTTCTCTCAAAAGACCTTTCAAGGGTTTAATTCCCAAAGGCACTTGTAACTCAGTTAATAAAAAGGCTAGGCGGGATAAGGCCTCCCACACTTTGTTTCTCCTTCCCCATTTGGGGAAGACTGTTTCATGCATGCTTTGGTTAGGCTTGTATAAGTTTCATAGATTAAATTTCATTTTTTTTACTTAGAGTAATTTCCATTTCCAAGTCTTGACTTGAGTTAGCAACCTTGGGATTTCATCTCGAGGGCCACATTATTTTGTGGTAGCTTCTCTATCCCCATTAGACTCCTTGTTGAAGTTCAGCTAGCTTGAAGGTCTCAAGGACTGGTGGTTCTAGTGGTCACCTTGTTCGGAGGTTGATCCCACCTTGTTGTTTATTTCTTGGTCTGTTGTTCAACTTGGCCTTGTCTTTTCTTTTCCATTCGTTTTTCCTTTCATTACTTGTTTACTTTGGAAAGCGTGCACTTTCTTTATGTACAACTGTCTCTATTCTAATAAAGAACAAAGTCTCTTGAACTTGAAATAACCCAAGTCAAGAGCACTCTCTGTCGGAGAGCATAGTAAAGTTGCATTTTCCCTGCATTAGGCATATAGAATAACTAAGCCTCTTGAACCTTGTCATAAGACAAAGGCAAGAGCATTCTCTGTCGGAGAGCTGAACTGTGTGCTCTAATAATAATAAAATTTCCAACTCACATCCCCTTAATAAATCTATCTTGGTTGCTATTCAACACCCGTATGCTCTGCCAACCTGAAAAGGTTGGGCTAATACTCAGAAAGGTGTTGTATTTGATAATTTCCGAAATATAATAAAATTTTCACCCCCACAACCAACGAACCGGCGTTGCCTTTTTCGAGACATACTCAGGTAGTGGGCAAAGTTCCTAAAACCTGGTGGGGCTGGAAATTACCGCTGTCTAGACATCAGAGTGGTTAATTCTTTAGACACCTACTCTTTGAAATCTGGGCGGTCTGTCTTACCATCAGAAGGGGAAGCCACTGAAAGTATACCTTTCCGGTCTTTTGCTTACCTTGTTGTTCTTAGCCTAATAATCAAGACCATTAAAACTTTTAATTTACCAAGATAATTTGCACAACGATCTCACGAACAACTACTATTGAGACTTACATTTCAGCATCCCCAAGCACTACACTTGTTTGACTCCATTTTGGCACTGGTCATTTTAAATTTATGCTTTAAACTAAGTTGGGCCATTTGTCCATTGGATTTAATTTTCGAAACTTATCTATCTGTGGATGCTTCTTATTTCGCAAAAGTCTTCATATACTGTTTCGCAACGTGGATTGCATTTTACCTTGTGTTTCATTTAAAGTAAATTTGTGATCTTTCATCTTTAAAACTCCTAAACAACATCCATCCGCATCACCATACATTAAAAACATTAAAACACATTGAGCCATAGTAAACTCTTTGTAGGGACTACCCCCCTTGGCTTCGTTAGCCTAAACGGAGGAGCTGGGATTCAGGAGACAGTACTTGGCTCATTGCTTGCCTCCACGGTCACACTTTCCCCACTTGTAGTGAGGTAACAACTTTCGAAAGATTTCTGCTGCTGGTGTGCATCTCGGCGGACAACACATCTCTTTCTTCTTTGGTTCTCTTCCTTGCTGGTTCATCGTCTTCAACAGTGTGAGCATGATGCCTCTTCTTGTTGGTCTTCTTGGAGGATCCTTGATTTTTGGTACAATTTCTTGAGTAATGTCCCTTCTCATCACATGTGTAACATCTGATACTGGAGAGATCCCTTCTGGATCCATGATGCCTTCTGAATCTTCTGTGATGATGGTCCTCCCTCTTGTAGTGATTTCTCTTAGTGTGATCAGTTAGAGCTTGGTCATCATTAGCTCCCATCTTCTCTTCTCTTGCTAGTAGTCGAGCTTTTTCTTGGGTGCATTCTTCCCATAGTCTACTGAAGGTGATCAATTTCTTCCTGGCACATATTCCTTGAATGAATGAGTCCCATGATGGTGGGAGAGGACCATTCAAGGTGGTCATAACTATCTCTCCTTCTACTTTGTCTTCAATTGATTCAAGTTGCTCCTTGATTTGAGAGTTGTGAAGTAAGATTGCATGGTCTCTGAGTGTTGGATCTTCACATTCTTGAGCTGGTTCCTTAGTGTCATCTTCCGATTGATGTTTTTCCCTTCAAATATCTTTGTCAAAGCATCAAACATCTCGTTGGGAGTCTTCAAGGATGATACGTGAGGGATGAGATGATCCTTGATGGAGTCTGCAATAATCCTCTTGGCCTTGACCAAGTTCTTCTTGTGGATTGCTTTTGCCTCATCTCCCTCTGCTGCTGGAACCTCCTCATTTATATACTTCTCCAAATCATTTTCTTTTAGGACAAGAGAGATTCTATACTTCCATGCTCGGAAGGTTGTCAACTCCTTCAAGCTTATCCTAAAGCTTGGTGTAGTTTGTCATTTTGAAATGAGAACCTCAAATGGAAATAATATCAAAGAATTATAACTTACCAATTTGAGATGTCCAACTTGGTTCTGGAGCTGGCTGACCTAGGGTTTGTCAGAGAAACCCTAATTTTTCAAACTTGGAATTTTGAACTTCTGATTGGACAAAAAGATGTGCCTCCTCAAGGCAAGTTGTCCAATGTACTCCTTTGTCCGGATTGATGGAGGAAAACCCCAAAAGCTTGATGCCCTAGTTTTGCCCCGGTACGAGTGACTGGGTCAAAAATGAAAATTCTTCAAATTGAATTCTGCTTCCTCCAAAAGATGCGCCATCCTAGGGCGAGTTAGCCTAACCCTCTTTTTCTAATGATTTGTGGAGAGAAGACCTTGAACTAGGAAACCCTAGTTTCCCGCTGCTGCACAATGCCTTCTTTCAGGATGGGTTTGAAACCATGTTAGAGTTTGCACTTTAATTCAAGTTAGTTAGATCTTTAAATTGAAAGAAAGACAAGCACAACAAAACACAAAGACACAAGAATTTTCCTCGGGGAAACCATAAAGGAGAAAACCCCGTAACTTCCTTAGTATAGATTTGTCACTAGTACAATATCAAGCAAGATGGAAAAACCCAAATATAAGATGTCTTCTGCAGCTCTCTCTCTTTCTTCACCAGCGAACTTGTCTTCTCTCTCTCCTTATGCGAACTTGCTTGGTTGAGTGAGGTCAAATGAGAGAGTAATCCTCTCTATTTATACTTTATGTGTGGGTGACCTTTTTCCTAATGGGGCCGACCTCACTATCTTGACTGGGCCAACCTGTCCTAGGGAGACTCAAAAATACAATTTACATTTGACTTTTGGGGAGCTATTGCCCCGACTTACAATGGAGGTTTTACTTAATATTCTAGCCTAACCAAATATAATAATGACATCCCCGAACGGAGGAAAAAACATCTCCGACAGAGGTACAATAAAAATATAATAGTAATAAGCAGAAGAATATCTTCCGAAGTTACAATTACAACAACAAGGGTAGTCAGTTTAGATGGATCATTCAATGTTAACATCTGTAACCTGTTGAGTCTTTTTCAGAGAACAGCTAAGGGCCTAAATCTAGTTTAGATGCATCATTCAATGTTAACATCTGTAACCTGTTGAGTCTTTTTCAGAGAACAGCTAAGGGCCTAAATCTAGTGTAGTGTCAGGCAAGTATATTCATTTTAAGTTTTAACAACATATTATTACTTGCATTACTTTGATATTTCAAACAATTGAAACAACAGTCCATTGGATGGCAGCTTGCTTGAACTTGGACTAAGCATTTCATTTTAGTTGTGTTGCCGCACAAACTAGCACCCCTAAAGTGCAAGGTTTTCACAAGGGTATTAGCTGAGGGCAACTCTCTTAGAAGTGTTGCCACTGTCACCTAGAAAACAACTTCTCTTCACTTTAGTGATTTTGATAAAGAGCAAATTACAAGGGGGGGTTCCCTAAGGCAACTAAGTACTAATGAGTTAACAGTATTTTAGAGCTACTTAGATTGCAAAACATCAACTATGAAGGATGTGAAATGTGCTTGTAGTTGATTGACAAATGCTGGAACTTCAAAAAAATCATGCAAGTGCTTTTAAGGAAATTCAGGAAAGTAAAGACTTGCTCATGAGAACATTGCACATTGATTCCAGATTTGTAAGAGAGTTGTAATAACCAAATGAAAGTATATCCATAGTTATTGCAGATGAATTGCTTTAACCGAATCAGACAGAAAATGTAAAAGTAACAAATTCAAAATGCGAAACCAGATTTTAGATTTATGGTGTTTTGAAATTGCAAGAGAAAGTAACAAGTATTAAGAGTGCTTGAACTTCTAGATCTGAAATAACATGCTGAAATAAAAGATTTCTTTAAAACCCTTTAATAGACGAAGGAGCAAAATGATTAAAAACAATGAGTTGCCAACAATTAGATCTAAATTTGAGTTACATAACTTAATGACATGGGAATGTTAAGAATGCCCAATAATGAATTGTTCCCATGTAATCCTTAGATCTAAAGTGCAAAAATGAGTGTTGGTATAACTTGTAAAATTGCTTATGTTGCAACCAACAACTTCATTATACTTTAAAGTTTAATCCCTTTAAAATTTGTGAAATTGGACTGAAAAGGAAACTAAAGCATAAAGAGAAATTGCATGTCAAATCTGAAAAACATCCCATGAAGATTGTGCTTTAGTTAACCAATTTAATCTCTTATTCTAAAGTTGATTTTGCCAATAGAACAGAGCCAAATTGCTTGAGACAATTCCAGAATTTAATATGCAATTCATTAGCTTTTTATAATTATAAAGATGTATTCTTAAGTGAAATGACATAAATGGTATATGACAGCTGCAAGTAATAGCCCATAAATAAAATAAAAAGTGAGTAGTGATCTAGGCTAATACCTGTTGTCACCCAAAATTGACATGCGTGTGCTGAAGCCCAAAAAGTGAGCACACCAACTCGATGACAACTCTCAAGAGAGAAGCCAATGTCACCACACTCCTCTCCTCTCGCTTCAGGTTGGCTCTTCTCCAACTCAAGGGGGGTATCCCTAAGGTAGGATCGGTAAGGCAGGTGCAACGGAGGGCAAGGTGGACTGAAGAGGCTGCCTTAGAGAAACAATTGTAAGAAAAAAGGTAATTTCGATTGGGTGATGGGAAAGATGGGAGGATCAGTCCTCGAGGAAAGGCCAGTGCCAGTATATCAGAGGGGCGAATGGAGTCAAAAGAGGGCTCAAAGGGGCCTTGTGTCATATGTGATTGAGGGGGAAAGATCTCATGATTGAGCAAGCCCTGCTCAGTCTAGTGTTTGACAATCACAAAGAGTACTTCTTCTTCTCTAGCTGCGGGAGGTGCGCTATACAAACAAAAGATCAATACCCGTGTATGCACGCTCACAAAGGGAAAAAGAAAGCAGATGCTAAGAGTTCTTCGCCAAAGGGAAGAAGAAAGCAGCTGCTAAGAATTCTTCACCTTCCAACGTGGTGGATTGTCACCCTTCTATGGCCTCTTACACAAAGAAAAGAAGATGCAGAATCTAGATATATTCACACTTATCAAAGAACTCACAAGATCACGCCACACGAGGAGAGTGCTCAATTTATCCAAAGAGACCCATGGTATTTTTAATTAAGTTCAAGGAGAGGAAAACTCCCAGGTTTTTTCCATGCTTACAAATGAAAGAGGCTATCCTCTTTATAGGCCAAAAGGCTCTCTTAAAACTAAAAAGGAAATAAAATAATAAAAAATAATGAAGAAAAAGTGGGTGAAATCCACTTTTCTCTCCAACAAATACCCCAAGTGCTTTATTATTTTAAAAAAAAGAAACTACCCCGCTCAGCTAGCCTTTCTTACTCAAACGTGAACAATTAACCATGAAGTATGAGTGCTCCAATAGTCAAACATATAACGCTCATGGCAGCTGTAAAAAATGGGATACAACACGGGTGCAATCGGTTGCCAATAGAACTGCTATGAGGGTCAACAAGTGGCTGCCCTAGCTGCTCCTAGAAAACCACGCAGTCTATGTGTAACTGCCCAGGTAGATGGGCCATAGATTGCGGCATTGCGCCCAACAATCACGAGAATATTGGCTCCAAGACCGTGACCCCTGGTGCTGTTAATTGTGAACCGGCGTCATTTTTTTTTTGAAGGCAGGGTATTAACACAACGTTAGATCAACAGCGGCCCGCTCCAAAAGATGTTTTGGAAGATGGTGATCACGTCAACTGCCAGAGGGAACCCGCTCCCAACAGGACTGCGGTTTCACGATGAAGATGGTATGTGGGTCGACAAGGTAGTTTAGTCGCTGTATCAGACTCCGCGTAGCAACGAAAACACCCGTGAATGGCTGCCATGGGAGAGATGTGTCTTTAATGACTGATGTGGTTGATGGTGTGGCACGATTCAGTGATCCTCGGCCTCTTCCTCTGTTTCATTATCTTCTTCAACCGCTGCATCAATCAACCGGCCGCTAATGAAGATGGACTGCCGATTAGCTTTAACTTCTGCTGTGCTAATTAATTCATGAAACCCCGAGCTTTGTATTGGTGAAGATTTTTTGCAATTTACTGTTTGCTGGTTTATGTCAACATTTCGTGGTTTTCACTTACAACTGGTTTTGCATTGGCTGTAAGTTACTTATGAAACTTTCAGTAACAATTAAACACACAGTAAAAATGCACTAACAGGCTGAAAAACACATTTAAACATTCACACCATGAAAATGATAGACTCAGAAATTTTTGGCCAAAATCAAGCCCTGGAAAAACCCCCACGGGGAAAACCAGTTAGAGAGAGAGATATTTATTATTTCTTCAACAAAATTAAAGGAACAGCAGTACAGTGAAAATACAACTTACCTCCACATTAAATGCAACCCCAGACTGCCTCGATTTCTGTGCACAAAAGCTGCCTAGAAATGCGTGTTGAAGCTTCTTGGTTTCTGTGCAAATAATGACCTCGGTTCAGTGCTGTACCCTTCTCGGTTTCTGTGCAAACACCCTTGAAATCTGTGCTGTACTGTTCCTAGATTTATGCGCATAAATCAACCTCGAAATCCGTGTACTGAAATGACTGCTGTACGGCCTGTACGGACCAAAAACTGTACTAGTCACTTCTAGAAAACCGTGCAGACTGATAACCTCAATATCTGTGCCTGGGTTATATGTCTCGATTTCTGTGCCTCGAAATCTGTGAAGCTGCCTCGAAAACAAAGCCCAGAATCTTCCTCGAACTGTGTGCAGAAGGTATTGCTGCTGTACGGTATCACCTCGGGATTTGTGCAGATAATTAATGCAACTCTCTAGAAATCTGTGCTGATAATAAATGCCAACTCTTTGCCTCGATTTCAGTGCCCAAATGGCTGCCTTGAAATGCGTGCTGGTTTCCTTGCTCTTCTCTCTCGACTTCTCTCTTTCTCAAACTCAAAAGTGAGCTCTCAAAATGCCTCCCTCATCTTTTTGTCTAAACCCTAGGGTTGTTCTAATCCAACGGTGGAGATTAGATCTCATTCGACGGTTGAGATCAAATGAGAGTGAAAATACCTTTTATTTAAATCACTTAAATAAAATTCACTCACCCACTAAAGTTAAGTCAAAAAGTGACTTTAATGTTATAAAGTCTCATTAAGTGAATTAATGCTGAGGGTCACTTTTTTCCCCGTTCTAAGTGACTTAGGCAAAAGTCACTAGGGGAACACTTCCCTAGGTACAAAACTAACAATTGGAGGTAAAACAAACGACTGCCAATGAATTTGCGAGTCCCAGGTTCCAAGATCCGCGTGAAGTGGCAGTGGTGACTTTTCTGATTTGCTCTGCGGTCGTGGCACTAAACGCCATTCGGATCTGTGGGCGGTCTACCACAACAATGAATGCACTCCAGCAGTTAAATTGTTTTGATCGCTGCTGCATTTCTTAGTCGAGTGTGAACGGGCCTGTGAAAGCTTCATTAATACAAAACCGGAGTTACTTTATGCAGCGAATGCTCCCTGCTCCTTCCTTTGAGACCGTTTTGTCATGGTTTTGACCACTTTCTGTTGATACCTTCAAATCAGCTCCACGATTTTGCCTCACGCTTGTCTCTTTTGAATATCCGGTGGCTCAAAACTCCAGTCGTGACTGTGGGTGCTCCATTACTTGAAATATGGGAATTCTCCATTTCTCTTCTTCGAATTCTTTCTAGTTCATCCAAAGACGAACATATCTTTTCAGTGTCCCCATCTTCTGCCAAGGATTTAACTTGTTCTATAATCTCACGGACCTTTCCAGATATCCTCGGTACTTTTGTCATGCTGGAACTCTGCTGTGACAAACTTGATTTCTTTGACATTTCTGGCACTCTTCTAGTTACTTGAACATGTATTTCTCCTTTTGTAACTCCTTCTAGAGGAATCCATTTGTCAACCATTTCATTTGGAGGTAGCCTTTCATACTCTACAACACAATTACCAATGCTGTATGTTGGCAATACAGCATTAAGATCCTTTACATGAAGCACCAAACGGCTACCAGTGTCAGGGAACTCCAAGGTTTGATTCCATTGAGGAATGAGTGTCTTATAGACAACCTTTGTTCTTTTCTTCAAATTGCCATATTGTACCCTGACATATGGATCACTGGTTCCTCGCCAGTCTGCTGCAATCAGGTCCCTCGCTTTTACAAGAACAAGCACAATCCAGCCAATCCCTGTTTCTGTAAGAGAACTCTCAGTGTCTTGCTCGTGCTTTTTCTTCTCAATTTTTTCCTGTGTATCTGATGTCTTGACAGGCACATTAACAGGCAAGAAAGCAGATTGTGCACTGTAAAAGTGAGCAATATTTCCTGCAGCTGTAATCCGGCCAGTTGAAAGGCTCTTTGAATGAATCATTAACTTCCTTGTCCTTCGTATCTTTCCCAAGCTTAAGGCCTTCTTTAGAGACATTCTGGAATCTCTTGTCCTCGTAATCCATCAAGTCCTCAGAAATACTTGAAACATGATAGCTTCAGATTGAAACTAAACTTTTACCTTTACTGATATGCTGTCAATGATCGTAGCTCATTTCTGCTGAAGACAGACCCTGTAATCCACTGCCATAGATTTATACCTTAGGGCAGCAAAATGAAGACTTCCCTGTGCTCAAACATGGGCTAGAGAGAGACCAACAACTGAAGCAATATTCAACCATTCTCCTGTAGCTTTCCTGTAGGTGTCAGCCCCTCGACAGTTTGTGAAAGAAACTACATGTGGACACCCCTGTAACAGTGGGGAGGTAACAATACCAAAAAAAACCTGAACTTAAAAGCTTGCCTTTAAACCTGAATATTCAACCAACAAATTTGTCCTAAAAGCAGATCAATTTTGTGTTTTAAGCAGAGAATCAATAAACTAATTGGATAAAATTGCATGAAGTGTTTGGACTATTAAATTGGATCAAATTAGAGGTTGATTAAACATGCAAAATCAAACAAAATTATTTAGATATTTTCAGCAAAAACTAAAGATGAATTTAGAAATTTTAAGTGGCTTGAAAAATGTGACTAGTGCCTAATTATTAGTTTGGGCAAATGAGGTCTAAAGGAAACTCAAAAGAAGTTGGTGATCAAAGAGTAGAACAGGTTGAAAAGCTCAAACCCTACTCTAGTATTTGATAGTTAAACCAATTTCAACAATCTTCCAAGGGGAATCCAAGAGTTGTGATATCCAATGATCCTGCATACATAGAGAGATGCCACAAGAAAAAATAGAAGTAACATACATAAAGTGTAGATCACATGCTAACTAATAATAATAAAGTGACAAACAGTCCAAAGAAAGGTGAAGATTTTACCAAACTATTACCCAAGATCAACAATTGGAGATAACATCCATTATCATAGCACCAAACATCAAATCCTCAAATGAACTTCTTCAATAAGCACCCAAAAGCTTTCAAGCTAAGAGAACAAGTTATAACAAGTTTTACAATGAGAGGGTCTCTTATATAAGAAGAGAGACTAACTCCTCAATAAAGAAATAATAGATCCTTTGAGAGGGTCTCTTATATAAGAAGAGAGACTAACTCCTCAATAAAGAAATAATAGATCCTCTTCCTGACATGGTCAAAATACCAAAACCCTAACTTCCTTCTCATGACATTAAAAAATTACATATAATAATTGGTTTGTTATGCCACCTATACATCCTCATCTAACCAATCCACATCCCAAGGTGAGAGAGCATCTCTAGAAGAGATAGAATGTGCCCAAATAAGTGGATTGACCTCATAAAATGCATATGAATATGTGCTACGACCCTGTTACCAATTTATTTGTACCATAGTTGGATTATCTGAAGAGCTGCCATTTGACAAACATGATAAGTGTTTGACTCCAGTGTATCAGATGATCCAGCATTTGTGACTAGCCAGTTTTGGTTAGCCTGTTTTGTTTTTTTGAGTCGACATGACCATGGCCCCATGGGGGTTTGTAATAAAGTGTGCTAGTAGGATCTGAGTGTCTCGGTTCCCCATGACTTGATTAAGCAACTAAGGCATTCCAGGGAATTTTTTTCCTTGTCAATTATAGTCTGCTTATGGCCGAGCTATAATCGATGAGGTTTTCTCCCGCTCCTCCAAAGCTGGAATGCCCGATTTTGAAAATTTTAGCCATGGGGGGTTATTAGAGGCCAACTGATGTGTAGACACTGTTAGAATAGGTGTCGGTCATGTCCTAGGTCCATAAAACCCTCAGAAAAAATTTCAAAATTTTTTTACCGGGTCCGTCGAATTTGGGTTTTTAATTATTTTTAAATTTAATAAATTTCTCTATAGTTTAAATAGAGAAATATTAATTTGTAATACGTCAGTCGTCCGGAGCCCGAATTCAGTGATTGATGGCTCGTTTCATAAGCCAAAAATCACACATGACCTATGGACCAGCTAGACCCAAGTTTCGAATGTCATTTAGGCCTCGTAATTAATATTTTCTCTAAAAAGCCATTTACAGAGAAATTATTAATTAAAATAATAAAAATGATTATTTTGGAGATAATCCAAATCTCTCCAAAATAATCCAAATGGAATAAAGTAAAAGGCTAAATGACATGGCACTCATCATTTATGAAGATCCCAATCATCTTAGTCAACATTCAATCAAGTATACAGTCAGCACAAGTGGATCTCTCCAAGCTAATTCGCCCTCCATGCATGCAAAGTTGAGTTTGATGATGTGGAGATCAAATTAAATGAGTTTTTGGTTGGTGAGAGGTTGCATTGAATGAGGAGTGGGGGCGCCTTGCCTAGGTGGAGGCCACCTCCCACTCTCAACTACCATGATTGGTAGTCCAACTCCAAGCTTCTACCAATCCAATCCACGCCACCTACCTCAGCTCACGTCAATCTCCTTGGAAGGGCGAGTTCTACACATGGCAATTGTTTATTAGCTTGGTGATGTATCCAAAGTGAGATGGGGGGCGCCTTGCCAAGGTGGAGGCCACCTCCCCATCCACATCATCCACAAACTCGAGTTTGTTGGTGAGATTAGCTCCAAGCTTCATGCTGATTGGTTTTAGACACATTCTTGATTGGAAATCGAATTATGTTAGGTGCTATTGGCTCCATTCAAGCCAATTCGAATTAGGGTAGGCTAGCTCTTGTTTTGTGCTATATAATGAGGCTCTTTTTCCTCATTCATGATGGATTGTTAGGCAAAGAAACTCTGGAGAAATTGTAAGCATTTTTATTGTTAATAAAGTTAAGACTTTGGAGGTCAAAAACGTGGAGGTTCTTGATGTTCATTGCTTCACTTGAGAATCAAGGTGATATTGTTTTGCATTATATTTGAGGCTTTTAAGTTGTAGATCATGTTCAAGATGGCTAACAATCTAGCACAAGCAAGCATGTATCTAGTTCTTTTCACTTGAATATTTTTGTTTCATATATATTATCCCATGCTTAAGGTTCTTGCAGGTACATTTTCACTCCACATAAGGCCAAAGGAGTTCTAGCTTTATGGATTTGAGAAACAAGAGAATCTAGCTCTTCTCCATCAAACACTCAAAACACTTTCTTGGTTACTAGTTACTTTGATCTACCTTCATTCTTGTGGAAACCCCTTCTAGATCTTGATCCAAAGTTGAAATTGTTTTTGTTTTTAAGCCTTAGATCAGTTTGCCATAAGGTTGAAGTTCCTTCAACCTTGGGGAATAACTTGAGATTTGTTCCCTTGTGCTCTCGTCGACACTTGTTTTTGGCGTATCACCGGTTAACTGGAGGATTTCCATAGCAGTGTTTCAAGCCCTCAAGTGTTCCACTTGAGTCCCATTTCCATCCATTCAAGTCTGCTCCTCCTCTTCTCTCCCATTCGCTCCTCCTTTATTTTTTATCCCTCCTTCTCCCATTCGTTTCCCTACTCTCTCCCTATTTTCTTCTCCTCTCATCCCTCATCCTTCTTTCCCTTCCTCTTCTCATTTTCCCTTACCTTACCTTCTTCTCCTCTCGTCCCTCCTCTTCCATCCACCAGTTGCCCCTCCTTGTCCTCCCTTCTTCCCATTCGTCCACCTTCCAAAATCATAACAAAACATTAAAACCAAAAATTTGTTAAGTGAGTGATTAGCTAGTTGCATTTCTTGAGAAGGTTAGTAGTTAGATTTCTTTTATAAATCAAGTCTCATGTATTGAAGGGTTAGCTTAGGCATATTAAAAGGTCATTTGGGGCTTTCATTTAGTCTTTTTCCTTAGGTTTTATAGTTCCACTTCAAAAGTAGACAAGTTGGCATATGAAGTAGTGTGAAATTTTGTGGTTGCATTTTCATTCCCATCGTTTTTTGGGGCATTTTAGCTTGCTGGTCCGTTTGGTTAAAATCGCAATCTAATTCCAAAATCTCATGCTTTTAACAAAATAGACTTCATTTCGTAAATCCCAAAAGTTGCATTTTAAAAGAGCATTTTGCACATGCATTAGATCTTAGTTGTTTACATCTAGTTCAAGCTTATTTGATTTAACTTTTTCGTTAACACTTAATGGGTGCTTGTTGAGGATTTGTTGAACTTGTATAGATCTTTAAAAAGGAAAGAGAAGTGCTTGTGTGAGCAAGGCACAAAAGTGATCGAAGTCACATTCAAGAAAGGAGCATAAACCGAGCAAAAAGAACCAAAACGATTATCCTTTTGTAACTAGCCATTAAGGGCTCTAAATATCTCTCTTTAAAAGTTTATCTCAAGTCAGATCTAAGACCTTTCAAGGAATTTTCCTTAAGGCACTTGTAAAAGTTAATAAAAGTTTCTAGTGGAGGAGTCCTCCACCTTTGGGTTTCTTCCCCATTTGGGGAAGAGTGTTGGGTTTGCTTAGCTTAGATCTTTTCATTTCTTGTTTTAGAGTAGTTTATTTTATCTTGTCGCTTCTCTCTCAAGTTTTGACCAGAGTAAGCTAACTTTGGGATTGTATCCCAAAGGCCACATAGTTTTGTGGTAGCTTCTCGTTCCCCCATCAGCATCTTGTGGACATCCAGCTAGCTGGAAGGTTTCCAGGACTGACGGTTCTAGTGGTTGACCTTGTTCGGAGGTTGATCCCACCTTTAGTGTAAAATTGCTTGGTAGAACACTAGATCTTTCAGTTATTTCAGTTTATTTTGCAAATAGCATGCTAGCAGTATTTCACATCTATTTGAGCTATCACATGATTTAAATGTTATAAAGTTGCAATATCTTGTTATCACAACTGCTATTTGTTTCTTAAAACGAACAAAGTCTCTTGAACTTGGCCAAATCCAAGTCAAGAGCACTCTTTGTCGGAGAGCATTGTTAAACTTGCATCTTCCCTTGCATTAGGCATTTTAAAGTAGGAAGTCTCTTGAACTGTGGTCTTAAGACCAAGTCAAGAGCGCTCTCTGTCGGAGAGTTGAACAAGTCCTCTAAGTAATAAAACTTTTCAACTCACATTTCCCCCTTAATTAATTTATCTTGGTCGTTTATCCAACACCCGTATGCTCTGCCAACCGGAAACGGTTGGACTAGTACTCAGAAAGGTGGAGGATTTGATAATCTCATAAGTGATAATTAATTAAAACTTTCACCCCCATAACCAACGAACCGGCGTTGTTCAAAAATTATTTTAAGCAGTTATCAGGGGAGGCGCCGGACTGCCCAATCTGCGACACGGTGGCTGGTTAGCATTGCGCGCCTCGCTGTGATTCCAGATAGGTCCGACATGTCTGTTAAAGGAGCTGCTTAGAATGTCTTTCCGGACACTCTTTTGATATCCTTGGTTTTATCCTAATAATCAAGAACATCTAAAACACTTAAAATTTACCAAGAACAATTTCAAAACGATCTCACAAACAACTACTTTTGGCTTACATTTTTCAGTATCACAAGTATTTCATTTGACTCCATTTGGCATTGGTCTTTAAAAGCTCTTATATATCTTCTGAATCTGGACCATATGGCCTTGTCATTTGTTTAATCTTTATCTTGTGGATGCTTTGTTTTAATTCTAAGTCATAAGCATATTGTTCATCTTATAAATTGTATCTTGTGGAATTTGCAACGTGGATTGCGTGTTTAATTGTGTTCCCATCATTTTACAAAAAACTCCTAAACAACACTCATCCGCATCATCCTATACAAAAAACATTTTAAAAACACAAGAGCCTTAGACAACTCTTTTTTAGGGACTACCCCCCTTGGCTTCGTTAGGAGTTAGCCTAAACGGAGGAGCTGGGATTCAGGTGACAGTACCTGGCTCATTGCTTGCCCCCAAGGCCACACCTCTCTCACTTGAAGTGAAGAGACAACTTTCGAAAGATTTCTGCTGCTGGTGTGTAGTTTGGCGGACAACAGACCCCATGCATGAATGAGTCCAAGAGGTAAGAAGTAGATCCAAATAAAGTATGCCATGTGAGAGTCGTCCAAGACATAAGAGATAATGAATAATAATATATTGTCCCACACGTATGACTAAGCCTCCACCCACGTGCCAATGGTCCATTCCAAGAATAAAGGGGTCAACAACAAACCCCACAAAAAGGTAACTAGATGTTATCAACTAATAGGAGACAAAGTCAATAAACATGTAGTTAGTGTGGGCCGCCCATCATTCAAGGATAAATAAACCATAATATAATATAAGTTACCAGGATACAGATACGGATTCGGATATAGATCCAGATTTGGCAGATTTTTTAAAACCCAAGACCCGGAAACGGCGGGGAAATGACAAGTACAAAAAATATAAAAATATTTATATAATAAATAAAAATATAGAGTGAAGAATCAAAACTATATATGAAACACGAGTAGATCTATAAGTTATTGCCAAAAAAGAGAGTTAATGTACCATAACTGATAATTTGATGAGTTGTAACCATGATTGATATTGATAATTTTAAAAACCATTTCAGCATGAACTTGAAGCAGGTCATAATAGTGTTTTTGTGAGCCACATCCACATGTCCCTATCAACAGCGAATAAAGTGGTTTGCTTGAAGGCTATGGCAAGACTACATAACAGTGTAGGTGAAGTGAGCAACAACATAGCACATAAAGATAGGTCAGTGTTTGACAACAGACCTTGACCATAAAGATAAATCAAATAAAAGCAATGAGAGCAGAACTTGATATTGATATATTAGAGTTCAAGAGCAGATCTTGACATAAGGATAGACCAAACCTTGAGTAGGAATGGGTTTTACACTTTTAGCCATTAGTTGTTTAGGGATTTTGAAGTTTTTCATTAAAAAACAATTTTTTTAGGGGGGCATCAATGGATCATAAAAGCATTGGAAGTTTCAGGATCCGTTTGAAAATTTTAGGAATTGTTTGATTTTTCACAAGATACGTTTCATAGGACCATGATACGTTTCCTTTTGCAGGGGATCCGTTTCCATGACGGATCCTAGGCGGATCCGATACGTATCCGATCCAGATACGTATCGGATCCGCAGATCCTACACACTGGGGTGGCAGATTCGGTAACATAGAATATAATGCTTGGTGTGCCAAGCAACTTCCCTTAGCTTGTATTGTGGCCAACTCGATGATATATGGGGTCCATGACATGCCAAAGATCAATATCAAACTTGTGGAGGGGACGACATCCCATAAATGCATCATACTATACAACAAGAGTTTCAACCCCAACCATAACGTATCCACAAAGAGAGAATCGAAGAATGCGTCCCACAAGAGAGATGCCCAACATAAAAAAAGTAAATGAAGTATGTCCACGTGAGAGAGATGGACCCACGAGCCAAGGTGATTGTTTGACGTCATCACTTAAGAGGGGGCCAAAGTCATAAAATGTGAAAAGGGGTGGGGTGCGCTTCACCATAGTAAAATAATGTTGTTTTACCTCCACATATGTGCCCACTTAAAGGAGCCCCTTTAAAGTGGGTAATGTAACCACCATGTCGAACCATCCTCTAGCAATAAATTCAACCCTGAACTTGTGTGCCAACAAATGCCAATTTGTCCCAAGTGCTAGGGAACATCATCGACACTAAATCCAAGTGTTAGACCATGAGAAATATCTAGGGTGCGAGCTCTAGGAATCCCCAACAATGTATGACTAGAAGAAATACTTTCAAACATATTGAAAACACACATAAGAAGGTTAGCAAGTGCACTTTTCTAATAACTCCATAACTTTTATTTAATTATCCCATTAACCTTAGAGTTACGATGACCATAATTAAATCCTTATTACATGTGAAACCCCTAAAACAAAGTGCATTTCCTAAGTTTCCAAGTGAGGTGAGGGTGGTGAAGTGAATGTGATACTAGGGAGAAGGTGTTCGCGAATTGACCATCATAGAAATGTGAATGAGTGTTAGGTCTACCCTTTAGATTTTAGGAGCTAGGGGTTAATGATTTTAGTTTCGTATATGTGCCTTTGAAGGGAGCACTTTTTCTTGAGTTACCCTTTCCTTGCACCTCTTTTTGCGATCCCTATATTTTTATTTTTAATATATTTTTAGCCTTTTTTGGCTTAGTCCCTTTGCTTTAGATTTGGCTTTGATAACCTGGGACATAGGGAACCTAGATTTTTTGCAAGGGGGCATTGTTGACATGTATAACATTTATAATTTAGTTGCATTGACCTTAGAGTACTTTGACTCTTTTAATTTGGCTTAGGCATTCATACATGGGAATAGTAAAGAGACCCTAGAACATAACATATGATAAGTCAATTATGAAAGGGGGACATAATGGAATGTGTAAAAAGGCTAATGGAATGACATGGTATGGAAAATAAAAAATGGCTAGGCAAAAGTATGAAATGACATTTAAATAAGTGTTACACATACCTAAACCCCTAGGGATACACTTGACTCTCAAAGCTACACACTTACCTAAAGGAAACCACACCATAATCCATCTTTAGCTATGAAACAACAGTGTAAAATATATGAGCCACTATAGAGAAACACTAGTGACCCCTTATGGTCATATCCCACACAGAAGAAGGCAATCCCTATGTGTCAATGTGTATAGCATATGCCATAACACCAGCATCAACTAAAAAGTCCCCACCAATCTCTGGCATTTAACATGGTGATCTGAGCAAGATGGAAGTGTCTCTGGCAATTATCCATTTGCAAACCATAGATCTCATCTGTGGAATTGATAGATGCGATCAAAATCACAAAGGCATCAATCATCAAGTCACCCGTACATGTCAGGGGGTAACAAGTTGTAAGTTGTAACTTTCATGCAGAGATAAGTTCAGTCTTTTAGATATGAGAATTAGCTGAGTGCAGGTTGAATGCTAAGAGATTATAGGGTTTACACTCATTGGGTCTATCTGTCTTCTCATCTGTTCTTCATTCGAAGGCTCTTTCAATAATATTTGATGATTCAATCCATTTGTCTAATATCATTCTTTAATTGCAGGTAGATTACAGAGGATATGAGGTGACTGTTGAGAATTTCTTGCGTGTTTTGACTGGGCGACATGATCCTGCTGTTCCTCGTTCAAAGCGCCTCTTGAGCGATGAAGGTAGTCACATTCTTCTTTATATGACAGGACATGGGGGTGACCAGTTTCTCAAATTTCAGGATTCTGAAGAGATCCAGAGCCATGATCTAGCTGATGCAATTGAACAAATGCGAGAGAAACGCAGGTAAGCTGATCTTACCAATCAATTGTGATTGTAGTTAACACTTCTTACAGTTTAATATGATAACAAAATTCGTTAAAATCTCTGGAGTCTTTCCTTAGCATTGCACTGTTGGCTGTTTGGCATGCAAATTGATTCTAATAAACTTTGTTAATGCTATATATTGAAGTGATTAAAATATATCTTTTAAGGCACAGCTGTTAAGGCTTTTCTCCTTGTAATAGTTGTTTGTTATTTGGCTATGAGTAGATATAAGGAGTTGCTGATAATGGTGGATACTTGCCAAGCTGCAACACTGTATTCCCAGGTCTGTTCTTGGCTTTAGCTTTGTGACTCTTGGCTTGATGTCAATGAGGATATTGTTTTTGCAGTCCTTTTGTAATATTATCTAATGACCTTGGGCAGTAAGAGAAGAGTTTCGTTTGGCAATGAGCAATGTTTGTGTGAATTACCTTAAACTTCTGTTAGTAAACAAAGGTTTTAGGGATGATAATTAAGGTTATTGCATCTAGTGGGCTGAGACCTGATTGTTATTATTATCACAGCTTGCATGCTACCTATGAACAACATCCTACTTGAAAACTTACATTGTGTGGAAGGATGAGCTTCTAGAAGTACATTTTAAGGAGGATCCCACTTCAATCCATATGACTGCTGGAGAGATCATCTTTTTTTGATTCTCAACATTATTTCTGGATAATACCAGCAAGACCAAATATTACAAATGGGGATTAAATGAATGTAACATGTGTTATCCACGTGGTCAGTCATTTATGTGACCAAAATCAATGTACAGTGTGATCTTTGCCAGTATTGATGCTCACTATGACTATCTTCTATTGAAAATACTTAAAATATACACGTGAATGAAGCTGCTTCTCTTTACATCTTGTTATCATACAGTCCCATTGACCTGCTTTTGTGGTCATTTATTGGACATTAATCTAATTATCTTATCTTATCTTGTTCCAACAAGTTGATATTGTAAAACATGAAATTGGTACTTGTGAAATAATAATTTGCATACTTCATCATGTGATGATGATTATTACATGGCATTTATTTATATGGACCTTCTTAAGCCTGCCCTTATATGATCAGTTCTGAAGAAAGTCTAATTGAAGGATCTTATGTCCCAAATTTGAGTACTCTAGAGGATTTTGAGGTTTTGAAACCCTCCGGTTCAGTCTTCTTGAGGTCTTCAGACCCTTTCTTTAATCAATACGGGTTTTGAAATCCTTGAAATTGATCCATAAATGTTAAGATACAAGGCTACAAATGTAATGAAGTTACCTTAGTGATTTTAGGTTAAAATTAGGGTTTTTGTATTAGGTTTTTAATCATTTAAGGTTTCGGTCTCTCCAGCTCTTTATAAGAGCGAGGACCTTCAATGTACGGTTGTACCGTCTCATAATAATATTGTATTGTGCTTTATTGAGCCAATGTCTTTGGTGATGTAACCCTATCTAGGGTTTCTCGTTTATTGTTCTCGTAATATGGTATCAGAGTAGAAAGATCTGGAGTTAGAGGAAAGTCTACCGTGAGAGAATTTGCAAAGTTGTGGTTGTCCTATTGTAAGATGGAAAGTAAGCAACCCAATGATTAAGATTTCAAGCCGCCATCAATTGATTTCAAGTCAGTGTTGATAAAGAAGAAAGAACTAAGCCAAGTCGATGAATAGGGTCCTTGTTCAATTTCTAGGGGTATTGATTCCAGCCATAGGTCAAATAAAAGAAAATGTAGCCGCCAGATTATGTGTTTGAATGTGTCGCTGTGTGAGGGAGAGATCCTCCAGGTCATGAATCCAACCATCATCCAAAGAATATTAGAGGCTGAGATTTAAATGAAGGTGTATGGATCGTGAACAAGGAATTGCTAGCCACGATTTAAAATTGAAGCTGCTGTCTTTTATATTCGCGTCATCTTTTATCTGCTATTTTTCCTTCTGTTAGCAGGCACCATGAATATTTTTTAGCCGTTGTCTTCGTTTTCTTGTTTAACCACCACAGTCCATGATTTTCTCAACCGTCACAACTGTCACACGTTTTTTTTGGAGCCTTCAAGTTAAAAGCTCAATCTCCATCTACAACTGCAGCCATCTACAGCCACCGGTCTATTTTGTTTCAAACATCGTCAAATTTTGTTTCAGCTGCTGCTGCCGAAGGAGTCACCCACATTTTTTTTTGTTTGTACAGTTTGTACTTGCACGATTTTTTCTCTCTATTGTATAATCCTTACTCTGATGTACGATCTGTACTCTCTCTGCCCTATGATACAACATATGCATTGCTTCATGCAGTTGCCGTGATTCATATGGAATCTGGTCACACAACCTGTGCTGTTGGGTTTATCAAGGAAGAATCATCAATCACTGCCAATGGTACGATCTTTATTGAAGAATAAAACAGAGATTTCCAGTAGCCATTTATAACATGTGTCTTCCTAGAGGTTTTAGTTTTTTTATTTGTTGTTACTCCCTGCACAGATTTCAACATCCATTAGTTATTTTTGTCTTCGTAGGGTGGAATACTATTTTGTCAACAAGATCTTTGACATATTAGTGGCAGAGCTGTGCATTTCTTGGCTGTCCTCATTGTGTTCTATCAATTTGTGGCAAAAATAAATCATGTATGAACAAATCTGGCTATCTAGGGAAAGACAGTTGAATCTTTGATGTTTTAAGAGGCCCATACCTTGAAGACAGGAAGGGATCAATTAAAAGCTTCTGAAGTGGATGGTTGCGCAGAGAGTTTAGTAGTTGTGGATCTAGGGAAAGATCCCGCATTGGTTGAGACATGCATGTGGATTGCAGTCTACTAGTGAGGTTATGCGACATGCATTTGGATTGATCTCCAGTGATTGACTTCGAGAGATCCGTGATTTAGGAGTTTGGGGAGGTGGAATATGGGAACTCGGGAATTCAACTTAGGAACTACACCTTTACGAGGGTTTTGAGGTAGCTCGATGAAGCTCAACCTGTTTCAGGAACTATCTTCAGAGAAGAAGCTTTTGAAGAGTGTCTACTTTTGTTTTGTTTTTAGTTTATGTGTTTTCCAGTATATGCATTTGATTTTAGCATTGTATGCCTTATGGGGGGGTGTTAAGATATAATGCTGCAAATGTAATAAAGTCACCTTAGTGATTTTAGGTTAAAATTAAGGTTTTTAATCATTTAGGGTTTCAGTCTCTACAGCACTTTATAAGAGCGAGGACCTTCAATGTAAGGTTGTGCTGTCTCATATATATTCAATTCGTTCCCAACACCACAAATTTAGGGTCCACTGATTTTAGGATATGTTTTTTTTTTTTGTTAAAGTATTTCCTTTTAATGTCATACATGTGAAAGTTTCCTGAGGAATATGTGTCTAACCCTTTACTCATAAATCCCTAAATTTGCATCTTAATTGCTTTTTACTTGAGGTGAAAATAATGTTTTCTCCAAGTGAAAATTAGAGAATTACTGCCATTCTTTGATTGTTCATGAAGTTGTTGTAAGTGGAGGTCTAGATAGTGCTGACAGTTCTGCAAACAAGCCTTTAATGCAAAACATAATTTTCACCTCTATCCTAGAGCTTTTCCCGGATCTTAACTTGTGAACTTTCAGTCTTAGGCTGTTATGAAATACAAACAAAACAGCAGTGGCAGTGGACAAAATCTTATTACTTAACAACCCCAATCATCAAGGAAATCCAAAAGAAAAGATACCGAAGTGTTCTCATAAGTTTCAGCCCTCTAGGGTAATCTTATCATGCATAAATCAGATCTGAAAACACTTATTTACAGTTGTAAATACAACAGCAATACAACCCTTACTTTCTGTTACGTGGTACTAGTACTAGCGCACCTTCAGATATTTGCCCAAGGAGAGGGGTTGTTCTTTTTTTCAGGACCATGATGGGGTGTTACCAGTACTTTTTGAGAGGTGGTTATGGCCAGACCCTTTGGTCCTTCCTTTAGGAGTACTATGGCTTAGTGGCATTGCTGACTGCCTCATTATAGGGCTTATAGTCCTGAGGTTGGTGTCCGGGGCTCCTAGAGGTGGGTCACTGCCTAGTTGCCGAAGCGCCCCCCCGCCACGGTTCAGGCTCCAAATCCGGGCTCCAAGCGAAAGCCCTGCCGAAGCGTTTTTGGAAGCTCGCTTTCGAATTTCGAAAGCTCGCTTCGGGCAGGAAAAAAACACTTCCTGCCACTGTGCGAAGCTTTCTCACTCCCGAGCGTTCTGAGCTCTGCCCTCCACACTTCGACCTCGCTCCGACCTCGCTTCCGACCTCGCTTCCTGAGCACTTCCGCGGACAACAGGAAGCTTCCTATTTTTTTGTTTTTTGTTTTTTGTTTTTTTGTTTTTTTGCTCTTTGGGTGGGGCCTAGGGCATTTTTAGGGTTAGAGAGGGGAGATAAGGCATGAATTATGGAATTTAGATGGCATGATAAGGCATGTTTATAATGGAATCATGAATTATGGAATTTAGATGGCATTTCATATATTGGAAGTAGAACAAACACACATGTTTCATAAATTTTGCATTTAGTTTGGTATATATAAACGCTTCCGAGACGCTTCGCTTCCAACCATTTTTTGAAAAATGCGCACCCGCATTCCTGTTTCCCACTCCCGCTCCCGCTTCGCTTCCACGCTCGGCAACCTTGGGTCACTGGGTCACATGGCCCCCTGCTTGTTTTCTACACTAGTGACAGTTTTCCAGCTCCGAGGCTTTTGCCTCCCCTTCTGGTCACCTTATGCACCCATCCTGGTCCCTTTCCAGCTGAGCGCCCTCCTTCCTTGGTCCAGTTTCCTTGATGACGTCACCTTTGGTCACCAGGCCCACATGCTTACATAGGGGGGATGTTGAGGGATTTTCAGTATTATTGGGTTAGATGAGGCATGACGATCCCCCCTTGCTCACTCCACTTTTTGGAGTGAAGCTTTCTGCTAAGTTTTAGTCATTTTTAGCAGTTTTTAGGCACCTAGGGGGAAAATACCCTAGGTAGCCTACTTTAAGCCTACTATAGGCCATCTTTAGATTATTTTATATTATTTCATGTTATATTTTTACATTGACATTTATTTAGCCTTGTTATTTTTGTAAAGTAAGTTGAGAACACTATAAATTAATCTCCTCACTTCATTTGTAAATCATAACTCGCGGGATAAAAAAAATTCATAATGTTTCTCTTTTACCCAAGATAGCTCTCTTGGAGTGATGCGCACCTCTTGAAGTAGTCTATTCTTGCTCTTGTGGATGAATTTGGATGCTTATCTTTGGTTTTGCTCATGCTTAGTGGATGCAAGAATTGTTGGAAGAACACAAGCTCAAGTAAGTCTAGTCTTTTTAGCCTTGCTTAGTGAAAGGTAGGTGAATTTTTGCTTCTTGAATGATTGAATGGTGGCCTTAGAGCTGCATTTTTTCTAAATTGAGCCTTTTTGTTTGCCTTCTATCCTCTTTGCATGGTGGAAAACGCTCCCTAGTGGAGGGTTTCTGGAGTATAGCCTTGGATCTCCAATTTTGCCTTAGATTAGGTTCCTATAACGAACCCTAGAGCTTGTTATAGGAAGCCCTAGTTTAGTAGACAATGAGAAATTACTCCAAGAGGGAGGTTGGTCACCTCTCCTCTAGGGCTAGGGTTAAGGGTTTCATCCATAAAAACCCTAGTTATCACTTTTTACCAAATTTCTCATGCATTTTCATGTGTAATTTGCATTTTCATGGTAGAATTAGGGTTAGAATTAGGTCTGCAATTTTATGTCTAAAACCCTAAATTTTTTTTTTTCAAATTTTGGGCCTCCCTAAAATTTCGGCCCTCACTCCTACAAATTCGGCCTGCCTTCTTTATCCTTAAAAACCTTAGGGCGAAATTTTAGGAAGCCCCAACAACCCAAAAAAGATATAAAACCCTAAAAAACAGTCCTAACCCTAACTGCTATCCCAAAACCCCAGCTCCTTCCCTCTTCTTCCTCCTTGGCTGCCCTTCCTTTGCTTCCCTACGTCCTCGGCCCTCCTCTTTAAGGCCTGCCCTAGCTTTGGGCAGCCTTTACCAGGCTGTAACAGCCTACCTACTGTCATTTGGACAGCCCTCTTTACCACTGTTTGAGGTCTGCAATATTGCAGACTGTCCCTCTTTTGCAGCCCTAATTCCTGAAGCAAAAGGCAAACAAACACTTGCGAAGGTTAGCAAGATACATTAATTTGAAGTAGTGAATTTTTACCTTGGATGTATGCTTAAAGGATTGATCTTATTACTGTTTACATGCCATAAATTGACATATATCAGTCCTTGATTATTTACTTAATGTGATACACAATATCTCTTCATGGTCGAATTTGTTGTTACACTTGGTGCATGATACTGACATTTGTTTAAATATCAAATTGTTTCATAATTCTTAGCTTTCTACTGCTGTCATACATGACTGTCACTGTTTAATTCTGCTGCGCATCTTCTGTTTATCATTGCTACAGCAGTATATGTGCTTAGTGCACAAGTTGGGATTGATCACTGTTTGAAACTTTGAACACTTCATTCTGCCTAGTAACTTCTTTAATACTTTACTTCTGCAATACTCTCATAAGAGACTGTCCATTGCTGGTTATTGTTGAAGTTACAGTACTTGCATTTTTGTTGTTTTCTATTTAATGGTGAATGCTTGCACAAGAGTTTGAATTATAGTTGGACTGTTCACTATTGGAATATCTTTGAAATATACATACTTAATTGAATGGTTACATGTTTTGTTAATGAAGGTTGATATATTTGTTGCATCTACCATGTTCATATCTTTTATAGTATGTCTTCTTCATTCTCAAGTTAATTGATTTAAGGCACTGGTCACTAACATAAATTGCGTAGAAGATATCGTTTGTTGGCCAAGTGTCTTGTAGAACAACAATAAAGGGCTCTCCCCTTGGAGGTTATGACATCTAAGAAGTTGGAGGTGTGACTGAGGTGACAGTGGTCACACTCTCCCTACATTTGTCTATCGGACACTAGCCCTGCTAGTTTGTCCGGTAACACCTTCTTCAGTTAGAATGTTAAATCACTTCACATAGTCATCCTTAACTTATGTCAAAGACATATAGCTGGATTACAAACCATGAAGAACATAGATGGCTGAAAATCAGAGCTGCAATTTACATGAGTATTGGACAGCTGGAAACTTCATTAATATGCAAAAGAAGTTCATGTACATACCATAGCCTTATTACAAGACTAGTATAATCCACTAGCTCTCCAAAAACCGTATCAAGGGGGAAACAAGATAACCCTAGCTCAACCAAAGGAGATCCAACAAGCATGAATCACTCAAGCAAGTCCTTCAAGGCAAGATGTCTCCTGTTCTTCTCTTCTCCAAGTACAACCTTGGGTTTCATCACAAAACCCTAATCTCCAAGGGATGAAACCCTAACCCTAGTCTTCAAAATGTTCCAACAAGCTCAAGAAACCGTAGTGACTCTGAGAGAGAGAAATCAAGTACATAAGAAGATATACAAGAGAGAGGTGAAGTGGTGCGCTCCTCCTAGTCACATCTCTAGCACAAATGTCATAAGAATGATAACTGAGTGAAGGACTTTGTTCTTCCTCTATATATATGGCGAGGTAAGGGACGCCAACAATTATATGTGGGCCGATGCTCTTACAAGCAGCCTTCAATAACACTTATAGGTTCACACATGTGGAGCTCTACACTCCAAGGGTACACATGTCAAGCTCCAAAGTGATGTCATCCATAAGCATGACTCCAAATGTAACGACACTTCATGAGGTGTGTTTGATGCTCCTCCTACAAGCCTCCAAAGGCTCCATTAAATTCTTAAGCCATGTACTCTACTAGGTCCACTCCCCTTGCATGCTAAGTCACAAGGTTTGGGTTCGAGTTCGGGTTTGGCAACCATTAAGTTCGATTGGGGTTCGAATTTTTCGATGAGGTTCGGATGAGGTTAGCCATTAGGTTCGTCCATATACATTTTTCAAATTTTCAAATATTAAAAAAATATATAGCTCACTTTATATATTTTGATACCCACTTGGTGCATTTGGCTACCTACTACCTACTAGGAAGGAGTTGAATTGGATCATGCGGGATGACTAGCATACTTAGATCACTTGAACAGATCCATTGAGTTGGTTACGACCATAGATGGGCTTTTATGCAAAGCACTTCATGGATCTGAGGGATGGGCTTGTTGTTTGACTTCCATACACATGTCATCATTGGTTGCATGCTCTTTGCATCATGCTAGGCCAATTCATTGTGGGTTTGCATAGATTTTGGTGGAGATCGAGCATTAGATCGACTAGTCGAATGGGGTCTGCCAGTTGTGCTATCTTCGGGAGGTTGACATTGAGGAGCATTTCATTTTTCCTGGCCCCATTTATTACAATATCCGAGGTTTGTTCCATTGTCTATTTAGGGAGTTACAAGCCCTTTCTAGTTTCTTCTTGTTCTCTGGCGAACGTTGCTTGGTTCTATATATTTAACACACTCTTAGACTCCAGTCCTAGATTCTCTGGCCATCCCCTAGACTAGCCTCCACTCGGTTGATCATTTCCTTCTTTCCATTACTCGCTAGCAGGGGTACAAAGACATATTGTTAGCAGTGTGCTTCCTAGTTGTAGATCAGCGTGAGCTTTTCCTACATTCCAAAGACCCAATGTCATTGCCGTTCTAGATCTAGATCACATACCAATAGTGAAATGAGGTCATTTAGGCCCCAGTGATGGGCAATATCATCTTGGCACTACCATAGCGTGTGGTCTAGATTATATTCCAGTTCATCTTCCAACCAATACTCTATCCGAAGTTTCCTCCATTCAACCTTGGATGTTAGTGGAGCAAGTGATAGCAGGTCTTGGTACTTTGGCATTATTTGTATTCAAGATTCTAGGACCATTTTTCTCCCAAATCTATTTTTTGCTATCAGTGCTTGAGTTGTTTTAGATGAGACTAACACTTTACTCTTCTCTTACTTTATTTTACCTTCTATTTCTTTCTTTATTTAGGAGCCGTTTTTCATGCTTCGACCATGTGTGTTGGCACTATTGTACTTGTTATCACCTATTTTGTACAAATAGCCGAATTTTTCATGAGCCGCCAGTTTCATGAACATGATTCATGTTCATCATCAGTGTTCAGAAGTTCAGAAGTCATTTTTCAGGGCAATTTTGCCCCATTTGTAATAACTGCATGTTCATACCTCCATGGGGAAATGTAAAAAGTTGGTCTAAACGGGGTCCTTTTATAAAAGACTCGGCTATCCGTAGGTTTAGCGATTTGGGGGATACTCTAGAGTGTTTTTTCCTTAGGAATTATGCGCTACTCATCGGTTGCGTATAATCCCTGAGTTTTTCACTCAAACCTCCAAAGCTGGAGTATTCTCCATGATGGTCAAAACCTAAGGTGGTTATTAGAGTCTTGTGTCTAGGATTTTTTTACGTGTTAGCCATCTCGATTGAGTCGTATGAACATGCACTAGGTCCCCTAGGAGTTTCATTCCATTCCGAAAAAAAATAAATTTTTCCATAAATTAGACCATTTTTTAATGGTTTAATTAAAAAATTTCAAAAAGTGATAAAAACCTCATCCGGAGGCGGAATTGAGCGTGGGGAGGTTCGTTTTGACGCTCGGAGCGTCCTCTTTACCCTAGTGCCAACTTTTCTAAGGTTTTGGGCAATTACATCGCCTTTGAAAGCAGTTTTTCATTATTTTGGCATTTAGTGGCCATAAAATGACAAAAACACATAAAGACAAAAAATTAAATAAATAAAAAATGATCAAATTAAAGTTTGCAAAAGCATGGGTTATATTTTTATGATGTGTACGACTACATCAAGGGAATAAAGCACATATTAATTTGAAGTTTGGAGGTGCGAATTGATTTATTGAGGGTGACGTGAGCATGCTTCACGTGGGCGTTTCCATTGTTTAGTGGATGGGCGTTACTACCAATTGCTGGGCGTTGTTTTCTATGGGAGTGGGGATCCACCTCATCCCCCACCAACCCAATCGCATCAACCCACTCAGATCCTCCCAAGCTTCGCCTTCCTTCAAAGCTCACGTATTCTCCTCAAGGCTCACGTCAATACTAAATAAGGACTTGTTTTAATGATGTGTAGGTTTGCTATTGGAGTGGTGATAATCACGAGAAGAGGAGTGGGGAGCCTTGCCAAGGTGGAGGCCACCTCCTCACCCTCATTACTGCAAACTCGAGTCTATTGAAGGGTATCACTCCAAGCCATGATTTAGATTGGATCATGATTGAAATTCGATTGGATGACTGTGTTATTGGCTTCTCTTAGTGCCAATTCGAATTGGGCTTGGGATAGCTTGTATTTTTGTATAAGTAGAGGTGCTTTGCACTCTCTTTTTCATGGAATTTTTGTGCATCATTTCTCTGGCAATTTTGTAACAGCTCATAGCAATTGCTATTTTGGAATAAAATAACGACTTTGGAGGTCTACATGGAGTGCCCTACTTGTTCATGAGGTTTGCTTTATACATGATAAGGTGATATTGTGCTATTATTTTTGCTCATATTGTTGTATTTGGTCATTCTTTTGCTTAGAAGTCTTTCTTAAGACCATAGGATGAACATTTGAAGGTACAAGTTGTTCATTGATGTTAGATTTTATGTGATTTAGAAGTGCAGACTGTAGTCGGTAATATTTATGCATCTTCTTGTCCCATCTTATTTGACATACTAAGTTTGACCAAGTATTTTTGTGCGTTATATGTATTGTGCAGATCTATAGAAGTGAAGTGGAGCTTGAGCTCGGATGCATCTTTCTCCCCTTCACAAGCATTTTTCTAACATGTTTTGCATTTCAGGGCTTTCCAAAAGTTAGATCAGTGGTTCAAGCTCGACCTTGAGAAGTTGCTCTAAGATCCATCCATCAAAACATTTTCTTTAAACTTGGTTACCTAGACCTAAAGCTTACCTCCTCAAGCTTTCTCTTTGCTCTCCTTGTTTCCTTGCCTTGATCTGCTAGTCCTCTTCTTCTAAGCCATCATCATCCTTACCTTTCTGCTGCCCTATCTTTTTCCTACCTTTTATCCCTGTTTTATCTACCTTTTTGTCCCTTTTTCTATCAGTTTTTGGCTGCCCTTTCATCCCTCATTTTTCTTCTGTCCTTCTTGCCTTTTAGCAGCCACTTACATTTCTTTTTGGCTGCCCTCTCGTCCCTCATCTCACTGCTGTCCTTCTTTCCTGTTGGCAGCCACTTGCCATCTTTTTAGGCAGCCCTCTTGTCCACCTCCAAGTCTGCCCTAAACACATCAAAAGCAAAAAAGTTAAAGTTAATAGTTAGTTTGGTTAGTAGTTAGTTCATTTCTCTTTCAAATTTGCAAACTAGGCATTTTAGATCTTGCATCTAGTTTCATTCTAGTTGCATTTTATTAGTAGTTTGCATTTCATTTGGTAAGAAGATCTTGCATTTCTCATTCTAGGCTTTGCATTTAGTTTATTTCTTTACATTTTAGATCTATCATTTAAAAGATAAAAATTGCATAACAAAATATTTCATGTTTTAGATCTCTTTCCTAGCATTTTAGGCACTTATTTGTTTGCTGGTCCGTTTTTACATTTTTAATAATTCGAAGTTGAATCTCATACCAGTTTGCATTTAGATCTCCTTTTTGCAAGTTTAGACTTAGCTAGTTTCAAAATTTGTTTGTTTTTCTAATGCTAAAGGGTGCCTTGTTGAGCTGATTTGAGCTTGTGTAGGTATTTTGAAGGAGAAGAAAGACTTGAAAAAACAAGATTCAAAGAAGAAGAAGAGCAAAACCCAAAGAGGAAAAATAAACCAATAAGAAGATCCAAAACAAATGAAGAGGATGATAACCATGAAGATATAAAGCCACTCTCCTTTGTAAAAGCTATCAAGAGCTTCTTAGTTTCGTTTCAGTTTATCTTATCTTTCATAAAAGACCTTACAAGGGTTAAATTCCCAAGGCACTTGTAAATTGATTAATAAAAAGGCTAGGTGGGATAAGGCCTCCCACACTTTGGTTCCTTCTTCCCCATTTGGGGAAGACTGTTTCATGCATGCTTTAGTTAGGCTTGTTTCATTTTTTTAGATATATCTTTCAAATTTTGTACTTAAAATGATTCTCTTCCAAGTTTTGCCTTGAGAAAGTAGCTTGGGATTTGATCCCAAGTGCCACATCATTTTGTGGCTACTTCTTTTTCCCCATTAGCATCCTTGCGAACTTCCAGCTAGCTGGAAGGTTTTCGGGACTAGTGGTTCTAGTGGTCACCTTGTTCCAAGGTTGATTCCACCTTGTCGTTTATTTCTTGGTTTGTTGCTTGATTTGGCCTTGTCTTTTCTCTCTCATTTGTTTCTCTTATCATTGCTTGTTTACTTTGGAAAACGTGCTTTTTCTTTGTGTACAATTTGTCTCTATTTTTAACAAAGAACAAAGCCTCTTGAACTTGCAATAACCCAAGTCAAGAGCACTCTCTGTCAGAGAGCATATTTAATTTGCATTTTCCCTGCATTAGGTATATCGAATAACTAAGTCTCTTGAACCTTGTCATAAGATAAAGTCAAGAGCGCTCTCTATCGGAGAGTTGAACCGTGTGCTCCACTAATTTTAAAACATTCCAACTCACACTCCCCCTTAATGATTTATCTTGGTTGCTATGCGACACCCGTATGCTCTGCCAACCTGAAAAGGTTGGGCTAGTACTCAGAAAGGTGTTGGATTTGATAATTTTCGATAACATAATAAAATTTTCACCCCCACAACCAACAAACCGGTGTTGCTTTTTTCGAGACATACTTAGGTAGTGGGCAAAGTTCCTAAACCTGGTGGGGCCGGAAGTTACCGCTGTCATAGACATCAGAGTGGTTAAGTCTTTAGACACTTACTCTTCGAAATCTGGGCAGTCCGACATACCATCAGAAGGGGAAGCCACTGAAAGTATACCTTTCCGGTCTTTTGATTACCTTCTTGTTCTTAGCCTAATAATCAAGACCATTAAAACTTTTAATTTACCAAGATAAATTGCACAACGATCTCGTGAACAGCTACTATTGAGACTTGCATTTCAACATCCCCAAGCACTACACTTGTTTGACTCCATTTTGGCACTGGTTATTTTATATTTATTAAGTTGGGTCATTTGTCCATTGGATTTTATATTTTATATCTGTGGATGCTGCTTATTTTCGCAAAGTCATCATATACTGTTTCGCAACGTGGATTGCATTTTACCTCGTGTTTCATTAAAAGTAATTTTGTGACTTTTCATCTTTAAAACTCCTAAACAACATCCATCGACATCACCATACACCAAAAACATTAAAACAGATTGAGCCATAGACAACTCTTTGTAGGGACTACCCCCCTTGGCTTCGTTAGGAGTTAGCCTAAACGGAGGAGCTGGGATTCAGGTGACAGTACCTGGCTCATTGCTTGCCCCCAAGGCCACACTTTCCCCACTTGTAGTGAGGGAACAACTTTCGAAAGATTTCTGCTGCTGGTGTGCATCTCGGCGGACAATAGTACTCAAAAGTGCCATTGACTTTTGTGGTTATTTGTTGAATATTAATAATTATCTTATCTTTATCTAGTGCTATACCTGTCTCTCTCTGAGTCTCTAGGGCACTTGTGAGGAGGTTATTTCATATGTTGGGTGAGATTTGGTTCTACTAATTCTTTTATTGATCCTTATAAATCTCAATAATACAGGACCAAGACAAGCATAATCGGTTATTAAATAACTAATAAATATAGGTTCTGCAACGGTCTTGGTGAAGGTCAAATTAAGTAGGTATTCAGCATTCCTCGGGTGCCATGCACATGGTGCCTTCTTCAACCTATAAAGGGCCTTCTTTAACTTGCATACATGGGTATCTTGCCATGGACCTCAAAACCCATAGCTGATACATTTATACTTCGCCCTCAATCAGAGCATTTAGAAAAGTAGTTTTTACATCCATCTGGTATAAAGACCAACAAAAAACTGATGCTAAAGACATTAATGGTTCTGATCAAAGTACACCTGGCAACTGGAGCTTGAACTATATCGGGAGCTTCTACAAGAATCAAGCTAAAGACACTGCAATTATTACACAGAGACTAAAAAAGAATTTAGCTCCATGGAATAAGTATATGACAGAAGCAATAGAAGAATAGAAGCTAAGTTGGATAAGCTTCCTGCTATGAATCTTCCAATAGACCAAGGCCAGTATATCCTTAAAATTGATGCTTTTGATACAACTTGGGCAGGAGTGTTAATTGAGAAAGTTGGGAAACAAGAACAAATCTGCATGTATACCTCTGGAACGTTTAAAGGTGCAGAAACTAAGTATCCTTCCAGTCGCAAAAAAATCTTATCTGTTAAGTTCTCCATTTCAAGATTTCGACTATATCTCCAGCCAGTCAAATTTATTGTGAGGACATATTTGAAGGATGTGGTAGATATGCTTAAACATGAAAAGCATCTTGAACATGGCAATAACAGGATACTGAGGTGGAAGCTGTGGCTTGATGGATTTAATTTTGAAATCCATCATGAACCAGTGAAGGATAACTGCTTAGCTGATCTGCTTACCAGAGAAGGATCTCAACCAATCCAAGAAAATGATCAAGCAAAGTTTACAATAAAGATGTTGAGATTGAATAAAGGCAAACAACCCATGATCTCAGAAGAAGACAAAGAATTTGACTATTGGGTTGTGTTAACCCCTGAAAATACTCCATAGTAATTTCAGGGTTTAAAGACCAGCAAAATTCCATTAGGCTGGTCATATTAGTTTATTGATAGATGACATGCATGCTTCAGGATTTTGGTTAGAAAGAGAAATGACGGACCTTTAGGCTGTAAAGGAATTGGAAACAAACAGTCACTGAGCTCGAGATATGTCTGCCAAATTCTGCTGTGGAATGGTTGTTACACTCAATGCCTACAATGTTGTTGCAGTACGTTCTGCTGCAGAATATCTTGGGATGGCTGAAGTATAGAAAAGGGAGATCTAGTTTATAAAATTGAGGTGTTTTTCAGCTCATTTCGAAGCTAGAAAGATTCCATTATTTTATTGCAGGCTTCCGAATCATTCTTACCTTGGTCAGAAGACCTTCAAGATGGTAAGAAGGTGTATTGACTCAATTACTTCCAAGACTTCGGTTGATCTTTCAATGGTTGATTGGCCCTTCCCTTACACAAAAGCAAAGTTAGTAGAGGATCAATTGTGTGTAGGAAACAGTAATAATCCTCCATGGGATGGAATCCAAAACCCCAAACATTGGTATGTTCCAAAAGCTTGCAGGTGAAGATAGGAAGCATGGAGATTATGCTAGATATTCAAGTAATGTTACTCCATCTGACAAGAGTACTTTGGGACAAAAAGGCCTATATGAAATACTGAAAAGGGAGCATATTCATGACCAAGTATCTGTTCTAGTTAGTTGCCAAATTAAAAGTAATTTTTACAGGATCGAAGAAGGTTTGACGACTCTTCCGAGGAAGCGTTGGGAGGATGAATGCAGCCTTACATGCACTGCAGTTTCAGGCCATACTGATCATTTTCAGAGTACGAACTCAGAAGACTTGGGATGGGGATATGGATGGCAAAATATTCAAATGTTGATCTCACATCTCTTTAAACAAACACAGATGCTTGTACACTTTGTTCAGAGCATGATAGATGTTCAGGAGGCAAATTGGAATGTTTTCCTGGGTTCAAAAGGTACCAGGGATTGTGTAAAGTAACCAAGAGAGCTTGAGAAGAGATTCCAAAAACTTGTTGATTGGACTGAAGGCTTTACTTGTAGACTACATGCTCAATCATTGTATAATGGAGCTGGGACACTTTGGTTCTGGTTCCACAACCGAATTCCTTGAATCTTATGAGTTCATGTCTAATCTCTTAGCAGTTTCCTGGCGATGACCTTAGAAAAGAAGTGCATCAAATTCTGCTAAAGATGCAGTTCGGCCTGAACACTGATGGAGAGCCTATTATTGCATTGCCTCCTATAACAATTACCTTGCAGAAAGTTGAAATCTCTGTAGCAGAACGTGATTTTTATCACTTGTTTGAGGCTTAGTCAGGTTTTCTTTGCAGCAGCGGCATCCATCTTTATTTTTCATCTCTCTTTTAGACTAGCTGTTATTCCTTTGAGCAAGGATAATCATTGTACCAGTTTTGGACTTGCCCATCATGGCGCAATCAACCCTTTGGCAAGATTTTTAATAAAGAAGTGCTGTGTTTTCTTTGAACCTCCCTTTTTGTTGGTATTGTGTTTCATTTTGCTCATCGACTAATAGCTTATATCCTATTGTCGTGATTAATTTCGATCTTTCAATAGGTATTCTTTCTATTTTTTCTCATCTTCTCACACTAACCCTGCAGGATCTGACCAAGCAAGTTTACTCAATTTTTGTTATAAAGGCTTTGGCAGAGTGTTTACATGCTGTCCAAAGCAAATTTGCTGCTGTTTTTTGTGAGTTTTTGCAGAAGATCAGGTACAAATCAGTAGCCCGGTACCTAGGGACTCCTCCCTGAGGTTGGCACGTACTAGCCCGAACGGAGAGGAGGTTTGCCCGTTACACTTTGGGGCATTCTTTTCTTGAATTAGCTGCTTTTCATCACTGATTTTTAATTGTATCAGATCTTATTAGAGGGGTGAAAAAGTGTGCTAACAGGTTGCTGGTATTAATCCTTGTAAAATTCATATCTTAGAGTCTTGGGCGTTGAAGTATAATGTTGTAAATAATTATAGGTATTTGCTATAAGCAATAGTTGGTTTGCATGTCTTAGATGAAGATTTTCATGAGCTTTGTGGTCAGTCTGTTTTAGAGCTCCATACTTGTTAATTATCATATAGAGATTATGAACAGATATTAGAATTAGTCAAGTATAGAAGATCTTTATGGGTTTTCTTTGAGTGTCATACTATTATATAGAGTCAACCATGGTGTGAATGGTTTTATTATTTTTAGAACAATTTGTCCCGAGGGGGTCTCCTGAAGTAATTGCACAACATTTGTTTTTCTGTATCTCACCATGGATTTGGCAGAAGGTGCTTAGTCTAGTTCTTAGCTAAAATTCTGGATAGATTTTGAAGGGATTGAAGTAATTGAATTACCAAAGTCCAAGGGTTATGAAGAAGAAACTAGTTAATCTCCAACCTCATTTTAGTAGCAACTATATTGAAGAAGAAGGACCTCCAGATTTGCAAGGATCACCCTTTTGGAGATGCTTTTGTTCATTCACTCCATTTGCATCGCCATCATTCTCATATACTCCAGATGATGTCCTACAAGATCTTGAGAGTATTTATGAACAAGACTACCACGATTGTGGACTTCACTTAGCCTATCGACATTACCAGAGCTGTTCGCATATCTGACCCCCTACATTTAAATAAAGAAAAATTCCACCTCGCTAATGCCCCCTTGGCCAATGGCTATCCTTGTAACCAAATTAATAAAGCTTTTCAGGCTTCCCTTCACCCTAAACTCAAGCTTCCCCATCCCATTTCTCCAACCCAAGCATTAATTTCTCTCCCTTATATCTAGGGCATCATTGACTGCATCTCTAGTCTTTTAATCAAAAAGAATATTAAAACTATCTTCAAACCCCACAAAACTCTTAAACAATTATTCAGAAGAGTCAAAGACAACTCCAACCCTTTTCTCTCCCAAGGAGTCTACCAGATTCCTTGTTCATGTGGAAAAAAAAACCTCTATTGGACAAACTGGTAGATCCATTCAAGCCTGTCTCAAAGTGCACATTGCTGATACTAATCTTAATCATCTCAATAAATCAGCCATAGCAGAGTACTCATTTAATTCTATACACCTCATATGCTTTATGTTAGAAAGTGGCAACAAGGAAGGCCTTCTTGCTTTGCATGTGTCCTTGCATGCAAGAAGACTTAAATCAAGAAGCCAAATGTATTTAATGTATTTTCCAAAGTTTAGACTTAGGAAAAGTGCATTAAGTGATCTAATTATTAATTGACTTAATGGAGTCACTTTTATAAAGTGCTAGTGAAATAATTAAAGTGATGGCTAATTTAATCTTGGCCATTGAATCTCACCAAGGGATCTCATCCATAGATCCATAGTGAGATGTTAGGGTTTTCGCTTAGCCATTGAGTTAAAATGAGGATCGATTTGGTGGAGAGGACACAGAGATAGACAAAGAAGTTTGAGAGAGAATTTTGCGGAGAAGAAGACGAAGGAGCAATCATTCAACAGATCGATAGAGCATTCAGGCAGAGAGCAGGGCCGTACGGATTCGCAGAGGAGGAGGCCGATTTGGTTTGCAGAGGCCGTTCGTACAACAGCCGTACAGGCTGTACAACAGGCCACACATGTGGGCCGTATGGATTCCGTACAGCTGGCAGAGGGCCGTACAGATCAACAGGGTTTTCTCAGTGATTCGCAGAGGTTCGATTTTGCTAGGTTGGCTAAATCGATTTTCTGAATTGTATTTGCTTCATATCTTCATAATAAAATTTCATCTCAGACTGCTGCACTGATTTTCCTAGCTTGGGTTTTGTCGGGGGGTTTACACCCAAAAAGATTTGTGTTGTCTCTATTGATGTGATTGATGTTATATTTCTTTTAGTATTTATTTTCCGCTGCATAGTGAAGAAATCCATGTGTGGTTAACAGTGGCAATTGGGTTTAATAAAATTAATCTGGCATACTTCAACTTTAGTGTGGATTTTAAGGAAATTTACATGGTATCAGAGCTCTTCTGAGTAGATCTGAAAGACAGCAGCAGTTGTTGGATAGATCAGGGGGATATCTATCCCAGGGTTTACAGGTACACTTCATTATGGCCGTACAATTGAGAGTTGAGGATAGACTCTAGGGTGCACAGAACTTTCCTACTTGGAAAGAGAGGATCACTAGGATCTTGGATGTTAGTGATGCAGATGAGCACATTGATGACCAGAAGGTTGCTCCCACAGATCCGACAGAGTTAGCAAAGTGGAAGAAGATAGATTCCAGAGCTATGTTAATCATCTTGGATGGGGTGAAGGACCACATAGTCCCTCACCTGTCCGGGAAGAAGACGGCATTAGAGATGTGGAAGGATTTGGAAACTCTTTCCCAAATCAAGAATGGAAATTGGAAGATGGTGCTGCAGGAGAGGGTGTAGAGTACCAGGATGGCCAAGGGTGAAGGAGTAGTTCCTTTTCTCACAAGGCTCACACAGATCAGAGATGAGCTTGGAGTAGTTGGCTCTAAGACTGAGGATGAGGAGCTAGTTCGCATAGACCTCAATGGCTTTTCTAAACCATGGGACGTCTTTGTCAAAGGCATGGTGGCTAGGGAGAAGCTCCCTGATTGGTAGAGATTGTTGGATGACTTCGTGCAGGAAGAGACCTGTATGGGTCAAGGTTCAGGTTCATCCAACGGTGCCCCACATATCGTGGATGAAGCGGCTTTAGCCTTAGCGAGCAAGGGTAAGGGGAAGGCAAAGAAGAAGGGTGGTAAGAAGAACTTGGACATGACAAAATTCAAGTGCTTCATATGCCACAAGCATGGACACTTTGCTTCCCAGTACCCAGATAGAAAGAAGAAGAACAACACACAGATGGCAGGTTCAACAGAGGTGGATGACTTCAGCAAGAGTTTTGATGAGAACTTTTGCTTGATAGCTTGCATGGCAAGCACCATCAGCAACAACATCTGGTATGTGGACAGCGATGCATCTTGTCACATGACAGGACATAGAGGGTTCTTCAAGAGCTTGCAGGAGGGTGGAGTGAATCTCCATATTGAGTTAGGAGATGATGCGCGGTATCAGGTGCAGGGTGTTGGTACTGTTACGTTTCAGAGGGAGTCTAGACAACCCATCAACTTCGCTGATGTGTTATATGTCCCAGGGATGACGAAGAATCTCATATTAGTTTCCACACTGGAAGACAAGGGTTTTCTAGTGTCTTTTTGAGATAGGAAAGTATTCATCAGGCCACATGGGTCATATCAGAGATTGGATAGGATGATTGGGGTCCAGAGTGGGAAGGTTTACAGACTACGGTTCGAGCTTGCAAAGGCTTTGGTCAGTAGCAACAGCAATGATTGTGAGTTGTGGCATAGGAGGATGGCGACTTACACCATGGTGCACTGAGGCATATGAGACAGGTAGTCATTGGAGTTCCTTCAGTACAGGAGGAGAAGCACAACCACTGCAAGGGTTGTGTGTTGGGGAAGAACATCAGGAAACCTTTCTGACAGAGTGAGCACAAGTCTAAGGGAGCCTTGGACTTGGTGCATTCGGATGTTTGCAGACCGATGAGTGTTCATTCTTTTAGTGGTTATAGCTATTGCGTCACTTTCATTGATGACTATTCTAGGAAGACCTTGATCTATTTTCTGAAGGCCAAGTCATACGTCTTCGATCAGTTCCGAGAGTTTAAGACTCTCGTGGAGAACCAAACAGGGAGAAAGATCTGGATATTGAGGACTGACAACGGTGGTGAGTACACTGGTAAAGAGTTCAAAATTCTGTTCATCAGAGGGGATCAAGAAGGAGCACACCGTTCCTCATACCCCACAACAGAATGGAGTGGCTGAGAGGAAGAATAGGACACTGGTGAGTGCAGCCAAGGCCATGCTATTTGATCAGGGATTACCACTATTCCTATGGGCCGAGGCATTTCAGAATGCAACATATGTCCAGAACAGGTGTCCTCACTCAGCATTGGGGAGGAAGACACCTGAAGAGGTATTTACAGGCACTAGACCAGATGTGAGTCACTTACGCATATTTGGGAGTGTCTGCTATTGTCACATTCATGTTGACACTAGGAAGAAGCTGGACCCTTCAGGTGAGAAGGGGCTTCTTGTTGGTTACAGTGAGACTTCCAAGGCATATAGAGTATATGTCTCGGCTCGCAAGAGGATCATTGTGAGAAGGGATGTCCAGTTTGATGATGACAGAGCCTTGCGAAGATATATGGACTTACCAGCATAGGAGAAGCCAATAGAGGACTTAGGAGTAAAGTTGGAGGAGCCACAGGTACAGACACAGGGCACAGGTTCTAGTAGTTAGAGGGAGTTAGGTGGACAAGATCCTCTTATCATTGATTTGGAGGATGAGCAACAGCAGGAGGAGGATATCCAACAGCCGTAGCAAGCAGACACCAGGCCATGACCTAGATGGTACAGGTCCACAGTTCAGGATTCCAGGCAGGTTAGTCTTCCACAGAGCTCCATGAGGCGGAGCAAACCACCAGATAGACTTAGCTAAATGGCACTGATGATAGAGTTGATTGACTTTGAACCTTCCAGTTTCGAGGAGGCTGCACACCATGATGTGTGGCAAGAGGCCATGGTTGAGGAGTACGACTCAATCATGAAGAATTAGGTATGGGAGGTTGTGCCGAGGCCTGAAGGTAAAAAGGTGGTGGGATCCAGGTGGATCTACAAGGTAAAGCATGCATCGACAGAAGTGTGGATAAGTACAAGGCACGCTTTGTGGATAAGGGGTATTCGCAGAAGGAAGGTATTGACTATGAGGAAACCTTCGCCCCTGTCGCCAGGTATTCTTCTATTCGGACTATCCTATCATTGGCAGCAGAGATGGGTTGGCGCGTTCATCAGATGGACGTGAAGACTGCCTTCCTCAACGAAGTTATTGAGGAAGATGTTTATATTGTGCAGCCAGAGGGGTTTGAGGTGAAGAGCAGAGAGTCGCAGGTATGCAGGTTGCATAGAGCTCTTTATGGGCTCAAGCAGGCACCTCGAGCATGGCACTCAAGGATCGACAACTATCTACGAGAGATGGGGTTCCAACAGAGTGAGGCAGACCATAACCTGTACTTCTTGTTAGGTGAGGTACCTCTCATATTGGTACTATATGTGGATGATCTCTTTCTTACAAGAGATGAGAGGCTGATCAGGGACTGCAAGTCTAACCTTGCAGTAGAGTTTGAGATGAAAGACCTTGGGTTGATGCATTACTTCTTAGGTCTGGAGGTTTGGCAGAAAGATGGGTGCTTCTTCATTGGACAAGGGAAGTATGCATTGGAGATCTTGAGGAGATTCAGGATGGAGGACTGTAGATCTATGGCCACACCTCTAGTTACCAACTGGAGGAAGATTGATGTATCAGGATCATAGGAGTTTGATCCTACATTGTATCGACAGTTTATCGGGTTGCTTATGTATCTGGTTAACACTCGACCAGACATCAGTTTTGTAGTTAACTCTTTGAGTCAATTCATGGTGAACCCTCGAAGAGTGCATTGGACAGCTGCGAAGCACATACTTCGCTATATCAGAGGTACAGTGGAGTATGGATTGGTTTATGAGCGCAGTGGGAGTATACAGTTGGCAGGTTTCACAGATGTTGACTGGGCAGGATGTGTAGAGGATCGGAAGAGCACTTCGGGTTGCTACTTCAACATTGGATTAGGGGTTGTCTCTTGGTTTAGCAGGAAGCGGAAGTTAGCTGCACTGAGCTCAACAGAGGCTGAGTACATGGCAGCATGTGAGGGGATGTGGCTGAGGAAGTTGCTCTCACGATTATTTGAGAGTGAGTTAGAGACTACTATAGTTCACTGTGACAATCAGAGTGGTATCAACCTTTCTGAGAATCCAGTGTTCCATGACAGGAGTAAGCACATTGACATCCGGTATCACTTCCTCAGAGATTTTGTTCAGAGAGGAACCATTTAGTTGGAGTACATTCAGACAGATGAGTAGGTGGCAAACATATTCACCAAGGCACTTTGCAAACTCAAGTTTGTGAAGTTCAGAGACAAGTTGGGGTTGCTACCGAATCCCTTCCTCGTTGAGAGGGAGTGTTAGAAAGTGGCAACAAGGAAGGTCTTCTTGCTTTGCATGTGTCCTTGCATGCAAGAAGACTTAAATCAGGAAGCCAAATGTATTTAATGTATTTTCCAAAGTTTAGACTTAGGAAAAGTGCAATAAGTGATCTAATTATTAATTGAATTAATGGAGTCACTTTGATAAAGTGCAAGTGAAATAATTAAAGTGATGGTAATCTAATCTTGGCCATTGAATCTCACCGGAGGATCTCATCCATAGATCCATAGTGAGATGTTAGGGTTTTCGCTTGGCCATTGAGTTAAAAGGAGGATCGATTTGGTGGAGAGGACACAGAGACAGACCCAGAAGTTTGAGAGAGAAGTTTGTGGAGAAGAAGACGAAGGAGCAATCATTTAACATATCGACAGAGCATTCAGGCAGAGAGCAGGGCCGTACGGATTCGTAGTGGAGGAGGCCGATTTGGTTTGCAGAGGCCGTCCGTACATCGGCTCGACCGTACAGGCCGTACAACAGTTCGCACGTGTGGGCCGTACGGATTCCGTACAACTGATGCAGTTGGCCGTACAGCTGCGCAGAGGGCCGTACAAATCAAAAGGGTTTTCTCAGTGATTCACAGAGGTTCGATTTTGCCAGGTTGGCTAAATCGATTTTCTGAATTGTATTTGCTTCATATCTTCATAATAAAATTTCATCTCAGATTGCTGCACCGGTTTTCCCATCTTGGGTTTTGTCTGGGGGTTTACACCCAAAAAGATGTGTTGTCTATATTGATGTGATTGATTTTATATTTCTTTCAGTATTTATTTTTTGTTGCATAGTGAAGAAATCCATGTGTGGTTAATAGTGGCAATTGGGTTTAATAAAATTAATCTGGCATACTTTAAGTCTAGTGTGGATTTTAAGGAAATTTACACTTTGATTGAACCAAAATTCTAGCATCTACCTCTCATTGTTCCTCGCACCCTATAAGGGAAGCTCTAGAAATAGAAAAGAACCCAAACAATTTCAATCATGAAGACGGTTATAAGTTGATTCACTCTTGGAAACACTTAATCTATCATCGAAACTAGTGACTTGTTTTGTCTTTCTTCTCTTGATGTTACATGTTCCTTCCGCCATCTTCTATATTTCTCTTGATTTTCATTCTCATCCCCTTTTCAATTTTTATCCTAATCCCTCTCATTCTTGTCTCCCTCTTACCTCCCTTATCTCTCAATCATTTTGGGTTTAATGTAACTCTCTCATTCCCTCTTTTCATTAATTTGATCCCCAATTATTTCATTTTTGGTCAAATACTTTCTTTAGTTTGTATATGCATACTTTTATGAGGTTCGCTTCTTATACATAATTATATATTTCCCTTTTAATTAATTTACTAACGTGATTTGTTTACTTGTTTTAGGATTATCTTTCTCCTAATTATCCTTTTAATCCCCATCCTATAATTATTTGTAATAATAAATTTAATCCTTTGTGATTCCTCATTTATGCTCATATATTTATTTATTATTTTTAATTATTATCTATTTTAATTATTCCCTTTTGTTCATAACTTCTAATTAAGATATCTTTCTCCATCCGTTCATTTCTTCTACCTAAGCCCTAACAACTATTTCTCCAATACCCTATATTTTCAGCCTCACTCTACTCTTTTCTACCTATTGCTACTTCATTTTGATCCCCTGATGATGGGTGGAGTGTCCACTCGAAATGTTGGGTGTTCATAAACTCAAACATAGTGAAATTCCAGAAACATTGCCACAAAGATACCCTTCTTGTTCAACTGTTGCACTTCAAAGCATGGAATATCAACAAAACATGTGTCTTGAATATTCCAACTACAAATAGGATGTCTAGCCAAATTCCACCTTGTACTAAATTGCACTTACAAGTGAGCCGCCAAAGTATGTACAAGTTCCTTGTGCATAATCAGAGTTTAGAAGTTCAATTAGGCCTTCCATGGCCTTTTTTTTTTCTACATGTTCATACCACTTGGGGATGTTGTAACAAAATGTCGCTAGCATGACGAAATAATGTAATAGACTTGGCTTCCTAGGACTTAAACATCAATCCGACTACCCCAGAGTGTTTTTTCCTTGTTAATTATAGATTCCTTTTCAACGACTTATAATTTTTGAGTTTTTCACTCAAACCTCCAAAGCTGGGGTGGTCGTCTTGGTGGTTAGGCCTTAGGAAGTTATTAAAGTTTATGTGTCAATGTATATTACCATGCTAGGCATTATTTTAGTCATATGAACATGTACTGGGTCCCCCCACGTTTATTTTTGTTTTCCGCAAATAAAAATTTTTCCTGTAAAACGGGCATTTTTTTTATGTTTTTAATGTAAAAATTAAAAAAGTCATAAAAAAGTGGTTAGGAGGTGGAATTAGCCATGGGGGTGCTCGTTTTCAAACTCAGAGCACCCACTTTACCTCTAAACCCACTTTGAGGGAAAAATTCATGATTATTCATTACTTAAGGTAATTTTCTCTCGAAAAAGCCAAAAAAGACATAATAATTGCGAAAAATCAGCATCCCATAATTTTTGGAAGTTTGTCCAGCACATGCTTTAATTAAAAGAAGTGTTGGCTTTTTGTTAGGGAGGAAATGGCAAGTCAAAAAGGGAAATAATTCCATCTTCTTAGGCATGATTTGGGGTGGATATAATTCCCATGAAAGGGGGCACACTTCTCCATGAAAAGAGGGCACAGCTCATGTTAAGGGGCAGCTTTAGAAAGTGGCTGCAACTCCTAAGTTAGTGGGGGAAACCTTCACATCCAATCCCCTAAATTAAGCCTCATGTTATTCCCTAATTTTCTCTTGTTTCCCATGAGGCAATGCGCTCTCTCTTGCTATAAAGCCAAGCACTCTCTCCCATTTGAAACTAGTTGGAGTATTGGAGCAAAGGTTAGCCATTGTAATAGCTGTTTGAATTTTTGTTATTGAGAAATAAAGAGACTTGGGAGGTTATACTTGTGTGATGCTATCATTGTGTGGATGAATTATCTTAGTGCATGAGGTAACCTGTGTTTAGCCACTTGTTCATTTTGCTTATGAAGATCTAGCCTACTAAAAGGATTGTTAACAATTTGTAGGAAGGATTATTAAGCTTGTTTGCTGAACTAATTTTTTATTTGCATATGCTTTGAGATTGAAGAATTATACGCTTCATTAGTTTATGCTCATATGCTCTGGATTTCATGCTTGTGTATTTCTAGATTTAATGGTTTTTGTGCAAGTGTGTTTCTAGCTACAGGTTCCCTAACTTGAAGAGGTGAAGAGCTTGCTTGCTTCTTCTTCTTCATTCAAGACTTTTTTGGAAGATTTAGTCTTTCGATGTCCCACAATCAGACTTCAAAGTCTCATTGGTTCAAAAATCCACGCTGCTGCTCATCTCTTTCTCCCCACCCATCTTTCTCTTCTCCTTGTTACATTCAAATGCAATTTTGTTAGATCTGTCCTTTCAAGTTTGAATCACAAGCAGATCTGATTTCTTTTGCATTAAAGTAGATTCTAGTCAAGTTAAAAAGTTATTAATTATAAACTAGATCTGAAATAATGGTTCTTTCATTTCTAGTTATTTTCGTGTTAAATCAAAAGGCTGAAATGAGAGTGTCTTTTTTTAATCTCAGAAGTTATATTCGACAGATATAGTGCCATTCATTTGCTGCCCCAAAAGGGCAAGCAAAGATCCCAAAGGACTTGCTTTTTAGCTTGTTTCCTTTGGTTAAATTTTGCAAGTTTTAACATAGTTTAACTTAGATTTCTTTTAGACCTTTGTAGTATTGTCCAAAGATACTTCTAAAGAGTCTTTGGCATCTTTTGCAACTGTTTACTTGCTGATTTTTTTTGTTTTCTCGACAAGCAAGTGGAAGTGCTGGCGAAATTTGGCGGATTTGGATCATCCAGAACCCCAAGATCACCTCACCTTCCTCCTAACTAAAAGACAAAATCCAAAAAACTTGTAAGCCTTTTTGGATCCTCATTATAAAGGATCAAAGGCATTCCTGAAAAGAGAAAGAAGATTGTAATAAACTCATAATAAAAAGCGCAAGCGGGCTACCCAACGCCTGCATCCCATCCCGCCAGGGGGGATTCGAGTGGTCTCTTATCATGGTGTGCTTTTTCTACTTTTTGCTTTAGTTTTGCTTTTCTTGATTAATGATAAATCAAATCACTCATCTCACACACACATCACTCAGTTAGTTTCTTTCCTCACACTTTATCTTTGTTTGCAAATAAAAGGAACCCCACGCTTTCCCAAATTACTGTACTAGTTGAAAGGGCTTTCCCGAGTAAGTGGTGCGTGGAAAAGAAATTCGTGGTTTAGTTTAGTTAAGCAACTCACTTAAAATTAATAAAAAAACCAAGACTCGACTCCCCGTATGCTCTAGACCTCTGCGGCTTGTCTGACCAGTGGGTCATACCAGAAAGCGATTGGAGTGACTAGCTTAATAGGAAAATCCACATAAGCTAACGTTCAAGAATTCAGGAGGTTGCAAAGAGTGACTACCATAGAGTTAGGGGGATACTCATTAATGAGGTTCGTCCTCTCCTTATTGGACACTTGGTAAAGTTGCTTATGCGCTCAGTTCGAGAAGGTAAGTTTTCGTGGGGCAAACCAAGAAAAAACCCACTAATCACCATCACCCTTAATAATAAAATTTACCAAGAACATTTGCACAACATTGTCTTTTTGTTCAAGCATTTCATTTCGGCACTGGTCTTGTTATTGAATATTTCATTATGTTGAATATTTATGTTTTAATGATGATGTTGGATAATGAATGCTATGAAGTTTAATATTGCATTGTTCTTGTGATCAAAATTCTAACTCTAGATCTTTTTAGCTTTTCTTTATTAGAGTAAAAGACTTAGATTCTTTTTTTAGGGACCATCCCCCTTGGCTTCGCTAGGAGTTAGCCTAGACGGAGGAGTCGAGTTTCAGGTGACAGCACTTGACTTTGGCTTGCCCCCAAGGACACACCCAGTGGCTTGAAGATTTCTGCCGCGTGACCTGAGGTGTGTATTAGGAGGCAACAGGGGTCCAAGTGATGAACTCATGTACGAAGGTCCAAAAACATAGTATAATCACCCCATGCCATTAGCTGCCCAAACATTAGCCACTTTAATAATTTTTCTTGGCCTATGGTTATTTTTCATTATTTAATTGTGCTGGCATATATGGCTGAAGCTGTAATCTGCTAAAATTGGCCATTTTCCTTGCCCAAAACCTCGAACCGACTGTACCAATGAGATCAAAGACCTCAATTCCACTAATAATGGTCACAAGAACCAAATGACTCCATCAAATATACACTGTATAGTCCAATCCATGCTCAACACATTAAAACAGGGCCTTGATAATCAATAATAATTAAAAATCTCCCAAATCAAACCATATTATGGCCAACTGATGCATGGAGTCATGTAAGGGACCCCAATGGATGTCAAAAAACCAAAATCGCAACTTCGGATCCAAAGTTGCCAAGGACTCTATATTTGGCTTGGTCAAACAGGGTTGACATAGTCAAACTAGTCAAAATAGTGGCAAAAGCTAAACCTGTAAGTCCTTGCATGCACCATAAGGTGAAATAGGCTTCCTTATTTATATTAGTATACTAACTACAACAATAAGTGACAAGGTATGGTGATCAATCATAAGACATTGCATAAAACAAGCCTAAGTCAGGGTGGCCACATCACCTTTTCATGAAGCCTCCAAAGTATGCACATTTATAAACTTGGTCAGACTACTAGCCATGGATGAGGTGGATAAAACAAGGCTTAAAGATAGTAGGGAATGACTAAGACTTTGATAATGTGACCCTTTGGATAAGCTGGGAAACATGGGACCACGGTGAAATATGCACACTAGAGAACAATATGAGAGGGAGGTGTCTCACAAATGGAATAAAGTGCTTGGGAAACCACCACTAGCCTCTAACATGCAACTTGCAACTCACTTCCAAGTCTACCCGAGGCTCCGTGAGGATCTTTTCTAGAACCCATGTGTCAAGTACACAAGTGATTGTAATTTGGTGAGGTTCTAGGGGACACTTAGAATTAGCTGTCCCTTCCTCCATCTCACATCCATGCCCCTTTTTGGGACTCCGTGAGGAATAACCATTACATTTGATTCTCATGTGGCCAAGTAGTCATTTTGATTTAGCATTTGTTCTTCATCTGCTTGGCCTTTTTTCATTTCACTTCACACTAGCCCTTTTTGGCTTTATTCTATTTATTTGGATAGGAAAATGATACTCATATTCATGTAATGGTGGCAAGGTTGCATGCTTCAAGGACAAGTGGGGAACATCCCGGTGAACTACACATTCCTATACTGCACCACCACATCGGGGGTAACTGACCAGAAGTGGATCCCAGGTTTGAAAGTGCAGACACACACTCCGGAGCCGAGACACAATACAACATGGAATCTAATATACATAGAGGTCACAGGGGGGAGGTCCTCAAAGTCACCTATCTCAGTCTCAGTCAGGGTGAGGATCCAACATGGATGGGTGGAGACACTGACAAGTGAAGCCAAGGCTAGCAACAATGGGGAGAATAACCAAGTCTATACCACAGATGGGGAGGTAACCAATGTGCATACAAGGGAGCCTTGCATTCAAGGTGATAGAACAACCCTTTCCATAAGCCATCATGAACCACAGAACAATAATACCAGATCACCAAAGAAGTCACTACATGCCAAGTCAAACTACTAATATAAATAAACAAGCCAATATATAACATCTATGTGCATCTACCATATACCTGCTCTGTTGAAGTGAATTTGAAGAGTGACCTTTGACATGCATGGGCAAGGGAAAGGCATACCAACACTGAACTCTGCTTCTCCAAGTACACCATGACCAAGCAAAATCATCTCCATGGCGTCATGTAGGAACAACTACGACAAAGGGGGCTTGGATAGATGCTCTGCAATACTCTAAGTCTGGATGGCTCTGCAAAAATGTGGTGTATTACCATTGCACATGACTCTGGCTATGCTCAACTCATGTACGCTCTGGCAAGTCTTTGACAATGAATCTGCACCATGGTAGCTCCAACTAACATGGATGTGATAACAGTAACTTTCTTAATTGATAAGTTCTCAACTACGTCATCAACATATGTATGAAAGCCAAGTTGGCTTGAGGAGTGTCTTTGTATCGAGATTGTCTCTTGACTTTATTAGTAGTAAGCAAGTGGCTCCATGCCTCCTAAATTAGCCTAATGTTATGCTTCAACAATGATTTGTCCTCCTTAGGTAAAAGACACTTTGACAGAAGTGGATGCACCTGGGGATCACCTGCAAGCGCAGTAAATGAAGGAAGTAACGTTGAATCATCATCAGAATCAACAGATACAGGATTAATAAAACAATTTTGTGGGGATGAGGATTGAGAAATCTCCTTATTTGCATCCAAATCAACAATTTGCTTACCCTTAGTAAGTCTAAAATCCTCCAATATCTTGCTCAGCTTGAGATTTGTGTTTCTTACGTTGAAGATTACATTCTGAGTAACCTCCACTTCCTTGGTAGCTAGATGATATACTCTGTAAGCCTTGCTTTCTAGAGAATAACCAAGAAAGGCTTTTGCACTTTTGTCATCGAAGTTTTGTCTCTTCTCCTTGGGAATAAAACTGTAACAAGCTGAACCCGACATTTTGATTTATGCTACACTGAGTTTAGTCCTTGTGCAGGCCTCCTTGGGTGTCTTTCCTTCCATTGCCTTAGTGGGACCTATGTTGACAAGGAAAGCCACTGCACATAGTCCTTCTGCCCATAAAAAGTCAGGCAATTTCTCTTTGCCTTTATCCTTTCCTTAGCCCTCCTGGTCAATGTTTTTCTTTTCCTTTTTGCATCGCCATTCTGTTTCAGAATATAAGGTCTGGATAACTCTCTGTAGATCCCATTGTGCTTGCAGAAGTCTGTAAACTTGTTGGAAGTATATTCACCTCCATTGTCTGTCCTCAACACCTTTATCTGCTTTCCACATTCTTTCTCTATTTCAGCCTTGAATTCTTTGAAAGTCTCGAAGGCCCAAGACTTTTCCCTGAGGAAGTACAACCAAACCTTCCTCATACAATCATCAAGGAATGTGATAAATTACCTCGTTGCCCCAAGCGATTGTACCGACATTGGGCTACATATGTTTGAATGTACAATATCCAAAGGTGCTTGTGCTCTTTGTGTGGGAACTTTATCAAATTTGTGTTTATATTGTTTACCATAGACACATGCTTCACAAAAGAAGAAAACAAAATTAAAAACAGATAAACCAACAACAAATTCATAATAATTACTTAAGACCATCATAACCCAAATGTCCCATGTGTAAATGCCATATCTTTAACATAGGAGATATCTAAGATACATTTGCAGATTCAAGCTTTTTAACAAACTGCCTCCGAAGTTTGTATAGTCCATTATCTTTATCTCCTATTTTTTTTTTTTTGTAAACTAGTAGTAGATCCTTATATTATCATCCTCAAAATATACAGAGACACAAGTATCAAAAAATATAGAGTATCGGGTCCTCTCTTCATGGAGAAAATAGACCCATAAAAAGTATGAAAAAGTATCATAAAGACTGTACTGCTATCTAGAGAACCAGAAGTGATATGAAATAGATAAACTATCATAACTGCCTATGAGCAGACCCAAAAACTATCTGAGTAAAAATCTGTTTAAACCAGGAGAGAGGCCAGAAGACTAGCATAGCTTAATTGCTGTGATAATCCGACTGAATGGGCTGAGTGGTTGCATCTTTAACTAGAGTGATGCCAAGGCGACGAGCCAACTGCTGCTGGTTGTAGAGAACCTGCTTCAGCATATCGTTCAACTCATCCTGTTGCATTAAGATCTCCGCCTGCGCCTTGTTGTGGTCAGTTAAGGCCTTGCCCAAGACCAGCTTGTGTGACTAGAGCATGTCAAGGGTTTTCTGATAAAGAGTTGCTCTACCCCTGGTGTTTCCAGGGTCAGGAACAAGCTCGGCAAATTCCTCCCGAATTTCCTCGTCCGTAAGACATCTGCGAGAGACCATTACATCCTCCTCCGCATCCTGAATCTCAGCCTTCGCCTGGGTGGGAATCGCAGAGTGATATTTGCGAGCTTTTTCCACAACGCCTCTCATGACATGAAGCGGGGGAGTGGAGGAGGAACCACTAGGAAGCTACGAGTTAAACTGCTGGGTGTCCTGGTGGGTGCTGATTCTTCTAGGGGGAACCATAACCATGCAAACCAGCAGGCCGAACACAGAGAGCTCACCACTATAATTCAGAGAGCCAGACGTCGAGAAAACACGGGGAATGGGACAGAGACAGGGGCCAACAGGGGTATCAAACAGAATGAAAATGAAAGTGGAGCCTTTTCTGAGAAGGGCTATAAGCCGAGCGTCTGCCGACCTGTTGAGACGCCGACCGAGGCACCATGAAAGCCTGGCATGATTGCTGGAGGTGCTAGTTAGAACCATGATGGCGAAAGGACTATGCCATTGATCATTAATCGTGTGAAGAGTCATAGCCACAACTCTGAGCGAGATGAGAGCTGTAGACTTCACCCAAGACCAGACATTCCCCACGCTGGTGCAATTAAGCTCACAATAGGAGGTCGAGCTTCGTACACAGCGGGCGATGAGGTAATAACTGCTAGTCATAATACTCTATGGACGTGGAGGGAGGATGATGGGCTGTCTCGTGGGGAGGCAGATGGCAAGAGCTCGAGGCAAAGGGCGGGAGCGCAAGGCAGGTGGCATGATCATGCAGAGGAGCAGGCGTGTGGCTGCAGTTGGTGACCGAGCTGGAGGCCCGAGGCTGGAAGCTGCTAGTGGCAAGGCTCGTGTCCGGCGGGCCCACGACCGAGCCCGATGGCAAGATTTGCACCCGCTGTGGGGATCTCTATCTCCCATTGAAACGACATCATTATTCTTATTTTTCACAAGAAATTTGCCATTTTTAACTGGACAAGGTGGTTTATAAATGGAATTTGATCTATAGAAAGAAAATTCCTACCCAACCCTAGTACATAAAGAACTGGACCAATCAATCTTTTCTTACTATCATGTAAAATAATAGGGATGTCACTGCTTCCAACACTGGTAGCACATGTTTGTTATCCAAGCTCACTAAATTGCCAGTCGATTCCTTAGGGTCTGAAAACAAGTGCTTGTTGTTGTAAATGTAACTTTGGAAGATATTCTCTTGTATATTATTATAATATTATTATTGTACTTTTATTGTACCTCCGTCGGAGATGTTTTTCCTCCGTTCGGGGATGTCATTATTGTATTTGGTCATGTAAGAATATCGAGGTAAAACCTCCGTTGTAAGTCAGGGCAATAGTCCCCAAAAGGATAAATGTAAAATGTATTTTTGAGTCTCCCTAGGAGAGGTCAGCCCAGTCAGTTAAGGAAGTCGGCCCCATTGGGGAATTAGGTCAGTCACACATAAAGTATAAATAGGGAGGAACCCTCCCTCATTTGGACATCACTCTCACTCAAGCAAGTTCGCACCAAGGAGGAGAAAAGACAAGTTCGCTGGAGAAGAAAGAAGGAAGCTGCTGAAGTCATCTTATCTTTTGGTTTTCTATCTTGGCTTGATATTGTACTAGGTGACGGATCTATTACTGAAGAAGTTGTGGGGTTTTCTCCTTTATGGTTTCCTGAGGAAATTTCTTGTGTTCTTGTGTACTGCTGTGCTTGTCTATCTTTCAGATTAAAGATCTAACATAATTGAATGAAAGTGCAAACACTAACAGTCCTAGCGTCCAGTTGTGCCTAGTAGCTCCACTTTCTATAGGCCAAAAATCTTCATCAGGAGAGGCATGGCTCCACTGATTACTTAGGTGTGTCTCCCTGGAGTTTTAGCTGTGAACAACCATTCTCTTAGGTGTTTCTCCTTGGAGTTTTAGCTGTGAACAATCATTCTCCCCTAAGCTTTTGAGAAACTTGGATGTTTTCTAGACAGCAACTTCCCACCATAGTCTCTAACTGAATGAGATTGAGAACAAGGACAAGATTACATACCTCTGCAACTAGTTGGATACATTCTTGGGACTCCAAGAGGATGTTACTTTTCTGTGCAGACATAACTGAGAAAAGCACACAAAACTTTCAGAATTTCAGCCAATTGACAGCAAATCACAAATATAGAAAATCTGTCAATTTGACAGATAAAATAGCAACAACACTTAATGCCTATTTAACTTTACTCTAGTACAATATGTTAGTTTTATATGCACACATAATTTAGAAAAGCACAACAAACAATAATAGAAATTGAGTCACCAGAGAGAATGCATAACAAACTTTGTTGAGCATTGTCTACTCTTAAACTTTGCTTGTATTCAGAAGGAATACCTTTCTCATCAACCACTAAATTTCAACGTGCATACATACTTACCGGAAGAGGAAAGTGATCAAAGCTGGCTATGCCAAGGATCATTTTTGACCACGTCTCTCAAAGAAATATCTGCCACTAATTAAGGTGGACTTGATCACTGATCAAAGTTGACTTAGTCATACTAACTAATGTACAATAAAAACAATAATTCTGCTTTAAGCTTTTTAGAAACAACCTCCCACCATAGTATTCAACTGATTGAGCTTGGGAACAAGGTGGAAGATTCTATACCTGAGCAACTAGCTAGATACATTCTTGGGACACCAAAAAGGAGGGAATCAATTGATATAGGAAAAGGATTTGAAAACTGTTTTATGTCCTATAAAAAATAAATACTATATTGCAAATTGGCAATTGATATGCACTTGTGATCAAGTTCTTCATTGAAAAAGCTTGATGAGTAGTGCCTCTGAAGGTGGCCATGCAGGAATTCACATAAAACCTATTCAAACTTGCTTGAACTTGAGCTGCACCAATCTGTTGATTGGACTAGATATACCACACACCTTCTGCATACTTCTACATGAGGTTGATATCTAAGATCCCCAACAGAAATTTACAAAGTACCCAATTCTGTCTTTCTACATGCGCAAGGGTAATAACTTGACCACAAACTCAATTACCATCCCACTCCAGCATGTTAAAGTCACCAACAATAATCCATTTGGCTGTTCGTAATGAGTGAGACATCCTTTCCCACAGTTGTGTTTAATGCCTAGATCATTTGGAGCTTATACAAAGAAACAAATACCCATATTGATCCAACAAGCATTGCTACTATCCAACAACATCTAGCAAACAGATCTTGTCCATTGTCCAGTGTCAGTAATGTAGTAAACCATCCACATGGCCATGCCTCAAATCATATCCCTCATCCTTCCTCATGTTCACTGTATTAGACTTCTGCTTTTCAATAACTATGCAACAATGAAGGGAGTGGAAGCCTAGTGATGTTAACCTCTTAGAGAAATAAAATATCAAGCTTGACATCACAAATAGTAGTAGGGATAAGAGGCTGAAACTGACAGGCACATCTCATCATGCCCCAGTTCATAGGCTGCAAAATTGTTACTTGTCTCTGCCTCTCTGATCATAGATATAAGGCCAGAAGGTGGAGAAGAAGTATGAAGACATTTGGCATGGTTCCAATGCTACAAAGGGATCATTTAATGTTTATGCCATATGATGTCTCTGTATCACTTGTTATGGATCCCCGAGGACCATGGAAGCCCTCTTGCAAGCTAATAGTAGTCTCTTATTATGGACCAACCTTGACATCAATGAGAGTCCAAACTTTATCTGCTGGTAAGGCCTTGAAAGGTCAACCTATTAAGGTTGGTCTTGAAAGTTTAACCCTTCTGGAGTACATTCTCGAAAGGTCTCACTGGGTTGGGGTAACTTGCTACACTACGAGTCCTTCTGTTACAAGGATAAAAGTTCCTTAAAGATCTTACCTTTGAAGTTTATAACAAAGGTAAGGTCCTGAAAGATCTTACTTGATCTGTGTGAAGTTAAGGGAAGGTTATCCTAAACCTTCTAACTTAGGGTTGACCTTTGATGACCAACCCTTGTAATGAAGATAAGTATAAAGCTTACACATACAATTTCTGATCTTACTGAACTGATGGTGGGCCCTCAAATCTCTGGATCCAATCAATCATCTCATCGATAGCATCAACTAAGAATTTTCATCCATCCCAAAATGCTAATCACTTGTTCCTTCCATACCCACCATGGTACCTTGGTCGACTGCACAAATATATATAGTTGAGCAGATGTACTAGGTAAGTATCATCGATGGATTTGAAGAAACAATTTGTCATAGTGCATGTTGGCCCATATTATGGCTTTCTTATTTCCCTAGTTTTATTTAGTAAATACACGTGCAAGTCATCATGTAGTCAAAAGGACCATCCCTATCTTTTAGGACACATTCGTTCTGGTAATAGAGATATATGTATTGTATAAAGCATGTGATGTGTTAGCTTTCTATGCGATGTCCGTAATTACAAGCTCTTACTACAGTAGCATATCCTGATGGTGGGATTTCGTTTCACTGTTCACATTAGTACTTCCTTTTTCTCTATCTGCTCTAATTCACATTTTTTATTTCAGCTATCCATTGATATCATAAAGTGTTGCATGGTTTCAACTTTCTCTATACCGTCGCATCAGATTTTGTGTACAACTTGGATGGGCCTCAACAACGCTGAGAAAACACAAGTAAAGGAAGAATCATGGAATAAAGCACATTACCATTCGAGTCAAGTTACTATTAAGATTCACATGAATAAAAATACCATGCCATAATGAAAGACAACATTCTTTGCATTGATTTATAAGTTACTTCAGATCAGGAGTTTCCAAAACTTTATTGTTATGGCCTTAATTTTTCCGCTTGGTTTGGGATGCATTTAGTAAATGCCTTCACATAATATTGGTACGTGAACAGTGAAAGTGATAAAATCATAATATCAAACTTATATTTTACTGACTGGATCATGCCGTCTGAGACATTATGATATTTTACAAAAGATGAAAATGGCATCTTCAGTTTACAGGAATAAGTTTTGTTCCGGTGCTGAAGCTCTGGCTTATGTTACAAGTTTGGTATCTGATAAAATTTTAGTATCATTAATATAAGTAAGACGAGATTGCTGATTTTTTACAACTGTCTAATTGCATCAAACTTTACAATCTACCCAGTATTCAACTTTATTATTAATGTATGCCATCTTATCTTGCGTCTATGTGCTCTTCTAACTAGCCATGTGTTTGCTAAAAATCTAAAGTTGAAAGTATGGCCAGGTCAGCTGAAATACAATTCCTTTTTATTCCTTCTGTTTGACAGTGTTTCTGAATCTTTCTTCTTGATATACCATACAATCTTTCACAAATGCAACTATTCTGTTATGTTTTAACTTCCTGTGACTACAAGTTGCTCTTTTACTGTTTGATTTATGTGGCTTCTGGGTTTGGAACAGCTTTACTCTCCCGGTGTGTTGGCGATTGGGAGCAGTTTGAAGGGTGAAAATTCCTATTCTCATCACCTTGATTCTGATGTAAGAACTCTATGAATAATATCGTTTTGCATTCTGTTGGCACTGGAGTTATTCTAGCTGGTTCAAAAAATTGCATGCTCTTCACTTTCATTAACTCATGTATCCTGATAACCTGTATGAAGCTTTAGCATACGAAGTATTCATTTTCTACAGGCACAGATCTTTAAATTTAATTGGATGGGCTGCAGGGACTACATCTTGTTTTTGAATTTTATCACACTGATCATCTTTTATATTTCACATTCCTGTAAATTAGGTTGGTGTATCTGTAGTGGATCGGTTTACTTTTTACACCCTGGCTTTTTTTGAGAAATTGGACATGTATGACAACTCATCACTAAACAGGTACAGTTTCTACACTTTTTATAAATATTTTGGGAATCAGTTTGTCTTGTCATTTGGTTTTCTTCCTTGAAATATTCCTATTTATTCTTGAATTCCAGTCAACTTAAATTAGGTCAATTAAACTATATTGTCAACTTCTCTAACTGTACACTGTCGAAAAATTGGTAAAGAATATAAAAAAATTAACTTTTACCATCTGTAAGGACAAATAGCCTATTTGACTCATAAGAAGTGATAACAATGCAATCCACACACAAATAATGGAAACTCTCGTAGATGCTTCATTAGTGTTTAGTGCCATGCACTCAACATGTGTCAAGAGGTGGGATGGTGTGTTGCATTGTGTGGCAAATGCTATGCCTGGCCCAATTTAATGGCTATGAGCCCTGCTAATTTATGTGATGAAACATACCATACTCTTGGGGGGCAAATTGAACCTTGGTGGGTACAATATTGCCACCCCCACGCTCTTGAGGCGAATTGAACTCGGGTGGGGAGAATATCACCACCCCTTATTGACCAACTAGTGAAGCCTCCTGTGATTACACATAAATAAAATAAAGGAAAAGAGTGTGCCTTATTTTATAATAATTAACTGCTTTATTATACATTAAATAACAGCAGTATGATAAATAACATGCTTTATTATACATTAATAATAGCAGTATGATAAATAACAGCTATACTATGTACATATAATGACAACAATAAGTGCAGGCTTTAATAAAAAGAAAATCATGACTATATTTACAAGAAAAGGAGAGAATTTAAAAATTCTAAAGGAAAAATTAACATTTAAGAGAGACCGACCTATATTAACTTGGTGGGTAGAATATTGCCATCCCCACACTTTTGGGGTAAATTGAACCCTGGTGGGGGAGAATATCACCATCCTTTATTGACCAATTAGTGAAGCCCCCAATGGTAACACATAAATAATCAAAATAAAGGAAAAGAGTGTGCCTTATTATATAATAATTATTAGTTTACTGCTTTATTATATATTAAATAACATTAGTATGATAAATAACAGCTATAATATGTACATTTAATGACAACAATAAATGCAAGCTTTATTAAAAAAGAAAATCATGAATATATCTAAAAGAAAAGGAGAAAATTTATAAATTCTCAAAGGAAAAATTAATGTTTAAGATAGGCTGACCTATATAAAGTAGGGTCCTGGGTGGAACTTCCTACTGGAAAGGAATTTTTTTTATAAATTCTCAAAGGAAAAATTAACATTTAAGAGAGGAAGATCTATATTAACTAGGGTCCAGGGCGGAACTTCCTATTTTATGATTGCAAGGATAACTTTGATGTTAATACCATGTAGTCTTTGAATTAGGATTCTTTGGAACACATGTAGAATCTAGTCTTTGTTGAAAATGATGCTGATAAGCTGGTTGGTTGATACATGGACTCTTGAAATTTTATTTGTCACCATATGCCTTGAATTCTGTGGGGGTGATGGAGTAGAATATTGATTCAACAAGGAGTTCCCAATGTCACTCAATATTGTAAATTCAAGTAAAAGCAATCAAACACATCAATAAATGATATTTAACCACCAAAAGAGATGGTACCTTTATTCCAATGTTGCAAGTAGTAAGTAAAAAGTTTGGAGATTTTGGCATCAACTTCAAAGCTTTCCAAGAGATGTCAAATCGCTTCCAAAGCACCTTCTCCCACAAAGTCTAGTGTTGGAATCATATGAACAAGAAAGAGCGACGTCTAATTCTCACTAAATGATATGCTCTCTTACACTTTCTCGAATTAAAAAACAATGAGATGAAAGACTAGAGAACTCAAACAAATAATGGATGATGAACCCTCGCTACCTCTCCAATTCATATAGATTGAGCTTGGGAGTATACAAAGAATATCTCTATGAATAGAATAGATAAAAATAGTGGAAACGCAATAAAATAATCCTCAAGTAAGATGCATGGGATAAAGGAGAAAGATGCCCCCAAAAAAGCAAGAACCATGCTTAGAATAGCCTCTAGGTGAAGCGCTTCATCTATAATGGGGCATTTGTTCGTGCATATGCCAAAGATAACTAAAAAAGATGCACCCTCCAAGGAATATAACACAATTGAAGATAGCATAAGGTCTTGTCTAAAAGATGGATGGAGTCGATGTCAAGGAACCTCCAATATTACATCCTCATTTGTCTAAATTAGATCCCAGTAAAGATAGCACAAGATTCTACTAGAAGTAAAAACAGGAAGGCACCTCAATGCATGAGTCAAAATTCAACTTTATTCATAAGGTGAGGGCACACTTTCCTAGGCTAAAATTAGGCAAGTTAAAACAAAAAAGGTGTGCTAGAGATTCCCTCGTGAAGGGCACTCTAGATGGCCATAGATACTTACCAACTTAGGCACACTCCAAATAGAGATACATGAACCAAGTGTCAATCCCCAAAAGTCTAGTTAAGATAAGATAAGGATTTATTTGATGTCCAACAAATGACCACAACAGTAGGTCAATGGGACTATGTGGTACCATGATGTCAATACAAAGTAGGAGTGCTAAGGTGGATTCTATACAAAGCAAGAAGTATGATTCTAACCTAAAAACCGAAAGAGCTAACTCCAAAGATGGAGAGCCGATCCAGGAGAGAAATGTACAGAGAGAATGGATCTAGAATTTGTGATACAAAAGTGGTAAATCTGTCATGGTTCATTGGAAGCATCTCTCCTAACATTCGAGGCTCACTGAAGGAATCTCAAGATAGTACTTTGTCTGGAGGAAGAGTTGGAAGAGGAGCTAGAGGAGCTATAATGGTTGATTTGCCACTGCCTGGAGTGGGGTTTCTACTGTTTTTACTTGGATTAAATCATCTGGCTGTTGTTATGGGGCCAATACTGATCGCGTTGCTGGTGTCTGGCGGAAGTGGAGGTGGTCCTTTGTGTCCTAACTGATATGGGGTCAGAAGCAGTACCATCATCCATTTGTTTCTTGGTGCCTCTAGAAGAAGGAAACCCTAGAAAAAAGGAAGTAATTCATTGAGTGGAGGCTGGTCCAGGATATGAATGCTATTGGAGGATGAGGGAGTGGAGCTGGAGGGCTTCCTACAAGTATAAGGCCAGACACCTCTGATCGAGATACTTGAAGAAACTGGCCAGAGTCTAAAGCTCCCTGAGAAGAAGGTCCCTAAAAAGACAATGGAATTGCCCACGAATCTCGTAGTAGTTAGGACCATTGTTATTAGAACTGGATCGATTTTGTCAAATTGGCTGGTTTGACTGGTTTACAAGTCCAAGCAGTTTGAACCGGAAATGGTCAGTTCTGTACAGAGCCGACCTTCCTACTCAAAATTGGTCAGTTTCGTACAAGCTGTATAGGGGTGTTTTTTTTCAATTTTTTTCTCTTAAAAAAATCAAAAAGTCAGGTAAGGGGGGGGGACTAACCCTAGGCACCTTCTAATGCTATATAAAGAGGCTAGAGGCCTCTATTTGTCTCACACTAATCAAGCCAACCTCGAACTCCCTATTCTTGGTCTACTTCAGTCGAGGACATAGATGTTGATGGTGACTCTGACTTTGGGCATGACAATTTAGATGATTAGATTGTAAAGCCTAGAATCTAGAGTTTTGACTATAGTTATATGCTTATATTTTGATTGTAGAGGCCATTTATAGCCTTTTTATTGATGTACTTTGGTTCATAATCTCTAGATATGGATTGCACTCAGTGCTATTTTGGTTGTATGCTCTCTTACTTGCTATATACATGAGAAAATTTGCATATTTGTGTATAATGGTTTGGATTCTGATGGATGAACATGAATATATATATTTTTTTCAAATTTTGAATATTTTATGTATAATTTGGTCGATCGGTTTTGTGGTCCATTTTTTTCTAGTTTTTGTTCAATTTTAGTTCCCGGGGTTGGCTGGTTCAATGATGGGCTCGGTTCTGATAATTGTGGATAAGACAACGAAAAATGAAGTGGTCCTCAGTCTCAAACATGGCAGATCCTATTTGATCAGTTGATTTGGTGATCTGTCTCCACCCTAAGATGATGAGAACCCACTTTGAACTGGCCTAAAGGAATACAAAGAGCATGTGGCCAATGGTGGAGTGTGTAATGGGGTTGAACAATGAGGCTATCCCTCAGATCCATGAAGTGCTCAACATAAAAGGCCATCTTTGGATGTAACCTGCCTCGAGGATTGGTCCAAGTGACTTGCACAAATTGCCCATAAATGTCAACTCGGATGATTCTATTCAAATCCTGCCTGGTAGGTAAGAGGAAACTAGGCACGTCCAGGGAATACCTAAACGAAGGAAGCTAGTCCATTGCAATATCAACAAACAACAAAAAATCGACGATCCACAATCCCATTTCCATTTCTTTTGATGCAAGTCAATTCATTCATAACATACTTGGCATCTCTATTCTCTTGCCCTTTATCGAGGAAACCTTTTCTTAAGTCAGGAAAGGATTTGATACTATTATCAGGAAGACCTTGGAACCATGTGTATGCCTTCTTTCCTAAGGTTTTGACAAAGAGTTCAAAAACTACATCAAGATGGTGTATATTACCTATACATCTCACAAAATCATTGAAGTGCTTTAGGGTTGAAACAACATTATCCCCACTGAATATAGGCAAGTTATCCATGTCGGGAACATTGTTAGGATGCCCAAGAATGTTATAGAAGTCAAAAGGTTTGAATTGGTCTGTTATCCAAGGAGTTTCCATGACCCGAGGTAAGGGATTTGATTGATTTGAAGAATTAACTTGGTTTACATATTGAATCACTCTCCTCTTTTTCCTATAATATCTCTTAGGCTCATGGTTAAAAGGAACAAGTTCTTGAGAGGATGCTCCTGTGGAGTATCCTTTAGCCACTAATTCTCTAGGTGGAGTCGCCGGGTGAATTATTGTGATCTAAGAAAGGATAAACTCACGAAATGAAATGTCGTTTTGTTAGGAACCCATGTCTTTACTTTGTTAGTATATTGTTGTTGGACGCATATGATTTGTAAGACGTCCCGCAGTATTTGTTGACCCCTAGTTTGTATTGGCCCATGGTTTTGACCCATAGTATTGGCGCCTAGACTTAGTATGTAAGTGTGCGTTGAGGCCAATGAAGGCACTGTGAAGTTATTTGTATTGAGCTTGCTCAAAGGAGGTTGCCCCCTCGAAGTGGCCTGTGATCAATAAAGTGATTCTGAGTTCTGTTATTACTGCTATCTCGTGTATTTTCATTAATTAATTGTTGTAGGTTCCTCACCTCTGATATCAGAGCACTTTCTTGGGCTCGTTGGGTGAAATTTCTGCCAATTTTTTTTTTCGCATCTGTTGCAGGTTCAGATCTGGGAATAATCCCTATCCACTTAATTGTGGGAAGTACTTGGGCATAAGCCCTAAAACTCATTGTGAGGAGTACCACAGGAACCCCAAAGTAGTTGGCCCATTGAGAGGACCTACCAACGAAAAGGGCAACGACCCCTGCCTGATTGACTAGTTCCCACCCGTGAGGTAAACCAAGAGCTGTCGTTTGTGGCAAAGTGGTTATCAGTTTTACCTGAGCCGTTGAGTGAGGGGTACTGCCCCAATATGCAAGCCGTCAGACATCATTGGTGGCCGAGTGAATCTCCTGAACCGTTAGGAAGCCGAGCATACGGGGTCCATATCTATCTTCTGGTGATAAATCGCAGATTTCCTCTGTCCAGAACTGTTGCCGATCACTTCCGCGCCGTTCCAGATCTATGTGTTGCCGATCACTTCCGCGCTGTTTCAGATCTATCTGCTACTGATCCCTTCCGCGCCGTTTCAAATCCATCTGTTGCCGATCCCTTCCGCGTCGTTGCAGATCCATCTGTTTCCGATCCCTTCTGTGCCGTAGAAGACCCATTCTGAAAAAAAAAGAAAAAAAAAGAAAAAAAGTATAAAATTATGTTTTTTCACCATATCTCCCTTGTTTTCACTCCGTTTCCCTTGAAACTTCCCTGACACCCCTGTCATCTCATTCTTCATCTTTCATTCCTGAGGACCCTATCCAAAATTCCACTTCCCAAAGCCAGAAATCCCACATTTGTCTATTTTTAGGGTTTGCCATAACTTCTTTAATTTTCACCCAATCGCCTTCAAATTTTGCCACCGTGTTCATTTCCTGTTTTCGCTTCTTTGTCCCTCTTTGACAAATTTTCTCATTCTTTCACTCCACTGCTGAAATCACCATTTTCTGCTTCCCTGTCCATTCGAAAGTGTCCAAAACCTAGTCAAACCTCAATTACCCATCAAAGTTTTTTCCAAATCCAAATTTCCCTTTACTAAATAAGCTTCTGTTTGTGTTTTTCTACCCATTCAAAAAAAAAAAAAACTCCTGGTTATGGTTGTCACCCGCACAGGAGCAAAAACCATGGAGGAAGCACTTGCAGCCATCCAAACCAAACTCCAGGATCTGGATGAAAAATTTCTCGGCCTCCATCTTGAGCATTCAGCCATGAACAACAAACGACAGTCCGAGTCTTCCTCAGACAATGGGTTCTCTTCTTCCAGCAATTTCCGTGGTCCGAAGCTTGATTTTCCTCGGCTTCAATGGTATTGATCCGACTGGCTAGATCTATCATGCAAAACAATATTTCAATCTGCATAATACTTTTGATGTCACCAAAGTTCCACTTGCATTCTTTCATTTGGAACAAGAAGCTCTTCAATGGTATCGTTGGTACATCAAGGCTCATGAAGAGCCAAATTGGCTAGATTTTTGCTAGCTCCTTTTGCAACGATTTGGTCCTAGTGCTTTTGATGACTTCACAGGAGCCCTCACTAAACTTCGCCAAATTGGAACTGTGAGAGAGTATTGGATAGAATTTGAGAAACTAGCCAATCACACAAAAGGATTGTCTGATGAATTCTACAGAATTTGTTTTATCAGTGGTCTTAAGGATGAAATCCGCTCAGAGGTTAAAATGTTCTGTCCCAACACAATGATGGAAACCCTGGGGTTGGCTAAGTTGGCAGAAGACAAGATTGCAGCCCAACAACGCTCCAAACCCACTTTTGTTTCCTTCCTAAATATGGGTTCTCAACGACCTCCCATCCCGCTAGCTCCTCGACAAACTCCTACCAAGCATTTGTCTGAAACAGAGATGCAGGCACGCAGAGAAAAAGGGCTTTGTTATAATTGTGATGAGAAATTCACTCGGGGACATAGATGTGTTAAGCAAAAGCTCTATCTCTTGGATGTGGATTCTCCACCTGCCTCTGAAATTGGTGAAGAAGCTCCGGATACAATGGATGATCAGGTCAACATTCAGGAGTCGCCTATTGACCCTCCGTCTTAGGAAGACCACCCAGCGATATCTCTCCATGCTTTAGCCGGAATCACCACCCCCCAAACAATGCGGGTCAGGGGTTACTTCAAGAAGCTCCCTCTTACCATACTCATTGATTTTGGTAGCACTCATAACTTCATTGACCCTCAGATCGCCAAACAGGCTGATTGTTTTATCCATCCTTGCTCCAACTTTGAAGTCATGGTTGCCAATGGGGGCACCTTACCTTGCAAGGGGAAGTGTCACAATGTGCGTATCTCTATGGAAGATTATAACTTGCGTTCTGACATGTTTGCCTTGGCCTTAGGCGGATGTGATGTGGTTTTGGGTGTTCAATGGTTACGCACACTTGGACCCATCTTATGGGATTTTGCTGAACTTTGGATGCAGTTTTCAGTCAATGGGCGAAAACACAAATTTACAGGCTTACAACCAGGGTCTCTCCGCACCATCAGTTCACATCGCCTGGAAAAACTCCTTAAGAAGAATTCACATGGTGTCATCGCTCAGCTCCATTCCATTCAGATGCACCCATCAACGGTCTCCACTACTCCCTTGGATCTCCAACCAATTTTGGATAGATATGCTGGTGCCTTTGCTGAACCAGTGGGATTGCCGCTTTCACGAGACCTTTTCGGTAAGAATTTAGCCGCCTCTACATCTGCGAAGGAAATGATGGCTATTTTGCATGCAGTACAGACGTGGCAGCCATACCTATTAGGGAATTCTTTCTGCATCAAGACTGCTCACGAGAGTCTGAAATATTTCTTGGAACAACGGGTCTCCTCACCCACACAACTGAAATGGATTCACCAACTCCTGGGTTATGCCAATGAGATCACTTACATGAAGGGTCAAGACAATTTGGTGGCAGATGCTCCTTCTAGCACAATTGATGCCCCAGTTTCTCTTTCAGCTATTTCTTTGCTTGTTCCAAATTGGTTGCAATCTGTTCAACATGGCTATGTCTTCTCTGAACTCCATGCGTCTCCATTGGTCAGGCACTTCGGGTTCCTCCAAACGTATGAGCAGGCACAACATACCTTCTTTTGGCAGGGAATGAAAAGGACAATTCAACAGATGGTGGCTGAATATGATATCTTCCAGCTCCTTCCGGGATTGCTCGAACCCGTACCCATCCTTCCACGGATTTGGACAGATATGTCTCTGGAATTCATTGAAGGGCTCCCTAAATCTGGAGGGCAGGCTGACATTACCAATAAATGTTTGGAAACTTATCTTCGTTGCTTCACCTTTGAACAACAACCTCCGTGGGCGAAGTGGCTCCCTCTCACTAAATGGTGGTACCCTATTGCATCTAAAATTACTCCATATGAAGCAATCTATGGTCAGGCACCGCCATTTCTTCTTCCATACACCCTCAATAGTGCACCAATTCAGGCAATTGACACGGTTCTTCGAAACCGCGATCAGATTCTTTGCATTTTGCAAGACACTCTTAATATGGCCAGAATTCGAATGAAACAAGAAGCCGATCAGCACCGTTCCGAGCGCACTTTTCAAGCAGTTGATATGGTTTTTCTTTGTCTACAACCTTCCAAGCAATCCTCCCTGACACTCAAAGGGCGTCCGCTTATCTCTCGCTCTATCATAGAGGTATTCATTCAGTGGCACGACATGCAACCAAAGACTACTACATGGGCACCACTCCTTCAGATCCAACATCAATTTCCACATCTAAAGCTTTGAGGACAAAGCTTTTTCTAAGGGAGAGGGGATGTTAGGAACCCATGTCTTTACTTTGTTAGTATATTGTTGTTGGACGCATATGCTTTGTAAGATGTCCCGTAGTATTTGTTGATACCTAGTTTGTATTGGCCCATGGTTTTGACCCATAGTATTGGCACCTAGACTTAGTATATAAGTGTGCATTGAGGCCAATGAAGGCATAGTGAAGTTATTTGTATTGAGCTTGCTCAAAGGAGATCGCCTCCTCGAAGTGGCCTGTGATCAATAAAGTGATTCTGAGTTTTGTTATTATTGCTATCTCGTGTATTTTCATTAATTAATTGTTGCAGGTTCCTCACATCATGTCGTTCTAAGCTCGGGTCAAATGGACTTATCCCCGAGTCACTTGTGTGACAGGAGGGAATACTCACCACTATACATCAATGGCAAGACCTCAAGTTTTGCTAAGACTAACTCTTCAAATCACCTTTGTTCCCTCGTTGCCATAGCCTAGCAATCCTATCTTAGGGAAGCCCCCCTTGAGTTGGAGAAGAGCCAACTAGAAGTGCAGAGAGGTAGTTATTGAGGTGACAGTGGGTAACACCTCTAGGTTGCAGCTGGTCTAGCTTGTTCTTTGGGGCTTTAATCACACATGCCAGTTCAAGCTGTAACAAATAGGTTGCCAAAACACCCATGCATATGAACCTAAAAATCTTCATTTCCCACAATGCATGAGGGATATATCTTGAGCCGAGACTAAAGCAATAAGGCACAAAAATGGTGGGAATTGATCATATACCAAGGGCTAGTGTTCTAGGCGGTGGAGAAAAGGGGTTTCTCATCTCTTAAAAGCAAAGGAAGAGAACAGTTGCCCCTTCCAAGGGCCTTGGGAGCTATGCCATTAATGCAAGGGGGGTATGGAGGAGTCCCAAGACTTCTTGAAGGAGCATAACAACTTAAAGGCAACCTATTTCCTTTCCCCAAAGTGAAGTGCACAGGGACAAGGAGGACAAACCAAGGTGAATCAAGAGGTTATGGAAGACAGGGACAACAAATATTCTTTCAGTTTGGTTATCGTGAAGAGCCAACTAAACTCTAACGACAGAAGGGATTGAGCGTGCCACTTGTTTCGCTCGAAGTTTTTCATTTCACGAGGTCAGCATTTTTGAAATTGAAAGGCTTTCTTTTCCTCAAGAGTGTAGATCAAAGAAAAGCTTTTCTGAAGACCACAAAACAAACATGAGTTTTATATTGGAAAACTTTTAGATTCACCTTCTCAATTGTATCAGTGTGTAACCCTCTGTATTAAGTCTCCTTCCGTTAATTCCATATTATCTGAACTCTGAAGTTCAAATTTTATGAATAAGATCCTAATGTTGCAATTTGGTGTGATTTCCACTGTGTTCAGGATTTTATCTGGTGACTTGTTAAGCTTTCATATTTCATGTGATATGATGTTAGTGTTTCCATGACCTGCTAGTGATTGCAAGGAATCTCATAACTCGTCTTAGACAAATAATGTGTTCTGCTACTGAATTCCTGTTGGCTTAGTATGCATCTTCTTCAGCAGGGGTCTGGGTTTATTCACACATTGAATACCCTAACCCTGCTTATTTGTTGACCTCTTTGATATTCTTCTTACCTATCATCTTGAAATTCAAAATATCTGATATGCTGACTGTGGTGCTTGGGAGATGAAGATTGATCCACTCGTTCTTTGTGCTTTAAGCTTCTGGGTGCTTATTATACAATAATTTAGGAGAACTCTTAGTGCTACCATTTGAGCAGAAAACTATATCTTGAGAGATACATTATATTGAGCTGTTGGACTATTTCAGGCAGGCTCAAGATTAATTTCATAGTTATGGATGCCTTGGCATAGTTCCTTATCCAGGAACATCTCAAGGGACAACAGGGCTAATGTAATCATCATCAACTTCAAAAACATCAAGCATGCTCTTATATAGAAAAGGTTTAGGCAGCTCCACAGATCTGTCCCAACTGAAATTTGTTAAAAATATACATGAAGCATAAGAAAGTATATCAGATCTGGGGATGGAATCATAGTATAAGGCCTTCTGTTCTTGCTTAAGAAGCTGGAAATCCCTGCAATGTAGCTAAAATTGAACATGCTGCTGTCTAGGATATGTGGCAGCCCCAGAAATATCATTTCCCACTAGGTTTTCAATCATAAGAAAGGTAAAGCTTGGGGCTATCGAAGGCTGGAAAATTTCTGATGTTAAATGGCCATGAAAATCCCCTTTATTCACCACCAAATCTGTCCCATCAGTGAAATAACATGGCTGTTCATGTGTCATGAGGCAATTTTGAAAAACATCTATTGTATTATGCTGTCCAAGAAATCCAAAATCTGCACTCTTGGTCCTAGAATTCACATCATAAATATCATATATAGGATCCCCCTCAAACCAAAAACACTTTCTATCCCATCTAAGTGTTTTAATATGGAGAAGAGCATCAATATTTTCAATTTCATGGCTCTCATTTGGAAACTCGGGATGCCCAAGAAATTCAATGGAGCATAAAAAGTTAAAAGCACAAGAAACCATGGATCCCATGCCATGATTTTTCACTTCTTAATCTTCAACAAAAAATCTAAAAATGCATGATCATCATGCCTCATGTCAATATAGTGGAGTCACCAAGGTGAACCTTCAATTGCTTTCAAAATGCTAAATGTCTCACATTTACAAACAACAAGTCTTTAAAATCTACAAGGAAAAGGACTTCTTCTCTTCATGGAGTCACCGGATGAGGACAAGGTCTTCAACATAAAACCATCATCAAATATCATGAAGCATAGTCTTCAAAATTTCCACGAAATGGATTCTATCCCTGACAACAATGCCAAAAATTTTGTTGAACAAACTAGCATGTGAAGTTAAAGCCAATGTTACACAGGTACGCGTCCCCAAGGGTAGGAAACACGTTTCCACCCTCCCGCACATCTCGGAAACTTGGAAACTCCATTGGAAGCGTCCTCTCCACTCCCCAGTTTGAAGGAAACTCAAGGAAACACGGAAGGGAAACGTTTCCCTCCTAAAAATGGCGTCCCCATGTTTCCTTTGAAAGTTTTTTACCAAAAGATAAAAAATTAAATGATAAAGGGCCACGCCATCCACTATTTCCTTCTCAGTAGCCTCGATTTCATTTCACTGTTCAATATGGTGGTATTTCCAAATTTGTTTTATCAGTTATAGCTTATGTATGGTTGTATTTCATTTTATTTCACTTGATGTATGTTGTAAACTTGTATTAATCTTTAGATTATATAATTAAAGAATTTAATGACTCATGCTCCAACTTTCAATTTTTATGTATTCTAATATAAATTTTGTAGTATTCTTGGTGGGGTCGCCTATGTTGAAGACCCTGGTGTACCCTTCGACGTTTCCTAAAAATTTGGGGGGGGTACTTCTGCATATGTCGTTTCTGCGTTTCCCCGCTCAAGCATCCCTGCATTTCCCCGCTCCCGCGTCGCCGCATCCCAGAAACTTGGGGGAACATTGGTTAAAGCCTAGAAGACCAATTCTAGACAATGAGCATTTAAGAGGTAGGCCACTGTCACCTCATAAACCCTCTTTTGCACTTTAAGTTGGCTCTTCTCCAACACAATGGGGGGCTTCTCTAAGGTAGGATTGCTAAGGTCATGACAAAAAGATTCAAGGTGATATGAAGAGATAGCCTAGCAAAACAATCATCAATGGAAAATGTACGGTGATGGAGGATTGAGACCGATGCCTATCCAAGTTGGGAAAAATGGAGTCAATAAGCAATAATGTGGGCTGCAAGTGGGTGGTAAATGGGTTTAGTTATTGCTGTTACAAACATACAAAATCTAAAGATGGTGCAGATTTATATAGCTAGAAATATATGAGAAAGGTCCCTTCCAAAGGTGACCTTATATGCTCATGCAAATCAACAAGATGTGATCCTACCACTTGCTGAAAATCAACATGCAACCCTTCACTGAAATGACATAACATAGAAACATCAACTAGGAAGTGAAAACAACAAGAATTTTGTAGGGTGTTACCTTATCCAAAAATCTAATTTGAGAGACATGACTGCTGCCTGCTCAAAACCCTTATTGTAGTAGAATTTGAATAGAATTCCAACAACATAAACCTACAAGATATGAAAATATGTAGTCACATATGAGAAACCCTAACTTTCCATTAACCTTCCAAAAGATATTCGCTAGGGCTCAAGAGAGTTCTCCCACAAATCCAACCATTTTAACAATGAAGAGATCCCTCTTCATAGAGCAATACAACCCAATGGCTATATTCTCATGGGAGAGTGCTCCCTAGCCAAGTGTAGGTAGGCGCTTGATTCAAGGGATCATGTCCCACATGAGTAGAGTCTTCCCACCTTTGTTTTAGGAGATGTGGCCACTTCACACCTAGGGAAATGTGCCCACTATTATTCTAGGGATCATGTCACCCAATGAAGTGCCCCCATTTTTATTTTAGGAGAGTGTCGCCTTGGGAAGTGCACCCACCTTTATTTTAGGGATTGTGTTTGCCAAATGGACCCAAGTGGAGTGCGCCCACCATTTTTTTAAGGAGGAAGGGCGCTCCACCTCATACATCAAAGGTTTATTACAAATAAAACTTCATTTTATGCAACAAAAAAGGACTACATGATTTACATGGCGGTGCCCCCCTTGGAAAAGCATTATTGATGAACATCTCTTTGACCACCATGCCAAAATGTGAAAAATATATCTTGATAAACTTGCTCCAAGGGACTCTAAGCCATGTGCAATTGATCTTGCTGTGTCAGGATATGGGATCTGAATGAAGTCTTCACAGTTATCTGCTTCGAAAAGATCCACAATTTGATTACCCTCATACAATATGAGGGGTAACTGGGTCCACCATAGAACCTCCTAGAATGTTTTAGAAAAATCTAGACCCCTTAAAATTGACCCAAAAATAAAAGTTCTCAGCATGGCTTAAAATTTGACATGAATGCTATATGCAAAACTAGGTCTCCAAAACTATGACCAAATCCCATAAAGTCTATTATAGCCACCAAATTTTACCCCCACGCTGTACTTGTTATCAAGGTACTGAAATGTGATTATCTTTGAGTTTGGGGGATATCCTTTACACCTGAAGACATTGCCAGACTCATTTTTTTCCTTCACAAGATCTATACTCCAAGGGGCTTTAATCCTGGCCAAGATAGATATCCCTATCTCACTCTTTCTGCACTTTCGAGGAGATTTCCCTTTTCAAGCTCAGATGGAGCTGGTACTTTGAGATCACTTCATTTTTCTAGTCCATTGGCATTTTTATACATTTCCCACCTTTCAGTTATTCTTTGGATGCCCCCGGTCATCTCCTCCCAACTAAAGAAGAGATCAACAAGGCAATGAGGGATTCCATCTGTCGTGTGTTCCTTCTGAGCACCTAGGTTCTCTCCCCTTAGATTCATGGCCCCAATATGATCTTTTATGATGAGTACTTCGTGTAGTGCAAGATGGTCTCATTGTTTGTCCTAACTACATTCTAATGCCATTGGGGACATGGCCATAGGATCCCTCAACCATTTGTAGATTTTGTTCCCACCTTTTATTGATTAAGATGGACCACAACATCCTACAGTGTTAGAGGTTTTGCTAGCTTTGCAATCTCCATGAAATTTAGTATGCAAACCACTTTGTTTTGAAATGGCCCATATACAATGAGATTCAGGGGAGGTTTCACTATGTGTTCTGGTACTCAGTGGGTTCACTTGTGATTTTCTTTCACTGCCATCACTAGAAATGCCTAGTCTTATTCATCCATGGACAAGGGATTTTGTGCTACCTGTAGTCTAGATCTATTACCATGAGGCTCATCACTTCTTGCTTTCAGCCTATCTTGGCTTCTAGAAGCGGTAAGTGTTAGTTAGAGTCCTCACTTCTAGAGCTTGCTAGTTGTGGAACAATAGAAAAACAAACTTTATCCCATTTGGCTTGTTGGTTGCAGATTAGTGAGAAAACACACTTTATCCAATCTAGTAGATAGACGCCTGTCCTCTAGGACATCTTAGTGTTGTACCTGTGCCATACATAATACTTCCGATTGGGTCCTGTCGATTAGCCAGACTTCTATTAGGAGGTTCTTCCCTTCGGTCTCTAATGCTAGGAAAGATAGTTCACTTCACTCTAGAGCTGCTCCTAGGATTATCTAGCTAGGCCTCCTCAACATTGGGAACTCTCTGAAGGACATCATCCAGCTTTGCATCAGTCCTTGCATAATGATAGATGAAGACAACCATACCTCTTCTCCCACTTCTGCCTTTACTTTTTCTTTTATTTCTACTTATGTTACTGATGTTGAGCTAGGACGTCGTGTCTCTGAGGGTTTTGTAAACTTTTTAGCATCTAGGACTGTTCTAGATTCTCTTATAATCTGTTAACTACTGATTGTACTCTGTAGTCCCATTTACCTATTTCTTCTTCATATGTTGGACATTTATAAAATTATCTTATCTGATCTTATCTTATTGTTGACAAAATTACCTTTATTCTCACAACAGAAAAGACATTAAATTTTTCCCTATTTTTAGAGCCTACAATGTCTGAGAACTGAAAGTTCAATAATCATTATTGCAGTGAATACATTTTGGTAGGAATTTTATAAAGTTCATGCTTTTGAAATAATATGTAAATGGATGCATATTTAGGGAAATCGAATATAAAAATAAATTATTTGAAGGTCAGTTGCTAACATAATTAAGCAAAAAATTCTTGTTGATGTGAAGTATCTTCCAATCTTAGATTCTTACCATCCAAAGTTATATTATTGATGGAAATGACATCTTAAATTAACTATTGAGAGGCCAACATGGTTGACTTAGTTAACTACAAATGTTTGTTGATGTGCAGTCTCTTCCAGTCATACAATCCAAAATTACTGATGTCAAATGCATATTATCGATTTGATTTGTATCCTCGATCTTTAGACAAGGTATGCCTTTATACAACTTTGGTATCTAGAGTGTTTTTCTTCAATGGAATTAGTTAACAAATAATTCTCACTGGTTTACCATTTAAAGACCCTAAACAATAACAATGGAAAGCATTTCAATTTGACAAGTTAAATCTTTGATTGTCTGCCCATCTTAACACATGGAAAGTTACAGTTATCAATTGATTTCTTATTATTCCACAAAGGACTTGCTAAGGTAGGTTGTTGATTATATGTAGAAAACCATTGGTAGTGTGAAGAACCCAGGACTATGGGTCAATGAACACCACCCGCAAAAAGATCTTATCAGTCCTAATGTTGGCCACAAATTATGGATTATATAGCATACTAGGTGCCTCCACAAATGTCTTAGCCGCAACCTCAACAATGTTGGCAGGCACATCCGGCATAGCAATTGTTTGAGTTTGCTTATCAAGAGTCCATTTGTCAGTAGCTATCCTCTACCCATCCTGAAGTGATAGACCATCGAGTGAAGAGAACAAAATTTCCTAGTTTGCCATATCAGCGATTATCACAACCCTCCATGGAAGATTATTTTTGGATTGATCAACAGGTATGATGCATCACATCAAAATATTGATCAGCGTGTACTAACATATTGGTGTACACAACCACCTCTGCACAATCACCAAGCTCAGTTGAACACTCAAAACAAGTTATATGTGGCACAAAGCAGTACTCAGCGTGAGAAACCAGAAGGTTCCTACATAGTTTGTATGACTTAAGATGATAATTCCAAACCTAATGAGTTTTTCCACTTCATCTTTGGAAATATTGGAGCAATTATCAACATGTCCTGCATTGTGGGAAGAAATAGATTATCAATCTTTAGCATGTTGAAATGGCGATATGTGGAGATTAGCAAGGAAGAAGAATTCAAGGACCTGTTGCAACACATTGTGAAAGGATACTGTTACAACAAAATCTAGCACCCCCTATATGACTTAAAGTCCCAAGCATCAATGAGCTAGTTTTGTGCAACTTCAGGAAGGCAACCCCTTGTCACCTTAGTAGCCTTTCCTCTCTCTTAAAGTTGGTTCTCCTCCAACTAAAGGGGGGTATCCCTAAATATGATTTCTAAGGCTATGGATTGGGGGTTCTAGGTGAAATAGGAAGAGTAAGCCTTAACAAAATGTATGGTCACTTGTAGTATATGAAAAAAATGGGAATGGGGAAAGGGATATGGAAAAGAAAGAAATGGAGGGAGAGGGGAACAAGGGAATAGGGTGATGTGACCAATGCCTATCAGCTTAAGGGCTAATGGAGTCATGAGGCATTGCAACTTGAACAGACTGATTTGTCACAATAACTATTTTGAGGCAGGCTATGACTTAGGTGGAAGCACTAGTTCGAGATTTTCATCATTTACTTGAGTACCTAAGATTAAAAGAACTATTTTGACACTTAAAACGGAAAATCTTAAGATGTTTGCTAGAAATTAAATGCAGAAATTTACTCTTGGAGGGCTAGATTTGCCACTCATCAAACTATATAAAGGTGCTGTTATATTAGACTGAATTATAAATACATTTCAACAACTAGTGTGTTAGAAGAAGGGAAATAAAACAGTATTATAACAGCAAATTGATCAAGAGGTAGAACAAGACATCAATCCCTCCTTTCTTCATTAGACTACAAGCATTTGATATACAAAGGAGCTCCATCCTCATCACCAATCTCCTACTTTAACTCCACTTCACTCATTTCTAACACCCAACTCCTCAATGACAAATAAAATGGAGAGAAATCTCCTTTGTATAGAGTGAGCTAGATCTCTCTTACAATAACATACATTATTTTCTTAACTAACTCCATGACAAATCCAACAATAAAAAAATAATGGAGTTAGATCTAACCCATCAGGATGGACAAATCAAAAAGATGATGTGGACGGTCATCTCTCCAAAGGAGGTCATTCCATCCAAAAATATGAAGAAATGTGAGAGATATCCTCCAAAAGAGAGAGGGCGCACCTCTAAAATAAGCTTGTTGACCAAGTAAAGATGGCAAAAGGTCCACATAGAATTCGTTCTCCAAGGTAGATGCATGCAAGATACAATATGATAATCCATGACATAGGAATTTCTTGATTCTTTTTTTTTAACCATTGACAAGATGGAAGATTGTGCACCATCTCTAGTTCTTGGGACAAAGACGGGTGAGGTCCTCACAGATGGTGAGCTCGTGGAGTCCCTCTCACTGCCTTGAGTCCTAGTTATGCCTATGGTTCTTGAGGATCTAGCTACTCCACCAGCAGCAAGTTAAACTTTGAGAGTGGCTACCTCTTCCCTTTTTTTATCCTTTTCATAAATAGTCTTGTGGGAAGCTCGCAAAATCTCTGGGGATGTGTTAGCACAAATTTCTGCATGCATGAAGTATGAATAACTCTATGGATCAATAATCAGAAATATGTGTAACTCCTAGGAGGAAACTGCCCTATGTTACTAGCAGAACTTCTCTCTGTTTGGGTTGGTGCATGCCAATCTCAGGGGGGCGCCCCTAACTCTTTCTTTGCTGCCTTCAACCTGTAAATATGCCATAAAACACCAAAAAACAGCAGAAAGAAAAGATCTTTTGTCTGTGATTAAACAACCAAAAAGGTTATGACAAATGATTTTATAAACTTGTGGTGGAATTCCCTTCAACATTAGCTTTAAAGAAATGGAAAAAATATAGATTGAAAGCGCTTATAAATGGTAGATTCTACCCAGATAAAAGGCTGAAAACTTCTATATTATTGCACAAAAACACATCAAGATACCATCAAACCATGAGAGCCAGATACGAGCATAACAAAGCTTTATTCTCCATAAACCAAAAGGCTGATTGCACTGAAGAGACATATACCAAAGAGAATGATGTTTCGTGCACAAAAATATAGAAGCTAGAAAAGAAGAGGAGAGAAACGTGAGAGAGAGAGAGAGCTCCTGCTGAAAAAAATCCAACCCCTCAAACCATAGCGACCCCTTCCTTTTATAGAGTAATCCAATGCACATTGATTGACCTAGGTGAGGATGCATTGGAATCAAGTGGAGACACCTGTGGTTTGACTGTTGACGAACTGCTGTGAAGAGACCATGCGCCCTAATCCTCTGGAGATGCACCAGAGTGAAGTAATAATGGAGTAGAGTGATGACAATTAGGCGCCTTGTTAACTGGGTGAGAGACTGAGTGAAGTAAACCATCTACTTAGTCCGTGTGAATTGTTTCCTCATGCCCTCTAGTTAACTCAGTGAGGTGGAGATGCTATGCACATTGATGGAGTGGAGATTGACTCAAACTGAACCGATCTGAAGTGGATAGTGAACCAAGGATGCGCTTTAGTTAGACTAGTTGGGAGTGCAGTCCAACAATTCATGTGAACTAGTCTTTCTCAGAGTGTGTTTGAGTTGAGTGGCAACGAACTTGAGAGAGAGGATCAAGCACTTTAGTTAGATTGATGTTGACTGTGGTGAAATGTCAAAGCGCTTATGTTAAGTGAAAACATTTTGAGTTAGATCCTGAGTAAAGTGAGAGAAGCCCATGTGCACCAGAGAAGTAAAGGTAAATTGAGAGTATCTGTAGACTAACTGATGTGAAGTGATCTTTACTTTAGTCTACTAAGGAGGGCCCTTTAGTCAACTGACACAGATGCCTAGTTAATTCACCCTAATGCCACCTCACTCACTTATCCCTACAAGTGACCTCGTTGTCTCCAGTTGACCAAGGCATGCACTTTGATAATTCTTGAAACCCTCCAATGAACTCAAGCACTTGCCACATGACTGCTCACTCATGTTGGTACCCAGATACTTCCATGTCACAATCTGCATCTTCCCCCTGTCATCACCTAACACTGCCGCATATCACACATGCATGACTCATTGCTAAAAATGGTAAATTGCTTGCATGTTTGAATATCTGGCATGCGAAAAGATGCATGTCCATGCATGCCCCTATTATGCCATGCAACGCCATGCAAATCAAACCCTAATTGCCAAAAATAGAAGTATCATGCATGTCATCCAAAAAAGACTCATTGGAATCCTGAGCTCGCAAAGATGCCGAAAATATGATCATCTCTGACATGCAAACCTCTGAACCCTGTCCCCTAAAATATAGGAGTACTGCAACTCTCCCAAATTTGACAAAAACTGTGAACTATCTGTTTCTGAATCAGGAAAACATCATTGAACCCATCCTATACCTGAATTCAATGGGAACCAACCCTGGCTCAAGCAAAGCTGTCTCTGGAAATACTGTCTGAATACTAGCCTAATGGAATGTGCTGGCCCTTAACCCTCCAGATTTCCAAGGGGTAAATCTAGGGGTTAACAAGATGACTTACTAATAACCCCAACCTTATGTCTTGTGGTTCTGACAAGGTGGTATTTCGGGTGGCTAAACCTTCCTGTCATGAACTGCCTACTTAGTTTACAAGTCAATCTTTGTTGGTTTGTTCTATTTTCAGATTGACCATGCAGCCAGAATGGATCCAAAGCCTTCAGCATGTTGGCAAGGCAATTCTCAACTTTGAACTTCAAACTAGGGAAAAAGAAGGAAAAAAATGAAACATCTAACACTGCTGGAAAAAAAAACACCTAGCTAGTAAAAAACAACATACCTATAAATGTTCTACAAGCCATGAAAAAACTAAGAGGAAAGCAACATGCAGTTTGAAAACTTTGCAAAAAGTTGAAAAAACTAGGGAGATTGGAATCTATCCCCGCTCCAATAAAAAGATTTGATGGCTATGATAATGATGGTTTGGCCCTTCTAAGATTGATTGTTGATGAGGGTGAACGGCTTCCCTCTCAATTCCCAACCACTGCAAAGAAAAATGAGTAAAAAAACCAAAATCACACTTTATGAGGGTAAATCCGCAAATTTTCCAAAATTTGGAAGTTGGCTTTACCAAAACTTACATCTTTTCCCGTTACCAAATTCATAGTACCAACTGAATTATTAGTAATGAGAAGGATTCATTATGTCCCGTGAGGAATGCAATCTATAATTATTAATTTATTTTCTCACTAAAGTTAGATAAGATGGATTTCAAACTTTCTGTACAACATATATGATTTCCTATTAAAATTCAATATACTAGTATTGCATCCGTGTTTCTTTCTGTAGGTACCAGTTACAAATTTCTTTGGGTCGGTGATGGAAACAATTCATACGGACTCTGCATATAGCGGGTTTACCGGAAAAAATGTTGAAAAGTCAGCTGTCACCTCGGTTTATAGTTCTTCAGTTGATGAGAATCAGATTAAAATCTCCAGAACTTCACCTGCTGAGGTCGGCTTCAATGACACACTTAACAAATATTTGCAGGTGAGCTGATTATTATCCTATTATTTTTTTCAAAATGAGTAAATTCAGAAAATATGAACTTCAATTATTATTTTATATAATAATCAAAATTTAGGGCTTGGCCCTGCCTACTGTCGATAGTATTCCAAGGTTGGTGTTCTTGGAGGCAGCTTAACAAATTTAATTTTCAGCACCAAGTCTCTTTCGATTCTTATATCTCTAATTCCATTCATTAAGCTCATCCATAGGCCTTGTACTAGATTGGGCAGCTTTGCTTCATCATTGGAGGCTTGTTCCATAACCCTGCAATAAGCACAAATGATCTTGCCTTCTTGGTTATCAAGGATACTTCCTCCTCCTCTCCCTGTCTTCTCGTTGGAGGCTTCACAGTTTCTTACTTATTCTAATATGCTGTTCTTTTTGAAGTGTAAAGATCTGGAGGGCAGTACTTATATGGTAGTATTTATCCCATTCTTGAAGTTGCTGGAGATAACTTCAAGTTTGGATATCTTCAAAGTTCTTTAGCATTTTAGGCATAACATTCAGTTTCTATGCTGTCGTACTTGATTGACCAGTGCTCCTCTTGTCTTCAGGCTGAACAGAATGTGTTTATCCACTTGTGGCATCGTCTGCAACATTCTCTAGATGAGCTTGGAGACACTGATATGCAAGTTCAGTGTGGTCTTCTTGGACTGCTATTGTTTGTTATAACAACCTCATGGGTTTTCTACTGAACTTTGTAGGACTACTAATTACATCGCTTTATATAACAAAAGCATGCTTGTACAGCAACCTGCCCTTAGGAATCTTATCAATTTATTTACCGTGTATCCAGCTTACCCGAAGGCACTCAATATTTTTCCTGGTTTGAAAGCTTGACAAGAGCCAACCTGTTTATATTATTGGGCTGCGTCTATTCTTTTGTCACGGAGCTTGATGATCCTATTGAGACTTGATGAAAGACACATGGGAGTCGATGCAAAATTTTGCACTAGTGTTTTGATCACTTTTTGTACACCTTTTTATTATTATTATTATATGATTGAATGAATAAATATAATGTGGGCCCTCGTTATTATTTGCTAGAATGAAATAAATGTATTTATGTGTTTCGAAATAAATGTGAAAATCATGGCACTTGATGAGCACCTTAATCTAAGACAATTAGTTGTGTTCATCCTGCGTTCACGTGACTGTCTGCCATCTAGGGGCATGCTTTGTTCAATGTATCATGTTTATCATTTAGTTTATAATTTATCTTTGGCTGTGTCTAAGTAGATTTGTAACTCTGATCAAGGAATTCTAGTAGTGTCTTATATCATGGGAATTATCTAAGATGTGTAGAAGTCTATGAAGTAGCTTTTCTTTATTTGGAGATCCTCATTGCTAATGTAAAGGATATGTTGGGTTTGATATGTATAAACTTAATCTTCAGTTAATGTGATTGTTTTTGGTTGACCAAGTCTTGCTTTTCCTCATTTTGCAGTGAAGATATATGTCTTCTCTTCTTGCTCCACCTCGATACATATTTGAGCAAGACTTGTGTCTCCATAGTTGACCTATTTTTGGTTTCCATCTTTCTCCCTCCAAACTTATGTCAATTTTGAAATTAGAGCCCAATTTTATACATTGAAGGTATTGCACCCCCTTGCCTAGGCTTTCCAATATTTTTGCATCCAACTATTGTCACACTTGAGATGTGTCTCTAGGGGGGGGAGACATGTCCTTGGCGTTTCCTTGTCTCAACGAGACAAGTATGTAGGTCACACCCCCACTTTCTCGGGGATGTTTTCACATTTTTGAGATGTTTCCTTGGAAAACAGGGAATGCCTAGGTGTCCCTCAAAACCATTCCCAGGATGTGTAGATGCCCCTTGTCTAAGGACAATTCCTTGCCTGGGAGTTCAGCTACTTTTTAAAAGGGATTTTTCATTAAGAGAAACTCATGCCCACTTGCTATTCCCAAGGGAATCAAGGTCGGACCAGAATACAACCGTTACATGTCAAGAAGCCAATGAACATGACTCGAACCTAGATAGAGAGGGAGATAAATGGACATCCCAACCACGCAACCAAAGCTTAGCTGACAAAGGGATTATTTTAACATTCACTTTTGCATTTAATATTTTCATTAAATAAGCTTCTACACATTTAATTAAATAATTCCTTATAATTTGTTTTTTTTTTTTTTCCTTTGCCTCCATGCCCATGGAAATTAGGGGTGCCTTCTAAACATCCCTAAAGCTCATCACCTCATTGGTAGCATAATGACCAATGTTTACTGAAATTTGTACATAGATTTAGTGTTAGACTAGTTTTAAAGTTAATGTGAACTTTAAACTAGTAAATAAATCAAATAAGATAAGTAGGGATGGGACATGCTCCGAGTTGGGAAATGATGTCCAAAACAATATACATACATTTGTTTTCCTAAATAAAATAATAATTTCAAATTGTGTACATAATTTCTCTTTTTCTTTAGTATATTTGTGCAACATGCTATTAGATCTCAGAGAGGTCCTAAGCTTGTGATTATAGATTGTGATGGTTTAGAATCAATGCCCATGAAGGAGATTGAAGACATGACCAAAATAAAATATTGCTCAATGTTGTGAAAGCTATTTTGCTTTGTGAGAGAAATGGAAAAAGCATGGAGTTAAAACAAGTATTTTTTTTGTTAGTTTTGAAAAAGAATTGCATATTAAATTTATTAAAATTGCCCCAAGCAATATTTTAGTCAAATTAATTTATGAGAGAAATGACAAAAGTATGTAGTAAAAACAAGTTCATTTTTTGAAACTAATTTTGAAAAACAATTGCATATTTGATTGATTAAAATTGTCCCCAAGCAATATTTTAGTGAAATTAATTTATTAAACAACAAAGGTCGAAGACAATCACTATTATAGTAAGAAAATACAATTAAAGTTGGTGAAAGATTTCCAACAACAATATTTGTTCAAACAAATTAAATACTAATTGATGAACTAAATTCCAAATCAAGCAACACTATGAAAACTCATGTCTTAAGCATATGGAATTATAGGAAGAAAAACAATCCATCATGAAGAAACAACAAATGGAACATTGACCAAACCTACCACAAAGAAAATTTTTTGAAGACCTTTCCAAAACTGGTTAAATGCATCAATGGGTTAGGTAGATCAACCACAATTTCATAGTAAAAAAACCCATATGCAGATGTGGTTTGTAGAAGATGATTGCAAGTTTAACACCTTATGAATGTTGAAGGAAACTATGACAACATGAAGCAAAATAAAGAATACTTTGGTGAAATGAATTTGTAGGTCCTTGCAAAACAAGACAAATACAACAATGCATAGACCTAACCAAGAGTAGAGCAATCACAATTTCACAAACATAAAACTTGGATGCAGAAACAATTTGTTGAAGAAGATGATTTGCCATTATAAACAACTTTGAAATGTTAAAACAAACTAAGATACCACGTGATAATTTTTTTCTTCTTTCTGAGAGAAATGACAAAAACATGTTTTTTTCACGTGTTTCATAGCCCTAGAAGATGGAGGGCTCGCTACATCTATGATAATAATTCTCAGGGGCCCACCCGAAGGGGCCTCACCTTGTCGACTCTAGGTTTGGTAGCCTAACCCCGAAGGACCCAGAGATTTGAACCTTCGACCTTGACTACTTTGGTCTTGGACTCAGAAGCTCCAACCAATTGAGCTACCCCTCATGTTTATTTTTAATGTGGTTCGCTGCCCCGAAACTGGTCGGAACACACTACGTCCATGGGAATAATTCCAAGGGGCCCACTTGAAGGGGCCTCACCCTGTTGGCACTAGTTTTGGTAGCCTGACCCTAGAGGACCTAGAGAATTGAACCCTCGACCTCGACCTAATGATGGCTTAGCCACGTAATCTCCACCCAACCGAGCTACCCCATGGGGCTGTGACTAAAACATGGATTAGATACAAGTTTGATTTTTTATTAATTTAAAAAAAGAATTACATATTAAATTTATTAAAATTGCCCACTTCCAATATTTAAATTAATTTTAAATAATCAAAGATAGAAGACAATAAATGTTGGAGTAAGATAAATAAAATTAAATTCAAATGGGAGCCCTTTGGATAGCAAAGCATTCATATGTGGAATTCAACAAATTGTTTTTTTCTTTTTTTAGTTCAACAATTGTGCTCATCTCCAAGAGATGTTAGGGTGTGGCCCGTGGGTTTGCAAGAAAACCTTTGTGGTCGTAAACCATTGGTCCCTTGACCTTTTCACTGACAAGGAATCACAATTAGCCTACTTGGCATGGGTCGAGTTTCTTGACCCACCCATGCAATTTTAGCTTGCCATTTGACATATTGCAGTACCTTTGGAGTAGGTTATCTATGAAGAACCCAAAAGCTTCTTTATCTCTTGACCTCAGCATCATGTCTATGTGTGGATTACCATATACAAAGACCTCGTTGAGTTTTTGTATATTCATGTTAGTAGCCATGTGCATTGCCAACTGGCTCACTATATAAATTTTCCCAATAACTATTTTTGATGCCGAAGCCTATACCATTGAATATGAGATTGCTCACTCATGTTCCAATCTAGAACATAAACAACCTCCCCAACCTAGCCTCCCCCACCACCCAAGCTCAATAGGCTCCAAAAACTAGTGAAGGCTGATGGATTGAAGTCATACGAAAGGGGAAGATTGCCAATTTGGCCAAGAACCAACCTCATAATGCCACAACCACTAAGATGATGGTCATCAAGTTTGCCACTAGCCCTAGTTAGTAGTGAGCTCTAATAGTCTCCAAGGTGCCCTTTGGTACTCAACACATAGGGGGTGGTAGAGGGTGAGGTCGCTCTACACCACCATGTCCATTGCAATTGCCAAAAATGGGGATAGATGACACTGAGGCCTATGCAAAGCGACCAAATTAATATGCCTTAGTCAACTAATACTCGAGTGGTATTTGTATGCATAAAACCTTCGATACTCTCCAACCTCGAGGATATTGAGGTAGAGATGTAAGAAGTTGTTGGTTATTGGTAAAAGCAACATTTGGGAATCTCTGGGGCCTGGATTACCCTTGCAGAGAGCATGCCATATACCAATTGTTGACTTAGTTGATTAGGACATATATCCTTTGTCTGCAAGAAGTCAAAATTGTGGGTTTGCAATGCCCCATCAATGATTTGGTTCATGGCTAAGGTTTTTTTATTCAAACACTTAGAAGGAAAAATGGGGGTCACTTGATTTATCTCTTCTCAAGTGGACATTATTGTTGTGGGGTGGGGTATAAACCCCACTCAAAGGCTTGTTTGGATTCTTCTTGACTTGGACACCCGACCTTATATCTTGGCCAATATATATGCTTCCAAAATAGGCATTAGATGCTCAATGACTTCCTTGATGCCCCATGGTTCATCTATGGTGATTTCAACATGGGGAATATCAATAGGTTAAAGAAGGGGTGCTTCATTTGCAACTTCTAACAGGGGAAAAGGAAGCATGGCTAGCTTTGAAATCCCACCATGACTTTTAACCCTAATCACAATCATAGAAAAGACTCTTTAGAGGTATGGTTCCCTTGGACTAATTTTCAAAAAGGCCTTGAGTGGATCTACTAGAGGCTAGATAGGGTGCTCCTTTTTGGGCATACTTCCTTCTTTTATTTAGCCATCAGTCGTCCTATACATTTAGAGGGAACCCCTACTTTGTATGACCATTACCCCAATTGGTTTTCTCTTTCCTAGGTGGGTAAAAGGGTGCAGATGGCACAGACTTGCTACATTTTGAATGTTTCACATCTCAATGGGCCAAGCTTTTGACATGTCGTCACATAGTGTGGAATCTTGTCCCTTGACCACATCATGATTATTGTTGTGTTCCTTGGTGGGAGGACGCCATTACCAGAACCATGTCATTTTGGAATGGTATGAGCAATAAAGTTCCAAAATTGGTTGGGACAACAATTATGTTATGTGTAATGAGGTGGAGGGGATCATGGAAAGCCTGTATGGCCCCCTTGAGGGCAACAAAACTCTCGTTTATTATGGGTGGAGGATGCCCATCACGTGAGAATTGCTTATTTGCATGCTTGGTTGCATTGGATTAAGGTAGGAGATAGACCCACTAAATATTTTTCAAAGTCATAGCCACTAAGGTGGTTGAGGAATCCATATCTGTGCTAAAAAAACCTAGATTAGATGACCAAACAAGAATAGATTAAACATGAATTTGTGGAGCATTATCCCCTGGTCTTTCAATGTTGGGCCCTTCTGCTAGACACGCAGGAAGCTACCTAGAAATGATTGGATGTTGTGCCATGCAAGCTATTGGAAGAGAAAGGATGAGATTTTGACCTATCCCTATCATTGGATGCGCTAGCCACAACACTTCATTAAATGGTTGATGATAAAGCCATGAGGCTTGTTGTGCTCCCTTGTGAGTTTTGCAAAGCTACTTGGGTTTTTGTTGGGCTCGATTTACTCTGTGTATATAACGAGGCCCCATGGAAATGATCTTTGGGTGTGGGAATAACAAAGGGCTTATTAGATTTATCCCCAAAGCAAGGGATCCAAAGGTCATTATGAAGTGGTGACCCATTACCTTGTTTAATACATCATTTAAGAGCTTAGCTAGAGACCTAGCTCTATGGCTTAAGCATATCCTCCTTGTGATAATTTTGCTTGAAAACATTGTTTCCATTCAAAGGTGATATATCTTGGATAATGTTATTATAGTTTTTGAGGGATAAGATTGAGTTAAAAAGAGCCTATTGTAGAGTTACTATGGGACCAAGTACCCTTTTTCTATAATACAAAGTAGTTTATACTACTTGTACACTAATATATTAATGCCCCTTGCACATGGGCATGTAGTGTGGTAGGAAAGCAAGAGGACTTTTCCCTTGGCTATCTAGGTTCAAATCTCATGGAGGTTTGTTTCGATAGGAAAACAAGGGGGGTCTTCACTCTTTTCTGGGAACACATGCAAGGTGCACATATGGGGTATAAACCTTTGATTTATAACTAAGCGAAAGAACATTGACTTGGATGATTTCCCAACACAATTGACTAAACTAGACACGTATCCAAACATTTTTAGTGGATCAAATCCCACCTCCATGTGTTTCAATTTTAAAGTACATGAGCATGTGGTGTAGCGAGAAAGTAAGAGGACTTTTCCCTTGCCCATTTGGGTTCAAATATCTTTGAGGTTTGTTTCACTGGAAAAGTGAGGGAGTCTCAAAGCCCATCCAAGAACACACGCGAGGTGCACATAAGGGGCGAACCCCCAAAATTTATAGCCATGGGACCCAACCTTGCCTTGGATGATGTCACAATATTTGACCAAACATGACCTTGTTTCAATCATTTTTTTTTGCACATGAGCATGTGTTGTGAGATGAAAGCAAGAAGACTTTTTCCTTTCCCATTTGGGTTCATATCTCAATGAGGTTTGTTCCGATGGGAAAGCAGGGGATGGGGGTATCTTTAATCCCATTTTGGAACCCATGCGAGGTGCATACAACATATATACTATTATGAACCAAATTCCCCAAATACCATAAAAGTAGAAAGACCTCCACGCCTTGAGAATGATATGAGTCCATTAATAATAAACATCTTTGATGGGGACAAGCTCATTTTACAATATATCCAATGCATAAGACAAGATGATATGATCTCTAAAACTAGGTCACCTTGGTATATAAAGGAAACAAAGTGTACAATTACAATTAAAAGGTTTAGTCGACAAATAAGGACAACACTAATATAACAATAAAATTGTAATAATTCAATATCTAAGGCTTAACTTGTCCCTCCCCTTCAAACAAGAATTGCCCTCAACACTTAATGAGTTCTGGATGTTTATACAAGAAGAAGTCATCTTCCCATGCCACCTCTTCTATTGGAAGGTTCTTGCACTTGATGAGGTATTTAATGATTACTAGTTTTTTCTTGATTTGTGTTTCAAGGATTACTTCATGTTCTAGTATGCTTTTCCCTTATTCATCAATCTTTGGTAAACTAGTATGGACGAGGATCTTGTCACCAATTACATTTTTAAACAAGAAACATGGAAGATTGGATTTATGCATGAAGATGGAGGCAACTTCAATTTGTAAGCCATACTTCCAATCCTCTACAACATCGTATAGGAGCCATAGTACGTGGGTGCTAATTTATTGTCCTTTTGTTGCTTGAAGGACATTTGTTTGTATGGTTGTAGCCTAAAAAATACCCAGTCCTTTGCTTCAAACTTCCTTTCACTACGATGTTGATTTGCTTGTTGTTTCATATTTTGTGCTATAGCCAAGTTGTCTTTCAATAGTTCGAGAACCTCCTGTTGGTGCTTTATGTGATCCTCCATTGCTTGAACTTTAGCTTTTCTTGTCAAGGGTGATGTGATGGATGGAGGATGATAGGGATAAAGTGCCATAAATGGGGACATATTTTATGAAGTATGGAAGGACGTGTTGTACCATCGTTTTTCCAAGGGAAACCATATCTCACACAAAGTGATATTGCACATCAATATGCTTTGTCTTAGCATGATAAGAAAGGTTCTTTTCCTTGAATATTGCACTTTGGCTGTCGCAATTTAACCTTATATCTTTTTGTACAAACCCAACACTTGAACACAATATTTGCAACCATACAACTTCTTTACTTGCTTGAGTGGCTGCCATGTATTAAGCTTCTATAGCCGACAGTGCAACTACAACCTGTCTCTTGCTCATCCAACTGATAGCTCTTCCAAATAAGGTAAACATATACCCACTTGTAGATCTTTTGTGATCAAGATCTCCAACCCAATCTGCATCAACAAATCCCTGCACATCTATTTCTTTGTCTGGTCCAGGTCTTCCTTGGTAGCAGATTGCATAATTTCTTGTGCCACGCAAATATATGAAGAGCCTCATTAGAAATGTCCAATGCTCTTTCCCTAGTTTTGACATATATCTACTCAAAACTCCCACTACATGAGCAATGTACGGTCTGGTACAAACCATTGCATACATCAAACTACCAATTGCACTAGCATATGGAACTCATGACATGTCTTCTTCCTCTTCCCGTGTCTTGGGACACTGATCTACAAATAATTTTACACCTATAGGAATAGGGACCTTGAGTGGCTTGCTTTTCTACATGTTAAATCTCTGTAGTATCGTCTCAACATATTTTCTTTGATTCAACCAAATTTTCTTGTTTGCACGATCTCATCTAATCTCTATTTCTAGTATGAATTTTGCAGTACTGAGATCCTTCATGTCAAATTTGGAGGATAGCTGAGACTTCACCTCCTTTATGACATCTTTGTTGTTTCCAATCAACAACATGTCATCAACATACAATACTATGTTAATGAAGTGATCACCAACCTATTTGAAGTAAACACAGTGATCAACTTTTCTTCTCACAAACCCCAATCCAGGTATGTATGTGTCGAAATTTTGGTACCACATCCTTGGAGATTGATTTAGACCATAAAGGGACTTCTTTAGTTCACATAATGGCTCTTTCCTTCCCTTTACTGTAAACCCTTATGGTTGTTTCATGTAGATTTCTTCTTCAATATCCTCATGTAATAATGTTGTCTTCACATCCATCTTCTCTACTAGAAGATCAAAAGAAACAGTAGTAGCAAGGAGTCTAATAGAAGTTAATTTTGTAATTGGAGAAAATATTTCACCAAAATTAATTCCCTCTACCTAAGAATATTCCTTTGCTACCAAGCGGGCTTTGTACTTCTCCACTTTATCTTCTGCATTCAACTTCTTTTTAAACAACCATTTGTTACAAATGGATTTTATTCCTGTTGGTAGTTGAACTAGATCCAAAACATCATTTTTGTCCAAGGCATCCATTTCTTCAACCATGGCCTTCTTCCAGAGATCTCTATCCTCTGAATCAACAACTTCCTTCACATTTATAGTATCATCATCAGTAATAGATGAAGCAAAACTAGACCTAAAATCAGGAGGGGAATATTTTTCTGGTTTCCTTCTTTCTCAAGATGATCTCCTCAAAACTGGGGTATGAGGTTCTTCTTCTTTTGATTCAACTTCTTTCTTTGAGTCAGATTCTTCATTTTTTAACTCAAACTTTATTTTCTCTAGTTCCTCTTCCATTGGAGTCACTTTCTGTCTGGGAAATTCTTTGACCTCTCTAAAGACAACATCTCAACTATAAACATTCTTCTTAGTTACATGATTCCAAAGCTTAAAATCTTTCATACCATCTTTATAACGGATAAAGATACATTTTTCAGCTTTATTATCCAACTCACTCATTTTCTCCTTTGGAACATGTACATATGCATCATAGCCAACAACTTTCAGATGTTTAATAGAGGGTTTCTTACTAGTCCATACCTCATGCGGATTTTTGTCAACCAATGCTGATGTGGGTGATCGATTTACCAAGTAACATGTAGTATCCACTGCCTCTACCCATAATTCTTGTCATATCCCGACACTGTTGAGCATGCTCCTTGCCTTTTCCATCATGGTACTATTCATCCTTTCTACAACTCCATTCTGTTGAGGTGTGTATGGAGTATTCTTCTGCCTTGCTACACCGCAATTCTCATAGAATTCCTTGAATGCATTCCAGTATAACCCCCCACTGTTATATGTCCTCGACATCTTTATTTTATTTTCTGTCTGATTCTCTACAAGAGCCTTAAATTCTTTAAACTTAGCAAATACTTCAGATTTCTTTTGAAGGAAATAAATCCATGTGTTCCTTGAGAAATCCTTTATAAATGAAACATAATACACAGATTTACCTAATGATGGAATAGGAACAAGTCCAAACACATCACTATGTATTATATCTAAAATTCCCTATGCTCTTGTAGCACCAAATGCAAATCTTACTTGATTCTGTTTTCCATATATGCAATGTTCATAGAAATCAAAATCTAGTGTGCAATCAGACATACCTTCAACCATACCTTTACCTTGTAATGATCGAAGACCCTTTTCTTTGATATACCCCAATATTTGACACCCTATCATTTTCTTTCCTCCTAATGTAGTCAGGGTTTTCTCTTCTTTATCTCCTCCCTCAGGCACAATGAAACTATTACATTCATTGATGATGGTGCTTACCAATAGTTTGTAAAGTGTTCCACTCCAAAATTCCCTCATAAATACCATTAATCCTCGAACCATTTTGCATTTTACATTTCCACACAGAGACTATACACCTACAACATCCATCTTTTCGACAGATATCAAGTTTCTTGCTAGATCTGGAATGTGTAGTACTCCAGGGAGAGTTCTAATCCTTCCATCATGGAGCTTCAACTTAACACTTCCACATCCAATGATATTGGCTGGTGAATGATCTCCCAAGAACACATCTCCTCCATTGTACTTTTCATATTCACAAAACCACTCCCTATGAGGGGTCATATGACATGATGCACCTGATTCAATCAACCATACATCACGATCTGAACAATTACCTGTGGAATCTAGGTACACATCCCCTCTTTTTAAGGAGGTATTCGCCTCCATGGAAGGGGTATCCTTAGATCCCTTCGCTTTCTCCACATTCTTAGATCTACAATCCTTTTTATAGTTCCTAGCTTTACCACATTTCCAACACTTCCTTATGAATTTTCCTGGGGATTTAGATCTAGTACCCTTAGATTTAGATCCCCCCTCGATACCTTATTTTAATTTCTTTCCCAGGGGATACCTCTCACAGATAAGGCATCAATGCTAGGATTATCCATGGCTTTCCACCTCATCTCTTCTTACAACAAGGATGCTACTATTTCATCAAATTTTAAGGTCATTTGACTAACATTACCTATTGCTACAATTAGGTTATCCTAGGAATCTGACAAAGAACACAATACTGTAATACATTTATCTTCTTTAGCCATTTTAATGCCAATGTACGTTATTTGACTTACTAGAGTATTGTAGACTTTTAGATGCTCTGTCACTATGTAGTTATCATCCATTCTGAGGTGATACAGTTTCTTTTGTAGAAACAACTTGTTTACTAGGGGTTTTGATTGATACAAACTCACTAGATTCGTCCAAAGCTTTAACGCACTATTTTCTCTAGGCACGTTCAACAACATAGATTCTAATAAGCACAGTCGGATTGTACTCCCTATCCTTCTTTCTAATTCTCCCAATATTCATTCGACGTTCCATGTGGTTGTGTACCTTGGTATGCAACAATCCACTGTTCCTGATCTACAAGAAGATCCTTCATTTTGAGCTTCCATAGCTCAAAGTTCTAGGCGCCGCTAAATTTATCGATCTCAATTCTTGAACTGCTCGCCATTTTCTTTCAATGCACAAATAAATCCTGCAATGCTCCCATTGAACCCAGGTTTATGACAGACCCAATATCTATCAACTGCACCGAACCCTCAGCAACAAAGGCACCCCCCTGAAGCCAATAATTGTGCTCTAATACCACATGTAAGTTTTAGACATGTGCAGAGAAGCAAAGCATACATATTCTTTTAAGAAAAATAGAGATTACACCACTACATTCACACACAGTACATAGATATTTACTTTGGAAACCCTTAACTGGGAAAACTAACAAAACTTAGAGCCACGCCTCTTATTTTCTCATCATGATTATTAAATACTCACAATACAAATATAGGTATTCCGCAACATCCAAAACCCCAATCTATTATCCTGGATTAGAAATAGACCCGAATCCCTTAATCGAGATTAAATCACATATTTTTAGAAAGAACCCAAAAATAGGCCAAAAATAACCCAAATATTTCGAACTTGCTTCGTTCGTGAACTCGCTTCGCTCGTATTGAAAATGGGCTAACGCCCATTTCCAATGTCCACTTCACGGAAGGGGTAGGGTGTCGACATGCCCTCCCCTAAGCGAGCTCCATGAGTAGCACTTGACACATATGATAGAGCACTAGATAGTGGGGATCGCCAGGCATGCCATCGTCAGATGCACCCTCCCCCCCTCCCCCACACACATGCAAAGAATATAACGCATACCCAACAATACTACTGCAAGTTTGTTCGGAACTATGGAAGAATAACAACACCTTTGAAAACATTATTAAAGAAGGATTTATTTAGGTTTGGAATCTAGAGGAAACTCAATATTTTGAACAACTTAAAGAGGCAATGTGGAAAGCCCCTATCTTGACCACACCAAACTTCACAAAAACCTTTATTGTGGAATGCAATGCCTCAAGAAATGGAATTGGTGTTGTTCTAATTCAAGAAGGAAGGCCCCTAGATTTTGAAAGTTGGACAATAAGGGGAAAGAAATTACACAAACCCATTTATGAGAAGGAAATGATTGCAATACTACATGCACTCAAGCAATGGTGTCCTTACCTAATAGGTAGGAACTTCTGTTATATTTTAATGATATAGCAGTATAATTTTCACATAATCAAGCACAGTAACATAAGAGACACAATAGTTTACCCTGGGAAAACCCAAACTCGGGAAAAACCCAGCAAACCTTTCTTACTCAAAGAATCAGTACATAATACAAGTACATTAATAGTGATCTTGAATAATGAAGATCACACGAAGAGAAGTGATGCCAAAAGAAGGAGCTCCAAAATGTCTTCTACAACCCAAAATTGAACTTTCCTTTGCTTGATCAAACTTGCTTGAGGTGGTAGAAAATGAGGAGGGAAACCCCTCTATTTATACATGACTTTGGAGTGATTTTTCCAATTGGGATGACTTGTTTCTTTTACTGGGCCGACTTCTCTTTTGTAAATATAAAAATACATTTTTATTTATCTATTTCTTTTGTTGGTCAGCTTTAGCTAGTGAGGATACCTCATGTAGCTACAGCAACAACACTCCCTCTTATCTAGAGAGGTATCATCACACTTGAACACATCTGAGCATCATTTGATCATCTCGACTTGTCTTGTACATCTCGTCATCATAAGAAAGGTCTGTTTAGGTCCATGTGGATATGACCAACATGACATCCTCTACACAACTCAGTCCATCGAGAAGTGTCATAAAGAACAACCAGCTCCCTTTCTCTCCCTCTCAGGAGAGTCACACCATTCTCCCTGTCTTAGGGAGAACACTCCCTCTCAATGAGGGAGGTATTCTTCTTTCTAATTCTTCCTAAACACATATTTTCATGACTTGTCTTCAACGAATCATCTAAAGAAAAGGTTGATCACAAGCTTGATTTAGGTTGATGGTTTCAAGGTCTCTTAGCCAAGTCTCATGGCTAAATACATGCACTTTCCTGAGTACATGAGTGAGCATATAGGGACTAATATCCCCACCCTGTCATAGGATGTCTGGGAGAAGGCATTTCCCCACTCCGAGCATTTTAGGGACTAATATCTCCACCCCACTTAGTGTCAGAGAGAAAGAACTGCCCCATTCTGATTCATCTTAGGGACTAATCTCTCCACCCTAGTTGGTGTCCGAGAGAAGGAACTATCCCACTTGACCCACCCCTAGCCGAGTCTCATGGCCAATATTGGGGAAATTCTCGACGCTCAACCTCTAGGATTATAGTGTGTGCAACTGAGGACTAATCTTCCCACCCCATCACAGGATGCCCGGAAGAAGGCATTGCCCTACTTTGAGCTATTCACCTCTACCCAAGTCACATGGATAATACTAAGGGAATGCTTGATGCATCAACACTACTCATCATGCAAAGACCAATCTCCCCACCTCGTCACAAGGTGTTCGGGAGAAGATACTGCCCTTCCATCGGACCATTCACCTCTATCCAAGTCACATGGCTAATACTGGGGGAATGTCCTCTCAATGCTGCAGCCATTTGTCTCTAATCTCATCACATATCCCTCTGTGGTAGATCACCCTGCTCCCTATGCATCTAAGCATCCTTCTCCCTTTCGTATGATCATCTTCCTCCCTCTGCATTTGAGCATCCTACTTGATCTGCATCCGAGCATCTTGCTCCCTCTCCCTCTGAGAATATTGCTTGCTCTACATCCGAGCATATTGATCCCTTTGCATCTGAGCATCTTGCTTCCTCTGAATCTGATCATCCTGCTTGCTTTGCATCCGAGGATCTTGCTCCCTCTTCCTCTGAGCATCTTGCTCCCTCTTCCTCTGAGCATCTTGCTCCCATGGGAACTGAAGCTAGCTCCCTTGACAATCATCAATCCTGGAGTACTAGACTCGTTCTATTAATCATCAATATTGGAGTATGTTTAAGATATGCAAATATGGGATGTCTTCCCATTTATCACATGGCCTTGAGATTGATCCCCCTTGCTATGGAAGCAATCCTTCTTGCCATTTATGTATTTCGACTCCTACTGAGTCTTGACACTTTTTCCTGAATCAAAGAAACTAAAAACAAATCTTTTGGGATCCCATACTAGGGAAAATGGCCCAATTACAATAATGATCTAACTAATGAATAACAAAATTATGTTGGACTCCTGTACCAAGGAAAATGGTCCAAATTACAATGGTGACTAACTAATGGATAAGAAATTCTGTTGGAATCCCGTAATAGGGAAAATGGTCCAACTTACAATAAAAGGAAATCAAAAGAAATATTCTATTGGCATCTCGTCAAGTTTTGCCTTTTTTGGTGAAGGCTCCTCATCAACATGGGCTATTGATGCATGTTGCTTCCCTATATTTCTCTAAGGACAATCTGAATCATAGTGATCAAACTTGTCACACCTGTAACATTGTATGTGTGAAATGTCCTTCTTCTTCCTTGGTCCTTGATCTGAATTCTTCTTCTAAAAGTTTCTTTTCTCTTTGCCTTTTCCTGCATGAGATGCAAGAGCTAGAGTATTTCCATCTTGAGGTTCTTTTGGGTTATTTATTGACAACATTTTGGTTTCTTCTCGAACAAAGTCAGACCAAAGACGATCAAATTTGGGTAGTGTCTCTCGACCATATATGCTTTGAATAAATGATTCCCATGAGGACGGAAATCCATTAAGAGATATTGTGACAAGTTCTTCATCATCAATGAGGTCCCCAATAGCTTGTAGTTGTTATTTTAGTTGAGATATTTTCATAAGATAATCAACTACCGAATATGATTTGGTCATTTTGGTGCTGCGGAGTTGATTATTCAGGGCCAATTTCCTACTGGTGTCCTTTCTCTGAAATAGTCGAACTAGTGCATCAAACATGGCCTCAGCAATGTTTAACTTTGAGTTGTGAGGTATCAAGTGATCTTTCACAGAATTTGTCAAGATTCCCTTGGCCATTGCTTCATTTCTTTTATATTTAGATTTCTCTGCATTAGCTGCTAGTTCGGAGATGTATTCCTTTACATAATTCTTGATCTCATTTTCATCCAGGACAATAAGTAACCCAGTCTTCCATGATCTAAATTTAGAGGCTCCATCTAATCTATCCTCTACTCTAACATTGGTCACCATCTTGACCATAGGTAGGAACCTAATAAGAAACCCTAGCATAAGCTAGGTCAAAATTGAACTTTGGATTTTGAGAAAACTGCTTCCACAGATGAATGAGCCCTTCCAAGGCAAGTTGAATAAGCCTCCTTTTCTTCTTGATCTGTGGCCAGAACAATCTAAAACTGAAACCCTAATTTATGCAGTTTCTGCAAAAAATTCAAACTTCACCAAACTTGAAATTTCAGATCTGCAATTTCCTGGCCCTAAATTTTTGGACCCTAAATTTCGGGCCCCTGATTTTTGGGCCCTAAATTTTTGGACCTAAATTTCCAGCGCCTAGATTTTCGGCGCCTAGATTTATTTTGGATCTTAGATTTTCGACCCCTGATTTTTGGAGTAAATATTTGTGCTTTACATGCAGCAGGATAGCGTGCGTGGGCCCATAACCTGTTAGATTTTAATGATATAATAGTATAATTTTCACATAATCAGGCACAAGAACACAAGACACAATAGTTTACTCTGGGAAAACCCAAACTCGGGACAAACCCAACAAACCTTTCTTACTCAGAGAATCAATACATAATACAAGTACATCAAGAGTGATCTTGAATAATGAAGATCACACGAAGATAAGTGATGCCAAAAGGAGCTCCAAAATGTCTTCTACAACCCAAAATCAAACTTTCCTTTGCTTGAGGTGATAGCAAATGAGGAGGGCAACCCTTCTATTTATACATGACTTTGGAGTGATTTTTCCAACTGGGCCGACTTGTCTCTTTTACTAGGACGATTCTCTTTTGTAAATATAAAAATACATTTTTATTTGTCTATTTCTTTTGTAGGTCGGATTTAGCTAGTGAGGATACCTCACGTAGCTACACCAACAACAACTTCAAGGTCAAAACGGATCATGATAGTCTTAAATACTTCTTGGAACAAAGACTATCTTCAGAAGAGCAACAAAAATGAGTAACCAAGATGTTGGGATATGACTTCGAAATCATATATAAAAATGGGAAACAAAATATGGTGGCAAATGCAATCTCAATAAAATATGAGGATGTTGAGGCATTACTTTGTGCTTTTTCTATTATACAACTTGATTGGATACTAGAAGCAACGAAAGAATGGACTAATGACCTATCGGTGTGGACATTCATTCAAAAGATACCAAATGATCCCAGTGTATTAGATACAAAGTGTGGAGAAATGATTCACTATGGTATAAGGATCGCTTATATATATGTAAGAATTCCCAACTCAAACACAAGGTCCTTTTGGAATTACACACCTCTCCTATAGGAGGGCACTCAGGATTCCTAAAATCCTACCATAGGGTCAAGAAGGAATTTTTTTTGGGAAGGTATTAAATCTAATGTTCAAAGGTTTGTGGCAAAATGTTTGGTTTGCCAACAAAATAAGATTGAAACAGTTAAGACCCCAAGTATTTTATAACCATTAGAAATACCTTGTCAGCATTGGGAGGAAGTCTCAATGGATTTTATCATAGGTCTACCCAAGTCAGAAGGGAAGAATTTTATTATGGTGGTTGTTGATAGATTCACCAAGTATGCAACAATCATGGAAACAATTCAAAAGCTACATGGAAACTTGAATATTATTGTAAGTGATAGAGATCCAATTTTTAATGGAAAATTTTGGACTGAATTATTTTCTTGTTTGGGTACCCAGTTGACTCATAGTTCATCTTATTAACCTCAGTCCGATGGGAAAACTGATATAGTGAACAAATGTTTGGAATACTATCTTCATTTCTTTGCATCTAATAAACAAACACAATGGGTGAAATGGTTATCTTTGGCATAATGGTGGTACAATACTTCCTTCCATACGTCATAAAAAATGTCCTCATTTATGGAACTTTATGGGTAATAACCTCCATCTATCACATATCCCTTGAAAGGAAAATGCAAATTTCAAGATGTGGAATATCACCTGAAGCACCAAAAATAAGTTCTCTAGATATTGAAGGACAACATGGTTATATCAAAAAACAAGATGAAATAACAAGCATATCAACATCACAGTGAAAGGAGTTTTGAAGAAGGGGATTGGGTATTTTTGAGGCTACGACCTTACAAATAGATGTCCCTCAAGCAACTAAATAAGGACAATAAATTAGCACCAAAGTACTATGGTCCTTATAATGTTTTGCAGAAGAATGGTAGTATGGATTACAAATTGGAGCTCCCTGCATCTTCAAGGGTACACAAAGTTTTCCTTGTTTTTTGCTTAAAGAAGGTAATATGAGACAATACCCCAATTCAAACTATCTTTTTAGAGCTTGATGAAGAAGGAAAAGTCATATTAGAACTTGAAAAAATCACTGAAACAAGGACCAAACAACTACGAAATCAAGCTATTACTGAGTACCCCGTTAAGTGGAAGAACTTACCAATAGAAGATTCGGCATGGGAATATGAGTCCTTCATACATAAGCATCCACAACTAACTAAGCATTGATGAAAATACTTGTATGAAGGGGAGGGACATGTTAAGCCCTAACTTGTGGCCCATTCCCCCTTAAATTGGGCACTTTATATTGATATTGTTATATTATTGATGTCGGCTTGAGTCCATTCATGCTGATTGTACCTCTTTGTCTCCTATATATATCAAGGAGACCTTTTATTTTGAATAATCTTGTCTTGTATTGTCTTGTGTACTTAGTACATTGTATAAGAAGGTTCCCCCCTCTAAGAGGATTTCTATTCATCTCTTTTCTTCATTATTAAAGATTGTATTACTCTTTCTTGTCTATTTATGCTCTTTTGGGGAATTTGTTGCATAACAACATATGTACCAATATGGAGCAAGGCTAGCATGAGCCCAAGACTAATCAACACCTGCACAAGTAAACTAAACAAGATGTTCATATCAACAACCCATCCGGATGTATGCAATCTACAATGCATTAACTATCAACCAAACTAATCAAATCGACCATTAATCTGCTGGAAAGCACAATGATCATCTAGGTGAATGTAATAGCCATTGGATCATACTCCAATTGAAATCACAAAATAAAAAATTCAAGACTTCAATCCATGCCAATTCAAAGATCCGATCAAAACTAACATAGAATTCTATAAATCCCCATCCATCTTCATAGAACCACCATTTTCACTTTTCAGATTCCACAACTGCTTGAAGGGATCACTGATAATAGGTATCGCACAACACACAACGATTCTATTGTTTAGGTATTCTTCAATTATTTTCCCAACTAGCCGTATCATTCCAAAAACAAGTTTAAGGTCACATTCAAGTTACATGTGAGGCAACAACAAAGTATACCAAGTTTAATACCTAGGAACATTAACAAACAAGTCTATTAGATTTATGCTCTAGTGCATCTATCAATTCTACTGTTTATATATAATTCATGCAATGCAACACAGACCCAAACATGCCACAAGAGAGTCATTTGAATTTAGAACTATTCATTGACTCTACTAGAAGCTAAAGCTATGAGCATCAATAGATCAACTTCATGCATCCATATTCTTCAATGGGATACTTAGCTTCATATAATAGAGAGAAAGACACTAAGATAAGAAAACTATCAATCCAGCTTAAAAAGGATACACAGGTGCCAACATGAATTAACATGAGTCTTAAATACAACAAAAACACACTATGATAAGATTTGAATAAGTCCAGTTTGACAACAAAGGTTAGATATAAAACAAAATTATTTTAAGGAAATATAATTAGATAGAATGGGTTTCAATCTCCCAAAAAATACCTTTGAAATACTTTTGCGAATGGAATCCCCCCCACACTCCACGTCTCTATTGGATTCACCCCATTTACTTTCCCAACACCTTAAATTTAACTCCTCTTTGTTGTAATTTTCACCATTATTTCCCTCGAAGGAAAAATTGGAGAGGAAGGAGTAGTTTCAAGTCACATTCAAGTTACATGTGAGGCAACACCAAAGTATAACAAGTTTAATACCTAGGCACATTAACAAACGGTTCTACTAGATTTTTTCTCTAGTGCATCTATCAATTCTACTGTTTGTATATAATTCATGCAATGCAACACATAACCAAACATGTCACATAAGAGTCATTTGAGTTCATAACTATTCATTGACTCTACTAGATGCTAAAACTATGAGCATCAATAGATCAACTACATGTATCTTACCTTCATGCATCCATATTCTTCAATGGGATACTTAGCTTCATGCATCCATGAATCCTTATTCTTAGCTTCACATAACAATGCCCAATGTATAGCCCGCAGGGGTGTAGCTCAACCGGCGATTCGCTTGATATGAAGGAAATGTTGTAAATGGATGTCACGAGTTCAAATCACCCTGTCTTACCCGTGCCCCATGCTTGCGGGCTGTGTGGATGCACCTAGGGGTATAGTGGTAGCGGATGGGATTGGATCCTTGGACCCCGTGTCACGTGAGTACTAGCCCCTTCCAAGTTTCCGATTCCCCTAGTTACAAAAAAAACAATTCCCAATGTATAACATCAAGGTATAACGGATTGAATACCCAAGAAAATTAACAAATTGGCCTACTAGCTCTATTGTTGAAGGATAGATTCAGATTTATATAAACTGTACATGCATCTAATAAATAAATTGTACATGCATCCAATAGATAAACTGTACTGGATTTAAGTGTAATACATGTTTCTATAGTCATGGAAATAGGGAACTATGCTAATTGTACAAGGAGGACACAAAGACGAGTGACCAGGGGTTCCTAGCTATGATAGAATTCATTATATGAGGAAATGGACGACAATGCCAGTAAAAATGATGAAACCATAACAAGAAATAGGTAGTTGATGTCGCTCCACCATCAACCACAGTGTAGGGAGCTGGTTCAAACAAGAATATTAGTGCTATCAGATGCTGGACAAAAGAGGACATGATGAAGACGATTGATGGTGTAGAATTCAATGGATATTCTATGAGAGCAGCTGCAAATAAATATGGGATTGCACCTACGCCATTGCATTATTGGATAAATGGTCTCACTCATACAAAGAGGAAAGGGCCTGTTCCAGTGTTAAATGAATATGAGGAGGAAGAAGTGGTTGCTTGGTGTAAGGAGATGGCCAACATGGGCCATGGGTTGGAGTTGATATAGCTTAAATTGAATGCAGTACAAATCTACCAATCAAGGCCAAATCGATTCAGAGATGGATTTCCTAGGAAATCATGGTGGGCAGGTTTAAAGGCTAGACACCTAGGACTTGTCTTGCAAACAACAGAGGGCCTCTAGAGACAAATCTATGAATTTGCGCCCTATAGTTTTGTCCAAGTTCTATGGCATTCTATTAAGCGCATATCATAAGCATTCATATGACTCATCCTGTATATGGAACTGTGATGAAACTGGATTACAAGCATGAAATAATTGTGGCATGTGGGTTATTTCCAAGAGAGGCAGTAGGAATGTGCCAAATTTTTTTCCTAAAAGTAGGGAGTGGATTACTATTTTATGTTGTGTAAATGCAATTGGTGCATTGATCCTTGGGTTTTATTTGTTCAAGGGAAAGACCCAACTAAAGAACTATACCAAGAATTGTGATCCAGGAGCATGCATGGATGCACATCCCAATGAATGGATGAATAGCCATTGGGTAATGACAATGAACTGGTCAATGCAATTCAATAGAATGGTCACATCAACGATACCCATGCTGATGATGAAGCAACTAAAGAAAGAATGGATAGAGTTGGAACACACCAAACACATACATAATATGAAGAGCAGATTCAAATTGACTCCGTTGGACTGAATATGGTTGAAGGTTTTCAAGCACAACAAAGCAATGAAGAGTAGTTGAAATTTCCAAGCCAAGAACCACAACCTGAGTGGTTAGCAGAAGCAATGATGAATATGAACAAAAACATTGTTACTAGCACCAATGAAGAAAGCCTTGGCATTCCTTCAATGCTAGCATACATGAACAATGAAGTTGTCCACTATTATGTGGATTTAGGTGGTGTAGATGAAGATACTGCAGGGAATGAAGAACTAGGTGAAGAAATTGCAAATGAAGAACGTCTTCCAGTTGATCCTCAAGACCAACCAGGTACCACACCACTGCTTGGACAATTCCTAAGGCTTCTAGTGGAGAGAGTGGGTGGAAAGGAAACAAAAATATCAACATATTTTCTTCAATTAGGAAGAAGTTCACATTTACTTACCTCAGATGAGTACATTGCACTATTGGTATAGTTTTAACAGAATAAAAATGATGTGCGGGAAATGAGATAGAAAAAGAAGGAAATTGCGAAGGATAGGATGGCAACAAAGATTGTTCAAGCGGAACAATGAAAGAAAGAAAGGCTGAAAATAGATCAATAAAGGAAATACAAAGAATACCATAGACAGCTAGCCAGGCATGAAAATGAACAAAGAAAGGTCTATTGAAGACAACAAAAGGAGAATGGGAGTAGGGAGGAGGTGGATAGAACTATGGACGAGAACGATATGAGGAGGATGGTCTCATTTGATCAAATTGAAGAGAATACACATTTCTTCCAAGACCTTAAAAACATCCAAGTCCCTTAGTATCATCAACCTGGTCCACCTCCCCCCTTTTTTTCCATCTAGTGTAGGGGCCAATCCGAGATGACCTTTTCCAACACCTCCAAACAATCCAGGGATATTGGGCTCAAGTTAGATCTACGGGTTTTCAATTCCTCCTTGGCTGCAAGGAGAAACACGGCATCAAGCAAATACAAGGAACTCAACACAATCTGATCAAGCAAATGTAGGCACCTCAAACAAATGGGCTCAAGCAGATGCAGGAGGCTCAACAAGCTTGGGGAATGAAGAAACTCATCCTCCTAGAGCATAAGGATTAAATCCGTTTATGCCTAACCACATGCATTGTGGGATTTGTTAAATAGGCATTTTTTGGATGACTATGTATTCAGTTCCATGGTGTATAAGTGAATAGTATATGCTTGAAGTTATATATGGAAGCATAATCCAAAATTTAAAGATATGTGGCAGCATAAGCTATTTTGAAGCCTCTTTTGTTATGAACCACCTTTCCATATTCATGGAGGAAAACATTCATTTTTTAAGTAGACTGCTAGTGGTGTACTACTCCTTGAACTGTGGATCTAGGAGATTGTTTTGAGTATGGTGCATGTGGGTTTGTACTAGAATATAAAGGGAGTAACTCCTCATCTATAGATATATGTTGGTTTGACACTTCATTTGGCATATTTGTCACCTTTGAGGATGAGTTGTATGATCCCTTGAAGTGGATGCCCTATCCCATTCCGTTCTTTTCGGCATCTTTCTAGTATCTCAAGGATGTTGGCCAATTGATGATTGAGAGTGCTTCACCTTTCTAGTTGGCAATTGATCATGTTTAGTAATTAATATTCACGAGTAAAATGTTGGCAAATGATGATGTTCAAGCAATAATTAATATTTTCAATGAAATGTTTGGATGGAGTAAGGGATGGGATGATATTTAAATAATCTACAGCTAGATGACATATGAGGATGGTTTTAAACCATAATTACCTACTTGAAGTAAATCTACATCCAACAAAACATTGAATTTTACTCTTTTCAGGTTATGACAAAACACCCAGTTTGGGGCACACCCTCTTCGATATTATGGTACTAGAAAACTTGTTATATTTATATTTTAGAATCCAATAACAAGCTTCCAAATTTCCCTTGAGACATTCATCCACCCAATTAGTCAAGTTAAAAACTTTACTATATGTTGTCCTACACTTTATACAATAAGTATGGATGAATATCTCTTTTGCTTATGCACTAATACGACCAACTATTTTAAATAGTTTTGTGCTTCTGGTGTCCTCTAGACATTCTCCTATGATTAAGTTTTAACACTTCATCTATCAATATCATTGGAAGTGAAACTACTACAACTAATCAACACTCACTTAAACTCAAGGGTGCAATGCCAAATATAGTGGCAAGAAATGGAACATAAAGGATCAAAAAGTGAAGTCCAAATGAAACAGACATTGCCACCAAATCAAAATCCATAGAAAACCAATATCTATAATCTTAAAGGTTTAAAAATATTAATCCCAATTTTCATGCATATATAGTGTACATCTTAGGCACTGAAAGCAATCAACAAATTGTTACTAATTTTTTAGCGCAAACAATTCACAATCAAGCCACCACAGACAATGCACATATCTTGTGTACATCTCAGGTACATAAGGAAATCAGGGGCTAGTCATTGACTTTTAATCCCAACCATTTGACCACCATGACAACAAATAAACACTGCCAGATAAACATTGATTTTTAAGTCCAAGGAATCCACAATCAGGTCAGCACATAAACTTCCAATCTCAATGGGCAATGGAAAAATTCAAAATCCAGAGCAAGCCAGTACATTTATAAAACTAGACTATATAAGTTTTCATCGTAGATAGAAAATATTAACAAAATATTTCAAACCAAAACAAGGTTGAAATTCATCACAAACCAATGGGTCAAAGGCATTCTTTTAATCTCATTAAGGGAAAAACAAAAGAAACCAATTTCCATGAAAATTTAAGAGACCAATATAATCAAGCAAGCAACATATTATTTGAGAAGCAACACCAAGACAAGTTTTTCGATAGCACCTGTTTATTATCTCATATGTAGTAAGTTACCAAATCAAAATCCATAGCAAACCAAGATCTATAATCTCAAAGGTTTAAACATATTAATGCTAATTTTCATCCATATCTAGTGTACATCTCATGCACCAAAAGCAATCAACGGATTGTTACTGTTTTTTTAGCACAAACAATTCACAATCAAGCCACCACAGACAATGCACATATCTTGTGTACTATTTCATGCACATAAGGAAATCAGGGGCTAGTCATTGAATTTTAAGCCCAACCAATTCACCATCATGAAAGTAGATAAGCACTTCTAGATAAACATTGATTTTTAAGGCCAAGTAATCCACAATTAGGCCAGAACATACACTTGCAATCTCAACGGGCAAAGAAAAAATTTAAAATCCTAGATAAGAACTAGACTATATAAGTCTTCATCATAGATAAAAAATATTAACAAAATATTTCAAACCAAAATAGGGTTGAAATTCATCCCAAGCCAATGGGTCAAAGGCATTCTCTTAGTCTCATTCGAGGGAAAAACAAAAGAAACCAACTTCCATGCAAATTTAAGATATCAACAGAATCAAGCAAGCAATATATTATTTGAGAAGCAACACCAAGAAAAGTTGGAAGAAATAATTAATATATGTCTTTGCCACTTGTAGAAAACCAATATCTATTTATATTGCAAGTAGAGACAAATTAAATTCCATTCCGAAACAATGGGTGGAAGGCATTCGTCAATGAAACTTATTAGAGCAAATTTGGGGTCTAAAATGGCCCCCCTAAGGAAAATAATAAAAAGATCCACGTCACACTACAAATATGCCATGTCACACTAAGTTAAAGGTGTTATCTAGTGAAAGTCAACCTATAATATCTCATTAATGATATTTGACAAGTATGTTGGGTTAGTGTAGAGTTAAGAGATGATGATTGAAAATAATAATGGAAGGTTTAGATTATTGTGCATACACAATAAATGATATAGTGGTAATTTTTTTAAATTTAAATTTATTTATGTTTTTATAAATATACCACTACTTTTTGAATATTTAGAAAAATCTAAAACTTAAAAAAAAACTAAAATTATAATGAGAAAACATAATTACAATAATACTAAAAAAACAATCACTATTTTTATTTTATTTTATATTATCACTACTTCTAAGTTCTTTAAAATATAAATCTCACATTAATTAAGATGACAATGGAGTAATTTTGGAATAATAAAAACATTTATATAATTAATCTCTCATAAATAAAAATAAATAATATTTAAAAAATATATATTATAAATTAAAAAAAGGAGAGATAAAAAAATATTTCAATTTTTTTGAGATAAATTCCTCCTGTGAACTCGAAATTTGACGCTCTTGGTACCGTTGGAAATGTCTCGTTGAGACCTTTCCAACGATACCAAGAGCGTCAAATTCTGATTTCATGGGAGAAAGTTATCTAAAAAATAGTGAACTATTATTTTATCTCTCTCCTATTTTTTAATTTATGATATTTTTTAAATATTATATTTTTATTTATGAGAGATTAATTATATAAATGTTTTTATTATTTCAAAATTACTGGACACTATCATCTAGATTTATGGCATTTATATTATCACTACTTCTAAGTTCTTTAAAATATAAATCTCACATTAATTGAGATGATAGTGGAGTAATTCTCAAATAATGAAAACACTTATATAATTAATCTCTCATAAATAAAAATAAATAATATTTAAAAAAGTACCATATATGTATACCATATATTTCTAAATAGCACAATAAAAACATTACAGTTATTCTCAGTAAAATCTTAAAGTCAAAACATTACAAAAATATCTTATAAATTTTTTGACAACTTTTACATTTTCTCAACGATATGAAACTAATCAACAATATTATGCAGGCATAAATCTTCATCGAAATTGACAATTTCTGTTGGTTGGTTCTCTTCCTGGACCTCAATGTGTTCTTCCATTGGGTTCTCTACTTCTGCAAAACGCCCAAACTGATCTATTACGAACATCCCTTTCAAAGGAGGTTGAGGCTCTTTTGACATCTTTACCACAAATGACTCACTAAATTCTCCTTTCTTCAAACCAACTTCCTGCATTTCATCTGGAAGAACTTTCATAGCATTAATTATTTGCTTGATATAATTACACTGTAGTGGATCATGATCAATGTATATGCAATTTTTTCCTTTTTGTAACGAACATGCTATTGTTGTACCTAATCACCACATACAAAAAAAATTAAATAGCATAATGAAACATTAATTTAAAAAATATATATTATTGAATTTAGATTATGGCACTAGTTTCATATGTAATATCAGAAATATTACCTGATATCGAGAACAAATCTAAAACCCATTCTCTTTCTTTTGAAAAAGTGTCTATGAGATAATTAATCAATTCTTGTGGCTTCTGGTAGATGTTTACAGTCTCTCATTTCAAATCTCTTTCTTCATATGTCAAATTTTTAACCACAACATTATAAGACAATATTTGACTATATTTGCCTTCACTCTTTTCATTGATTAAAAGAGATTCATAGGTCTAATCTTTTGTCCAACATGCAAGATGTATGTGTTCAGTATCACTCATAAATGGATCACTATTGGAGCTACGAATATTAGGCTTATGCCTGTAACACAAATAGATAAGAATCTAATTAACTTATAGAAAAATAAATTTAGTTTCTAAATTCAAATGTTTAATAATACAATGAAAATATCTTACCAATACAATTGTTTCCTCGAGTTTTCTTTATCCTTGAAGGTTGTTAGCACTCCTCCTCCTTGTACATCTAAATGGAAAAAAATAAATCTCCATATAGGTGATGTTGTGATGTCCAGAAATCCCAAAACCACTTTATTGAATGACTAGTATGTATAAGGATCACAATCATAAGTAATGTTTTTGATCTTGTATCCATGAGGGATATCTGGTACTCCTTTCTGGGAACAAGATTTGCAATGTTTGCACAATAACCCAAAATTAGTTTATATTGCGTAGTGTCGAGCCCATTCCAAACGTGATGATCAAGGGTGTCATCAAGTTCAACGTTTGCAAGACGTTGTCTTCTTTATCGTTCTATTTTGGCTCTTTGAATATGAATTTTGAAGGACTCTAGTACTATACTCTTCTTTGGCATCTTTGAAAACAAAATTATATCTATAAGCAATAAAACAGAAATGAATTGACTTAGAAATAAATAAAATAGAATATATCATAAATCATCATACCTTTTTGTATGCAACCAAAAAATGTTTTAAGTTTTCTATGGAGCTTGAATGTGGATAGTTGCATCTGACATCATCCCAACTCTTCTCACCTAACAATATAACCATACCCTCTTGTATTTTCATGTAAACCTTATAACTACATGATGCAAAAATAAATGACATTTACAATCACATCTAATAATAACACAATGCTTAATTAATAAAAAATTTTAAACTCAAAAAATAAATATTAAAATATAAAAACAACCTATAAAATTACTTTTCAAATTCATTGCACATTTCCTCCATGGATAATTCACCCAATGTTACACGTGATAGTATTGTAGATACAAGTGTTTCAACCTTCACAACTTGCAATGATCTCCAAGGTGTTATAGTCATATCTTCTGGCAAATTCTTGATGTCAGGGCCTCCTTGACTGCTGCTCCATGCAACTGCTTTATTTATTTCTACCTTTTGATTTTTTATGCCAATATTCTCCCACATGATAAATATGTCATCGATCAAATCCCATATGGGCCCCATTCTAAATTCCAGTTGAAATAGTTATCTACAACTCTGATGCATCACTTCCTTTCAAACCTTTATGTTTCACATTGTCCTCTTTAATAGGGATACCTATTTCCATACAACATTGTTTTCATAAATCTGCATAAACTTTTGATCTATCCCCACCACATATTTGTTCAAATTCATTGTCGATAAATCTAACTCTTTGAATGAATGTCATGGACATCCTATAATCACTATCTGTGTTGTGATCCCATGCCAATAGTTTTGCTTCCACATCTATTAAACAAACGTAAATGATGCATTTCATTTTTTGAAAAATAAGGTTATTGGGAAACTCTTGCATCAATTCTCTTCTAGCCTCCACAGAATGATTCCACCCCAAAACATAGTAGTTGTAATAAAAAAATATTGATTCATCAAATGCATCTCTAACATGAATATCTTTCGGGTCAACAAGAAATAGGTAGTCAACCACATGTGCATAGGGATTGTGCCTCATCAATGCTTTCAAGATATGAACATGTATGCAATGTGGTTTCCTAATTTGATACTCCTCCTGGCCTTCTATGGGTCTATAAAGTTGTTTCACGTTTAAATCAAATGTATGCCCATTGTGAACTAACTTATCCCTCCGCAATCAATTTCTTATGGTATTTTGTGTTGTCTTAACAACACCATCATCTAGATCACCACCTGGAGTGATGATTTCCAAACTATCCCCCGAGTTTTCACTATGATTTTCAACATTGGATTGAACATCTTGTCTTCTCCTTTTATGTCTTGAAGCAGTTGTATCTAAAAGAACAACTTGTTGATCACGAATGGAAACACCCTCATCCATAGGTCTTTTGGAAGAGTGTTTCTTACTCTTACCAGCATAAGTAACATCCTCATCAACAACAATTCATCGATCATGTTTAGTTGGGTGAGATATCTTTTTGAATGCAACCTTCCTAGGTACTTCATTTGATTGTTGGATGCCTTTTCCTTTCTTTGCTTGTAGTTATTCAGTATGAACATTTTGCACTCTTATATGCTTTGGTGTTTCTCCCTTCTTTGGTGCTTCTCCCTTATGAAGAGTGGCATTAATGACATCCATCATATTTTATTCTGTATAATAAATTCCATTCAAAATATGGGAAAGTGGCATAGCAAAATCCCGCGAAATGAAAACATTATTGTATTAAATCTATTACATTGTTATATAATCCAAACTATAAGAAATTCAAAAAGATATAAAAATATAGAAACTTGCACTCTTGAGTTCAATATCGTGCACTACTCCTGCACAAAATTCTGTGAAAATTTCGTCGACCTTATAGTTTGAAACCTTCAAAGAATATCGGATTTTGACTTAGGTTTTAGCTTGTTTCACTAGTGCATAAACAATGTCTTTACCCGACACCAAACAAATATCTCACAACAATCCCAATGAGTGATAATCATTTTTAAGATATGAAAATGTAGCACAATATAAGTGAATACTGTCTAGGTTTCCTTGAAATTTCTCTTTCAGAAACCAAGAATAGTCCATTTTCTCTTCATCTGGTGCGTGTTTCCATTCTCTAGCATTCTTGGTTTTTAAATAATCGCTAGATACAACTTCATCACGTGCAACATTCTCAGTTGGATCAAATATTTTTTTCGATGGCTTCATCGACGATATCGCTCCAGAGATGTTTATAGATAGCTTTCTTGATGCCATTTTCCCTATAGTCAGAAATACTTTTTTTTTGGTATATGTTTAAAAAACTTGCACTTAAAAAATGAAGTTAACATATAGTTATAAAAAACATATTTTTTTTTAAGTTTTAAGAGGGGCCCGAGAAGAGGAGCTTAGCTCCTCCCTCGTTTTCCCAAAGGGGCAAACCAAGACTCACCCCTTTGGGCTCACGAGGGAGCAACTAAGCTCCTCCCCTCGGGCCCTTTGAGTGCCCAATGCGTAGCCCATGGGATATGAATTCCTTTTAGGGTATACATAGCCCATGGGCTCTGCATTGGGCGCCCCTTTGGGAGCGCCCGATGCATAACCCAAGGGATATGCTATGGGAGCCCAAAGGGCACCCACAACACCTGCCCACTCCTCCCATAGTATCACGACACCTGTTTGGGCATGTGCTATGGATGTCCAAAGGGGGTCCGGGGGTGAAGCTACGCTCCCCCCCGCCCACCTAAACAGGCAGTGCAATTCCCAGAATCACGCAGCTTGTCTGGGCGGGTCTTGTGGGCTCCCACTGCATAGCCCATGGGCTATGAAACGTGCCGCCCAAAGGGAAACCATTTCATATCCCATGGGATATGAATTGGGAGGCCTTTTGGGAACCCAATGCATAACCCATGGGCTATGTATAGCCTGAGGGCTATGCGATGCACATCCAAAGGGGCTCGAAGGTAGGAGCTTTGATCCTCCCTCGTGCACCCAAAGGGGTGTGCCCCAAGGCCGTCCTTTGGGTGCACGAGCCCTAGGGCCCAAAATAATAAAAAAAATACAATTTAAAATTTATTCAGCTTTTTACAAAGGGCATGCCAAATCCCAAACATAAAAATTAATCAAACTTTTGAAATTAACAGAATTTAAACAAAAAACATTTACATCACAATTTTTTTTTTAACTAACCTTCACAATGTTTGATGCTCTTTGGTGGTCTTGAAAGTCTTGTGGATTGTTCAAATGTCTTTGATCGTTGTTTGCAAATGGTGACTGTAGAAAACCAAACTGCGTTTATATATCATAAATTATGTATTTTTTTAACGCTTTATGAATGTGGGATTAAAAAAAACAATAAAAGCACATAAAAAATATTGCCAAAGGAATTATAAAAATAGAAACATTTATTATATATATAAAAAACTAACCTTCAAAATACTATTAAATTGCTCAAAATTCAAACGTGAATAATAGATAAACAAAATAGTTTATATGACTAATATTAAGTTTAACATTATTCGTTTTATGAATGTGGGATGACCAAAGGTGTAATTAGCTAATGCATTATTACTAAAATTAAAGAGGATGGCATTAAATGATATTTGACTAGTGTTATGACTACGGGTTTAAAAAATTAATGTAAATAACTAATATTGTATTACAAAGTTTGTGTAGCATTGTTTACATGTCATTTAATTAGTATTATTACAATTTTTTATACGATAGATTAAATTATTTTTACTAGTGTTATGATTGCGTTAGAAATGTGTGATTTATTTTTGCAGGGAAATTTTGGAGGAAAATTTTTGAAGGGAAATTTTGGAGGGAATGTTTGGGAGGGAAAATTTTGGAGGGAATTGATGTAGGTTGTTTCTAGGAAGCACGAGGGGGAAAATAGTTCGACTGAATGAGTCGGATCTGTTATGGCAGAAGCAATAAGAAGTAGAATGAGCAAAAGCAGGAATACACTACATAGATAAACACAAATACACACAGACAATATGTAGGAATGCGAACTGTTCTTCTCTATTACTTGCAAATAGATAGATTGATGTATTTTACAATATTATACATGCTTATATAGAATTTTGAGACACTTGGGTGCCTTCCCATTACGTTCAGTTACAAACAAGAAGTTTAGAACAGTTCAATAGTTCAACCGTTACAGTCGACTGGAAGAGAGAGAGACAGTGTGTCGAAGTTCGATAGTTGCTGCTCGCATGTTGACGCTGCATGTCGATGTCGCGAAACTGTGAGGCTGTTGAACATGTCGAAGGTGCGGAGTGTGTCACAGTATGTTGAAGTCGAGACTCATCAGAGTTGTGTCGAAATCGGAACCTGTCGGAGTTGCTGAGTTTGTCGAAGTCATGTCAAGTCGAAACTTGTCGAAGTTGTATCGACATCGATGACTTGTCGCAGTCGATGTTAACATTCGACAACAATGCCAACTGCGATGTGGATCAGACCTCCTTCCTTAAGAAACAATGGTCTCCATTGTTTGCTCACAAAGGTGAGGAAACTTGTTGGTTATTTCAGTAACAGAGTACCACTTTCTTTGAGATGGGATCTGGCCATATTTGACGACCTGAAACAAGGGAATTGTGTTCTTCCTTGTAAGGCGTACTCGTCGTCCCACGATGGTGTCTCAAGGAAGAGGCTTCTGAACATCTAGATGGATGTCTTCGGGTTATGCTGTTGGTAAGTCGTTCTGTTCCAACAATGGTGCATGGTATGGTCGAAGTAGATCCACATTAAATAATGGATACAGACCCAGGCATGCAGGAATGTCGAGCTGGAAAGCGTTTTCGCCAATATGTCGAAGAATACTGTATGGACCATATCGCAAATGTTTTAAATTATTGAAAGGACCTGTGAAGTGCTCCTTCTTGAGATGTAACCAGAACTTATCCCCAATTTGGAATGAATGAGGAATACGATGCTTGTCGTGTCGGGCCTTAGCTTTATCGCTTTCTCTTTGCAACATTTCCTGTGCTTGATTCTAGATGTCGCATATATGATCTCTAAACTTGACTGCTTTATCAACTTCTCGCTGGTTGTAGTCGGTGTCACTCTGTTGTGTCGAGGAGCTGATCAAGTCGATAGGCATCGAGGGTTGAAATTTGTAACATATCTAAAATGGACTCTTTCTTGTAGATCTATGCTGAGCTTGATTGTAGCTGTGCTGGATGTATGTAAGACTTTCATCCCATGTGCGTCGATGCTTGTGGTTGTACATGCGAAGCAGCTGTACTACCAAGTAATTCATAACTTACATCTGTCCATCGGTCTGAGGATGGAAAGCTGTCGAAAATGAGAGTCGTGTGTTTAGTAGTTGCCAGAGGGTCTTCCAAAATATGCTGACGAATCTGGCATCTCGGTCAGAAATAATGGTCGTTGGTAAACCAAAGTGTTTCCAAACATGTGTAAAGAAGAGCTGAGCGGTTTGCTGCGCTGTCGTGGTCTTCTTACATGGTATGAGAATTGCCATCTTGGAAAATCGGCCGACTACTACTAATATCGTGTCATGCTAATGTCTGGTAGTAGGATAACCCGTCAAGTAGTCCATAGAAATAGATTCCCATGGTGGACTAGGAACTGGCAGAGGTGTGTACAATCCCTGTCGTTGATTAGGCGGTTTAGCAATGGCACAAACCACGCATGATCGAATGTAATTGTTGACGTCAGATTTAAGTGTAGTCCAAAAGAAATACTTCTGCAGAATAGAAAGTGTCTTTGCTACTCCAAAGTTTCCCACAATCTTGCTGTAGTGCACGTCCCAAATGAGCTGCTGTCGGTGCTCATCGGTCGGTACACAAAGCTATCCAAGCTTGTATAGCAAGGTGTCTTTCAGGAAGTAGTCAGAGGTTGATGACTTGTTAGTCTATAACTATTGGTAGATTGCTGAGAAGTCACTGTCATCCTCATACAACTGTGGCGAAGTGGTCGTGTCGTATCCCTGCATACTCATCACTATCAAAAGGAGAGTAATGGGTGGTCGAATGAGGCAATTGGAAATGTCATTAGATTTACCTTTCTGATACTTAATAACCAATTGGAATTGCTGTAGGTAATTAATCCACTTGAGTTTTAGGTTTGTCTACAACTTTGATTGTGTCGGAGCGAACTGTAGAGGCTTGTGATCAGTGAGGATGACCGTTTCCTTGCCAAGGATGTAATGCCTCCATTGCTTGAGAGATTGCACAATGACATATAATTCTTTTTCGTACGTCGAGTATCTTCTAACTGTGTTGTTAAAAGTCTCGGAATGAAAAGCGACTGGGTGACCAGACTGAGTGATCACTGCGCCCAAGGCATAGTCCGATGCGTCCGTCTCAATCTCAAAGGGCTAATGCAAATCATGTAACACAAATACTGGTGCAGTGCAGAGCTTGTGCTGGAGTTGTTCAAAAGCTGCTTGATGTGTTGCTGTCCATTGGAATACATTTTTCCCACTTCTCTTCGTCAACTGATTCAAGGGCCAAGCTATGTGACTGAACCCGAGTATGAAAATTCGCCAAACCAAGAAAACTTCTTAGTTCTTGAATGCTTCTAGGAATGGGCCAATATTTGAGGATCTGTACTTTGTCTAGATCGACGTGAATGCCTGCATAGTCAATTACATACCCCAAATATTTGATGCTGGTCATCGCTAAAGAGCACTTGTACATGTTCAGATAGAGCCGATGTTGCTGGAGAGTGTCGAGGACTTGTCGAAGATGTCCGACATGTTCTTCCCATGATCGACTGAAAATCAATATATCGTCGAGATAGACAATGACCCATTTGCTGATGAAAGGCTGAAGAAGGTTATCCATATGTCGCATGAAGGTCGCAAGTGCATTGGTTAAGCCGAAAGGTATGACTAACCATTCAAACAATCCTTCCTTGGTCTTGAAAGCAGTTTTCCACACATCTGAGGGATCGATTGGAATCTGATGGTATCCCGACTTGAGGTCGAGCTTAGTAAATAATTTTTCACCTTTCAGACAGTCGATGGGCTTGTCTATCTGCAGCAGAGGGTAGCGATTCTTTACCGAAATTTTGTTGAGAGCTCTGTAGTTGACGCACATGCGCCAAGTCCCATCTTTCTTCGGAACTAGGACGACTGGACTTCCACAAGGAGAGGAGTTGGGGAGGATATGACCTTTGTCGATTAATTCTTGGATTTGTCTGTGAATCTCTTCATTTTCGAGAATGGATCTTCTGTAAATAGATACGTTAGGCAAAGAAGAACCAGGAACAAGTTCAATGGAGTGTTTTACCTGACAATGTTGAGGTACTCCGTTGGGAGCTTGAAAGAGGTTCTGGTACTCATCGAGAATATGATTGACTTGCTGCTTTTGTCGAGAGTTGTATTGGTCAGTGACTTGCCTCGTCATTACAGTATTCTTAGAATGTTGCGGCTTAATCATGATTAATGTGAAATTTTGAGCATGATTGATGAGCTTCTTTGTATTTTTGGTAAATACCAGTGAAACTGTTGGTGTAGGTTGACGCTCTGGTATGCTGAACCATTGATTTCAGATTTTGACAATCATCTTCTGACGCCGTGACTGATAACTTCCATGTCTATCCCAGAGGTAAGGTTTCCCAAACAGAGCATCGACTACGGAGAGTGGTTCTAGGTCGCAAAGTACTTCATCTTCAAAATGTTTTATGAAGTAGGCGAGCTTGCATTGTCGAGTGATCCTTAGTTCTTGTCCATCCTTCATCCAACCGATGTTGTAAGGCTGAGGATTCAGAGTGGTAACAAGACCTAGTTTCTTTACGAGATATTTAGAAACAAAGTTCTTCTGGCTACCGTTGTACACAATAATATGCAATGGGTTGCTCTGGACCCATATCCGTGTATGGAGCAGGCGTTCTCGTTCCTCCTCGTCGATGATAGTTGAGTCTGTTGGAGTGGTCGATGTCAAAAGGGTCGTTGCTTTTGGATCAGATTATTCCACCATCTTGTCAAATGCGTCAGAGGTCAACACTTTTTCCAAAAATGTATTCCGAGCTTTGCATTCAGACGTATCATGCCAAGATGAGTGGTGGTAATTGCACCATTTTTCGGTAAGTGGTTGTTTGCTACGTTCCCTCTTGTGAAAATGCTTCTTGTTGTGATCTGGCTTTGGTGGTGTCGGGTAAGAATATTTTGACTTGTTGAAGTCGGCTAGTGCCTTCTTGTCGGGTGGTCTTCCTGATCTCGCCTTTGTCGCGAAGCGTGCTTTCCCTTTCTACTTGGTTTCCAGTTTGTTGGCGTAGTGGAATGCATCCGCAATCGTATTGACAGTCAAAAATTCCATCTCCTACTGAATGTACTGGGACAATCCGCTAACATACTTCAGAACAAGCAATTTCTCTTCTTCTTGGACGCCAAGTCTATCCATGAGTCGGTAGAACTCGCCGGTGTAAATATGTACTGATTGGTCTTTCTATTGCCTTAGCTGTTGCCTCTTCTTATACTACTGCTCGAGGTATTTCGGTGGGTAAAATTCTTTTCGGATGTGTTCGACGAATTTATCCCATGTGTCGATGGGGTGTTCGATTTTCTCCATCTTTGTCGAGAGGTTCTCCCACCAGCAATGCACAGATGTTGACATCTTTAAGGATGCAATGGTGATCTTTTCAGCTTCTGAGAGTTGATTCATAGCGTAATAGGATTCCAATTGTTGTACCCAATTGTCAATGTTCTGCGTCAATCTTACCTTCAAGATTTGGTATGTCCAAATTCATTTTCACTTTGAAGGGGTTGATTTTATCAGAGTAAGTTCTCGTCGAAAATCCTCCAACTGTCGAAGAAAATCGCGTGAGAATTTCGTTGAACCGGGCAAACATTTTAGTCCGTTGTCGAGCTAGAGCTTGCTCAATAAGCTGTGCTGTCTCGTCCGATGCATGTCTATCGTCTGTTTCTTCTGTCATTTTTGGAGGTAGTGTCTTCTTGGATTGCTGAGATTGCGAACGAATTTGAACCGACATAATTCAGGTAACCTCGAGAGAAGTGTATACGCAGAACTTAAGCACGAAAACTGATTGCTTTGATTGAGTCTTTCTCTGATACCAATGATCCAGATCGTGTCCAGGAAGCACGAGGGGGACAACAGTTCAACCAAATGAGTCAGATCTGTTATGGCGGAAGCAATAAGAAGTAGAATGAGCAAAAGCAGGATTGCACTACACAGATAAACACAAATACGCACAGACAATATACAGGAATGTGAACTGTTCTTCTCTATTACTTGCAAATAGATAGATTGATGTATGTTACAATATTATACATGCTTATATAGAATTTCGAGATTCTTGGTTACCTGCCCGTTACGTTCAGTTACAAAGAAGAAGTTAGAACGGTTCAACAGTTCAACCGTTACAGTCGACTGGAAGACAGAGAGACAGTCTGTTGAAGTTCGACAGTCGCTGGTCGCATGTCGATGTCGCAAAACTATGACGTTGTTGAACATGTCGAAGGTGCGGAGTGTGTCGCAGTATGTCAAAGTTGAGAATCATCAGAGTTGTGTCGAAATCGAAACCTGTTAGAGTTGCTGAGTTTGTCGAAGTCATGTCGAGTCGAAACTTGTTGAAGTTGTGTCGACATCGATGACTTGTCGCAGTCGATGTTAGCATTCGAAAAAAATGCCAATTGTGATGTGCATCAGGAATGTTTAAGATGGAAAATTTCGTTCTTTTAGCTATAAGATTGTTGGGGGTTGATAGTTGCACCATTGTACTTTTTGGTGAGGAGTGTGAGCTTTTTTTTTTTTTTTCCCTGTTTTGAGTTATCATTATACTTTTTAGTGAAAAGTCATGGACTCATTTGAATTAATCTCAATGTCTGAAGATGTACATGAAGATGGTTGAAATTTTCCTTCAAGTGAGGATTTCAAAGGCACTGATGATGATTTTCCTCCAAGTGAGGATTTTAAAGGTAGTAATGATGATGATGAAGACCTTCCTCCATGTGGGGATTTTAAAGACACTGAGAAAGATGATGACAATTTTCCTCCAAGTGATGATTTTCAAGGCACCAATGATGATTTTTCTCTGAGCGATGATTTTCCTCCAAGCGATGATTTTCAAGGCACTAACAATGATTTTCCTCCAAGCCAGGATTTTCCTTCAAGTGAGGATTTTCAAGGCACAAACGATGATTTTCCTCCAAGCCAATATTTTCCTTCAAGCGAGGATTTACAAGACAATAAACTTGATTTTCCTCCAAGCGATGTTTTTGATGGGATGGATGATAATTTTGGTGAGGATGAAGGCACTAATGATGGTGTAGATGATTTTCCTCCAAGCGAGGATTTTAATGGCACCGATGATGATTTTCCTCCAAGTGAGGATTTTAATGGGATTGATAATGTTTCTCCCCCAAGCAAGTATTTTGATGGCACCGATGATGATTTTCCTCCAAGCGAGGATTTTAATGGGACTAATAATTTTTCTCCTCCAAGTAAGGATTTTGATGGCATTGATGATGATTTTCTTCTAAGTGAGGATTTTAATGGGACCGATAATGTTTCTCCTCCAAGCAAGGATTTTGATGGCATCGATGATAATTTTCGCCTAAGAGAGGATTTTAATGGGACATGTGATGATTTTCATGAGGATAAAGGCACCAATAATGCTAAAGATGGTTTTCCTCCTAGTGATGATTTTGATGGCTCTAATGATGATTTTCCTCTAAGCGAGGATTTTAATGGGACAAATGATGATTTTGGTGAGGAAGAAGGAACAAATAAATTAGAGGAAATTTGAGGTCTAAAATGGGCCGTATAAGAAAATGAGCCATCATATAATAAAACGAGTCAACCATAATTGCTTGATGAGTTGGAATTCAAGAAGCAATAGAATTTCAATAAAATGAGTCAACCATAATGGTTGACTTGGGATATTTGTTATAAAAAAACTACTTTTTTTCTTCTTCGTATTTTCAACATATCTCCCTGTGTTTTCTCCAAATTTTAAGTGGGAGCACTCGTTGGATGCGGAATGAAATTCCGCATCCAACAAGTACCCACACTGCATACTTTTAATGGACCCCCGCTTCCCCATAAACAAGAAATACCCGAAAAAATGTGATGATGATGTCATCATCACATTTTTTCAGGTATTTCTTCTTTTTGGGGAAGTAGGGTCCGTCAAAAGTATGCAGTGTGCATACTCGTTGGATGCGGAATTTAATTCCACATCCAACGAGTGCTCCCTCTCAAAATTTGAGTAAAAACACAGGGAGATATGTTGAAAATACGAACACAAAAGCAATTTTTTTCTTTCTTCCTCCAAAATTAATAAATCTTATTTTAACTATTATTTTATTATTTTCCTTAGTAGGCCCATTTTAGACCTCAAATTTCCTCTAATGTGGTGAAGATGATTTTCCTCCAAGCAAGGATTATGATGGTAGCAATGATGATTTTCCTCCAAGCGAGGTTTTTGATGGAAATGATGATGATATTCCTCCAAGCGAGGATTTTAATGGGACAGATGATTATTTTGGTGATGATTAAGGCACCAATAATGGTGAAGATGAATTTCCTCTAAGCGAGGATTTTGATGGCACCGACAATGATTTTCCTCCAAGCCAAGATTTTGATGGCATTGATGATGATTTTCCTCCAAGCAAGGATTTTAAAGGGACAGATGATGATTTTGGTGAGGATGAAGGCACTAATAATGGTGAAGGTGATTTTTCTCCAAGTAAGGATTTTGATGGAATTGATGATGATTTTCCTCTAAGCGAGATTTTTAATGGGACAGATGATGATTTTGGTGATGATGAACCCACCAATGATGTTGATTTAACCTCAAGTGATAAACTTGATATTGATGAGGATAATCATTCTCCTACTAATTTTGGTGATGAGAATCTCAATGAGAGGGATGATGTTCCTCATAGTGATGAGGATATTCATTCCAATGAGGATGATTTAATGGTACATGAAACACAAAGGCAAATTGTACCAATGAGCAAGATTAAGTGTAGGAATAGGCCATTTTAAATCAATCCAAAGCATTCTAGTTATACAAGATCTAAGAAAGCTTTGCTCACAAAGCCTAGTTCTATTATTGATTTGATTTCAAGTGAGTGTTTCCAAAAAAATTGTTTGAAACAAATACACTACAATTATGCCTTAGAGAAAAGGCGAGCATATCCGTCAATGAACAAAAATATGCAAAATTCATATTTGGCAGTGTGCATAATTTCTACAAAGGCAGGCTATGATTATCGCATTGGAAGTATTTTTATTTGCAGAAGAGCATTAAAAATAATCCACTCAATTGGTAATATTTGACTATAAAGAATCCAAACAAGGATAGAAAATGATCCTACATTTTATTCTAAAGCATATCATGCACGAGCTAGTGGGATGATACCAAACATTGCAATGTCATGGATGCGTGACTTCTTTTCTAAGAATGGAGAGAGTATGCCATAGAGAAACCATACACATTCCAGATAAATTATCAAGGCACGAAATCTAAAACTTGTACAAAGCATATGTTCAAGATGCCGAAGGAGATAACAATTTCTGTAGATATGCATATTTTACAAGACTATGGAAAATAGAGTTCAACAACGCCCGTATTCTTAAGAGGTCAAGGATGGGGGTTTGCAGTATATGTGCTTCTCTTAAACAAAGAAGTGATAAATCAGAAGGGATAGGGATAGGTATGTCTCTAACAACTTGATTTTTTTGAAATAAATATCAATTACGAAAGCTCATCAATGTTTTCTTTTTATTTTATTTGTAGATTTCATTGTCAAATAACTTCAAGCACATCTCAATAAAAAATCAGTTGAAAAAAAAAGTTATGATAAACATCGCAAGAAGTGTTATGATGAACCACATAAGTATATGGGTTTGATAATTGATGGGATGGATCATAAAAAAAACACTTTTGCCACATTTTGTTCACACACCAAAGAATTTAAAGGAGGAAAATTTTATTCAGTTTCACTTGGTTGGTTGTATGGTTTTTAATGGTCAAATGTCTCCAAGGGTTTACTTTACAACTCCCAATATTCATAATGATGCAAACCTGACCATCACCATAATTCACCATGTGCTGACTCATTGGTTTGGTAATCTTCCTCGAGTTCTGTATCTGCAATTGGACAACACCAGCCGGAAAAACAAAAATCAGATCGTGTTTGGTTATTTGAACATGCTTGTTGAATTGGTAAATTTTCAGAAGGTTAAAGTTGGTTTCCTTCTTGTTGAGCATACACATGACCATATTGATCAAATGTTTAGCCGTTTCGCAGTGACATTGGGGATGAACAATGTTGGGAGCCTTCCATCATTAACTGCAAACATTAGAAAAACATATAGTCTAGACCCTGTTGTACTAACGCTGGAGGAAACTATTGACATGCAAAGATTTATTTTGGTATCGCATGGTGAAGAAAGGTGCATTGAAAAACTTAATGACATTATCTTTCAACATCAATTTTGTATAAAAAATATTGATGGGAAAATATTACTATGGGGTAAGAAGTACTCAACAAGTGCAGAATGGGGGCCTACATCAGGCTTAGCATTTCTGAAATTCATCCCGAGTCGTCAAATGTATGCTTCAAAGTTATTGTTGTTGCAATCAGCTATTGAGATTCAAAATGCACGCTAAAACAATAGAGATGTTGATTCTTCTCAATGCTTGGGAGAAATAAAAAATTCTATCAAAGATACATATGACTATTTTGATGTTGCCGATTCAATTTGGTGGGAGTTTTTTTTCATGAAGCAAAATGACATAATTTCAAACTCTACAAATGGAGATATTTTTTTGAAGACTCCATTTAGTTGGCCACACAGTATGTCAAATGAAAATGAGGAGAGAAATGTTGAGCCTGAAGGTGTCGAGTCTTCTCAACCAGAAGAAATGGAAATGTATATTGGGTCTAGAAGATCATCTGCATGGCGTGAGGCGATGGAAGACCTTTACAGAGGCTCAGTACAAGATATTAAGGAGGGTTGCATCATTGCAGTTTTGGCCACATAAGATCCATGTGGTTATCCATTCTGGATTGCAAAAATTATGAAGGTCAATAAAGAAAATGAAGACGTTATATATGTTGAAGTATATTGGTATGCAACAGACACACCCATTTGATGGTGTGTACAAGTCAGAGATGGTGATTGAGAAAAAGGTTTGCAAAAAGAGAAAAATAAAGGGTCAAAATGTAAATCATCGTCACATAGGCATTTTGAAGGACAAGTATTCATTAATGTATGCTCTTCTATGAAGTATTTGTAGTGGAATGAGTTGAAACTTGAAGATGATATACTAGAGTACATCCTATAAAAAATCAATCAATAAAGGATTGTAACTTGATAAGTTGTATTGGGTTTAATTTTTGCTATCATACTAGAGTCCAAATCAGGATTTTACAAGGGCTTTGAGGAGACCTTAATTTTTTTCTTTAGTTTGAAACAATTAAAGGTTAGATACATGTATCGTCATCTATACACACAAATATATTTTATTTAATGAGTAAAATTGTCCTTAAACAAAATGGTCCTTAGAGCCATAGGTCACAGTCATTGAATAGATCCTTCCACCTAATTAGCCAAGTGACATAATTGTGTTCGTTTATTATTTTTCTTCATTAGGTGAACCACTCTCTTCAACACAATCCTCATCCTTTTCAACTCCAATGATCACAAACCTCCCTAATCTCTCAAACCCTATTTTTCGAAACGATGAAGATATTATTGAATCTCTAACCAACCTTGATTACCCGTGATTACCCTTAGGAGTATATGCATTGTCATGCACACTTCCTCCCCGAGGATGCCTTTACATCCCTCAAGTATTCTAAACAATTATTCAACAAGTTGAAATAATTTATTCCCATATAACATTATTATTGGTTTGAAAACCCAATTCCCACTCCGAATTCCTTTGAGGAGGGAATATGACCAATATATCACCCACGATTCAAGTGGATATTTTCATTAAGCTAGTGTCATTTGAAATATTTTACTTGAGGTTTCCTTCACCTCTAAATATGTTGCATCCTAAATCTCTATTTCAATAATTTAGTGATGCTTTTACTTGGTCTTCAATCTAAATTCTAGGACTTGACCCACCATCATGGAACATCGCATTGACACATAAATCGACATCAGTCTTAAGTGCCAAAAAAAGACCTATTCACTCTTCCAAAGCTCTGGTTATTGAAGTTTAAATAGACAAACTTTGGAACACATGATTCATCTATTTGATTGCTTATACCACATGGGTATCCAATTTGGTCCTTGTCAATAAGAAATAAGGCACCATTCAAATATGTACTAATTCTAGAGACCTTAATAAAGCTTGTCCCAAGGGAAACTACCTGACCTCCTTCATTGATTAGATTATCAATGCCTGTGTGGGTCACTAAGTCATCTCCTTTATGGATGGCTTCTTGGGTTACAATCATATCCAAATTTTTCCTTCGGACTAGTACACGACCACCTTTACTACACCTTTTCCTATGAAGTCATACCTTTTGGACTAAAAAATGATGGAGTGACTTTCTAGCATGCTATGCCTACTTTCATGATATAATTGACATTATCCTTTCATATTTGGATGATCTCACCACTAGTTCAAAGAAATGGTCGCAACACTTAGAGCACCTCCTTAAAGTGTTTCTTTGGTGTTGCAGATATAACATTCATTGCAGAAAACCACTTAAGTGTATATTTTGCATCCCTACCAACCACTTGCTATGATTCAACATTTCCATATAAGGGATAACTATTAATCCTTTGAAGGTTCAAGCCATCCTTGAACTAACCCCAACTAAGTCTTTGCTCCAATTACAAAGCCTTCAAGGAAAGGTAATTTTGTTATGTTTTCATGGATTTTTGTACTATTTCATTCTAATATCCATTTTATTTGGGATGAATAAGATCAATTTTTTTGAGGACCTTAAATGTGCTCTTACTTTGACGCATATGATTAGTCCTTTGAATTTTGCAAATAATTTTATCCTTTACATCTTGGCATGCCTTTTCACTATTGTTGGAGTCATGGTTCAAGAAGGTGACAACTGGATGGAATGTGTCATTTACTATGTGGGTAAGAGCTTGTATATAGAATTGTTGTCATAAAACCATGAGGAGAAGCTTGATTTACCCATCATTTTTTTTTCTATCCAGAAGTTGTGCGATTACATCCTTACAAGTAAGACCAAGGTCATAGAAATAGTGAATCCTATGCTATACCTCTTGAGTAGGCATGACTCAATGAAAAATTTGGCAGATGGATCATTATCCTCAAAGCGTATGATATCAAATTTGATACTCCCAAAAATAAAAAGGGTTTGGCATTGCCTGAGTTTATTTCAAACCTCCCCACTAGCACAATGGATCCCCCTACCAATGAAAATCTACTATATGGACACTTGTTCACCATCTCTTCTAATGATCCTTGGTATGGGTATATCCTTGTTTATTTATGCACTCATAATTTAAATACTTCTCTTTTTCGAGATGATGACAATGGATTTTTCACCAAGCTCCTTGTTACCTCCTTATTCATGATGTTATACCTTGGTGAGGGGTCGACACCATCCTTTTGTGATGCCTAAATTTTGAGGAGGTGAAATGGGTATTAAATGATTTTCATAGTGGGATGTGCAGAGATCGCCTCTCAGTGTGGTCACCTCCTAAAAAAATCATCTTTACCAATTATTTTTAGCCCACATTGTTTTTTGATGGAATTTAGGAAGTGAAGCATTGCTAAAACTATCAATTGTTTTCCCCAAAGGAAATGGCACACCCTACCCCCTACACCCCATCATCTCAACTGGGAGATTCTATAACTGGTTCATGGAATTCATGGAGTGTAAACCCATGTTGGTTGGTGGCCATAAATACATCATTGTGGCCATAAACTATTTCACTAAATGGGTAGAGGCCATGTTGACATATAATAATACCATCTCCATAGCGATGATTTTTTTCTTCAACATTCATCATTCAATTTGATATTATGAAACAATTGGTATCTGATCACGAAACTCACTTTGAAGACATCATTTGGGAATATATCACTCACCATTTGAAGTTTCAACATTAATTTTCATTCCCGTATTACTTGCAGGGAAATGGAAAAGTTGAGGTTGTCAATAAAGTCTTTAAAAACATGCTCAAGTGGACAGTTGAAAAGCACAAATCCAATCAACATATTATGTTTTTTCCCACCTTATGGGCCTTTCAGACATAAACCAACAATTCTATTGGCTTTACACCATTCCACCTTGTACGTGGGGCGTATTCGGTTTTACCTATCAATTGTCAAATCCCCTCCTTGCATTTAGCAATCAAGCTTTTTACAGACACCTTTGCTCTAGATCAAAGACTTATCCCTTTGGAACAAGATGATGAGGATCACTATACTACTTGATATAATTTTAAAGTGGCAAAGAAATGATCCAAATCCCATTATGATCGTCACATCTACCCTCGCTCCTTCTTCGAAGGTGACTTAGTCCTTATTTATGATCACACTCATGATAAACTTGTTCAAGAAAAGTTTGAATATTTATGGAAGGTACCTTATATCATCAAATAATTTCTGTGAAAAGGGGCATATTTTCTTATTGGTCTAGATGGCCAACTCCTTAAGAACCCTTGCAATGGGTTATACTTGAAGCAATTCTATCCATGAGACAAACACCTTTAAATGCTTTGTACCATAGATATTTTATATACCCTTTGTATGAGCCTTATGATTCATCTTCTTATTTTTTTAGGTGGATCCTTACCCCCTGTGTTACATTGGCTATTCCAGTGGAACAAGTAGGTACACTTAGAATCTCATCTTGATATCTTAGGTCATTTATTCCCCATAAAACTCCCTCATCCATGTCAGTGGTGTGTGTGTCAGTGTTGCCATCCATAATAAAGAGCAATATGATGCAATGATTTCCTCCTCTTTGATTCCCTCCAAATACATAGTCATCACCCTTGTGTTCATCTTGATTCTCGAGTTCTTGTCACATAGTTGAAGTCGCCACCAACCTACAACTCACATAATAAAAAAATAATAGTCAGAATGGAAGATACAAATGTTTGAAATTCTCGGTCCCATGAGCTCCTTGCACAATGAACAATGACAATGATTCTCTACTTTGTGGGTCCCACCTTACTTATACGATTTCATTAAATTTTTCTTTCACTCCATATAACCTCATATGACCTCCATTGGACATGTCACGTGTACAATTGGATTTCTTGGTCCATGCTCTTCCTAGTTGCATAGTATTTTTATTGTGTTTGAGAATTTTTTTGGGAAGCCCTTGTTTCCTGTTATCATTCCTTTTGGATCCTTTGTTTTTGGAAAAGACTGTTGAAGGAAGAAGAGAAAAGGACCATAAGAGGAAGCATGGGGTAAAGGAAAGAGAGTTACAGAAAGGAAGGATAACGACCATAATCGTTTTGTACCCGCCCCCACAAGTATATAAGGAAGAAAGATGCAAGTGGAAGAGAGGAATACGATATCGCAATAGAAGAAGAAGGTTAAAGAGAAGAACAACCACAATGCATGGCCCAAAGAAAGAGATACAAAAGAAGATGATGTATTTTGGCTTTGGGTTTTAATTCTCTATTTTGTATGATATTGCAATGGGTAATTCCATATCTATGACTTTAATGTAATGGGTGTTATTTATAATAAGAATGAAGGATTTTTGGGGCCCTCAAATTTATTCTTATTTGTATAGTATCTAATGGATCGACTTTCTATTCTTTATTTACATGTTATGGTTAATGAATTGTTGTTGTGTTAATTGATTGATGAATGTATTTGTGGAACAAATAATAAAACCTTAGACACATATCTTTACAGTTAATGCTCCTTAACACACATAGGTCTTGGTTGTGCTTCGGGTGAGACCTTCTCCTTTGGGGATTGAAAATGTTAGCACACTAGACTACAATGGTGCCCTTTGTTGGCCCATGCACATGTTAATTTTTGAGCAAATATAATGAGCTTTGAACTTTAAAACTTTAAGTGCGGAAATACTGAATACTTGAATAAATGAACCATTCAATCACATGAAACATTCAACCATAACACAAGATGTACCTTGGGGAAAACCCTTAATGGAAATGAGGATGAAAAACCCCAGCAAATAGTCAGAGTATATTGATAGATAACAGAGAATGTCTTTTACATCAAGCACCCCCGGTGCAATTATAGAGCAAGAGAAAGAAGAATGACTCAGAATAATATCTTACACAAAGAGAAGTGCCTTGCCTTCAAGGGAGAAGAGAATTCGCTTCACATTGAATTCATTAATACTGTATAACATATTTATACAATCTTCACATGTATCAGCTTCTATTTTTATCTTCTGACTTCATGATGAACTCTCCCTCCATATGGATGTATCAATCTTGCATGAAGAAGAGTGCCCACTTCTCATGCAATGCATTAACTCACTGAACTGAGTCTTAGGATGAACTCGCCCCTGAACTATTCCCTCTTAGTTAGGTGGCTGAATTAAGTGTCATCATGAAAATGTCGCAACTCAAGTGTCATATTTTAGTTTAACATAAGTGTCGTCTTTTGGTTTAACATAAGTTCTTCATGCATTAATGTTAAGAACCCATGTCAACCCTTCTATTTACTTTGTTAGTATATTGTTGTTGGACGCATATGCTTTGTAAGTCGTCCCATAGTATTTGTTGATCCATAGTTTGTATTATTGTTGTTGGACGCATATGATTTGTAAGTTGTCCCGTAGTAATTGTTGATCCATGTTTTGTATTGGCCCATGGTTTGTATTGACACATGGTATTGACCCATGGTATTGGAACCTAGACTTAGTATATAAGTTTGTGTTGAGACCAATGAAGGTACCGTGAAGTTATTTGTATTGAGCTTGCTCAAAGGAGGTTGCCCCCTCGAAGTGGTCTGCGATCAATATAAAAGTGATTATGAATTCTGTTATTTCTGCTATTTCGTGTGTTTTCATTAATTGATTATTGCAGGTTCTTAACATATGGTATCAGAGCACTTTCTTGGGCTCGTTGGGTGGAATTTCTGTCAATTTTTTTTTTTCGCATTTATTGCAAGTTCGCATCTGGGAATAATCCCTATCCACTTAACTGTGGGAAGTACTTGGGCATAAGCCCTAAAAATCATTGTGAGGAGTACCACAGGAACCCTAAAGTAGTTGGCCCATTGAGAGGACCTGCCAGCGAAAAGGGCAACGACCCCTACCTGATTGACTAGTTCCCACCCATGAGGTAAACCAAGAGCTGTCGTTTGTGGCAAAGCGGTTATCAGTTTTACCTGAGCCGTGGAGTGAGGGGTACTGCCCCAATACGCAAGTCGTCAGACAACATTGGTGGCCGAGTGAAACCCCTGAACTGTTAGGAAGCCGAACATACCTGGGGTCCATACCTATTTTTAGCTGAACTGTTGCTGATCACTTTCACGCCGTTTCAGATCCATTCCAAGCCGTTCCAGATCTAGCCGTTTCAGATCTATTCTGAAAGCCATTTCAGATCTCTTCTGAAAATCGTTTCAGATCTAGCTGTTTTTGATCCCTTGCACGCCGTTTCAGATCCAATTGTTCTGATCCCTTCTGCGCCATTGCAGATCCATTTCTGAAAAAAAAGAAAAAAGAAAAAGAAAAAAAGAAGAGTATAAAATTTCGTTTTTTCGCCATATCTCCCTTGTTTTAACTCCGTTTCCCTTGAAACTTTTCGGACACCCCTGCAATCCCATTCTTCATATTTCATTCCTGAGGACTCTATCCCGAATTCTACTTCCCAAAGCCAGAAATCTCACATTTGTCTATTTTTAGGGTTTGCCATAACTTCTTCAATTTTCACCCACTCGCCTCCAAATTTTGCCACCATGTTCATTCCCTATTTCTGCTTCTTTATCCCTCTTTGACAAATTTTCTCATTCTTTCACCCCACTTCTGAAATCCCCATTCTTTGCTTCCTTGTCCATCAGAAAGTGTCCAGAACCTAGTCAAACCCCAATTACCCATCCGAGTTTTTTCCAAATCCAAATTTCCCTTTACTAAATAGGCTTTCGTTTGTGTTTTTCTATCCATTCCCCCCCCCCCCAAAAAAAAACTCCTAGTGATGGTTGTCACCCCCATAGGAGCAAAAACCATGGAGGAAGCACTTGCGGCCATCCAAACCAAACTCCAAGATCTGGATGAAAAATTTCTCAGCCTCCATCCTCAACATTCAGCCATGAACAATAACTGACATCAAGAATCAGAATCTGCATCCAATGGGTTCTCTTCTTCTAGCAATTTCCGTGGTTCGAAGCTTGAATTTCCTCGCTTCAATGGTACTGATCCGACTGGATGGATCTATCGTGCAAAATAGTATTTCAGTCTGCATAATAATTTTGATGTCCAAAAAGTTCCACTTGCATCCTTTCATTTGGAACATGAATCCCTTCAATGGTACCGTTGGTACATCAAGGCTCACGACGAGCCAAAATGGACAGATTTTTGCCAACTCCTTTTGCAACGATTTGGTCATGGTGCTTTTGATGACTTCACTGGAGCACTCACTAAAATTCGTTAAATTGGCACTGTGAGAGAGTATCAGACATAATTTGAGAAACTAGCCAATCACACAAAAGGATTGTCTGATGAATTCTACATGAGTTGTTTTATCAGTGGTCTTAAGGATGAAACCTAGTCAGTGTTAAATTTTCTGAATTTACTTCATTATGATCTAGGATCTTAACTGAGAGAACAACATGTACAGCATATCTACAGCATATCAATCATGGAGACAATAATGCAAGCACACAAGAGACACAAAGATTTACTTGGGGAAAACCATAAAGGTGAAAAACCCCAATAACTTCCTCAGAGATAGATAGAGCAATGATACAACCAACCAGGAGAGATAGCCATAACCTAGCAGCAGATCCTCCTCCTTCATAAGTGCACCACTCCTCCTTGAGTGCATGTGTGAGAAGTGAGTGAGTAAATAGAGTGCCTCCCGCACTCTATTTATACTTGACTTGACTTGCCTTTTTACCTAACTCATGTAGGCTCGAACTTTACCACATAACATAATGCTGAGTGGGCCGACCCCCAATAGGGTGGTCTAATAACCCTTTGAACCACATGGCCGACCCCCAATAGGGTGGTCTAATAACCCTTTGACCCACATGACTTATACAGGGCCGACCCCAAATAAGGTGGTCTAATAACCCATCAAGTATAAGTTACGACACTTACAATATAAATGACGACACTTCCTTATAGAGGAATAATACCATCTCTATAGGAATACAATATACATATATGTGAAATACATTCCGAAGTTACATATACATCAACACTCCCTCTTAACTAGGAAGGTATTTCTCAGCACAGTTCTTCTAGCACAAGTCATCTTCTCTGGATCATCGTTACTGGATAATCGTCATCGAGTCATCATCATCGTTACTGATGCTGCTATCTCAATCAATCTCTGAATCTACTCGTCATAGGAAGTTCTACAGAGCCAGTCCTTTTTCATACTGGATGTAGGCCCACCACCTGCAGGTCTTCATCATCACTGGCCATACTGTGGAATCCTCAGGACTTATTACGTGCATCACAAAACCTGGCTGCAGCATCCCAGGCTATTATGAGCACACAGCTCTACCTGTAGGATCTCCCAGGAGCACATTACATGTGACCCATCACAAAACCTGGCTGAAGCATCCCAGGCTGTTACGAGCACGCGGCTCTACCTGTCGGATCTCCCAGGAGCACATTACATGTGATCTCACCACAAAACCTGGCTGCAGCATCCCAGGCTGTTACGAGCACACAGCTCTACCTGTCGGATCTCCCAGGAGCACATTACATGTGGTCCACCACAAAACCTGGCTGAAGCATCTAAGGCCTTTTTCATCCTGTCCAGATCTCCCAGGAGCAAATTACATGTGGTCATGGAAAAACCTGGCTGAAGCATCTGAGGCCTTTTTCATCCTGTCCATATCTCCCAGGAGCAAATTACATGCCATAGGACAAAACCTCGCAAGAGCATCTGCCAGATATCCCAGGGCACCGAATTACATGCCATAGGAAAAACCTTGAAAGACTATCTGCAGATCTCCCAGGGCAAAAATTACATGTCCTCCCAAGCAAAACCTCGCAAGAGCATTTGCCAGATGTCCCAGGGCACCGAATTACATGCCATAGGCAAAACCTCGAAAGACCATCTGCAAATCTCCCAGGGCACAAATTACATGCTTTCCTGCACAACCTGATCCACGGCCACAAAGTATCATCTGATACTCATCCAACATCATCCTGATGTACACATGATCATCCTGATCATCATCACTGCAACATCCTGCTGCATGTCATCTGGAGAAGCTCGTCATCCACGATCATCCTGATCATACAATGCATCCATCTGATGCACACCAAGTATCCATCTGATACATACATAGATACATGATCCACACAATGTATCCATCAGCATACATGATCTACCTGATCATACAAAGATACATGATCCACACAATGTATCTATCAACATACATGATCTACCTGATCATACAAAGATACATGATCCACACAATGTATCCATTAGCATCCAACATGATGCATAAATACATACACATGATCCAACCGATCATATCCAGCATCCAACATGATGCATACATACATATAAATGATCCAACTGATCATATCCAAGCAGAAACCAGAACATCATCCTGATGCTCATCATCCAGCGCTTACATCCACAGCCATGTGTAGGATCCCCCTTCCAACATACTTGGAATGGCTTCAACAAATGTGTCCATCACTTCTTCCTCGAAGTATCCTCGATCTGAAGCATGCCAAGCCTCTCTCTGAAGTACTCAAACTTCACACTAGCCAGTGGCTTCATCAGCACATCTGCAATCAGCTCGTCCATCGCAACATACAGGAGCTTCACAGCTCCTCTCTGCACCATATCCCTGATATAGTGATATTTGATCTCTATGTGTTTCGACCTGTCCTGAAACACTGGGTTCTCAGAAAGCTTCACACAACTCTGGTTATCACAGAAGATACCAGTAGCCTCCAACGGAAGATCAAATAACTCAAACTGCCTCACAACTAGCTGAGCAGGCTGCAACATACTCTGCCTCAGCTGTACTCAATGCTACGCAGGACTGCTTCCTGCTAAACCAAGAGATCACACCCGATCCCATACTGAAGCAACACCCAGATGTGCTCTTCCTATCTGCAGCATTTCCAGCCCAATCTGAATCAACATAACCCTGCAGGTTAAACTTTTGATTCACCTCATACCTGAGCCCATAATCCACTGTACCCTTCAGGTACCTCAGAACATGCTTTACAGCAACCAGGTGAACACTTCTCGGATCCGTCAGGAACTGGCTCAATGTGTTCACAGCAAAGCAAATGTTTGGTCTCGTGTTCGTCAGGTACATCAAGGACCCAATCATCTGACAATACATAGTGATATCAACCGTCTCAGATGAAGCTTCAGATTCGATGCCATAAGTGTGGCCATGGCCTTGCAATCCATCATCCCGAATCTCTTCAGGATATCTACTGCATACTTCCCTTGTCCAAGGAAGATTCCTTCTGCACTCTGCCACACCTCCATGCCAAAAAAAAATAGTGCATCATCTCCAAGTTCTTCATCTCGAACTCGGTAGTAAGCTTCCGCTGTGTGTCGGCAATCAAACTATTTTCACCTGTAACAAACAGGTTATATGCATACAAAAGTAGTATCACTGGATTTCCCTCTTCAACCTTGTAGTAAAGGTTGGAATCCGCTTTACTCTTGGTAAAGCCCAAACTGGATAGAAAGCTGTCTACCATAGCAAGTTCTGCACACATATATGACTACACCATGCTGTCTTGAAATCCATTTGGTGCATCTTCTATTTCATCACTTCTGTATTTCTCAATGCTGCCATCTGCAACATGCTTGATCTGATAGTTCCATATGGAAGTCATAACAAACTTCCCTTCGGGTCTTGGGATTACATCCCAAACATCATTCTTCATGATCGATGGATCATGGCATTCCATTTCTTCATCCCAGATCCTGGGAACTTCAATATCTTCAATAGATATCTTTGTTGCTGGAACAAATGTTGTAGTCCTTTTTGTAGGTGAAGATATACGGTCTTTCCTACAAAACAGGTTAAATTGCATGATTAGAAACATCTCATAATTTTCAGAACAAATTCTTACACATAAAGAAATATGTCATACAGTCATGCAATTATCTTAGCCAATGCTTCAATACAACATTTATCCATATCCCGTAACTTTCTAGATGCCTTCCTATCTCTACCAGAACATTGTTAAGAGTGTGCACAACTCCCAACATGTCAGCAAAGAGGTTTCATTCTAGATAAGTAGCAATGGAATGTTGTACAGTGCCATAGGCCACTTACCCATGTATATTAGTAGTATACTGTTCATCAATTCAACTATTCTAATATGCATAATACACAACCTAATTCTAGGAACATCACTGTATACAAAGAAATGATGATTAAAATACTTATCTTTGTTTGTTCATTGGGTGGACTCCATCTGAGTCTTTGCTTCCTTGCAGGAGCTGCTGGAGTCCTAATCTGAAGTAGCTTCTTCTACACCTTTCTGTTGTGGAAAGATGGTCAACTCCCTCTGAATATCTGCATCCTTGAAGAAACTACTGAAGTGTGTTCCTTTGCTTTCTTGCAGGAACAACTGGAGTGTGCTCCCTCTTGATATTTGCTTCCTGGATTACCTGTTCTTGAACTCATATTCATCCTTGGTTCCTATGCATGCTTATTAGTATCATGATATATAAAATCATACATTCATTAGTATACTATTAAAACACAATAATCTCAAGCATGTATAGTCATGATCATTTCAAACAGAAAATAATAAGCATTACCATTCAAGGTTTATGTGGGATTCTTATGGTTAGTCAAATCATAAGAAGCATAACATGTCTAAACCTGTAATTACTCAAACCTATGACTCTTCAGGTTAGTTGAATCATCAATCAAGATAAGAGATATAATATGCATAAAACCTGTGATTGTTCAAACCTATACCTTCATGATTCTTCTGGTTAGTCATATCATCAATTATGGTAAGAAACATAATATGCATACAACTATGATTATTCAAACTTATGACTTCATGAATAATCATTATCAACAACACAACAGTATAAGATCCTAAACCAAGGTAGGATTCTAGCTTGATATAGGAAAAACATACCTGGATTAGCATGCTAGCTAGGTTATGTCTAACATACCCGCATAATGTCTTTTGGTTCTCTTCAGTGACTTGTGCTAGTAACCTGCATGTCTCATATGTTAACCATTACAAAACCAAGTTATACATACCTCGTAAATGGATCTTCTATGAGATCCATGACAATGGATGAATCTTTGTCCTCATGTTATCATGATCATATGTTCTTGGACCAGAACATGATTTGTCTTTCTTGGTGTACCTTTCATGTTAGTAGACAACATAAACCTCATACAACACCATAATGCATTAGTACAATCATAAGTGTCAACACCCTAAATAATGAATATCTTCTATCATGCATTCATCATTTTGTTAAGGTGATACGACAAATCTAAAAACAAAATTGTACTTAACTGTAATAACATGAAGACAAACATACCATAAACTTAATCATGGACAAATATCAAAACATACCTCGATGAGTCATACCTGTCGAGATCGCTTGTAATCTTCTTATGTAAGGCCTTAGCCTCATCTCCCTCTGAAACAGGAACTTCTTCACCTATGTAGGTGACCAATCCATCTTCTTCTAGGATTAACCCAATCCACTTGATGTGGAAGAACTGGACCTGGAGCTGGATATGGGTTTGTCAGAGAAACCCCAAAAATTCAAACTTTGAATTTCAAACTTCCGAAAGGATAGAAATATGCGCCTTGATGAGCTGATCAAATTGGTATATTCATAATTTGAAAACTGCAAAGTTTCACTCCTCAATTTTGCCTTTGAAACTTCCGGATTCACTGGACGTGACCCTGAACTGGGGTTTGATGAATCCCACTCTTTTTCCCAATCAAAAGGTTTGATCGAAAGCTCTAAGCTTCTATTTTTCTGAGGAGCTTCCAGCCGTGGTCTCAGATTTCAAAAATTCCCATTTTTACAGAAGCCCTAATTTTCCACTTTCCTGATCAAAGTCCCGAACTAGGGTCTGATCAAGCCCGGCCTTCTGCCCAACCAAAAATTCTGATTTTGGTCTCTAAATTTTTATTTTGATGAGTAGCATTCAGCCGTGGTCTCCGATTACAAAAATTCCAACTTTCTTCAAAGCCCTAAATTCCGGAAGCCATGAATGAAGGTACCAAAAAATAATTCTGTTTTGACAGAAATATGTACCTGATTGTTTCTGGTGTAACTCCGAAATTTTTGATCCATAGGGTCTGAAAAAAGTTTCCTGAGATAGCCTGACCTGTTACCTTTCCATCCTGACAGGTCTGACCTCAATTGGATTCTCTGAGAGAGAGTTATGCCAAATGTCGCAACGTGACCTGTTTTGGGATAAACCAGAAGAGCGAACTTGTACGGCGTGCCACGTGTCACTGTTTGAACTTCGGCCTCTAAAAAAGTTTTCTGAGATATCTAGGCCTGTTATATTTCCATCCTGACAGGTCTGACCTCAATTGGATTTTCTGAGAGAGAGTTATGCCAAGTGTCGCAACGTGACCTGTTTATGGGATAAAACAATAGAGCGAACGTGTACGGCGTTCCACGTGTCACTGGTTCAACTTCGGCCTCTGAAAAAGTTTTCTGAGATAGTACAGACTGTGTACTACTTGTCCCTTTTTACGAAATTTCATTTGGAGCTTCCTAGCCCAAGTTATGACCTTTTTCCCAAGGTCACCTGATTTTGACTCAGATATGGAAGAGGCAGAAACCCTATATTGTACAGATCATAAATCACAAAGTACAACGAATTAGAGGTTGTCCTTTGGACACAAGGTACCTGGAGATCTTAGCTTCGGCCTGTAACAATTTCCGATCCGAAAACTTCGCCAAAACGGATTTATAGAGAAAGTACTACGATGACTGGTTTTTGCTATATCAAGCCCTAGCATCGTAAATGCAACAAGTGTCATACATGCCATATCATGCCTTCTTTCAGGCTAGCTCTGATACCATGTTAAATTTTCTGAATTTACTTCATTATGATCTAGGATCTTAACTGAGAGAACAACATGTACAGCATATCTACAGCATATCAATCATGGAGACAATAATGCAAGCACACAAGAGACACAAAGATTTACTTGGGGAAAACCATAAAGGTGAAAAACCCCAATAACTTCCTCAGAGATAGATAGAGCAATGATACAACCAACCAGGAGAGATAGCCATAACCTAGCAGCAGATCCTCCTCCTTCATAAGTGCACCACTCCTCCTTGAGTGCATGTGTGAGAAGTGAGTGAGTAAATAGAGTGCCTCCCGCACTCTATTTATACTTGACTTGACTTGCCTTTTTACCTAACTCATGTAGGCTCGAACTTTACCACATAACATAATGCTGAGTGGGCCGACCCCCAATAGGGTGGTCTAATAACCCTTTGACCCACATGGCCGACCCCCAATAGGGTGGTATAATAACCCTTTGACCCACATGACCGACCCCCAATAGGGTGGTCTAATAACCCTTTGACCCACATGACTTATACAGGGCCGACCCCAAATAAGGTGGTCTAATAACCCGTCAAGTATAAGTTACGACACTTACAATATAAATGACGACACTTCCTTATAGAGGAATAATACCATCTCTATAGGAATACAATATACATATATGTGAAATACATTCCGAAGTTACATATACATCAACAGTCAGAGGTTAAAATGTTCTGTCTCAACACAATGATGGAAGTCCTAGGGTTGGGTAAGTTGGTAGAAGATAAGATTGCAGCCCAACAATGCTCCAAACCCACTTTTGTTCCCTTTCGAAATATGGGTTCTCAACGAACTCCCATCTCGCCATCTCCTCAACCAAATTCTATCAAGCATTTGTCTGAAATAGAGATGCAGGCACGCAGAGAAAAAGGGCTTTGTTATAATTGTGATAAGAAATTCACTCGGGGACATAGACGTTTTCAACAAAATCTCTATCTCTTGGATATGGATTCTCTACGTACCTCTAAAATTGGTGAAGAAGCTCCAAATACAATGGATGATCAAGTCAACGCTCAAGAGTTGCCTATTGACCCCCCATCTCAGAATGAACAACTAGAGATATCTCTCCATGCTTTATCCGGCATCACCACCCCCAAACAATGCGGGTTAGGGGTTACTTCAAGAAGCTTCCTCTTACAATACTCATTGATTTTGGTAGCACTCATAACTTCATTGACCCTCAGATCACTAAACAGGCTGATTGTTTTGTCCATCCTTGCTCCAACTTTGAAGTCATGGTTGCCAACGGGGGCACCTTACCTTGCAAGGGGAAGTGTCACATTGTGCGTATCTCTCTTGAAGATTATAACCTACGCTCTAACATGTTTTCCTTGTCCCTAGCCGGATGTGATGTGGTTTTGGGTGTTCAATGGTTACGCACACTTGGCCCCATCTTATGGGATTTTGCTGAACTTTGGATGCAGTTTTCAGTCAATGGGAAACAACACAAATTTAAGGGCTTACAACAAGGGTCTCTCTGCATCATTAGTTTACATCCCCTGGAAAAGATCCTTAAGAAGAATTCACATGGTGTCATCGCTCAACTCCATTCCATTCAGATGCACCCATCAACGGTCTCCCCTACTTCCTTGGATAGATATGCAGGTGTCTTTGCTGAACCAGTGGGCTTGTTGCCTTCAAGAGACCTTTCCAGTAAGAATTGAGCATCTACATCTCAACAGGACATGATGGAAAATTTTCATGCAGTACAGAAGTGGCAGCCATCCCTACTAGGAAATTATTTCTGCATCAAGACTGATCTCCAGAGTCTGGAACAATTTTTGGAACAACGGGTCTCCTCACCAGCACACCGAAAATGGGTTATCCAACTCATGGGTTATGACTATGCAATCACTTACAAGAAGGGTAAGGATAATATGGTGGCAAATGCTCCTTCTTGCCAATTTGATGACCTAGTTTCTCTTGCAACTATTTCTCTGCTTGTTCCAAATTGGTTCAATCTGTTCAATAGGGCTATCTCTTCTATGAACTCCATGCTTCTTCATCAGCGGGGCACTCCGGGTTCCTCAAAACCTATGACCGGGAACAATGTAACTTCTTTTGGCAGGGATTGAAAATGAAAATTCACCAGATGGTGGTTGAGTGTGATACTTGCCAGGTCAACAAGGGTGAAACGACACTCCTTTCCGGACTGCTCGAACCGTTGCCCATCCCTACATAGATGTGGACAATTATTTCTATGGATTTACTAGAGGCACTCCAGTGGTACAATACCACATCTAAAAGGACACCATATGAAGCAGTTTATGGACATGCACCGCCAGTTCTTCTTCCATACACGCTTAGCAGCTCCTCAGTTCAGGCAATTGATTCAGTTCTTCGAAACCAGGATCAGATTCTTCTCATTCTGCAGGACAATCTTCACATGGCAAGAATTCGACTGAAACAATAAGTTGATCAACACTGTTCTGAGCGCACTTTTCACGTAGCTGATATGGTCCTTCTTCATCTACATCCTTCCAAGCAATCCTCCCTGAAACTCAAAAGGCGTTAGTGGGCCAGAATGCAACCCGAGGATGCTACAGGGAAACCACTCCTTCAGATTCTGCATCAATTTCCACATCTAAAGCTTTGAGGACAAAGCTTTTTCTAAGGGAGAGGGGATGTTAGGAACCCATGTCAACCCTTCTATTTACTTTGTTAGTATATTGTTGTTGGACGCATATGCTTTGTAAGTCGTCCCATAGTATTTTTTGATCCATAGTTTGTATTATTGTTGTTGGATGCATATGATTTGTAAGTCACCCCGTAGTAATTGTTGATCCATATTTTGTATTGGCCCATGGTTTGTATTGACACATGGTATTGACCCATGGCATTGGCACCTAGAATTAGTATATAAGTTTTTGTTGAGACCAATGAAGGTACCCTGAAGTTATTTGTATTGAGCTTGCTCAAAGGAGGTTTCCCCCTCGAAGTGGCCTGCAATCAATATAAAAGTGATTATGAGTTCTGTTATTTCTGCTATTTCGTGTGTTTTCATTAATTGATTAATGCAGGTTCTTCACAATTAATACTTAGTTAACTAGATATTCTTTGTTATCACTTAGTTAACTCTCTTTAACTAATTCTTTCTTGTTAACATCACTGTAGTGATCAATTCGAGTTCTCCTTTGATTTACTGAAGCCTTCACTGAAGTTTAACCATTCAAATTCTCTCTTAATTAATTATTTTATGTGCAATTCAAATCCTCTCAAATATTATCACATCTGATCTTTATCTCTTGTCTTATCTGCACGGTCAATATGTGTTAACTTTAAGTATCTATCATATTAGATTATACTCAGAAGATTTGTTAGATGTTGTGATAATATTATATTAATCTTGGACCAAATGATCATATTCTAAAGTAATTCACTCTAGAGGCAACCAGTCTCTAAAGGAGACTTAATAGCAATCAATGACCATGGTTAGTAATACATCACACAACATTAATTCTTCAACATGCAAAACATCTACCTCTATAAATGGACGTCCACCCCATGGGTACCTACTATAATTGGAGGTCCACATGAGAATCTTACTTGAAACACAAGTCTCGAGCCTTGTCCAAAAAGACTTTACAACATCATCACTTTGATACATAAAAGCATTCACCTCCACACGAGGAATAAAATTTTACAACTGGAGACTTAGTCATTCTTGAGTCCAACTCAAGAATCTACTCCAAGTTCCTGGATCCAACTTAGGATCCCTATCTTAACACATGAGGCCCAATCCTAGATGCACAAGATTGGCTTCGAGAATGAATAGTGATCCTATACATTTAACACTCTCTCTCAACGAGGGAGGCATTCTCTTCCATGCCAAGCTTGTCTCGGAAGTACCTGAAATTCGTCACTTACAGAGGATTTGTTAACACATTTGCAATCTGTTCATCAGTAGCAATGAATTGAAGTTTCACTGTACCTTTCTGGACCATGTCTCTGATGAAGTGATAATTCATTTCAATGTGCTTCGACTTATCATGAAACAAAGGGTTTTCAGAAAGCTTGATGCAACTTTGATTGTCACACTGAATGACTGTAGACTCAAGATTCTCACCGAACAACCCGATAAGTAGCTTCCTAAGCCACACTACTTCTTGAGAAGAATTAATAGCAACAATATACTTTGATTCTGTGGTACTTTGGGCTACATAGCCCTGCTTCCTGCTGGACCAAGAGATCATAGCATAATCCAAGCTAAAACAATATCTGGATGTACTCTTTCGGTCCACTATGCTACTACCCCAATCAGATTCAGTATAACTAAGTAACAACACTCATACACTGGAGGCATATTTGAATCCATAAACAATCATACCTCGAAGGTACCTAAGCACATGCTTAGTAGAAACCCAATTCCTGTGTCTCAGATCAGACATAAACTGACTCAGAATACTCACAGCATAACATATATTTGGTCTCGAGTGTACCAAGTACATCAACAATACAATACGCTGTCTATACAAAGTGGGGTCCACTGGATCTGATCTAGAATTTGACTCATGTAGTTTCCTCAAATTGGAAACCATTGGAGTACTCATGGATTTGCATTCCATCATGGCAAACCTGCGCAATATATCAATAGTGTACTTCCCTTGAGAAATAAATATCTCATATTTTCTTTTCCAAATCTCAAGGCCAAGAAAGTAGTGCATAAGACCTAAATCTTTCATCTTGAACTCATAAGTGATCTTCCTCTTGCACCAAGCAATCAATTGTTCCTCTCCAATAAGGAACGAATCATCAACATATAGAACCAATATCAATGGTTGGTTCTTCACTACTATGAAACTGTACAAATTTGGATTAGCTTTGCTCTTAGATAATCCCAGTCTTTGAAGATAGCTATCAATTCTCGAATACCAAGCTCTGGGAGCTTGCTTAATCCACGGGGGCTTCACTAGAAGGCAATATAATACCACATTCATTCATATTGTGGTATTAAATATTCATGAAAACCTAAAAATTATGTTGCTTATATATTAAGGGGCAAAGGGATTTTTTATTTAATGTAACAATACAAAAATACTTTGGGGTCTTTTTTATATGGGCGGGCTGATAAATATCCGCCAAATGAAGATGGCGGGATCACGACCAGATGAGAAATCGGGTTGAGGCAAGGCTCGTGCTTACCAGTACGTAGGGAAATTGCATCTTGAGGCATGCTTGAGGTTAGGGGGTTTCGTGGTGAAGTGGGTTTCTAGTCGATCATAGTTGAGAGATAGTGGTCATTGACAACCAATTGTTACCAATAGCACTCAGCCAGTTGTTACCAATAGCCTTGGGAGGCTCTAAGCCTCCAGGGCCTATTATAGGCCCTTGATAGGCCTTGGGGGCTTGAATACCCAACCACTCGTGCCTATTACAGGCCTTGGGAGGTTTAGTCAGCCTCCTAGAGCTTGTTACAGACCCTGGGGGCTTGGATACCTATCCCACAACATGGTTAGTCAGCCATTGGGGAACTGTAACATGCAATCTAAATGTTGTACTATGTGCATTGGCCCTAGTGACATACAAGAAGTGATCTCCTATCTCTTCATTAGACCATTAGATGTTGCAAATCATAATGATATGTGGTTGAGTAATTGCATTGTGGGTGAAGTAATGTGCATCCACAATATACATTGAAATAAGCAAGGTGCATTGTAGAATGCATGTGGGGTCATAAGAGGGGTATCATATCAATATACAAGGTAGAAATATAAAGGGGTATAAAAAATGTTAATGAAAAAATTGATACATACAATATCTAGTGAAAAAAGGTTTTTTTTTTTTTAAATTGGGAAGGCATATTGGGAGGGGGTTCAAATAAACGATTTTGGAAGGTATTTTCCAATATTTAATGAAATTAGGGGTATTGTTTCATATTCCATGAATGAACGTGCTATGATAGCGGTTTATTGAGTGAAGCCCCCGTGGCTTAATCCCATACAAGGATTTCTTCAATTTGCACACATGGGAATCCTTCCCATGAACCAAAAACCCCTCAGGCTATTGAATATAAACCTCTTCCTCAACTTCACCATTGAGTAAGGCTGTCTTCACATCCATCTGGTGAAGCTTCCATCCTAGAACATATGCAAGTGAGATCACAACTCGAATAATGGTGTACCTGGCCACATGTGCAAATGTATCCTCATAGTCTATGCCTTCTTTCTGAGAGAAACCTCATGCAACAAATCTGGCTTTATACTTTTCAATATTTCCATTAGCAGCATGCTTGATTTTGTAAATCCATATGGAAGTAACTATGGACTTACTTTCAGGTTTAGGAACAACTTCCCAAACATCATTCTTCAGAATAGAATTTATTCCTCTACCATTGCATCTTTCCATACTTGCTGGTGTTATGGAAGATTCTCATGGAGCAACATTATATCTTTTGAACCCACATTATAATTCATAGCCAAAAATATTTTATCAAAGAAGAATAATTGATAGATAGATGATTTTTACAATAGTTTGGTTGCCTTTAAATATGGCTGGGCCATTATTATGAGGAAACATGTCCTCTTGTTAACAAATAATTAATGTTTATTAAATATTCTAAATTATTATTTATTAATTATTATCTTATTTATTTATTATTTAATATTCGTAACAGTGCCTTCCCCTTAAGGGAAGCTTTGTCCTCAAAGCTTGTTTAGTGAACTTAGGACTTATCAGTTATTCTTGTTCGTAACATCTTCTCATGGGATTTTGAACTTGTAACTCTGATACTTGACGAAACAAGGCAATATAATTTTCGAATTCCTGAACTGAGATGTCACATTTCTTGCGAAGTGATCCATCCAAGATTTACCTTCATCGGAGTTGTTTTCTAGTTTGATGGAATATAATTTCTTGTTTTCTGCTCCCAAGCAATTTGGCGATTTTGTCTTTTCTATCCCTTAAAGTAGTTATTTTGTATGTAGGAGTAATGTTGTTTATTTTCGTCTTGATTTTGTTGAATTTTATGATTCTGATGTCGATAAAGGATCTTTGTAACGTTACTTTTCTTGGAAATGTTCGTAGTGTCTTCCTGCTGCAATTCTCGTTTATGTCCTTCTTTAATTGGGATGACATCCTAAGCTGTGATCTGAACCGAGTCTGTAAATGTGCCTATTAACCTATCCTCTAACATTTTGTTATCATTCTACATCTTTTCAATTGTTTCTTCTTGTGATTTCCTGTCATTTTCAAACCTCTTAAGTTGTTCTATTAAATGGAGATTTTCTTTCTCTTTATCCAATAGTTTTCCTTCGGTATCTTCATTTGATTGATTTGCCTTCTTAGTACCTTTTAACTTCCTGATTTTTGTAATTAATATTTTTTTATGGTTCCTTAACTGATATATTTCTTTAGAGTTATTTGATAGCGTGCTTTTGACTGTTGTAATCTCCAACTTGTGCACCTTTTTAGTGTTGTCCTCTTTCTGCTGGATTTCTTTAATCTGTTGTCGAAACCGACAATTCTCTGTTTTTTTTTTGAATTTGCATTATTTCGTCATCTTTGTCCTTGATTATTTTGTTTAATTGTTTTATTTATTATTTATTCTCGGTTGCTTCTTTCATGATTTTTTGGTTTTGTAGATTCTGATTGGGATATTTTTCACTCATTAAATCCTTGATTTGAGTGGTTAATCTCTCAATACATTTTTTTAGATAATGATTCTCCTGCTCTATTAATCCTTTAGAAATATCCTACTTCGTAATCTTCAACTGTAGACGATCATTGGTTTCTTTATAATTATCTAACTTGTCCAATGCTGATTGTAGTTATGACATTACTACTGAATATGTGTTTGCTACTGTTTGTGACTATGTCTTTGCTTCAACTTGTCTTCTTTTATTTGACAAGGATATATACGAAAGAAGAAATAATTCCCAATTGTCTCTTTTGGAGAAAAAATATTCTAAAATAATTATTATTTTCAAGAATAATAAAATTATAAATAATAATAAAATTATTACTATAATAATTTTTTTCTTGAAATGTTTGAGATTTGGCTTTAATTTATTTGTAATTATAATAATAATAATTATTTTAATAATATTATTATTATAATAAAAATTTGAATTTTAAATTAGGGTTTGGTGTAACGAGGTGGGCGACAAGTGCACGTTGGAGGAGTTCGTGGAGGGGGAGGATAAACACCGCGCATGTATGGTTATGAGGTTTCAACGTTGGAGGTATTAGGGATCGAGGGTGATGGTTAAAAGGGGGCCACATATGTGTTTACCAAGAACGAGAGGTGGATGTGGGGATTGGAGTGGTGGGATAGAAGGGGAGGTGTGAGAGGACTAGAGGCGGGTTCATTGTGGAGGGCAGGTGCAGAAAGGAATTGAGTGGAGTGGGAGGTAGTGTGGAGTGCGTAGAGCAGAACCGACAGTGAGGGAGGGCGCAGAGATGATGGAGGATGTGCATAGGAGGCAACGACAGTGATTAGTTGGAGGGATGGGGTGGTGGAGTTGTGTGAAAGTGCATGGAGGGAGGAGAGGGAGTGTGGTATGGAAGTTAAGGCGATGGAAGTGCTGGGAGAAAGGAGTGCACAGGAAAAGGGGGAGGGATGGATGTGGAGTGGGGTTGTGGAGAGAGGGGAGCACAATTCGTGGGGGAAAAGGAAAGAGGAGCATATGGAGTGGTTTTGGGAGAAAGAGCTGGGAGATGGGAGTGAGTGTGGGAGAGTTTTTAGAAAATATGATTTTGATGGCCACAAGCCTAGTTCCAGAGAAACTTTGACGATATTGGTTAAAAACCAGAATTAGTGAGGCCCAATGATAGGGCTCACTCTGATACCAATGTAACATCGTATCCGGTGTTATGGAAGACTCTCATGGAGAAAAATTATTTATTCAGAACCCACATTATAATTCGAAGCCACAAATATTTTATAAAAGATGAATAATTGATAGATAGATGCATTTTACAATAGTTTGGCCGCCTTTAAATATAGCTCGGCCATTAACATGAGGAGACACGTCCTCTTGTTAACAAATAATTAACATGTTTATTAAATAGTCTAAATTATTATTTATTAATTATTTAATATTTGTAACAACTCCCTCTTGCACCAAGCAATCAATTGTTCCTCTCTAGTAAGGAACGAATCATCAACATATAGAACCAATATCAACGGTTGGTTCTTCACTACTTTGAAACTATACAAATTTGGATAAGCTTTGCTCTTAGAGAATCCCAGTCTTTGAAGATAGCTATCAATTCTCGAATACAAAGCTCTAGGAGCTTGCTTAAGCCCATACAAGGATTTCTTCAATTTGCACACATGTGACTCCTTCCCAAGAACCACAAACCCCGCAGGCTACAGAATATATACCTATTCTCCAACTTCACCATTGAGGAAGGGTGTCTCACGGGGGGTTCACTCAATGAACTTGTTACATAGCACGATTGTTCATAGGATATTAAAGAATATCCCTAATTTCATTAAATATTGGAAAATTCCTCCTAAAATTGTATTGTTGAACCCCCCTCGCAATATACCTTTCCAATTAAGAAAACCCCTAATTTCAACAGATATTGTAGGTATCGATTTTTATCAACCCATTCTTAATACTCCCTTTATATCATATTATTAAGTTGTAACAAAGAGGATCCCTAACGCATATTAGTATAAGCAAACAAGATGCTAAATATAATAATAGTATAATGCTAATAATGATCCCACTGAGATTGTAGGGGTGAGTGATCAATTTGTAGCGTTGGATAGTTGAAGACCCAATGAAATAGTAATAGGGAAGGAAAATGTGTAAAAGGAAACCCAATCAAGAGATCAATGTAACAAAGAATGTAAAATAATGATAGTCCAATAGTCACTCCCATTCTTAGAAAAGATGAGAATTGCATATGTTTCACACCATAGCCTGCTAATCTACCAATTTTATATCATGTAAATACAAGTATAACCATAGAGAGTTCATGTTTTCTATAAGCTTAATAAATTAAACTCCATAAAAATGCAAAATTGAAACTCTTTCGTGATGGACTTCCCTACCTTCCTATAAAAAAAAATGAGCATAGAAAAATTCCTCTTACTTACCAATAACACCATATGATCACGTGCGTAGCTCGGATTTGGATCATTCACAAGATGCAATGAATTGCCTCCACTTCATGTGCATTTATTCTTGCAATCAAGGGAATTACCAACATTTAGTTGTACCTTTTCTTAGGTTATATCTAGTTTTTTTTTATCTTTACAAGAGAGGGAAAAATCTCCATTGTTAAGTTTCAAGCATGCAAATGATAGTTATAAACATACACAAATGGTGAAACTTATATGATACCATTCCATGATAACTATAAAACATAGGTTATGTAAATAAGAATTTAGATTTTCACCTATGTTCATGTCAGTTCCAATACAATATTAAGATGGATGCCTTGCATATAAGAATTCAAATTACAATTATGAATGTGCCAAATATAACTCAATCTAACAACTATTCCTAGATGGAAATGTGCAAATGTTAAAGAAAATACAAAAAGTTGAAAGAAATAATTAGTCAAGAAAGATTGATCTCACTCTTTTTTGTTTTCGTGGAGCAAGGTTTGGTTGAATCTCAATACCCACCAAAACCCCAACATAAAAAATGAAGAGTTAGATCTTTTACTAGAATGCCTACAAAAAATACAATACAATTGTTCAACTGCGGAACTCTTGATTAGCTACATCTCCTAACTCTGGAGTTGACGAGGAACCAAATGCATATTCAAGCATATTGAACAGTGTCATAGGATGTAGTGTGACTTCTATCTAGAAATAAACACACTTTGGAAATTAGCCTCTTATAGAACAACAAAAGGTATAATGTTACAAGTCTACCTCAGATATAACAAACCAAGAGGCAATTTCCTAATAAGAGGCTCAAACTTAAAGATGAAAAACAACATAACATCAATTCAAACTAAACCTAAATAAGCTATTAAATGAGGATTTTTCGAGGCCAGTAATCTAAAGAGACTTACGTCAAGATTATCATTGGTACATTATTATCATATTTATGCAAAACTTAGGATCATAAACAATATCAAATAAAAATGGAGGGTCCTTAAGTTTTAGGTGGCTATGAATTGATCCCATGATTTGGAGGTATGAATCCATCCCACAATTTGGAGGTTATTCCTCATCCCACCCAAATGAAATAACCCCCAATATATATATTACTATGCCAAATTAAAAACCCCCTTGACCCCTTAATATGGAGCAATATATTTTTGAGGTTTTTAGGAGTATTCAAACCCCCAATATGAATGGATGTGATATGATATTGCCTCGCTAGTGAAGCCCCCGTGGGGTGTCTTCACCTCCATCCGGTGAAGCTTCCATCCTAGAATAGATGCAAGTGAGATCACAACTCGAATAGTGGTGTACCTGGGCGACACATGAGAGAATGTCTCCTCATAGTATATGCCTTCTTTCTGAGAGAAACCTCAGTAAACAAATATGGCTTTATACTTTTCATTACTGCCATTAGTAGCATGTTTGATCTTGTAAATCCATATGGAAGTAACAATGGACTTCCCTTCAAGTTTAGGAACAAATTCCCAAACATCATTCTTCAAAATATAGTTGTATACCTTTACCATTGCATCGTTCCATACTTGTTTCTTTGTAGCTTCTTCATAGGTGGAAGGATCTGAATCACTGATGTGACTCATTTGTGCAACATACCCTAAATATTTGTCGGGTTTATTTCACTCTTTGGAAGAGCCTAATGGTGCTCCATGCCTCTCTGCATCTTGTAGTATATCTCGGCACCGTGTAGACTTGATCTTGCCAGGAGGTTCATCAACCAGTTCTACTAGTTCATTAAGATCTAGCGAATCTAAGGACTCTGCTGGATTCTCCCTCTGAACATATGAATGGGGACAATTAGTATCTGGGTCCTCCATCAAAGGAGTCTCATGCTCCTCTGTGTCTGTATCATACTGAAGCTCTTTCGATTACTTGAATGCTTCCTCTTCATGGAAGGTCACACCTTGGCTGACCTCAATGTGTATTTCACCTGGAACATATATTATGTAGGATTTGGATGATTTTATATAACCAACAAAGGTTCCCTTCTTTCCTGATGGCTCCATCTTTTCCCTCTTTTATTTCGGCACATGAATGTATACGGGACTCCCAAATATCCTAAGGTGTGAAATATCTGGTTTTTCACCAGTGGACACTTCTTCAAGTGTCTTCTCATCCAGAATGGATGAGGAATTCTATTCTTGATATATAGTACTGTACTGGTGGCCTCTTCCCATAATGAGGTAGACAGGTCTTGATAATACATCATGTATTTTCTAGCCTCACATATGGTTCTATTCTTCCTTTCGACAACCCCATTTTGTTGAGGGTTGTAGGGTACAATTAACTATCTACAAATTCCTGCATCACTACAGAACTCATTAAACGCATGTGAATCAAATTCACCTCAATTTTTCAGATCTCAAAGCACGAATGCACTTTCCTATCTGATTCTCAACTATGGATTTGAATTCCTGAAACTTGCTAAAGGTTTCACTCTTACCCTTTAGGAAATAAATCCATGACTTTCTAGATAAGTCATCTATAAATAGTACATAATATAACTAGCCACTCAGGGAAGGGGATGACATGGGACCACATACATCAGAATGTATTAAATCTAAAATCCCTTTATATCTAGTAGTACTACTAGAGAAACTCTTTCTAACATTATTCCCAAGTGCACAACCCCTACATACACTATCATGCTCAAAATCAAATACGAGCATACCTTCCACCATTTGTTGTAATCCTGGTACCGCTTTGTAGTGGAGGTGACCAAGCCTCCTATGCCATAGCTTGCATGGAATAATGGTGTTGTGAACCATAGCTTGAATATACTTCTTAGGTACCTTGTAGAGACCTCCCTCTCTAACTCCAATCACTGCTGCATATTTCAAGTCTTTGTTCTTCAGCCATAATAGTGCTTGATCATCCATGAAGATAACTCAGAAGCCCTTGTCTTCAAGAACCGAAACTGATAGGAGGTTCATCTTAAATCTTGGAACATAAATAATGTCCTCCACATGTAAAATATCTCTTGAACTCAACTGAAAGGAGGTGGATCCAAATCCTTGGATCGAATAGGTTGTGTTGTTTCCCAACTCTACCTTGCATGCAAACATTTTCTCCTTGATATTGGTGATGGCACTCTTATAACCAATCATATGTTTGGATGCGCCACTGTAAACCAACCATGTTTCCTCACTTGTGATGACGGATCTGGAAAGTGTTGATACTAGGTAATACTCCCTCCTTGTCTCCTTTTCTTCGGGTGCATTCTTCTGAGTAGGTTCATCTTCTATAGCGGTAGAAGCATGAAATATTCATTTTCCCTTTTTCTTTGCTTTGAACTCCCTTGCATAATGCCCCTTCTTGTAACATTTGTAGAATCTAACCTTTGACTTGTCAAAATCCTTGTTGTATACCTTCTTCTTCGAATGGGAAAACTTCTTTCGAGAGAAGTTCTTCTTGCCTTTCTTCATTCTTGCCGTGAGGGAAATGTTTTCTTCTTTAATGCACACTGACTTGCTCTGGATTCATCCCTACTCTTGGAGGAAGTCATGCCACAACCTTTCAAAGTTAGGTTGTACCTCTTGGCCATTTACTATAGCCAAGAATGTCTCCCATGAGGATGGGATACCATCAATAGTGGTTTGGAGAAGATCATCTTCATCCACCACTACTCCAATAACAGCAAGCTGATCTCTTACTTGCGATATCTTGGTGAAGAAGGAGGCCACTCTCTCATCCTTTTCCATATTTATGTTTCGAAGATTATTCTTCAATGCCCTATTTTTACTTGGGGCCTTCTTCTCGTATAGGTTTGTCAATGTATCAAAACACTTCTTTGTGGTCTTCAATGAAGTGATCATGAACATAAAATTGTCCTTTACCGAATCATAGATGATTTGTTTGGCTTTAGCTTGGTTATTATTGAAGTTGATGCACCTTGCATTAGATGTAGGCTCCTCCACCACAGTGGATACGTGGCCATCCAAGTCATGTTCCTCCAATATGTTCAACACCCTCGCCTTCCAAGTGTTGAAATTCGAAGTGCCCTCAAGATGGTCTTCCGATCGAACAGAGATCGATGCCATGGATCTCAAGTATTGTGCTCAATTCCTTAGGAACTACGTAGGCTCAATTTTGCTTGAAAAATCATATCTCCTTCACACCCTGAGCTCTGAAACCATGCTAATTTTTGAGCAAATATGATGATATTTGAACTTAAACTTTAAGTGTGGAAATACTGAATAATTGAATCAATGAACCATTCAATCACATGAAACATTCAACCATAACATAAGATGTAACCTGGGGAAAAACCTCAAAACAATGAGGATGAAAACCCCCAACAAATCTTCAGAGTATATTGATAGATAACAGAGAATGTATTTTACTTAAAGCACCCCTGGTGCAATTACAGAGCAAGAGAAAGAAGAAAGACTCAGAATAATATCCTGCACAAAGAGAAGTGCCTTAGAGAAGAGAATTCGCTTCACATTGAATTCACCAATCCTGTATAACATATTTATACATTCTTCACATTCATCAACTTCTATTTTTATCTTTTGAATTCATGATGAACTCGCCCTCCATATGGATGTATCAATATTGCATGAAGAAGAGCGCCCACTTCTCATACAGTGCATTAACTCATTGAATTGAGTCTTAGGATGAACTCACCCCTTAACTAAAAGATTTCCCACTTAGTTAGGTGGCTAAATTAAGTGTTATCATGCAAGTGTCGCAACAAAAGTGTCGTCTTTTAGTTTAACATGAGTGTCATTTTTTAGTTTAACATAAGTGTCGTCATGCAATAACACTTAGTTAACTAGATCTTCTTTGTTATCACTTAGTTAAATCTCTTTAACTAATTCTTTCTTGTTAACATCACTATAGTGATCAATTTGAGTTCTCCTTTGATTTACAGAAGTCTTCACTGAAGTTTCACAATTCGAATTCTCTCTTAATTAATTCTTTTATGTGCAATTCAAATTCTCTCATATTTGATCACATATGATCTTTATCTCTTGTCTTATCTACATGGTCAATATGTGTTAACTTTAATTATCTATCATATCAGATTATACTCATAATATTTGTCAGATGCTGTGATCATATTATATTACTCTCAGACAAAATGATCATATGCTAAAGTAATTCACCCTAGAGGTGGCTAGTCTCTAAAGGAGACTTAATAGCAATTAGTGACCATGGTTAGTAATACATCAAAAACATTAATGCTTCAACATGCAAAGCATATACCTCTATAACTGGAGGCCCACCCCAGGGGTACCTACTATAACTGGAGGTCCACATGAGAATTTGACTTGACACACAAGTCCCGAGCCTTGTCCAACAAGACTTTACAACATCATCACTTTGATACATCAAAGCATTCACCTCAACACATGAGGAATAACCTTTTACAACTTAAGGCTTAGTCATTCTTGAGTCCAACTCAAGAATTTACTCCAAGTTCCTGGGTCCAACTCAGGCTCCCTACCTCAAAACATGAGGCCCAATCCTGGCTACATAAGATTGGCTTGGAGAATGACTCGTGATGCTGTACATTCAACAACACAAGAAATTGGTCTCCATTTTTGTGCCAACAAATGGTTCCATTGTCGGTACCTGGTATTAACAAGACATTGTTAACCATATGGAAACATATGTGGCAACAAGCCAGATACAACTATCGTGGGATAAGAATATTGATGATTTTGTGACACAAGAAGTTGAAATATGAGGGTGGATAGTATTAAAGATCAATACATATATTCTCTACAGAGGACTGCCACTAGATCAACATGAAATTTTGTGGGTTGAAATTCCAGCAGTACTTATGGATTTGTTGAGAAGACTTTCGAAAGGGCCTGAATATCATCGTTTACAAAGAAGAAGTGTCTAGTGGACTTGAATGGATCTGATTGAATTGAATCGCTTGGATTCTCCTTTGAATAGAGGTATTGATTTCAGGGTAGAAAGCATTCTTACTGGATATATTCTATAATTCATAGTTGAAAATAACCAATCAGCATCCAAAGCCAACTATGAACTCAGAAGGGGAGCTAGGGGTAGATTATTAAAGTGAGTTCCTGTTACATTTTAATATAGTAGTATAAATTTCATTATTTTGCAGTGGAAACAAAATAGGATCACTGAAAGATAACCATGCACATAAACAAAGAGACACAAATATTTTATCTTGGAAAACCCCTCTACTCAAGGGAAGAAAACCAAACAACCTTTCTTATATAGAGATTTAGTTCAAAATACAAAGTACATCCAGATACAAGATATATCTCATAGACAAGCTCTAGACAAACCCCAGAGCCAAAGAGAAAAGCTGCCAAAACTTGCTCGAAAGAATGAGGCATCACCTTTATTTATATTGTTTTGTGGTTGACCTTTTCCACTTTAGTTGGGGCCGACTTGACTTCTAGGTGAGGCCAACTTGCATATTAGAGTAAGAAATGTTATTTTATTGTTTCTTTTGCTGGGGCCGACTTGAGATACCTCATGCATCTATAACACCAACATTCCCTCTTAGCTAGGGATGTATCATCATGTTGGAACACATTTGGATATCATCTGAGCATCACGAATTGTCTCGAACATCTCATCATCGTAAGAAATGTATTCTAACACAAGTCAATCCATTGAGAACTTTCATCAACTCAACTCAGTACATTGAGGAGTCAACAACTCAACCCATTTCATTGGGGAGTCAACAAGTAACAAATCAGCTTAGTCTATCAAGGAGTCTACATGTAAAAACTCAACTCAGTCCATCGAGGAGACAATAACTCAACCCAGTCCATCAGGGAGTCAACATGTAACAACTCAACTCAATCCATCGAGGAGTAAACAACTCAACCTAGTCCATCAGGGAGTCGAGATGCAACGGCATGTAACAACTAAAATATGTCCATCGAAGAATCAACAACTCAACCCAGTCCATTGGGAGATTCAACATGTAACAGCATGTAACAACTCAAATCAATACATCGAGGAGTCAACAAATCAACCCAGTCCATCGGGGAGTCAACATGCAAGATCATGTAACAAATCAACCTAGTGCTTTGAGGAGTCAAAAACTCAACCTAGTCCAACGAGGATTCAACATGCAACAACATGTAACAACTCAAATCAGTTCATCGAGGAGTCAACAACTCAACCTAGTCCATCGGGGAGTCAACAAGCAAAAAAATGTAACAACTCAACTCATCCCATTGAGGAGTCAACAAATCCACCCAGTCCATCGGGGAGTCACCATGTATATCATGCATCTCATGGTAAATAAACTCAGCGAGGAGTGTGCCCATGCACAACACATCAGTTCATCGATATGTCTATAATAGAGATCACTCCCTCACATGGAGAGTTCCACCATTCTCAGTTTAGGGAGAATATATCACTGACGCTGAAAACTTCCTCTCAATGAGGGAGACATTCTCCACCACTCCAAGCCTGTCTTGGAAGTACACAAGCTTCACCTTGGGAAGAGGCTAGGTGAGAATTTTGACAATTTGATCATATGTAGGAATATACAGGAGTTGTAATGCTCCCCTCTACACCATAGCATATCACTACAAGCTGCACTACTGGACATTGTTGCTCCTTCATCAGTGTTATCTCTCATCAAGTGAGTCTTCTAAGATGATCTTCCCGCTCTCTCAATAATACTGGATGAAAATATAGAATCCCTCTATATCTCTACTACAGAATCCTTCTGGAACTCTACATCATACTCCCCCCTTGGATATTCCATCATCCTATATGAGGTGTCATCCCAGATGCCAATCTGAACTGCATCATGAACACCAGCTCTCATAGAGAAAATAAACACAACTCCACATGAAAGTATACTAGTATGGCATCAACCTACTATATCATAGATCAATCAACTTTCTATACATGGTGTGCTTTACCAAATATGAATTGGAAGCACACTCAACTCATTCATATTTTTCTTCATCGGTGCAGCCATGGACTTACAGTCCATCATCCCAAATATCCTTTGGAATATCTCATCATATATTTTCCACATCTCTAATCCCAAGAAATAATGTATCACGTCAAGGTTCTTCGTATCAAACTCAAAGGATAACTCCCTCTACAAATGTTAATGAATCACTCTATCTCACCGAGGAACAACATCACGATCAATGAATCATCATCAACAATTTGTGCCACCTGCACATGATGAATCCTGAGTCATTGATCTAACTAAGTATATGTATACTGCACCTCCTTAGAGGTCTACTAAGTGGTTCTCGACCTAGATCATTCTGGCCCACTCATGCATAGGTAATTTTCTAACCACTTCTAGAGTCTACCATGATTCCAACTGGAAGCCAACTGCTCTTCATGTGGTCCCCACATCTTAGGTAGCATGATGAAGTAACTTCAAAGAACCTGTCAACTAGTACTAACTACAATTCCTCATGATCATTGGAAGGATGAACATTTATATAGTAGAGAGATACCAACATTTGTTGGAGCCTCCTGCTTCCAACCATCAATATCCATATGAGATCATTTGGACCTGTGGGTTATGGGTCCACATATGATTGAATGTACTAGGTCCACACTTGACCCACCTCTAGCCAAATCTCATGGCCAACGCTAGGGAAATTCTTGATGCTCAACCTCTAGGGGGATAGTGTGTGCAATTTAGGACTAATCTTCCCACCCCGTCACAGAATGTTTGAAAGAAAGCACTTCCCTTCTCTGATCTATTGACCTCTAGCCAAGTCACATTGCTAATACTAAGGGAATGATTGAAGCCACAACACTACTCATTATGCAAGGACCAATATCCCCACCCCATCACAAGGTGTCCATGAGAAGATACAACTCTTCCTCCAGGACATTCACCCCTAGTCAAGTCACATGGATAATACTAGGAAATTTCCACCCAATGTTGCAAACATTAGTATTCAATCTCATCACATCTCCCTCTGTGATAGAGCGCCCTACTCCCTCTGCATCTGCGCATCCTACTCCTAGAATCCTCGCGGAATCCTCCCGCTTATGAGCATCCTACTTCTACTCAAATACTGAATATCAACGGGATCTTCAGATTCATCACTTGTCCTCTTTCTCAATATCTATCACTTGTTCTTCGAAACAAATCTCTTGTAGGTCATAACACTTGATCTTTCCTACAAGTGAAGTTTAGTCAATTTGTTACCAATAGTGCATAATTGTGAAATTCAATCAAATCATATTGACATTTCAATGCAATAGTTCACATAGTTATGTAAGCATCTTAGCTAATGTTTTAGCACAACACCCATCCATATCCCAAACACACGTGGTGACTATCTGGATTCCTTCCATCTCCATCAAAAAATACTATCAAGAGCATGCACTGCTCTGATCATGTCAACAAAGAGGTTTCATCCTAGAGTAGTTCCAACAAGGGCTCATGGGTTGTTGTGCAACACTATAGGCTACTTACCCAACATATATATAACATGAACTACATGAGCCTACTGCTCGTCAATCTCAGTCATGCATAAAAGAAAATTGTATCACAAATATACGTATAATTGTTATGAACATCATCCTTTAAACCAAACATTCAAAGATTTAAAGTATAACTCAAATGACAGTACAAATACTTATATTTTAGTGTTTTGTTGGATCCCTCTTGATCCCTTCCTCCTTGTAGAAATCACGAGATTCCTTAGATCTTCATCAACCTAGATCTTCATACATTACCAAAGACAATCACATCATCTAGATACTGCATTCATTGGTGCACTCATAGAGTGTACTAGAGGAAGTACTCCTTTCAATGATCTTCTGTACTTTCCTCAAGATCATAATTTGCATTCTTTGACCTTTTCAATGGAGTCTCTTTATCAACATCAACAATTTAGGCATGGTTCTTGCTTTAAAGAATGAGGCATCAAATTTATTTATATTGTTTTGTGGTTGACTTCTTCCATTTTAGTTGGGGTTGACTTGAATTCTAGGTGAGGTTGACTTGCATATTAGAGTAATAAATGTTATTTGATTATTTCTTCTTCTGGGGATGACTTGAGAGGATACCTCATGCATCTATAACATCAATAGTTCTATTGTGGATTAAAAACTAGATGGTTGCATTTGGGTTCTTACCATGGAATCAGATTATAGTGGAAGAGTAAAACCTTCGCACCCAGGGGGAAAGGTCGAGGTGATGCTACTACGTTGTGAAAGGTAGGAAATACCATCAATGGAGGGGGTTGAAAATAATGAGGCCATGTATGAGAGAGAAGAAAGAAGGGCATAAATCCATGAACAATGGTGGAAATTACAAATGAGAAAGTCACGAAGAAGAAGCACACAACTAGAAAAGGAGATGTAGAATATTGGGGAAAAGAGTGAAGAAATTCAAAATGAGCTATGTCAGATGAGGCGGAGAGAGGAACTAACTAGTTCAAGGCTAAGAGAAAGAGGGATACAAGTTTTGGACAACCTATCAAGAGGAATATGGGGAGAATTCCCAAGTAAGAAAGAGGGCTACATAACTAAATCACCAAGTAGCGGATTATCATATCAGCCACCAAAACTAGCCTTGGACACAACTGTAGAACATTTAGAACTATTAGGACCTATAAAAAATGGAAGCACCCCTGAAAGTGAACTCCCCATTGTCATGGAACTAGATTCTAAAATAAATGGAAGTAGCACTCCTTTGATCGACCCCTAGGTGGACTTGAAAAATTTGGTAACAAACCATTAGAACTTTGTTTTACAATTTCCTTGGCATAGTCAAATGAGCATTAGTATGAATAGTATACAAACCGGTTCACTAGAAGGAGGAGGTAGTAGTAGTTCTTAGTATATTAGTGGTAACACTATCAAGCAACTAGGACGTCAAGGATTTGTGCTAGTAGGATCTCTAACTATCACAATGGATGGAGTAACAGTAGGACCACCCTTGAAATGTACAGAATTTTGGGGGAGAGGAGGAGAAGATGATGTGAAACAACATTGGTTCCTCTATGAGGCGATATGGAACGCCAGATCGACCCTAGTAGCATCTAAACTAGTTCAGTTTCATACAACCTTACAAGGAAGATATTTACAGTGGTACATGAAGTTTATTTAAAGGCGAGGCATAAATACACCAAATCCTACTATAGTAGAGACAAATAAATTATTCCTAGATGAAATGTTGCGACCGAAGTTAGAACAACAATAATGGTTTTGGAAGTTAGATCTAGTGCATGATTCCCATGGTCAAGAATGGTTTCTCTAGGGATTGTTTCCCTTAACTAGAATCCCGTAGTCACAACAAGTGATAGGCCCACCAAGAATGACATTAGAACAAGATATGAAGATTGAGGCCATGGCTAACTATTTGAATGCTGCTATAGGGACTTCCTAATCTTCCGGGGAATTGGCACAAGTACACAACATGCTTATTGAGTTAACTGAGAAACTCGAAGAAATAACTATATAGAAGCCAAAACAATTGCAAGTCTGGTGTATAGGATGTATGATAGAAGGATATCATGAGTTAGAACGTCCTAGAACATGGTGAGGACTGATCTTGCTAGGAGGACCGTTTGGCGGTGGATCAAGTGTGATTGTTGCAAAAGATGATGCGACAATCTATTTATAGCTAGCAGGGTGACCAATGTACCTAGATCCACCAAGCTTCTCTCCAAACGATTACTGCAATATTTGCAAAGCATATGGCCATCCTCCATGACTTTGCTCGATCTTGCAGAAGTATTCTTTAGTGCCCAATACTGTATATTATGAATTTTACGAGTCTACTATGCACAATACCAAGAAATGCAAAGTGTTGGATGCATTAACAAAGATATTGGATCACTCCATATATTGAGTAGGATATCAATGTTCATAAAGAGGAGGCGACAGAGGATGAGGAAGAGGATTTGGAGCCGGACGAGGAGGAGGCTGCACAGGGCTGCTTCGTTGTTACAACTGTAACGAAATTGGATACCTTGCTCTAGATTTCCCACTGCTTAAGAGACCTTGGTGCACATATTGTTGTACAAAAACCCACATTGTTGAAGAGTTCCCAGAGCTTATCGCCAAATGGGGGGATCACACAAGAACTCCAACTAACTTTATTAACTCAAAACTATTAGAAAATCACTGTGTAACACACGTGTAACAAGCTTTGTTGTTACTCGGGGAGGGGTAGGAACTGGAATTAGAGCAAATTTGGGGTCTAAAATGGGCCTCATAAGAAAAAGAGCCAACCATAATTTTTTGATGAGTTGAAATTCAAGAACCAATAGGATTTCAAGAAAAAGTGTCAACCTTAATGGTTGACTTGGCATATTTGTCATTAAAAAAACTACTTTTTTTCTTTGTATTTTCAGAATATCTCCCTGTGGTTTTACTCAAATTTTGAGTGGGAGCACTCGTTGGATACATAATTAAATTCCACATCCAACGAATATTCACATTGCACACTTTTGATGGACCTCACCCAACGAAAAACAAGAAATACATAAAAAATGTGTTACTTTTTGAAGTAACATTTTCTTTTATGTATTTCTCGTTTTTCGTTGGGTGGGGTCCATCAAAAGTATGCAGTGTGGGTACTCGTTGGATGTGTTACTTAAAAAAGAAACACACTTTTTTTTAATGTATTTCTCATTTTTTGTTGGGTGGGGTCCATAAAAAATATGCAGTGTGGGTACTCGTTGGATGTGGAATTTAATTGTGCATCCACTGAGTGCTCTTACTTGAAATTTGAGTAAAACCACAAGGAGATATGTTGAAAATACGAAGAAAAAAAGTAGTTTTTTTTTCTCTCTTCCTCCAAAATTCACAAATATTATTATTTTTATTTTAACTATTATTTTATTATTTTCCTCAAGAGGCCCATTTTAGACCCCAAATTTTCTCTAATGAGCAGAACAACGCAGATCAACCTCACGAGTAATAAGAAAAACATCTTTGAAGAAGACTAAATATATCCCAGTCCAACAAAAAGAAATTTACCATGATGCGACTGAGATGTTCAGATAAATTTTGACCCTGCCAACTAGGGATGAGGCAAGACCTTCTCACTAGTACAAAAGAGATGATATGGCATATTTTCATGCCAAGAAGGTAAGGGACCTTATTTCTCTGTGGTTTTCACTGCTAAAGGATATATTAGAAGATGAAGGTGGCACCCATAAGTTGTGCAAAACACTCCATGAGATACAAGAAGTTGTGGAAGCTGCCACAAAGATATGTTCCTCGCTAACTGAAAGAAATATTCATATGGTACAAATGAAAAGAAGGAAAAGGACTAGCCAATAATTCTGATTATATGTGCAAGTGCATGGTTTTGACATCAAGAATCTGATGTTAGATCTAGGGTCCGATGCGAACATATTTCCAAAGAAATCCTAGGAAGCAATGGGGATCCCACCTCTAGTCTACTCTCCTATTCAGTAGAGAATGGCGAACTAGTATCATATTTTCCCAATTATCTGATTAGAGAATTTTGAGGTTGATCTAGGAGGTGTCAAGATCGCCATGAATTTTGAAGTAATTGAGATCATGGGAGGAATTGATCCTTACCCAGCATTAACAGGGATTGAGTGGGATTATCAAAATTATGGAGTAATCAATTTAAAGAACTGAATGATGACCTTTGAAGCTGATGGCATGAAGGTAACACAACCTTTAGAACCTCACCAAGGATTGCGATATATTAATCCAGTACAAGGAAATATGGAAAGACATATCCTAGATAATATATACTCCTTGAAGACAGGTGAGGGAAAAGACTATGTGAACCCGACAATGGAAGGCTTAGTAAGTTTGAGGAGTATTCACTCATTTGATAGTGATTTTGAAGAATCTTGGGACAACTGGAAGAATGGGCGACACAAACTCTCTTCTAGGCATTGATCAATGATTAAATTAGTCGGATGGATTGAGGTTGAAGTAAAAAATCCACCAGTATATGATGACACCTATGGCTTGGATAATTTCTTACCAAAAATGGACTCTTCAATTGCAGAATAATATTGCATGGATGTATTGGATATAACACTCAGAGGAACTCCCACAAGATGGTGGGATATGCACAAGGATGATATTCCTGAATGGAACAAAACCTAGTTAGCATTAATGCTTAGATTCAATCCATCTATGCATGCCAACAGAGTGATAGATGTCTATATGGGGGAGACCAATCCATACACCCACATTGAGTTGTGAGGACATCAATGGGAATCGGATAAACTGTAGATAGAGTTTTAGGTTCATCATATTTTCCACGATTTGGGACCTATCCCTAAGTCTTGGTACTTGCATGAGGAGACAAGGTACAGACTGGATGTTGGAAGAAAATGCATGCAAATTTTTGTTAGGACTTTTATTTTTCCATGATTAGTGACTCAGCAACAGAATCATTAACAACAATCTGGGGAGCATTGTTTATAGATCAACTGCAGAATGTGGGACACTCATACATATGTACCACCCATTAAGCACTATCAAAGCTCACTTTAGTGAACCGTTTAGTGGTATTTTCTCTCTGTTGTGCTAAGGTGCATAAAGAGGACTTGGATATAGATGAAATGGAATACTTGTGACATTTAAATTTCAAGGAGTCTGAAGGATATAGGGAAGTGAAATAGACAAATCCAGAGGAGACCAGAGCTCTTTACACAGCCTCTGAAACCACAGAAAGTCAATATTGGCAAAGAGGATAATATGAATATGGAGGCTATCGGAGATTGTTGGGATGAAGAATTTGTATTTGAGATAACATCTCCCTTGAAGGAATATGATGACCTATTTACAAATAATTTCACAGAGATCAAGGGAATCCAAGGGTATTTGGGCGAAATGAAAATTGCATTGAAGCCAGACACCAAACTTGTAAAGAACTGACCATACAAACTAAATCTTTGAGTGAAAAAAAGGTGAAAAAAGAGATTGGCTATATTCTTAGCGCTAGTTTGATCATTCATAGATGAATATGACTAGATCATCCCTATAGTAATCCAAAGCAAGAAATATATGGAGGATATAAGAGTCTTTTTCAACTAACGCATCTTGAGCACTGTACACATCCACGATCTATTCCCAACACCATTAAGTGATGAAGTTCTATATTAGGTGGCAGGAAATGAATCCTACTCTTTCACAGATGTATTTTTAGGCTATCACCATGTCATAATTGTAGAAGAGGATAAAAAGAAAACATTTTTCACAATGGAATGGGGATCATTTTCCTATAATGTCATTCCATTAAGATTGAATAATGCCCCTGTTGTTTTATCTAGGATAATAATCGCATCTTTCAGAGAGTTTCTCCATAAGTTCTTAGATGTCTACTTGGATGAATAAACAGTCTACAGCTTTCTCAAAGACCATGTTGCGCTACCTCGACTCATGCTAGATCACTGCAGACAAATGGGGATTTCATTGAACTTGAGGAAATGTATTTTTTGTGTTCCTTTTGGAAACCTATTAGGACACATCGTTTGTCGCGATGGAGTATTGGTAGAGCCTGCAAAAATTCCTGCAATTGTCAATGTATAAGCACCTACATCATTCAATAAAGTGTGTTCTACTTTGGGGCATATAGGCTACTATAGGCGATTTATCCACAACTATGAATCAATCACAGTGCCATTGGAATAGTTGTTAAAGAAGGCCAAATCTTTCAAGTGGATTGAATATTGTGACACTAAAAGAAAGAATGGTTAATGCCCCTATTATGACATTCCCCTACTGGAACAAGGAATTCCACATACATTTTGATGCATTAGGCATTTCCCTTGGTTCCATATTAGCTCAACTGGGAAAAGGTGAGATGGATCATCCAGTTTATTTTGCTAGTAGAAAGTTATCGCAAGTTGAGTGCAACTATACAACCATAGAGAAAAAAGGGTTGGCGATGATCTATGCCAGACATAAATTATTCCACTATCTGCTAGGAAGACCCTTTAATTTTTTCACTTATCATACAACTCTGAAGTACTTGGTGAAGAAACCCATATTACAAGGACATATATGTAGGTGGATACTTTTATTCCAATATTTTTCATTTGAAGTAATCGTCAAAACTGGGAGATATAATCATGGATCTGACCACCTCAAAGTGGATATAATTTGAAGAAGCAGATGGATGTATTGATGATCATCTACCAGATGTAGAACTGTTTAGAGTAGACGTAATTCCATATCACCTAGAAGAGACCACATTATTTCTCACAATTGGGAAGGCACCTGATAGTTATTCCACAACGAAGAAATGCCACTTGGTTGTCCGAGCTACAAAATGCCAGTTGATTGCGATACAACTCTATAAGTTGGGAATTGATGGGATTTTATGACACTGCATACTAGATCACGAGTGACATAGAATTTTGTGGGAATTCCATGTCGATGTTGTGGGTAGACATGTTAGTAGAAAAGCTACAGGACAGAAGATACTACAAACATGGATTTGGTGGCCTACGATGTTCAAAGATGCTAAGGAATACACCAGGAAATGTGATATATGCTAGTGAGTCGGTAGGCCATATCAGAGGAATGAACTTGCACTCTAACAAGTTCAGGCTAAAGTGTAAAAACTTCTTATCCGTATTCAGATATTATAAAAGAAGCCTGTATCCGGGTTATGGAGGAAGATGTTCCATCTTCGAATAAGATAAATATATATAGATAAAAATATGAATGGATAGATCATGATAATATTTTACAATGATGCTCGCCTTTATAGGCTTGAGCGTGCATAGTGAAGGGTTACACCCTTTCACTTAGTAATTAATAAATTATAATTATCATATTATTTTATATTTGTTACATTGCCTTCCCCTTAAGGGAAGATTTGTCCTCAAAGCTTATTGGAGACAAGGGTTATGTCTAATTTTTTGCTTGAACTGTCATCTCTAGATCCTTTCTTTTAGTATTTGCGATATTTGATGAAACGAGGCGATACGAGTTACGAATTCCAAAGAAGAATTGTCACATCGTCTCTGATGTGGTCCATCCAAGCTCTATTTTTATTGGATCTATTTGATCGCTTTGTGGGATGGGTCTTTTTGTTTGTTGCTTGGTATGTTGATTTGAGTTTCTTGCTTCTCTGATATCGTAATTCCTCTGTGGATGTTCATTTTGTCCATGTCCTTGGTCAAAATGATTTTTATAATTTGGGTGACGATAAGGAGACCTTGTTGTCTGTTCTTTTACTAAATGGGCTTCGTTTTCTTGAGCTTGAGTTTTCTTTTCAGAGAGTCTGGATGCTTCCTTATGGATTTGCTCTAATTTTCTCTCCAATATATTGTTATTACTATGAATCTCAATTTGTTTCTCTAGTTCTTGATTACGATTTTTCAGATGATGGTTTTCTTCTTATTGTTATAGTATTTTTCCTTCTAGGTCTTCATTGGAGTGTTCCATCTTCTGACTATCTTTCAACTTTTTTTATTTTCGTAAGTAATGTTTTGTTATGAATTCTTAGTCGAAATAGCTCTTCGGTATTGCTTGCTAATATGTCATTGATTTTCTTAATTTCCAGCTTGTGTGCCTTTTTAGTAGCATCGTACGTCTGTTGGAGTTCTTTATTCTTTTGTTGTTGTTGACCTATCTCTGATTCTTGAATTTGTAGCTTTCTCTGGACTTGCGTCAACTCATCATCTTTGTCCACGACAAGCTGGTTTAAATGATTTATGTCTTCTTCTAAATCGTTATCACTTCTATATAGTGATTCTTTGTTATCTTCAAACTTTTTGTTTTTGTCTTCAATATCTTGATTGTGATTTTTTAATCGAGATATCTCTTCACTCTTAGATGATAACATTTTCTCGATATCTTGATTAGTTTTTTTCAACTTTTGATTTTGATCTTTTAAGCAACGATTCTCTCGTTCTATCAACTGATCAATAATGCTCTGCTTACTTATCTCAAATTGTAGATTTTTATTGCTTTCTTTGTAGTATCCTAATTCGCCTTCCAATTTCTGTATTTGCGATTGCAATTGTGATTGACCTTGATACTCTTCCATAGTAAAATATTTGCTACATATAGGACATGAGCGATTTCCATTCTTAAAAAGTGTTGGATATTGGAATTCCATTTCGCAATAAGGACACTTAGTCCAAAATTTGGACTTATATATGGAATTCATAATTTATTCAATAAATAGATAATTGGCTTCAATGACTTCAATATTTTCTTTGACTAAGTTTGATTTTTGCTCTTCTAATATTATTTTCCCCTTAATATTTGTAAAATGGCATAGATTGGGTGGTTGGGAGGAATGATTGTTACCATCCCCACTCAGGTTCAAATCTCTCTTTTTGTTTGTTGTTGGAGAATAAAACCCAAACCCACTTATTTTTACCTTTTTACTTTTTCTTTACTTTTACTTTTTTATTTTTTCTTTTTTTTTTACTTCTTCATTTTTTTTGTTTTTACTTTTACTTCTTTTTTTTACTTTTACTTTTACTTCTTTTACTTTTATTTTATTTTATTTTTATTTTTACTTCTTCCTTTTTTTGTTTCTTTTTACTTCTTCTTCTTTTTTCTTTTCTTTTTAGGACAAGGCCCTATTTTTGGGGGAAACCCTAATATAATGGGTAAAAACCAAAAAGCAGCCAAAGGATGGAACCAAGCCCAAGAAGTGGCTCTGATACCACATGAAGTGTAAAAAATTATTATCCTTATTCGGATATTATAAAAGAAGCCCATATCTTGGTTATGGAGGAAGATGTTCCATCTTCGAATAAGATAAATATATATAGATAAAAATATGAATGTATAGATGATGATAATATTTTACAATGATGCTCTCCTTTATAGGCTTGAGCATGCATAGTGAAGGGTTACACCCTTTCACTTAGTAATTAATAAATTATAATTATTATATTATTTTATATTTGTTACACAAGCACTACAACTATTTGAAAAAATGGGCGGTTGATTTTGTGGGACCTATTACTACACCAGAGAAACATTCAAAATCCTGCTATATCATCACCACAACCGATTACTTAACCAAATGGGCCAAAGCAACACCTATCCACAGTTGCTCCATAGAAACAAAATCCCAATTTATCTACGAGAACATCATCACTTGGTTTGGGTTTCCCAAAATCCCCACAAGTGACCAGGGTAAGTACTTCTTGAATAGCACCATTAAAGTACTGTCAAGGGAATTCCTAATATAGCACCATAAAAGTAGTCCATATCACTCACAATCCAATGAAATAGTAGAATATTTTAAGAAAATCCTGGAGATTGGGATAACAAAAGTATGTCGTGTTAGTTGTGGAGCTTGATCTTCTTGATTTAGAGATCACGTTTCAGCCGTGTTTGGATCCCAACCCATGACCAAGGGGGGTGTGTTACACCTAAATCTTACTACCATGAGACTCAGTGTAAACATCCCTAAAGCTTCCCATGACTGGAGGGCTTAACTGACCCATTTTTATAGGTCGTCGCAGTTCACCCTTGTGCAACCTGCGATGTCGCAGGTTGTCCTAATGCAGCCTGCGATGATGTCAGTTAATTGGATAAAAGAGCATATTTGAGTCCATTCTTGAAGTCGAGTGATGTGGATCCCTATACCTAGCCTATAGGGGAGCTAGCATTCGGTTCCCTAGCCCTTTGGGAGGATCCCCTAACTCTCTCCTACCATATCTCAACCTATCCTATCCTCTTAGTCCTATATAAGTGAAGCTCATTCCCATTCCAAAGGGAGGAAGGCTATAGTACCTACATGCTGGTGAAATTAGCTTAGGAGCTCTCTACTCATCTCTTGGGAGATCCATACTTCCTTTAGAGGCTTTGGAATTGGCTTGATTGGAGAAGGATTGCTACGTTAAGCCTTGGTTGTAATCACTTCCTTCTATGTACTTTCCTTTTTATACAGTAATATAAATGTTTTCCACCAAATGTTGTTGCATTGATGATGTTTGTGTAGTTTGCCTGCTTAACTGCTTACTTAGATTTGTTATTGTTTAGATGCATTTTACTACTTGTGTTGTTATGTATGTCTTGACAGGTTTTGTAGCTGAGATCTGAAGATCATCAAGCTTGGAACAAACATCAAGGAGAAAGGATCCACGATCTGAAAGGTAAAGCATCTAGTCACACAATCTCTAATTAGATCTAGGAAAGTTATCTTATATTCTGTCTCATTTGCTCTAGTCTTGCATTAAGCTAGGGAGATCATGCCTTGAGTCCGCTCTTGGTAGATTGTCTGTCAAACAGGGTGTGGGGGAGATTACCCCCCACTATAGTTGCCATTGGGGGTCCAAGGGGGGGGTGGGCGACTAATTTTGGGAACCCCTCCCTGGAAGGGGTTCGGGAGAAACACCCCCATAGTGAAAATTTTGGAAAAAAATGCCTTGTAAAAGGTTTTAATTTCATAGTCACGACTTGCTCAATAATGGGTGATTTATGGGCCCATGGTATTTTCCCATGGTAATCCCTCTTTAAAAGGAATGCATAGTAATATGGCTGTGTATTGTAGTATCATAAAGATCTCTGTGATTGTGTGAGAGAGATTATGAGAGAGTGGAGAGGAAATTGCAGCAGATGTGTTGCAGGTTGTATCCCTTCATTTTGCTGGATGGTTTAATAGAAAGGACTGGAAATTTCTGTGTGGATGTAGCCCATCTTGGGTGAGCCAATTTATATTGGTGTCTCTCTTGTATTGTGTTTATGTGTTTTATTTCTGCATCTTGTTTTATGCTATTGTTCTATGATATTGTTTTCTAACAATTGGTATCAAACCCAAAAGTCTATTTGACAAATAAATTTGCAGGAAAGAAGGGTTCTTGGTTCGAGTGGGAGCAATGGTGGAAGAAGGAAAGTTTAGGGCTGAAAAATTTAATGGCCAAAACTACCAGTATTGGAATATGCAAATGGAGGACTATTTGTATTAGAAGGATTTATTCCTACAATTGGGAGGAAAATCAAAACAACTCGTGGCTATGAAGGACGAAGAATGGGAGGTTTTTGACAGAAAGGAACTAGGAAAAATATGGTTGTTCCTGGATTCGTCGGTGGATTTCAATATTTCAAAAGAAAAGGCAACGAAGGTCTTGATGAGTGCATTGGCTAAACTGTATGAAAAACCCTCGGCCTCCAACAGGGTATTTCTAATGAAGCATTTATTTAATATGAATATGTCAAAAGGTGGGTTTGTTGCTAACCATTACTAATAAGCTAAGTTTTGTAAAGGTGAAATTTGAAGATGAGGTTACATCTCTTCTAATATTTTGATCATTGCTAGAAAGCTAGAACAACTTGGTCATGGTTGTAAGTAACTTTGTCTCTGGTTCAAACAATTTGAAATTTGATGATGTTGTTGGTGTTATTATTAGAAAGGAAATGCAAAGGAAAAGAACAGGTGAGACATCAGGTAATGTGTTGACCATGGAGAGCAGAGGAAGACAAAAGGAGAGAATAAATATCCCAGGTAATCGTGGGAAGCATAGGAAGGGAATATCCAAGTCCAGACTGGGAAAGATAGAGTGATGGAACTGTGGAAAGAAAGGACATTTGAAGAAAAATTGCAAATCTCTAAAGAAGAAAGGAGATAGACAACAAGAGACTACTCAAGAAGAAAATGTAGCAGGTGATGTATTACAAGATGATTTGATTCTTGCATTAGATAGTACTGCTAGTGATTACTAGGTAGTAGATTTAGGGGATTCATGTCATACTACATACCATAGGAAATTCTTTCATGATAATGTTCCAGGTGATTTTGGTCATGTTTTATTGGGTGATGATGAACCATGTACAATTGTTGGATGGGTAAGGTATGGATAAAGATAAAGAATGGAGGTGAATGGATGCTGAAAGATGTAAGGCATATTCCTGCTATGAAAAGAAATCTGATCTCAACAGGGCAGTTGGGAGATGTCAACTGTTTGTCTATGTTTGGATAAACATGGTGGAAGATCACTAAATGATTATTGGTAATAGAAAAAGGAGATAGGATAGGTACGTTGTATTTATGTCCTCATAATACTAATTCTTCTATCTTTGTAGCTTCCACAGAAACATATACAACATTGTGGAATCATAGGCTTGGCCACATGAGTGAGAAGGGGATGCAGATTCTCCACTTAAAGAAGTTGCAACCAGATTTGAATCAGGTAACTTCGGAATTATGTGAGAGTTGTGTTTATGGAAAATAAAAGAGAGTTTATGGAAAATAAAAGAGAGTCAGGTTTCCTAGATTTGGGAAGCAAAAGAAGAGTGAAAAGTTAGATCTTGTGCATACAGATGTATGGGGACCGGCTCAGGTATAATCTCTTGGTATCTCTCCTTATTATGTTACTTTTACTGATGATGCAAATAGAAAAATTTAGGTTTATTGCAATTGACAAAAATATTATGTTTTTTCCACTTTTAAGAAATGAAAAGCTTTGGTTAAGAATGATACAGGAAAAATGTTCAAGTGTCTCAGATCTGATAATGGAGGTGAATGCTGCAACAAGGAGTTTGATAGTTACTGTTCATACCATGGGATTCGTAGAGAGATGACTATTCTAGGAACACCACAAGAAAATGGTGTGTCAGAAATGATGAACAGAACAATCATGGAGCATGCAAGGTGTACGAGATTGCATGTAGGGTTGCCCTTACAGTTTTTGGGAGATGCTGTAGATACTGCTGTTTACTTAATAAATAGAGGGCCTTCAAGTGCTTTGGATGGTGGGATTCCAAAGGAGGCATGGATAGGTAAAAATGTAAAATACTCATTTATGAGAACTTTTGGTTGTGAATCATTTGTCCATATTGATAAAGAAAATAGAACAAATATTGAGGCTAAATTCAAGAAATGTACCTTTATTGGATATGGAGTTGATGATTTTGGTTATCGTTTATGGGATTATGCAAATAACAAAATCATTAGGAGTAGAGATGTGGTATTCAATGAAAATGTCATGTATAAAGATTAGTTGAAGGGAAAGAAACAGGAAAAGGAAAACACAAAGTACACAGTAATTGATGAAATCAAAGAAAATGAAACTCTAAAGGTGCCAGAAAATGAAGAACAACAATAGATACCTCAAACTACTGTAAGTGTTAGAAAGTATACCAGCTTAAGTAGACCCCCTGAAAAATACTCTTCTTCACTTTATTATTTATTGATGACTGATTTTGGTGAACCATAATGTTATGAAGAAGTAATGCAGGTGGAAATTAGAAAGAAGTGGAAGAAAGGCATGAATGAGGAGATGGACTCATTGGTAAGAAACCAGAATAGGGATTTGGTTTAGTTGCTTGTAGTTAAAAGAGCATTGTAGAATAAATGGGTTTACAGGTTAAAGGAAGAAGATGGATGAAAGAAGTGGTACACAAACAGACTTGTTGTAAAGGGGTTTGCACAAAAGAAAGGTATATATTTTGATGAAATAATTTTTGTTGTTGTTAAAATGACTTCAATTAGAACTATTTGAAATATAGTGGCAATAGAATATTTCCATCTTGAACAACTAGATGTAAAAAAATCCTTTCTCCATGGGATTTGGAGGAAGAGATTTATATGCAGCAACCATAGGGGTATGAGGTCAAAGGGAAGGATAATTTAGTACATAGGTTGAAGAAGGGATTATATGACCTGAAGCAAGCTCCAAGGAAGTGGTATTTAAAATTTGACAGGTTTATGACAGGACAAGGTCATAGTAGATATCATTATGACCACTGTGTTTATTTCAAGAAGCTAGACAATGGAAGATATATTATCTTGTTATTGTATGTGGATGACATGCTTGTTGCAGGGTCTAACATGCAAGATATAAATGTGCTCAAAATGAAATTATCTAATTCATTTGCGATGAAGGATTTGGGTGTTGCAAAGAAAATCCTTGTTACGAGAATAACAAGAGACTTGCAAAATTGTAGATTGACATTGTCGCAGGGTGAGTACATAGAAAAGGTGTTAGAGATGTTTAGAATGCAGGATGCAAAACCAGTTAGTACACCTTTGTCTAGCCATTTCAAACTAAGGAGATGTGTCCCAAGACACTGGAGGAAATATAATACATGTCCAAGGTTCCATATTCATTAGCAATTTGTAGCTTGATGTATGCCATGGTGTGCACAAGACCAGATATTGCACATGCAGTGGGAGTTGTGAGAAGGTATATGAACAATCCAGGTAAAGAACATTGGAAGGAAGTAAAGTGTATTCTCATGTATTTGAGAGTTACTTCTACTCATGCATTATGTTTTGGAGGTTCAGACACTGCTCTACAGGGATACGTTGATGAAGATATGGCAGGTGATAAAGATATCAGGTGAAGCACCAAAGAGTATGTATTTAATTTAGGTGGAATAGAAGTAAGTTGGATTTCAAAATTGCAAAAGGTTATTACACTTTCAACAATATAAGCAGAGTATGTTGTTGCTACAGAGGCTAGTAAAGAGATGATTTGGCTACATAGGTTCATGGAGGAATTGAGTAAGAAGCAAGAGAATAGCAGGTTGTATAGTGACAACCAGAGTGCCATTCATATTGCAAGGAAATCAGATTTCCATTTTAATACTGAACATATACAAATCAAATACCATTCCATTCGATCTGTTATGGAATATGAACTATTGAAGTTGGAAAAGATACATACTAGCCAGAATCTTGCAGACATGTTGACAAATGTAGTGACTAAAGATAAACTGAGTTCCTGCTTAGTTTCAGTTGGCCTTAAAGCATGAAGGTGAAGATGAGAAATTTTTCATGTCCAAGGTTTGGAGCATAGTCCAGCATATGCAGTAGCAATGGAGTTGTTGTGATCAATCTCTAAGTGGGAGATTGTTGGTTGTGGAGCCTGATCTTCTTGATTTAGAGGTGTTTTAGTCGTGTCTGGATCCCAACCCATGACCGGGGGTGGGGTGGGTGGTGTGGGTGGGATTACCCCCCCCATTATAGTCACCATGGGGGGTCTAGGGGGGGCAACGACTACTTTTGGGAGCCCCCCTCTAGAAAGTGTTTGAAGGCAACACCCCCGTAGAGAAAATTTTGGAAACAATTCCTTGTAAAATGTTGTAATTTCATAGTCATGACTTGGTCAATATTGGGTGATTTACGGGCCCATGGTATTGGGTATCCTATAGTATTTTCCTTTGGTAATACCTCTTTAAAAGGAAGGCATTATAAGATGGTTGTGTATTGTAGTATTGTAAAAATTTCAGTGATTGTGTGAGAGAGACTATGAGAGAATGAAGAGGAAATGGTAGCAGATGTGCTGTGGGTTGTATCCCTTCATTTTGTTAGACGGTTTAATAGAAAGGACTGGAAATTTCTGTGTGGACGTAGCCCATATTGGGTGGACCACGTTATATTGGTGTCTCTCTTGTATTGTGTTTATGTGTTTTATTTTTGCATCTCGTTTTATGCTATTGTTCAGTGATTCTGTTTTCTAACATGTTGTTTAAATCGAGATGATTGGGATGATAAAATACTAACCATATTATGGGACTACATGATCACTACGAATAAAATTCTTAAGCATACGTCATTCCAGTTGGTATATGGGAGAGAAGCAATTGTTCCGACAAAATTTGTGGTTCCAAGTTTCTATATCACACACACAACACACATGATGGAGGAATAATTAGTTACGAAGCATCTTGTGGAAATGATGGAACTTGAAGAATCCCGTTTCTTGGCTGACTATCATGCAATGGATAAAATAAACGATAGAAGGCATGGCATGATAGGCATATCAAGTAGAAATATTTTAACAAAGGTGACCAACTCTTGATATATGACAACAATTTTATGAAGCATACAAGAAAACTCCAAATACAATGGATATGCCCTTTCATTATTGCGGAAATAAAGGACTCTGGAGCTATTAATCTCACACAACTTAATGGTATCCGAAATCCAGGTTGGGTGAATGGTGCACACCTGAATCCATATGTTTCTGCTCAGTGTTTCCACAAAAGGCCACTCCTATCATCGGGAGTGATTTAGTTAGGACTTAGTTCCTCTTTCAGTTCGGTGATTTTTCTATTTTTAGTTCTTAGTTGTTTTTTTATATAGTTTAGTTCGTTGACAGTTAGTCCAAACCATTATGGTTGACCCAGAGCCACCAGTCCTAGTTCATTTTCCGCTAGTACCACACTGTATTAGTATAATTGTCTTATCAACATTAAAGAGCTACTAATGCCCACATACACTAAATTGAAGCTGGCCCGTGTGAAACTAGTATTCGACGCATGCATTTAGGAAATTAATTATGTTGATCGCCCCACTATGTCCAAGCATTAATGCTCCATCTCATTGTTGTAGGTACAATAGATCCCATGCTTCATTTGATCATGGGAGCCCCAATTTTTGTAAATACAAAGGTATTTAGGTGAATTCCTTATCAACAACGAGATTCTTAAAACCTTGTTTGTATGATCTCGTATCTTTGCTTTTGGGTTTGTGTAATTATCATCTTTTCCTTTGAAAATTTCTAAGTTTTTGGTTGTTTTCTTGATTTGCAGAAAGCCTTAGATTCTTTAAAATTGTCGTTTTCTTCCTGCAAATTTGAAACCTGAAATTCCGAAACCCGCAATCCCGCAATTGTGGATTGCGGGAATTGTTGTGCTTTCTTTTGGATTTTTCGTTAGCCTGAAACCCGCAACCCGAAATTGTGGGTTGCAGAAAGACAGTTAATATTTTGGAAATTTTGATTCCGCAACCTGAAACCCGAAACCCGCAAATTCCGGATTTCGGATTGTGGAAAGTAATTTTTGTGAATAAATCGCATTGTGCGTTCCTGAAACCCGCAACCCGCAAATTGCAGATTGCGGGATGCGGCAAACATTATATTTAATTTTAATTTTTGTTTTTGTTTCCGAAACCCCAAACCCACAATTTCGGGTTGCGGATTTTGGAAACACGTTTGTTCGTTGTTTTGCAATTTGCAAACCCGCAACCTGCTGATTGCGGATTGCGGGAATAATCAATAAAGTTTGAAAATAAAACTTGTGAACCCGCATCCCGCAGGGGGGTAATCTCAGTCGTTCTTTTCTGTTAATCTTACGGTCCAGATTTCATCCGACCACAAATTGATAAATATGTGATTTTCCCTTTTTTTTTTTCTTTATCATTTTCACTGTCAGAAATTTACGCTCCTACGTGGTTTTTACTGTGGATTTCTTACCAGGGGTCATTTTCACGATTTTTCAGTTATTTCAGGTTGGTTTGATGTCATTTTGCATTTGCTATTTATGGTTTTCCTGTTTATGATTTAGTTTTGATTTTTGTTTTATTTATTTACCAAAAAATTTCAAGTTTTGCCAAGATGTCACGGAACACTCGGGCTAAGATAGTCCACAAGGATTTGCTGAACAAAGACCTAAATTTTGATATCTTCTCGGATACCAGTGAAAGGGTCATTAAAACCTACCAAATGGACTGGTCCAAAATCTATGCAATTTTTGATAATGATGACCTTTCCGACATCAAGGAAGACTGGCCTGCATATGAGAAGATTAGGGCTTCTCAAATCCATGCCATTGCTGCTTGCCCCATTGTCCTACCTTACATTGACCCGGTTAAATGGATTGTGGAAAATGCTAACCCCAAGGACCGATTGTTTAATGACAGTACGGGGTCGCAATTGACAACCTTTCATCCTGAAGTCTTTATTAGAGCGTTTGCTCTTAAGCCGACTGCACAAACCCTTAGCCCTGAATTCATAACATCCTCTAAAACCAGATACAATTTTGATGAAATGATGAAATCATGGATGATTAAACCTAGAAGCTTTGTGCCAAAAGATGATAACCTTTACCCAATTTCTTGGTTTAAGAAACCTCACTCTTTACTAGAAGCCATGCTTTGCAGGCTCTTTTTCCTTCCCAACTGTTCAGTCTTTAAAGTTGAATGGGCTCCAATAGCTCATCATGTGTTAACAACAGGAGAATCCTTCCCTTGGGCGTTTATCCTGTCATCATAATGAAAATAGCAATCCAATATTATCAAAAGGCACCTGCCCTGAGAAAGCCACACTTCTTCTTGTTAGCCTTCATCATGGATGTCTTTTTCTCTGAGTTCCAATATCCTAACTTGGGATGGAATTGGACCTCCTCAGCACCACCAGTTCACATCTATCATTCAGCACTATGGGAAACCAATTTTGTTCCCTTACTTTTTGACATTTGTGACCATTTCATGGGCACCATTTACTTCAAGATATACAAACAAGAAGTACCTGCATTTTTAGCTGATTCCAAGGCCTTCATAAATACGATTGGTGATTGGTATGTCTATGAGTCCTATTCCTATATCAGAGTGTGGGGGAGTGACACTGTTCATCTTCTGCCCAAAATAGTGCCTAACAGATTGGTTATTCAAGAAGTCTCTTATCAGATTGCCACTGATGGTGTCTATAGAAAACTCACTGGTCCCAAGAAGAAAGGTTGGCCTAAATTTTCTTTGAACCTTGGGCCATTAGTCATCCCAACCTCAAATTGGGCTGTAGTACTTGGTGATTAGGTGGCTCCTCTCAAGTTGGGTTTTGCTCCCAAAAGGAAGCATGACCCCAAGAAATTCCTTGATGCACATTTTAAACAGTATCATATGAAGATGGACTATATCCATGAAGAAGTTCCAGATGATTCTATCTACTAAGGAGTGGATACCTTTTTTGAGGTCCTAGCTAGGGCCAAGAGCACAGAAGAGCAACACCAGATTATGCACTATCAGAGATAATTCAAAGCTCTAGCTTTGAGTTACAGAACAATGGAATTGAACCTGCTTGAGCAAGTGAGAAAGGATAGAGAAGAAAAGGAGACCCAACAAGATAATACCCCTCTAATGCTTACTTATCCAGATGTAGATAAAGGTAAAGCTCCCATGGTCACTCATACACCTTCATTAATTTCAACAGAGAATGTCATTTCTGTTTCTTCATAAATAGTAACTGAATATGAAGATGATGATGTAGCCCCCCTTGGGCATTATTTCTACAGCAAAGAAAATAAAGCAGTGATCAAAAGGGGTAAGAAGAGGAGCATGGATCAAGGTGGGTTAGAAGTATCTGTTCCAAATCAGATAATATGGGCTCAGCAAACAAGTGATCCCCAAACAAGAGCAATTGAGACAACTGTAGCCTTAGGGGCATTTGTTGGTGCAAACCTTGATTCAGTCCAGATACTGAATAGGGAGATTGATTAGAAGAAGGAGGAATTAGAAAGACTTGAAGAAGAGTTGGTGAAGACCAAGGAAGAACATGAGATTTATGTTGCTGATCTCAGGAGGATATGGGAAGACAGGTTAGAAGATTTGGAGCAAAGCAATACCTCTCTGTAGGATGAACTTCGTGATGTACAAGCTGAGAATTCTACTAATACTCAAAAGATAGCCTTATTGCAAAAGCAATGTGAGGATGCAACTGCAAGTGCAACCTCTTCTACTTTCTTTAAGTTGTCATCCCAGGAATTTAAAGATTTGGCCCTTCAAGTTAATGAAGAGCATCATAAATTGCTGGAGAAGCTATTTATCATCCTGGATGAGATTAGGGAGATGCATATCACTTTTGGTAAGATGTTTGGTGTCCTTGAAGGGAAAAAAGCTAGAAGGATGGAATCTTCTAAGGAAAATGAAAACATTGTCGAATTGCAGGGGTGTATCAAGGACATACAAGAAGACATCCCCATTCTTAACAGTTTTCAGTTCAAGAAAATCAGAGCCGCATTGAACACTTGGCTTGAACTTAATGAATCAGTTGAAGATATTATCAAGAGAGCATAGGCTATGTGTAGCAGGCGATGGTATGCAACAGATAATGTCATGGTAAGTCTCCAGCGCCCTGCCATGGAGCTCATTGAAGATGCTTTCCCTCCTAAGTTGAAGGTTGAGGAAATTGAGCGTAGGTTTGAGGAATCCCAACAGCAAATTCAGCTCCTCGAGGAGGTCAAGATTGATGATGTGGAGTGATTGATCAGGAAACTGGTCTCCCTAGAAGGCAAAATCCATGTTTTTATCCGCATTTGTCATAAGTTAGCTAAAAATGAGATGGAAACATTCGAATGTAATGCCCAGCTGGGGCTTGAGTCAGCTAATTATCCGAATGTGGATGAGTTGTTAGAGATTTGGGATAAATGGCATGTTTTTCTAGGCCATTAGTTTAGTTTTGATTTTGTAATCCTGGTTTGTGGGAATTTACTCTTGTATTATTATTTTGTAACTCTTATTTAAGGGAGATGATCTCTCGTAGAGAGGGATGATGGAATTTGGAGACAAAAATCTGCAGGAGAAGTTGGAGATGCTCTGTTTTGATACAAGCTTGTAATTTCTTACAGATTGTCATTAAACACAGTAAAGTTATTTTTCAGATCTACTTTGTTTATTTAATCAAGTTTATTTGATGAATGTGATTTTTCTCCAAATTGCTTATCTTATACCATTTAAATCTATTGCAATCTATAAATACATTGATCTATAGTTTTAATTTCTCTCTGCTTATGATCTATGTATCTTTAAATGTTTCAAGAGAATTTATTCAATTAAAACTTTTATCTATTTCTGCAAATGGTTTACATGAAATTATAATCTATGTTAATTTTTCAATTAACATATCAGTACAGGTCAAATCTTGAATGCATGCAACTCCCGATTCATTGTTGATTAATTTTCATTGGTTAATGGTAATTTGGGAAAATAAGTAATATGTCTTTTAACATTTCTATTAAGTCGATGAACAATACTTATTTATTTCATATCAATCTGATCTGAACCTATCTCAAACACCTTCTTAGAGTAGATCTAACTTAGCCTATATGAAAAATATGGAACCAAGCGGGGAGGAAAATGTGTTGTTATCACTGATATTAATCACCCATAGAAAAAAATGGCATGCCAGATTATCGTGAGCAAGATCATGAGGAAATACACAAAAGGGGAATGTACCTTGAACACCATCTTTATCATGGAATTCTCTCTTCACGATGTTAAACTAAATTGGTGTAATTTTTTAATGGATGAGCTCTTCCAAACAGGCACAGATGTGCAAAACTCTATGGGATACCTCATTTTGGTGTACCTTCTTCTTTCCTTAGCAATGTGGAAATTGCATCCATCACACGGTCAAACATTGTAATGCATCACTTTGAAATAGGGTATTGACCAACACTTAAAACCATGGAAGACTCAACGCAATGCTATAAATGCGGAGTTCAACAATAATGCTTTTGCCAAATGGTATACTGACCTCAAAGTAGCGGCAATGGAGCGGATCCATGAGGACCTGTAATGAAGCTATACTTCCAAGGTATGGTTTGGGATCAACCATGATAATACCTTCATCCGAACATAAGAAGTTGACCTAGAAGTATTTAAATCATGAGCGTTGCCATTTTTCTTGATCCAAGAGGCATTTCACAAAGAGATCAACACCTGGCTTGGAGTAAAATCCATGACAACAAGTAAATGTACTTCTTATTTGTTTCCTCTTCCATCAACCAAGCAGAAAAGAAAAGTAGAAAAGACATAGGAAGAATATTCTGAAGAAACATCTCAACCTACTAAACCAAAATTCCCATGCTTTCAACCCTTACCAACACCCATTGATGAAAATACTATGGTCCTTGTAAATATGTCAAGGAGGTCATCTCTTATATTGGAAGACCCAATAAATACCGCATCAGTAAAACCCCTATCGCAACCCCTTTGATCGCCACCTCCACCATCCCCACACCTATTTACACCGTTCTTCCCCAAGATGTCCAAACATTATCCACCTTTGAAATAATGCTCGTTCCCTTACCCACAACAATTGTTTCGTCATTCCTTCTGACAAGCACAACAAAACCCTCTACTATCAACATTGTTGATGATCCCCTAGAAACCCTTCGTATGCTAGGAGTAGATATTTAGCAGGAAGTTCAACATTAGTAGCATGCCTCCCATGAGATTAACGTAGGCCAAGAATCATCAATTGATTTATATGCCACACTAATTGATCCATTATCCAACAATTTACTCAACGGGAAGATCCCTCAAGTGATCTAGATCCAACACAACTTGATTCAACCTAGTAGTCAGAAGAGATCCATGAGATGCCACATCTGGATGACATTCCTATGCATGAAGTGTATAACGAATATGAGGTGGAGATGTCATAACTTTCTCCACCTCCACCAAAAGTTGAACATGTTTCTCTAAGAGATCAAATTGTAAAGTTCACCAATGATCCAAATAATTGCCAGGAGATTCTGCATATTTTCCAAGCGCATACAAATATCACCCCATTTATATCCAAAGAGATCCAACAAAATATCGTCCAGAGTAGGACTTTCCACCAAGAGCCAAATACTCAGTAGAAAGATCACTCAGCTCAGTCAGTTGCAAGTGGCCTACCCTTATGATCTTTACCACAAGGAGCTAAAATTACAGATTATGCTTCTTTTTCCACATTGCAGTTGTTTAAGAATATTCAAAGTACAACATTAGAAGTATAAGGTCTCCCAATTTAGGCCGAGACAAAGCATAACAACCTCAAGCAAGTGGATGATGATGTTCACATCCAGTTATCAAATACACTTGTTTCTAAGGCACAATAAAAACCTGGTAGAATAGCTATGGAAGGTACTATCACCAGCATTTGTGATTAGATGTGCACAATGTGGCCCCAAGTATGCCAAAATTTACCCTCTATGCCAAGAAAATTTCAGTTGACGCACCGCAAGAGAGCCTCCGACACTTTTGCACATCATGGTAGCATATTGAGACAAAGTACATTAAGTTACGATAGAAAATCCTCAACATCCAGAATGAGGGAAATGAACAACAAACTTATATGATGGCTTAGTTACCACATGTTAGCTGGGAAGTTACACATGTCTACAACCAGCTACATAAGACAACGCAACGAAGCCAGTATATTTTTGTGGAACTTAATGATTGGTTCGACATCCTAGAAAAGGAGCAGTGACCAGTGGATGGATTGCATGAAAAAGTTAAGCAATTGAACAAATAAGTTCAACTCACAACTAACCCTCTTGAATGTGAACAAAATTATAAGGAAGCACACCAAGTCGACAATGAGATGGCCATCCTTTATGACAGAGTCTCTACATCGAAGAAGAATCTGTGATACTTAAAGTCTATAGCCCAAGTTGCATACACTAACCTACAACAGTGAGATCAGTTCACAGACACAGAGACTGAACAGTTGCAGCAACAAAAGCCCACCCTCCTAGATATTGTAAAATATCATAACTTTTGGCTATCACCAATATATTGCTTGGAAAATGGAGGACGAAGTTGGAAGAATTCGAAGAACTTATAAAGAAGGAATTCACAGAAGTACCATAGTTGGCTCCTTCGTTTGAAGAATCCGTAGTAGATGATGCACAAGGATTGGGAACACAACCAAGTTGACTCAAGGGCGAGTCAACATTTGTGGTTTGGGCCTATTGTATCCTTCACTTTTGGAAAGGACCGTTGAAGGCAAAAGAGAAAAGGACCATAAGAGGAAGCATGAGGTAAAGGAACGAGAGTTGCAGAAAGGCTCTAATGGCCACAACCATTTTGGACCCGACCCCGCAAGTATATAAGGAAGAAAGATGCAAGTAGAAGAGAGGCATAAGAGATCACAACAAAAGAAGAAGGTCAAATAGAAGAAGAATCATAGAGTATGGATCAAATATAGAGCTGTAACAGAAGATGATGTTGTTGGGTATGTGTTATATTCTTTGCATGTGTGTGCGGGGGTTTTCATCTGTACGACTGTGTCTGATGATAACACCATCTAAAAATATGTAATTTAATACCAATTAAGGGATTGGGGTCTATTTCTAATACGGGTTAATGGATTAGGGTTTTGGATGTTGTGGAATACCTACATATTGTATTGTGATTGGTTAATAGTGATAATGAGAAAGTAAGAGATGCGGCTCTAAGTTTTGTTGGTTTTCCCGGTTAAGGGTTTATATGGTAAATTTCTGTGTATTATGTGTGAATGCTATGGTGTAATCTCTATTTTTATTAAAATAAACTGTCTTCTTTACTTCTATACACATGTTTAAAAATTACATGTGGTATCAGAACTTAATTATTGGCTTCAAGGGGATGCCTTTGTTGTTGAGAGTTCGATACGGTTGATAGATATTGGGTCTGTGATAAACATGGGTTCACTGGGAGATTTGTAGTGGTGATTTTTGCATTGAAGGAGAATGGAAAGTAGTTCTAGAATCGAGATCGAGAAATTTAATGGCCAGAACTTTGAGCAATGGATGCTCAAAATGGAGGATCTTCTTGTAGATCAGGAATAGTGGATTGGCGTGGATCCAAGTACACAACCCACTAGATCGATGAAAGAATATTGGGATAAACAAGAAAGAAGGGTGAGGAGTACAATCTAACTATGCTTATCAGACTCCGTGTTATTGAATGTGTCTGGAGAAGATAGTGCATTAAATCTTTGGAATAAGCTAGGGTGTTTGTTTCAATCAAAATCCTTGGTAAAAAAGTTGTTTCTGCAAAATAAACTTTATCACCTCAGAATGGATGATAACGACACAATGATAGAGCATCTCAATGTCTACAATACTCTGGTAAGTCAAATAACCTTTGTTGGTATTACAATGAATGAAGAAGATAAATGTATTACATTATTGTGTTCTTTTCCATATTCCTAGGATAACTTGATTGTAGAAATAGGTAGTTCTAGTGAAGGGACCTTAAAATTTGATGAAATAATAACATCCCTTCTACTAGAAGAGATGAGGTGGAAACCCATCGATAATCATACCATGGATTCCCTGTCAGTGAGAGGCCATACCTAGGAGAGAAATAAAAATAAGGGATTCATGGGGAGATCTAAATCTAAGGGTAGATCTAAATCCCTAGGAAAATATTCGAGGAAGTGATGGAAATGAGATAAAGTTGGGCACTATAAAAAGGAATTGTAGATCTAAAAATGTTAAGAAATACAAGGGATCCGATGATACCCCTTCCACAGAGGAAAATACCTCCTCAGAAGAAGGGGGGATGTGTACTTAGCTTCCACAGGTACTCATTTAGATCATGATGTATGGTTGATTGACTCAAGTGTGTCATTTCATATGACTCCTCATAGGGAGTGGTTTTGTGAATACAAAAGTACAATGGAGGAGATGTGTTCTTGGGATATGATTCGTCGGCCAATATCATTGGACGTGGAAGAGTTAAGTTGTAACTCAAGTATTGAAGGATTAGAACTCCCCATGGAATACTACACATTCCAAATCTAGTGAGAAACTTGATATCCATTGGAAATATGGATGATGCAGGCATACAAACTATGTTTGGAAAAGACACATGCAAAATAGTTCAAGTATCAATGGTATTGATGAGGGGAGTTCAGAATGAAATTTTATACAAACTATTGGGAAGCACCATCATCAATGAAAGTAACAATTTTGTTGTGCTTTAGGGAGGACATAAAAGAGACAAAAACCTGGCTGCATCTAGAGTAAAGACAATGTTATGGAATCAAATATTGCGACATATTGGAGAAAAGGGCCTTTGAGCATTACAAGGTAAAGGTATAGTTGAAGGTATGTCTGATTGCAATTTGGATTTTGATTACTATGAAAATTGTTGATATGGAAAACAAAATCAAGTAAGATTTTCATTTGGTACTACAAGAGAAAAGGGGGGTGAATCAGTATTAAGCGCAGTTGTTGGCAGGCGGTTTGGTAAGGTAGCATCGCAGATACTGCGACAGGTCAGAAGATATCGCGAAAGACGGAAACTTGGGCACAAAGGAGAATATTTTATGTATTTTTGAGTCAGTTGGACTGCAACCTACGGGTTTTGGGTCATTTGGACCATATGTTATGTAATTTTGGGTCAATTGTACCACAGTATGTGGGTTTTTGGGTCATTTGGACCGTGTCAGTTAGGTTTTGGGTCATTTGCTCAAAGTGTCGATTAGGAAGTTGTTAGAAAGTGGACAAGCAATGTAAAGGCGGAAGCCTATTTATAGTCATGGATTCATATGTGTTGGATAACCATAATCTTGATTCGGAACTAGAGAAGTGGAACTGATATGCGTCTGTAATTGTGATCAAGAGTTATTGGCGAGATCTGTGTTTTTGCGGAGATATTGTATCTGGGTTTTGTTGAGTTAATATGACATGACAGAGCCGTTTTGCAAAATCCCTGTGCATCTTTTGTTCATTTATGGTAATGCATGTTGAAATATATGAATAATGCTATGTTTTCTTGCTGCAATTAATGCTTTACTATTATACTTGCTACGATGAATGTTTCTATTGAATGATGCAATGAATACAATGATGTCAAAGTTAAATGCATAGATCTATTTCTGAATGTTGCAATAAGTTTAAGTGATTGTTTCCGTAAACATCCTCCTTCATTTGGCGGAAACATGGTTCCGTCGAATCTCTTTTGAACATCTCGGGTGAGACCTCATCTGCTCCGTAGGTGTTGCTGGACGGGGTAAAACCTGTCTGGGTCGGTGCTCAGGGAGATCGTGGTGGGTTGGTGTCGACAGTGATGGGAACCCCTGTCGATTGGGTTTGAGTCAACAAATGGTTCCGTTGCTGGGATTGTGCGTGAAGTGAAAGGAGGATATGTTGTGGAATCCGACACAACCAGAGATACAAAGCTGGTTTGATCAGAAGTTGCAGGAATTTGCTGAAGAAGAAAGTCAGAACACTCGACTGATAGTAGATCGGTGGGTAGGAAGATATATTCATGACGGTCCGCACGAATGGTTTTTCTGTGCATTTCCAGTTATTTTGTACGTGTAGTTAGCGAAGTTGACTTTCTAGAAGAGGAACTTCCAAGGTGGTGAACCGACAACCTGGACCCCGGAGCTGATCCAAGAACTACAGGAAGTCGACAACAAAGCGTTGTGGGCTGTCGAAGTGTTGCTTGATAGCATCTTGGAAGGGTATATCACTGAATTTGCAGTTGATAGGAAAAAGTCTTATAGTGAAGCTGAAAGATATATTTTCCATGGACCCCGGGGAAGGTTTCTGTTGTCGCTCCAACTGTCCATTAAGATGCTTATTTGCGAGAAGGGTATATTGAAAATGCATTTGGATCAGTAAACATCCTGGCGAGCGGAGGCTATGGGTATCGCGACAGCAAGGGGGGGGGGCGGTACATGGAATGATAAGGGGTAGATGGGTGCAGGTCATGACAAGACTGTGAGCAAAGCTGAGGAAGAGAGTGGTCTTACGAGGGGGAGGAGCGAGGTTTTGACAGGAAAAGAGGCAGAGGATAGGAGAAGGTCCTGCTGCGACCGAACTGCAAGTTTGCGAAGGAGTACCACAAGGGACGAAGCGACTTCACAGTCTAGACAAGGACAACCAGGCTACTCCCAGGATAGAGGCAGGACCAAATCCCAGCAGCAACATACCCACACCTCCGCTCACTATCTGTCAACCAGTGAGAAACACAACTTCGACTCCACCGGGTCAACAAAACTTGATTGCTAGTAGTTTAGCAACTGCAGGAAGGAAGTCTAGGATGGCTGGCGAGGATGCTAAGTTGCTGCTGTTCCAGGGGAATGGGACAGATAACCCTGAGCAGTACTGGTTTTTATGTGAAGCAGTATGGACCGTAAAAAAGATCATTGATGATAACGCTAAGAAAGGATAGTTAGCGACAACTTTGTGAGGTTGCGCATTAGATTGGTTTATGAAGTTTGTTCTAGTCCCCACAGGAGCTCCGGAGAAGACACTAGACGATATCAGGGACGGTTTGATTGCAGAATTCAGAAAACCCAAGTCTGAAGCACAGTATATTACAGAATTGAAAGAAATTAAGCAGTATCCCAATGAGACGGTGTGGGATTTTGACTAGCGGTTTAAGACACTGATGGCGAGGGTTAGTTTTGATATGAGCGTTGTCCAACACAAAGAATGGTTCATCATGGCACTGCTACCGCACATTCGACTACCACTGATGCAACAGAACATTACGTCGCTTAGTGAAGCTCTGGAGATTGCAATGCGATTGGAGGTGTTGCCAATTCGTGAAAACATAGCTGGGATGTTGTAGATACAGACACAACTGGCTAACTTGACGATACAGCTGCAAGATCTGAAGAAGGGCAAGGAGCAACGTGAAGAAGTGTGGTGTATGCGATGTCGAGGGGAAGGGCATACTAGGACAATTTCCCCGACTTCCGCAATTATCTGGTTTCAGGAGCACCAAATCCGTTGAATGGTGGTGGCATGCCATGGTGTCGCATTTGTCAGGTATATGGGCACCGCCATGAGGAATGTCCATACATGCAGAAGATGGTCACCAAACTGATGAATCTGTATTGCACATTTTGTAAATCTGTGGGACATTTTGACAAAGATTATCGGGCATATGGGTTGCTTCACAAGAGAATGTACGATGCATTCTATGTAAAGGACGACCAGCATGCCATACAACAACCGCAACCGCAACCGCAGTCGCAGGTAGCCCAGCCGCTACCTCAACCACAGGTACATTTTGTACTGTAGCAACAACCACAACAGTTTATGCCACAATATGCTCCGATGCAAATGGCTCCACAGCAGCCACAGTACGTTTAGCAACCGCAGTATGCACAACAAGAGCAAGGCATGCAACCAACTCCTATGCAACAATAGTACAACCAACCACAGTACCAACAACAGGGTGGATTCCGTGGAGGATTCCGGGGTAGACGCGGTGGAGGATTTGGTCATGGATGAGGACGAGGAGGTCGCAGACCTGTTCAATGTTATCACTGTGCAGTATGGGGGCACTACCAACGCGATTTCCCACTATTGCAGACACAGTGTACATTTTTCTTTGTTACAGACCACACGGTGGAGAACTGCCCGCAGTTGATTGCGCGATGGCAGGCAGGAAACATTCCGTAGTTGCAGAATCAGAATTAGGTGTAGCAGCCGGGTACCAAGTCAAGTACAGCAACCGGTACAGAACCAGAACCAATGCCCAAATCAGAATGCTAATCCAAATGTGAACCAACTGGGGAATCCACCGCTGAACCAGAATTAGGGTGCGAGTGTTGCAACAATTTCTGTGGAGCCAAGGACACAGGATGCGACTGTCGTAGTCATCACGCGGGGAGGTGTAGCGACAGGAGGAGATAGCTCCACTGCTCATTCGATTAGTTGGCCAGAAGAAGGTCTCATTTGACATTGAATCCGAACGTGATGCGTTCTTTCAGGCGTGTTGTGCGATGGACCATGATCACGGTAAAGCTATTATTTGCGACATGCCCCCTGTTTTTGATGCTACTTCCGAGGTAGGTCCATTGGCGCCGTCTGGAACCTTGCAGAAATATTTCGAGAGTTGCTTATTGTTGGCAAGAGATTCTACCGCTCTAGTTGAGATCGAGGGGTTGTTGCAACGACCACCCAGGGGATGGAAAGAGTCCGCGGTAAACTCCTTACAATGACGGAAGACCAGTAAGGAGATGCGTATGAACATACAAATTGGGGACTATGATGTTGATTCAGTTATTCTGGATCTTGGTTCAGATGTCAACATCTTAACCAAGAAGGCATGGTAGAAAATGGGGAGCCCCCCATTGAGCTGGTCTCCTGTGCAGCTCTAGTTAGCTAATCACACTAAGGTGACACCGATTGGGAGAGTCCCACGCCTGGTGGTGGACATTGAGGGCATGAAGACCTATGCTGACTTTGACGTCATCGAAGTGGTTGAAGGTGGAATCTTGTATCCCACGTTGCTGGGGATCGGGTGGGCTAATTACAGTGGAGCAGTAATCAACTTCAAGCAGTAAATGATGACTTTTGAAAACTATGATCTCAGAGTCATAGCCCCATTGGATCCGGCTGAAGGTCACAGATACATTAAGCCAGTGAAGGACGAAGATCCCAGTGGATGGGACCATGCATTCAACATTTTTGAAGACTATATTCATCTGACTGCCAACAATGAGCTGGGATGGCGCAGTGATAGCTTTGCGTCTTCCGACTTTGATGACATGTTAGAACAATAGCATAACCTCTTGCATGAGGTATTGCTCCGTAAGTGCGGGTTAGTCACGCAATCATTATGCTGTGTTGTGACTGAAATGGTTACACTTCCAGTATATGAGGGGCTACCTGGTTTGTCCAAATTTCTCACAGAGTTCAAGGAAAGAGTTTCAAGACCCCAGCGACTACTGACATTAGAATAAGCACTAAAGGCTGCTCCAGCACGTTAGTGGGAAACACAAAAAAAATAAATTAATGGATGGTCGCAATGCAAGAGATTGATGATGGTTCGTTTCGGCGATACCGAGGTCTACCACACAAGGAAATATGATGGTTGGAATAACCCTGGAAGTCATTTGAGGGAGTGTCAGACATTGTGGGCATCGCGACCGCGAGATGAGTGGGTCCATGCCTTTATCCACACTTTAGATGAGATGCCGCGATCATGCTATACCGTAGCCAAGTTGAGAGGAGAAATTACCACTTGGGTGGAGTTGATGGTATGCTTCACTCATACGTTCAGCTTCGCGGATGCCAACCCTGATGTCAATAATGCTTTGCAGTTCATCCGCGATGTGGTTTCGAAGGTTGTTCCGGTAGCATATCACGCGGATCCGTATGCACACTTACAGATGAAATCCACGATGGAATGTTACAATATCACCGGTGGGACTAAAGATGGTGATGATCTGCGGAATGCCAATATTCCTGAGTCTGAGGGGAGTCACGATGTGGTAGCACCTGATGCGCCAAGTGATCCGATCAGCCAACCATTGAAGCTCCGTAAGATCAATATTGGGACAGAGGCCACTCCTAAGTTCGCGAATGTTGGAGATTATTGGGATGATGAGATAACGGGAAAGGTCACTGACTTGTTGCATGAATTCCAAGACCTCTTTCCTACGAAGTTTTCTGAGATGAAAGGTATTTTGGGTGATTTAGGGGAGATGAAGATCCCCTTGAAACTAGACGCTAAACCGATAAGGAAGCAACCCTACCGGATGAATCTGCGACATAATGAGCGGGTCAAGGTAGAACTTGATCGCATGTTAGATGCTGGTATCATTGAAAGGGTTGAAGAGTTAGAATGGATTAGTCCTATGGTGGTGCAGGATAAGAAGATTGGCGAGATGCGCATTTGCATCGATTTGCGGAAGTTGAACGATGCCTGCTTGCATGATCCCTTTCCGACCCCGTTTATTGATGAAGTACTCAAAGGAGTGGGTGGCTAGGAGATGTATTCTTTCATGGATGGGTTCTCATGCTATCATCAGATTCACATTGCAAAGGAAGACTGCCACAAGATGACTTTTGTGACAGAATGGGGTTGTTTTTAGTATACCGTGATGCCGTTTGGGTTGAAGAATGCACCTGCGATCTTCTCACGGGTTGTTGTTGCTGCGTTCCGGGATTTCATTTAGAAGTTTTTGCAGGTATACATGGATGATTGGACAGTATATGGTTTGATCCGTGATCATCTGGCCAATTTGCGGTTGATGCTGGAGCATTTCCGACAACATCAAATATCGTTGAATTTGAAGAAGTGAATCTTTTGTGCACCGTTTGGGATATTGCTGGGTCACATTGTGTGCAAACAAGGGTTGTTAGTCGATCCATCAAATATTGTGCTCATTTTGAGCTTAACACCGCCGACTAATGTTAAGCAGTTAAGGGAGACTTTGGGGCATACTGGGTATTATCGCAAGTTCATCAGGGGATATGCAGCGATCACTGCACCTATGGAGAAGCTATTGAAGAAAGATGCAGTATTTCAATGGAGCCCTGAATGTTAGGATAGTTTTGAGTAGTGGAAAGCTAAGATGGCTTCGGCTCCAATACTAGTATTTTCGGACTGGAGTAAGGAATTTCATGTCCACGTTGATGCATCATCGATTGCACTAGGTGTGGTGCTAGTGCAACCAGGAGAGGGGGATCTCGATCACCCTATTGCTTTCGCAAGTCGGAAGTTGTCATCTATAGAAAGGAACTACACCACTACCGAGAGGGAAGGCCTAGCGATGGTCTATGCGCTGCAGAAGTTTCAACACTACTTATTGGGAGGACATTTTAAGATGTTCATAGACCACTCTGCATTGAAATACCTGGTCAATAAGTCTGTGTTGGGGGGGAAGATATGTCGATGGCTACTTCTTTTTCAGGAGTTTGATTTTGAAGTGATTGTGAAGCCAGGGCGGTTGAATGCTGGCCCTGATCACCTATCACAGATTGAAACAGGAGAGGAGCCAACTAACATTGAAGACGGGTCACCTAATGCACAATTGTTTAAGGTTGAAGTAGCCGATGGATATTTTGAAGACATTATTCAGTTTCTGGTGACAGGTACCGCACCAAAAAAATTCACCACTAGTCAGAAGAAGCAATTGGTAGTCAAGGCTGCATATTTTCAGCTAATCGCAGGAGAGTTATACAAGATGGGGGCAGATAAGATATTGCGACGGTGTGTCTTGCCACATGAGCAAGCGCAGATCTTGTCAGCACATGCAGGAGTGGCTATAGGGCACTATGGAGGCCGTGCGACTGCTAAGAAGGTGCTTTGGGTGGGGCTCTGGTGGCCCACGCTGCACAATGATGCGACTGACTATGCGCGGTCCTGCGATGTTTTTCAGAGAACCAGAAAGCCATCCAGGAGGGATGAGATGCCGCTGATGCCTCAGCTAACACTGCAGCCATTCGACAAATGGGCAGTGGATTTTGTGGGACCAATCAATCCACTAGGGAAGTACACTGGTGCAAGATACATCATCATGGCGACAGATTATTTGACGAGATGGGCGGAGGTTGCACCATTTGTAGATTGTTCCGTGGCCACGACCGCACGGTTTTTGTTCGACAACATTGTCACTCGCTTCGGCTGCCCCAAGATATTGCTGAGTGATCAAGGCAACCACTTTCTCAATCGCACCATCAGCGCATTTACGGAGGAACTGCAGATATAGCATAAGAAGAGTACGCCATATCATCCGTAGGAAAATGGCATGGTGGAAGCTTTCAACAAAATATTGGAGCATGCACTGACAAAGGTGTGCAATGCGAACCGCGATGACTGGGATCTGAAAATCCCAGCAGTGTTGTGGGCGTATCGCACCACATGTAAAAGCTTGACGGGACAAACACCATTCAAGCTGGTGTATGGACAAGAAGCGATTATGCCAATGGAGTACATCGTTCCGAGTCTGCACATCGTGACGACAATAGGTATGGATGTTGCAGCGGCATTAGAAGAACATCTAGCACAGTTAGTATAGCTGGAGGAAGATCGCTTTCTTGCAGGTTTACACCAGGGCGTGGAGAAGGATCGCCATAAGGCTTGGCACGATCACCACATAAAAAACAAACAGTTTCAACAGGGTGACTTGGTGTTGTTGTATGACAACAAGTTTATGAAACATCCAGGAAAATTGCAGATGCATTGGCTTGGTCCATATCACATTAGTAGCATTACTTCAGGAGGTGCAGTACAGTTGCAGCAGTTGGACAGAGCAATGCTACCAAAGTTGATCAATGGCAGTAGGTTGAAGCCCTATAGGTCGGGCTTGCAATAGTGCGATGCCTGAGTTGCATCAGAAAAAAAAGAAAAAAACTTTTGCAGGTTGATCGGTGCCAGGTTGGCGCACCAATAGGAATAGAATGCGCAAGCAGGGAGGCTTGTGCCACAATTTAGGAGTGGTCCGAGAAAGTAGCAGGGTTGCGGCCGGGTCACATCAGGAATCATTACGAATCATTAGCAAACATAACTTTTTCTTTTGGCAAGAATGATTGTTAGTCTGCTCGGATTGTTGCCGGAGGGACGCACGTTTGGCACGAAGAATACATCGTGGCAGTATGGCCGATGGCACTTGGGGCGATATTTCACTTTGGCATGAATGGAAACTGGCGGAACTATGGTTGCCACGCTGCACGTCAGAAGTCTGGTTCATACTCACACAGAATAACAAAATGATATGATTATAATCTTATGGGAAAGGGTGGTGCAAATGATTGTCGAGGTAGATGACTGGACGAAGGCGCTGTATAAATATAGGAACCAAGAGGATAGCAGAGCACAGAGGTATTTCCTGTCAAGAGGTAGTTATGCTGTGATAGGGTCAGCCATCTAGCTAAGTTAGGAATTCCAAGGAGCCTATGGAAATGATTCATTTCATTTCGTGTGGTAACACACTAGGTGCGTTGAGGGCCCGAACGACGAGTGTACATGAGCGCCTGGAGCAAGCCGCATCGCGGACACTCTGGTGTTACAAGCAATAAGTCCCTTCCGAGATGTCTAGGCATGTAGTGATAATTCACAGCTTCATGGTCCCCGTGACCACAACAAGGATGGGGGTGGCAGCCCCCTGGTCCTGGTAGTATGTGCTTACTGGCACAAAACAGATGTGCCGAATCCGTTGGCCTATTTCGCACCTCGGTGCTATTTGTAAACTTCTTCTCAGTTTGCACTCGGTTCCTCGAGACTCGAGGATGAGTTTGAGAAATACATGAAAACAAGCCGGGGAATGACTACTTTCGGGTGAGAAGTACATGATAGCGAGTCGACGATTAGTGTAGTAGAAGAAGCAGGACAACACCGCGCGATCCAGACATCAAGAACAGTTGCAACAACATAGTTCAGTCATAGCAGAGTTTGAATACACCATGTCCAGTTGGCATGGCTCGAGGGTGAGCCACAAGATTGTGTTGGGGGCCTGTTGGCAGGCGGTTTGGTAAGGTAGCATCGCAGCGTCGCGAATACTGCAATAGGTCAGAAGATATCGCAGAAGGCGGAAACCTGGGCGCAAAGGAGAATATTTTATGTATTTTTGAGTCAGTTGGAATACAACATGCGGGTTTTGGGTCATTTGGACCATATGTTATGTAATTTTGGGTCAATTGTACTTATGCAAGTTTTTGGGTGATTTGGAGCGTGTCAGTTAGGTTTTGGTTCATTTTCTCAAAGTGTCGATTAGGAATTTGTTAGTAAGTGGACAAGCAATGTAAAGGCGGAAGCCTATTTATAGTCATGGAGTCATATGTGTTGGATAACCATAATATTGATCCGAAACCAGAGAAGTGGAACTGATGTGCGTCTGTAATTGTGATCAAGAGTTATTGACGAGATCTATGTTTTTGCGGAGATATTGTATCTGGGTTTTGCTGAGTTAATATGACATGACAGATCCGTTTTGCGAAATCCCTGTGCATCTTCTATTCATTTATGGTAATGCATGTTGCAATATATGAATAATGCTATGTTTTCTTGCTACAATTAATGCTTTACTGTTATACTTGTTGCGATGAATGTTTCTATTGAATGATGCAATGATTACAATGATGTCGAAGTTAAATGCATAGATCTATTTCTGAATGTCGCAATAAGTTTAAGTGATTGTTTCCACAAACATCCTCCTTCATTCGGCGGAAAGATGGTTCCATCGACTCTCCCTTGAACATCTCGGGTGAGACCCGCATCTGCTCCATAGGTGTTGCTGGACGGGGTAAAACCTGTCTGGGCCGGTGCTCAGGGAGATCGTGGTGGGTTGGTGTCGACAGTGATGGGAACCCCTGTCGACTGGGTTTGAGTCAACAACAGTTATGAGCAATTTTCACTCTATTAAATATAAACAACACTTATATTAAGCATTCATCATAAACAATGTCATTCAACATCACATGCACAATACAAAGAACACAGATTTAACATGGAAACCCAAACAAGAGAAAACCACAGAATGCTTTCTTATATTATAAAGATTACATTCATGGAAGCACCAACTTCCAGATTTCTCCATCACCAACTAGAAGAAGGATCCAACCCCCTGATTTATAGGCTACAACCCGAAGGAATCACCGACTCCCTGATTTACCTGCACCGACCAGAAAGGAGGCACTGACACATTGGTTTTACATGCACCAACCTGAAGGAAGCACCGAATCCTTGTTCCTTGCCCCTTCCTTCCGCCCTAATATGTCTGTAGAAGATTCTTAATTGATTTGTACTGATCTGCACACTCTTTAGATTTATTTCAATTCATTCTATTGTGTGCACCCGCTATATACTTTGATCTTGCAATTGTTGTTCTATATCACACACTTCACTTCACTGCACACAAGTTCTCATATTTCATAACCTTCTGCAATCTATGTGCTGTTTTGGCATACTATTTATGTTTCTGTGCATCTACAAACTCAACTAATACTGCGCATCCTCTAATTTTCTGCAGTTTCGTTCTTGTGCATATGTATTAGATAAACGATAACCTTCTATGCACCATCTGCGATATTGCCTTTCTGTTCTTGCACACTTGTCTCAGATAAAACTCATCATACTACACATTATCTGTTGTGATGCTCTTCTGTCTTTGTGCATATGTCTTAAATAAATCACATCATCTAGCGCATCATCTAATGTGATGCATTTATATTCTTGCACATCTGGCTCTTCTACTATATTATGATATTCTGGTACAATGAGACATTGATACTGGAATAATTAGAAGCTTGCAAAATCAGAATACCACAACTTTGCAACTTCAAGCTTACTTCAACTCTCGAACTTGGCTTCTTATTTATACTTGTCCTGCACAGACCATGTGTCCAAAAGTTGGTCGTAGCATCCCCTTTTCCTTTCTTTATGGTGAACCTAACTTACGCATCCGTCACTTGTCATGATCTATGCAACTGAGGTATCGCACCTTGTGGGTCTTGTTCAGACTTGGTCCTTTGCATAGTGGGACTTGCACACTTGGGAACCACTTCCCATGGGGTCTTGCACCCTTGAAGTACCATCACTTGGTGGGTCTTGCACACTTGACTTATTCAACCATTTATTGATTCCAAGATTCTTGCATGCTTCTAAGACTTGTATCCTTCTTCCACTTGGTGGGTCTTGCGCACTTCTGAGACATCCATTCATGTCCAACCGCTTCTTTCTCTTGAGCCTATTGTGTACTCCTGTGACTTGTCTGACCACCTCTTTGACATTACCTTTGAAGTATCATGACTATATGGTTTGGAAATTGCGCTTGTACCTTATGTTCTTCTTCAAACTGAATGTACTTCTTCAAACTGGATGTAGTTCTACAATATGGATGTGCTTCTTCAAACTGGATTTCATATACTTCTTCAAATTGGCGCAAGGATATTGAGGCCTCTTTGACATTAGCTGACATCAATGAAAACCAAATTTCAACAATATCCCCCTTTGGCATTGATGTCAACACCTCATGAAGCTATTCTCTTTCTGATTATCATGAATACCTCTATTTTGTTCGCACACAACACTGTACTCCCCCTATGTTCTTTCCAGTTTGATCCTTTTCTCTTCTTGCACAACCTACTATCAATACTTTTCTGATGTCTTTCATTTATGCACAGATTGTTGTTACTAATGTATGCTTCATGATCTTTCTCGCTGTTACTAAAGCATGCTTCATGCTCTTTCTCCCCCTTTGACATCAATGGAAAAGAGGTGCTTTCAATGCACAATTTCAGGTTTTCCTCTCTTCGTTTTTGCGCTAACCTTCATGCAGTTGCTTTCTTCAATTACTTCCCTTGTCTTCGTGCTTCATTCTTTTTCCCTTCGCTGTAGTTGCTACGCAATGCTAAGTTGTCCTGCAACCAATACATTTAGCATTATCTCTGTAGCTGTCTTGAATATGCTCCCTCTGTGTAGTTTCCAAATTCCTTTTATCTTGGTCCTATATTCCTGCCACATAACACTCTTTCATGCTTCTTTATCCATCTTACCGTCGCACTCACTATGCACACTACTGAGTTCCTTCTGCTTCCAATTTGCATTATCTTTCATGCTGACCTCTTCCAGCATTCAACTTTTCTTTTTGTCACATCTACTACGTCGTGACATGTCTTCATCACATCTTAATATTAATGGTATACATCCTTTTCTCTGACTTCGCGCATCTTGACACATCGTCGAAAAATTATTTCTTAATATTGCACAATGTGCTTCCTTCCATCAACCAGCTTGTAAACAAGTTGATGTGACTTATAACTCGTGCGAAAAATCTGACGTGTTGTTGTTGTACTCGAGCTTTTAGGAGACATAATTTCGATCACACGAAACAATGAATTTGTAACACACCTAGTGTCACATTAACTTAACACGCATAATATATATATATATATATATATATATATATATATATATATATATATATATATATATATTCTAAATATAACATGCAGAAAGTTCATATGCATTATTTAAGCTAATGTGCAACAATACATAGCAAAACCATATTAAATAACCTTCTAGTGGAAGCTTAATTTATTTACATGTCACGCATTTAATATTACTTCATTATTATTTCACATAATAATCTTTCCCATTAAAATACCTTAAAATGGACCCAAAATAAATTATGACTTGGACCAACTTTCCTATTAAGTCCTTTACTAAAACTGGGCTAAAACATGCCTAGTAAGAACTAGGCATGTTTTAACATATCAAAAGAACTAGCTTATCTATCTTAAGAACCAGGCATATAATTAGAACAAGGAAATTATAACTAAATTTCCATATCATTATTCCCAATGTCCATTTAAGTGCGTAGTAAGAAGTAAACCAATATAAGAATTTCCACTAAAAACATTATATTAAGAATTGCTAACACTATAAGAATTGCCAAGTAAAAACATTATATTAAGAATTGCACATTAAGAACTATCTAGGATTTGTGCACTATGGAGCCAATATTAATTCATTATTTCAACATATTTAACTAAACCTACGGTGTAGTAAAATAATTCAATAAAATAGATGCGTTATATTAACCGCGCCCTAAGATTACATGCACAAAATAAGTAGGATAGCAAATGACAAATTATCCAAAGTATGGAATGTAATATTCCAACATATTTAAGGATTGATATCTCAACTTATTTACCAGTAGGGTTAAATGCATAAATTAAATAGGATAGCAAATATCATTCCTTCCAAAACATAGAATGTAATCTTCCAATTTAATAATTGAGGGATAAGATAACAATTCAACATAATCATTTAAACTTATTTGGTTAAGCAAAATCGACCCGTGGTTTCTAAATACCATTCATTACAAGGCATATTAGTTAAGCCTTAACACACGGTATTTGTTTTCAATTTACTATGTGCATCTTAATGCATTTATCACATATTATTTTCATGTGGTTTATATTTTCAGCCTGTGGTTTTCCAAAACCATGATACCATTCATGCTAAGTTTAAATAACAACATTTAACACTTGTTAATTATATACTTAAGAATTTATTAAACAATAATAATTCAAACTGGTTCAAACATTGCACATAAAATAAATACTTCACAAATATTTCATTTTTTGTAATTAATTGAACTATGCGTAGTAAACCATTACTTAATAAATATTTCATTTTCCCTAATGGATTGAGTTAATTACTCTGCACTAATAATTAAACTCTAGGAATCTTTCAGTTTAACTATTAATCAATAATAGTTTGAGCATTTAATTAAACTACACATGAATTTCATCTTTAATTCATATGTAGTAATTTTCAACACTCAAATTGAAATAATCAATTCCATGCAACCATAATTAAATCTTATGACAAAATAGTCATTTCATGGTTACAGACAATTTTATAGGTTCCACTAAGTAAATTCATTCTATGGAAAATATACCATAGCTAAACATACCAAAAATTTCCTTCCCTTGAAATAATAATTTATCACAGAAACTTCTAATTTTAGGTCTACGCAATTTATATGCTTACAGAAAATAAAACCCAGAAATTTTAACCAGAAAGAAAATAAATTGTAGAAATAAACCTCTGTCAATTCCATGTACATGAATTCAACAAACAACTCATGACTTTATAACATGTAATTTTCTTTATCATTCATCAATTAAACTAAATTGAGAAATAAAGCATCATTTTTAGAGTTTAAAACTTATCTGGAAAATACTTGAATTGGGAAACTAGCTTTGTGGATTCCATGCTCCACCCAACCATAGGAAATTTTTCTCATCTATCTCTCAGCAAAATGCCACCCTCGAGATAAGACTCATGCATTCACCAAACAAACATCTCACCAGTACCATAATTTCTCAAGGATTTAACACAGGTTTACAGGAATCCAAGAAAATAGGTTACAACCAATTCCATGCCAAACCACACAATTCCCCACTACAGTTTCCTTCCAATCGCACCACAGTGAACTCCCATCACTGCTTAACCAGTGCATAGGAATTCCACCAGAATGGTTCATGAATAATTCACCATTTCATTGACCACAACCCAACAGTCAATCACAGATTCATTCCAAAAAAGGAATTATCACTCGTAATTCTCACTCCTCTATTTGCTTAGACCTTCCATGCGTCTGCGCACACTCCCCCTTCTTCCTAGATGACAGAATAATGCATAATCTTCCATTTTCCTTGCATGTATAAGCTTATGCATGCAATCTGACAAACACGTGGGCTCTCCAAGAGACCCACGTTTCCCATTTTAATATTTTTATTTTCAAAAATAAAAACCATATAATCTCTCCCCCTAATCCCACTTAACCCACTTAATCATAATTAATTGATAATTATGATTTTAAAAATATAACTAAAGTCATTTAAATGGGTTTAAGACTTAGGATAAAATTTAGGGACATTTTAAGGGTCTAAAAGTGTATCTAAGGGTCATGGCATAGTTTCCTCCTAGGCCACTTCTAGCCCCCTTATTGTCTCCGGTGAATACATGAGTCCCCGATCTTTTCAGCGTATTGCCTCAGCACAACCAATTGTGGATTTTTAATGTTAATAATTAAAAAATATACATTTGTTCTTCCATACAGGCATTTGCATATCAATATTTACATCATACATATGATCAATTCAGGGGTCTTAGCCAGGGGTATTACAAATTGGATTTCCTCTTTTTGTACTCTTTCCCGATCTCATTAACTGATGCATTAAATTTTGACGTCTCCCTAGTCAGCTTCGAATTACGTGGTCATGAATGCAATTAACCTCAATGGCTCTTCAATTTATTTTCGCACGCATGAGGAATCACCTTCCAACTCTATATATAAGTTGAGTATGGCTTGGTTCTTCATCCTGTTTCATTCCTTGGAAAGATGGTTCTGAGTGTCACAACTTCTAAGTGTCCCATCTTCATCCTGTTAGAGTTTTCACTTTAATTCAATTTAGTTAGATATTTAAATTGAAAGAAATACAAGCACAACAAAACAAAAAGACACAAGAATTTTCCTCGGGGAAACCATAAAGGAGAAAACCCCGCAACTTCCTCAGAATATATTTGTCACTAGTACAATATCAAGCAAGATGGAAAACCCAAAATATAAGATGTCTTCTGCAACTCTCTCTCTTTCTTCACCAACTGCGAATTTGTCTTCTCTCTCTTTGTATGCGAACTTTCTTGAGTGAGTGAGGTGCCAAATGAGAGAGTGATCCTCTCTATTTATACTTTATGTGTGGGTGGCCTTTTTCCTAATGGGGTCGACCTCACTAACTTGACTGGGCTGACCTATCCTCGGGAGACTCAAAAATACAATTTACATTTTTCTTTTGGGGAGTTATTGCCCCGACTTACACTGGAGGTTTTACCTCGTTATTCTAGCATGACCAAATATAATAATGACATCCCCGAACGGAGGAAAAAAATCTGCGACGGAGGTACAATAAAAATACAGTAATAATATAATAATAATAAATAGAAGAAGATCTTCCGAAGTTACATTTACAACAACACATCCGCCATGTATTCTTACTTCTAGATATTTAACAACTTGTTCGACAGTCTTCACTCAGTAGTTCAATCGTAGTAGGATGAATTCACGAGGATGAAATTGGATATGAGGATTTAGCAGTCCCAAATGAAGGAATATTAATTCATGCACTGGTATGCACATTCTCAAGTCAACCAACGCAATTTAGAGGAATTGTCAAATTTGAAGAGGAGAATCGACTGCCTAGAGAAGCAACAACGACAAACTCTTGACTTGTTGAATTTGATTCAGACGAACCAGTGTAGTGCAAACATGTCTTCTTCAACCCTGCAACTTTGTGCACTATTGCAATGTTTTGAGTTCATCGAGCAAGCTCCACCGGATCTTGAATTTTTCTTATCTCAACAACCAACCAGTCATATCACAGAGTTGGACCTCAAGATTCGGCTCTAAGTCAATTTTTTTCAACACAGCTCCAATCGTTGTAATGTACTTCAATTGTTGTTAGGCCTTAGGATGCTTCCTCTTGATACTTCGACTCTATTTTCTGCGACAGAGGTCTCGTGTAATTTTGTAAAGGAAACTTTTGAATATAATACAAAATTCTGATTAAGAATGTTGTATCTACGCGGAAATCCTGTTTGTCATCAACAATATTATTTGTACCCTTCTTTGAAAAATCACATGTATGAGTCCTTTGTGTGACAATTTTACTTCAACACATTTTCACAAATAATTTACAATGGAAATATTGTTACTTTTCTTTTTGAATCTATGTACATTTCCTTTGCATCTTTACATCAGTGCGACTTTATATAACAAACTTCAAATTTCTTCTGATTGCAATACACACTAATACATTCCTTGAATTCCTATTGAATAACGTGCTGAATTCAAGGATCTTACTTAACCTTTTAGTGATTAGCAAGATGGGAAGCAATCACTTGTTGCATACGACGTACTTGGGTCATTTTCTTAAGGAAATTTCTTTACCCATATTTTCATGTGTGCACATCCTTTTTGATACTAGGCCTAATTACTTTTCTTTTTGGTTCATATGTTGCTGTTGATGTTATTTCTATCTGGATGATTTACTGTTCTTCGAAAATATTGAGCCTTGTGTCTAAAACCATCACAAGTATAACATCGCATAGTATGACAGTATCTTGCAATATGTCCATTATAGTTACATCTCGTGCACTTCAATGTATTGAACCTTCTTCTAACAGTGTAACATAAAGAATTACAATCATTGAAGGAACTATCATACCTGAATGGCATCATTTGATTTAGACTGTACTTGCTGTCACAGACCTTCTTAGTTTTTCTGTCATAGCTAATTCTTCATTTCTCTGTCGGTGATCTCTGATAATCCAATATCTTAATATCTAGGATTGATGTGTTTTTTTTGAATTTGTTCTTCGTTTCTACTTCAAGACAAGTCTTGTTATTTCCTGGATTTGCGCAGTCCGGAGTATCATTCATGATGTGACCTTGATCCTGTTCCTTCCCTTTTATCTCAGCTAGTTCTTCTTCTAAGTGAGAAATTTCTCTATTTCTTAGCTCATGTTGATTTTTCAAAAATTCATTTTTCTGCTTTGATTCTTCTAGTGATATCATCAATGAAGATCCCTCTTATTCAAGCTTCCTGATTTTATTTACTGCACAGTTTAGCTATTTCTCAAGATCCATTTCTTTTTCGCTCACTTGCTTTTCAAGTGATTCTTGAATGGCCATAGTTTTATTGAATTTCTCTTCATATTTTGACATCTGATCTTGCAAAATTTTGTTCTTCCTTCTTGACTTCTTTAATTCTTCCAAGGAATTAACAATTTCACCCTCCCAGTCAACCTCTGCACCTTCTTCTTCTTCAGACTGACTGTTTTCTCCAATTTCTGCGATAGGTTTTGGGGGTGAATTAAAGGTTCCACTAAAGAAGTACTTATCCAGAGTTCCTGATTGAATTTTATGTGTACTTGACGTTTTTTTCTTGATAGAGGAATAACACTTTTTCTTTTATTCATTGCCTTCATATTCTAGAAAAGCCATGAAAATTACTTCTTTTGGATTGTCATCACATTCACTTTCTTCAGATGAATTGATGTCTTCCCTGGAGTTTAAAATCTTCCTTTGTTTATGGAACTTCTTCCTGCTCTCAGATCTGCCCTGTGGGTGTTCCATCCTTTGTTCATTGGCATCTTCTTCACTGTCACTATATCTATCTTCTTTATAAGGACACTTTGAAGAAAAATGGCTTTCTCTTCCACATTTAAAACATTTGAAAGGTAACTTACCCTTATAATTGCCACACCCTCTTTTCAACTTTATCACAAAGTTTGCCTCTTCCTCATCTGATTCATCACAAGAGATTTTGTAATGCTAGTGTTTTGATTTCCTAGTGGCTTTGAAGGATGCTACTTTCCTAGTAGAGTTTTCCCTTTCGGTCCTCATCTCATATGCAGTGAGGATTCCATAAATCTCATCTTTTGTCAAATTTTCAAGATTAGTCCTATCTTCTAACACAAAAAACTTTGATTCAAATCTTGGAGGCAGAGTTCTCAGTATTTTCTGCACAATCGATTCTTAGTTAGTGAAACTCCAAGACCTTTGATAGCATTAACTATCTCATCGACTCAAAGAAAGTATGATGCAATGTTTTATTCTTCTTTCATATTCAGGGACTTAAATAAACCAGAATATGTCTGCAGTTTTGCCTTCTTGACCTTATCGTCTCCTTCAAAGGTATTCTTGAGTTTATCCCATACTTATTTTGTTGAGGAGCAATGCATGACCTTAGTGAATTTTGAGTTTGTTGTTCCGCATAACAATGCATTCCTTTCTATTTCATTGCATTCATGCCATCTTCTTTCAACTGGTTCAGCTGGTGTAGTTGCGGGAACATTATACCCATTTTCAATTGACTGCCAGATATCAGCACCAAGGGACTGTGGATATACTTCCATTCTTATCCTCCAGAAAGTGTAGGTGGAGCCATCAAATATAGGTGCTCTATTGGTGGAGATTCCTTCCTATTTATCCATATATGTAGAAGGATCTATCTTCCAAATGTTAAGCTGTTACCAAAGACACCCTCTCTAATACCAATTGTTGGAAATCTTATTAATACTGAGAGGGGGGTGAATCAATATTAAACGCAGTTATGAAATTTTTTCACTTTACCAAATATAAATAACACTTATATTAACCATTCATCATATAAAATGTCATTCAGCATCACATGCGCAAAACACAAAACAAAAATATTTAACGTGGAAACCCAAACGGGAGAAAACCACGAAATGATTTCTTATATTATAAAGATTACATTCATGAAGGCACCAACTTGCAGAGTTCTCCAGCACCAAATATAAGGAGGCTCCAACCCCTTGATTTACAAGCTCCAACCTAAAGGAAGCACTGACTCCCTGATTTATCAGCACCGACTGGAAGGAGACGCCGACCCCCTGTTTTTACAGGAACCAAGCTGAATAAAGCATTGAATCCCTGTTCCTTTCTTGGTCCTGCTGCCCTGATATGTCCATAGAATATTCTTCTTTTCTTTCTACTGATCTGAACACTCTTTAGATTTACTGCAATTCATTCTGTTGTGCGCACCTACTATATACTCTGATCTTGAAATTTTTGGACTATTCACACACTTCACTTCACTGCACATTGGTTCTCATATTTCCTAACCTTATGCAATCTGCGTGCTATTTCGGCATACTATTTCTGTTTTTGCGTATTTGAAACTCTACTGATACTGTGCATCCTCCACTATTCTGCAGTTCCGTTCTTGTGCATTTGTATCAGATAAACGATAACCTTCCGTGCACCATCTGCGATACTTCCTTTCTATTCTTGTGCACTTGTCTCAGATAAACCTCATCATACCGCGCATCATCTGTTGTGTTGCTCTTCTGTCTTTCTGCATCTGTCTTAGATAAATCACATCATCTTGTGCATCATTTGATGTGTTTCATTTCTATTCTTGTGCATCTAGCTCTTTTGCTAGATTATGTTGTTCCAGTTAAACGATCCATTGATACCCCAATAATTAGAAGCTTGCAAAATCAGAATACTACAACTTTCGCATCTTCAAGCTTACCTTCAACTCTTGAACTTGGCTTCTTATTTATACTCATCCTGTGCAGACTGTGTGTCCACAAGTTGGTCGTAGCATCCCCTTTTCCTTTCTTTACGGTCAACCTAAATTACCCATCCGCCACTTTTCATGATCTGCATAATTGAGGTATCATATCTTGTGGGTCTTGGGCACAATTGGTCCTTTTCTTAGTGGGACTTGCGCACTTGGGAACCACTGCCTGTGGTGTCTTGGACCCTTGAAGTACCATCACTTAGTGGGTCTTGGGCACTTGAATTATCCAACCATTTCTTGATTCCAATATTCTTGCGTGCTTCCGAGACTTGTATACTTATTCCACTTGGTGGGTATTGCGCACTTCTGAGACTTGCGTTCATGTCCAACCGCTTCTTTCTTTCGATCCTCTTGCGCACTCCCAAGACTTGCCCGACCACCAATTCACATTACCTTTGAATTATCACGACTAGATGGTTTGGAAATTGCGCATGTACCTTACTAATACTTCTTTAAATTGAATGTACTTCTTCAAACTGGATGTACTTCTACAATATGGATGTACTTCATCAAATTGGATTTCATATACTTCTTCAAGATGGCACAAGGATACCGAGTCCTCTTTGACATTAGTTGACATCAATGACAACCAAAGTTCAACATTTTAGAGTTAATACATAGTGATGTGTTTGGACTTGTCCTTGTTCCATCATTATGAAGATCTGTGTATTATGTTTCATTTATAGATGATTTCTCAAGGATCACATGGATTTATTTCCTTCAAAATAAATCTGAATTATTTGCTAAGTTTAAAGTACTTAAGGCTCTTGTAGATAATCAGACATAAAATAAAATAAAGGTGTTGAGGGTAGATAATGGTGGGGAGTTCTGCAGGAATGCATTTGAGGAATCCTGTAAGAAGTGTGGTATAGAAATATAGAAGACTACTCCATACACACCTCAAGAAAATGGATTTGCAGAAAGAATGAATAGGACTTTGATGGAAAGGTAAGGATCATGCTCAACAGTGCTGGGATATGACAATAATTCTGGGTAGAGGCAATGGATACTACATGTTTCTTGGTAAATCGATCACCCACATCAACATTGGTTGAAAAAACTCCACATGAGGTATGGACTGGTAAGAAACCCTCTATTAAACATCTGATTTTTTTTGTCTATGATGCTTATGTACATGTTACAAAGTAGAGAAGAAGTAAGTTGGATAATAAAGTCGAAAAATGTATCTTTATTGGCTATAAAGATGGTGTGAAAGGTTTTAATCTTTGGAATCATGGAGCTAAGAAGACTGTTTACAGTCAAGATGTTCTTTTAGAGAGGTCAAATATGTTCCCAGACAGGAAGTGACAATGGAAAATGAACTAGAGAAAATAGATTTTGAGTTGGAAGATGAAGAATCTAACTCAACAGAAGAAGTTGAATACTAAGAAGAAGAGTCTCATACCCCAGTTTTGAGGAGATCATCTCGAGAAATAAGGAAACCAAAAAGGTATTCTTGTCTTGATTTTCAGTCTAGTTTTTCTTTATTTATTAATGATGATGACCCTAGAAATGTGAAGGAATTTTTTGATTCAAAAGATAGCGATCTTTGGAAGAAGGGCATGGTTGAAGAAATGGATGCCTTGGACAAAAATGAATCTTGGGATCTAGTTGAGTTACTAGTTGGAAGAAAATCCATTGGTGGAAAATGGCTATTTAAAAAGATGTTGAATGCAGAATGTAAAGTGGAGAAGTACAAAGTTCGTTTAGTAGGAAAGGGATATTCTCGGGTAGAGGGAATCAATTTTGGTGAAATATTTTCTCCAGTTACTAAATTAACTTCTATTAGATTCCTTCTTTATACTGCTGTTGCTTTTGATCTTGAGGTAGAGCAGATGGATGTGAAAATAACATTCTTTCATGGGGATCTTGAAGAAGAAATCTACATGAAACATCCATAAAGGTTTATAGTAAAGGGAAGGAAAGAGCTAGTCTGTAAGCTAAATAAGTCCCTTTATGGTCTAAAACAATCTCCAAGGATGTGGTACAAAAAGTTTGACACATACATACTTGGATTGGGGTTTGTGAGAAGAAAGGTTGATCACTATGTATACTCTAAACAAGTTGGTGATCACTTCATTAATATGGTATTGTATGTTGATGACATGTTACTGATTGAAAACAACAAGGATGTCATAAAGGAGGTGAAGTCACCATTATCCTCCAAATTTGACATGAAGGATCTCGGTGCTGCAAACTCCATACTGGGAATGGATGTTAAAAGAGATTGCGCAAACATGAAAATTTGGTTGAATCAGAGAAAATATGTTGAGACGATATTGCAGAGATTTAGCATGCAGGAAAGTAAGCCGATCAAGGTCCCTATTCCTGTATGTGTAAATTTATTTGTAGACTAGTGTCCCAAGAAACAGGAAGAGGAAGAATATATGCCATGAGTTCCATATGCTAGTGTAGTTGGTAGTTTGATGTATGCAATGGTCTGTACCAAACTGAACATTGCTCATGCAGTGGGTGTTTTGAGCAGATATATGATGGAGCATTGGACAACTATAAAGAGAGTTTTCAGATATTTGCGTGGAACCATAGATTATGCAATCTGCTACCAAGGAATACCTTGACCATAAAGAGTCATAGATGTACTAGGATTTGTTGATACATAATGGGATGGATATATTCAATGCAGAAGATCTATAAGTGGGTATGTGTTTAACCTATTTGGAGGAGCTATCAATTGGATGAGCAAGGGACAGGATGTAGTTTCACTCTCAAATACAAAATCTAAAGACATGGAAGCCACCCATGCAAGTAAAGAAGTTGTATGGTTGTAGAGATTGTGTTCAAGTACTGGATTTGTACATAAATCTATAAGGTTAGATTACAACAACCAAAGTGCAATATTCCAGGAAACGATCCTTGCTTATAATGCTAAGACAAAGCATATTGATGTGTAAAATCACTTTGTGAGAGATATGGTTCAATATCAATATAAATATCAATATGTGCAATATCTCCTTGATCTTTTGACTCAATTTTCATCCTTAAAATTTTTCTAAGGTGTAAACCCGAATGATCTAAGGACACTTTGTTAGCCTATGTGTATTTTACTTTCAGTAAACATTGAGTACTAGAAGTAAGTAGCGTTCCTTAAATCTTGTCATTCTTTTGGTTGATTTTAAATAACGTTGGCCTAATAGTTGTTTGAGGAGATTCAAATGAGGAAGAACACATGATGTTTGGATGAGATCATGAAGGCACGGGGGTATAGAGGGATTATTTCCCCTCCAAATCCAAACATAACTAGTCCTTAAACTCATATTAATTGAAGTCATCCAAGAGATTGAATCACTAAGAGGCAACCCAACATGTTTTCAGGAGCTAACTAGTGGAGACATTTTAGCTTACGTTTTGGAGCCACCAAAGAAAAATCCCCCTAATCAAGGGAAGAACTTAGAGATAAGTTGCAGGATATATTTTGTATAAATTAGAAATTGAAGGAGATATTGTTCTCTTCTCTCTCTCTTCTCTTCTCTAGTATTTTGAATTTTCAATACTATTATCACAACATTCATGTTATGTAATTTCCATCTTTATAAATAAGAAGAACTTGTTGAAGCAATTGAGTTGAACTAATCTTTTTACATTCCTTGAAATACCTTGAGTAAGGGCCCAAACAAGGTATCTAATGAACCCTTCCATTTCCAACATTTTCCTTTACATTTATACACTTATTTAGCTCCAATTATAGTTCTTGTAGTATCTTTTACATTTCATGTACTAAGGTTACATAATCTAGTTTTCTGTAGTAATTTATGTTAGTTTATCCCAATCTTGCTATGCTACATGGTGATCAATATCTAGCCCATATTTATGTGTCTTGGACTAATTTCCACCATTGAATAACGTGTTGTCCTTATTAATTTACATTTCAAAACAATGTTTTTTTTTTTTTTGTAAATAAGCATTATATTACAAAAGGAAAGTTACAGCTTGTCACACAGAGTCATCTAATACAGGAATTCTTGGCTCAAAAAAAGGCCAAATAGGAACCCAAGCATAGACTGAAGTAATAAATTGACGAACAAAAATTTCCCGGCTATAGTCATCCAAATAGGACTTACGGCATAAGCATTCAGTTAGAGAGGTAAAGTATTAGTGCAGCTAGGCATAACTTCTAAGCATAATAGACCGCAAAGACCGAAACCAGAAACGCCTATAGAGTCCAAAAAAACCACAGAAAAGCAGGTATTAAACATCAATAACATGCACGTTGCCCTTGCCAGCTTCATCCTGGTTTGTATTCATATCAGTGGGCTTGTTTTTCTTGTTGTCAGCCTCAATAATGATCACCGTGGAACTCCTGGTAGCCCTGCTCTCATTTCCCAACGGACCCCCCTCGCCTAGTCCCTTGATGACGAAGGTAATGCCCAATTGCTTAAGTATGGAATCGATCTTCATATGCATAACCCTGTTGTCGGAATTATGGACCTTCCACAACCTGACAGGCTCCTCGTCCCCTTTGCTTTTGTTGTGGAAATCCATTAACACATTAGCCATCAAATTTTTGGTCACCCAATATGTCATCACAATTCTATCATAAGCAGAGGCCCGTCCAGTGGTGGTTCCAGTTTCAGTCACCCAGTCCTCCACCTTGCTCCTAACATCCTCCATAGGCAGAGCCTGCACTGTCTCCCACAAACCCTTCTCAACCAACTCCAGCTCATCCCTTATCAACGGTGGAATGAGTCCATTAAAGAACGCCGCAGACTCCTGGGTTTTGGACTTGGTGGAAGCATGAGTCACCCTCCCAGTGCGAGAAGAGGACTCCTGGACTATATCCTCCGCATTTTGAATCTTGCCCTCACCACCCGTGGAGCTCACAGGGCTAAAATTGCATTTCAGCGCCATGACCGGAACCCTCAGCTGATCAGGTGGGCGATACAGAGAGAACCACCCGCACTCACACTCCTAATTATGAAAGAAAATTGCCCTTAGACTATTTGCACAGGTGTTGCTTGGTTTTTCAACCAAGCATGTGCAAGGATGCACCTACTAACTTGTAGTAGCAGTCTTCAAATTGAAAGCAAATACAACTATAAACTAATATGAATTTAACATGTGCATATAACAGTAAACTTGAAAAGATTTAAGAACAAGAACAAGAAATGAAATAAAAAATGACTTTTGTATTATAATACCTCAAATGGTGAGGATGTTTGGTGTTGAGCAGCTCCAAGGTTGAGATGCTCCAGGCTCCAATGGTCTCTTCTCCAAGATTGCTACAATGGTCAAAGAACTCAAGAGAGATTTTGACAGCATGAGGATAGGATGATGGATGGATGGAAAGTGAGGAGCCCCTATCACCTTTTTATAGTTTTTGGTGATGGGGAATACCATTGTGGTTTTGAGGAAACCAATGGCATTGACCAACATGGTTTAGGTACCTTTTTCCCTCTTTTTTCCTTTTTTGAATATTTTTATTCCCTTTTAATATTTTTGGGAATTCTGGACCCTTTTTGAGGGTTTTTTATGTTTTTTGAGGAAAAATATATATTTTGAGGGGAAAAAAGGGTGTATTATGGTCTTTTTGGTGACCTTTTGATGGCTTTAGAGGCTCAAATGGTGGAAAAGTGGACAAATGGGTCATGCGAATAAGGGAATGAGCTAGTAAGCACTTTTTGGGTGTTAACAGATTGCCCCCTGATGTGTGAGGGCAGGAGCTCATCGTATGGCCGATAGACATCATAGTTGTTTTGTGTTTTTCCTGGGGTTTGGAGTAGAGAAGAGACCGGTTGGAGACTGGATCAATGGCCCCCTGGAAGCTACAAAAACAAAAAATATTACATGGCCTCAATATGAATGAGGAATAATCTTTGATAATGGACGAGGCGGGCATACCCATGGTCGTATCAAGACATATACATAACAATTAGTCTCAAGAAGGGGGACCTGAATAATACATAAAAAATCTGCTGGTACATCATAATGGTCCAAAGGGGACACTATTCTGGGATGTACTCATGATCATAACATGACTGATCTCAATAACTGATACACTGGAAATGCAACAACCGTTCCGAATAAGGTTTCAAGAGGGTTGATGAACTGCTGAAACTGAAGGTGTCCAACATCTGTAGGGATTCAACAACTGTGAGTCAACTCTGAGGAGTATATGTAACTGTATACTCGAGGGAGTATAAAACTGGGGTACATTTGAATACTGTCGCCATGTGCAACCCGGATATCAATAGGAAAATGTAACTGGTTGTTTCCATAAGTAGACTCTGAAATGTGGAAGAGTCAGGTGGTATCCGGGGTCTTCAACAAATAACTGAAAGGACCAATGCCCTGTGCGAGTCTTAACGATGCGATCAAGGTGTTGACGTCGAGCATGTGAGAAACAACCATTTGGAGAGGCACTAAGGACTCTTCTCGAAATGATTCGTAGGCACTCATCAGAAATGGTGATGAGTCCAAGGCACAGGGACCTCTAAGTCTATCCTCTGGAATAAATTTGGTTGGCGTTGACAGAAGGAGACTGGCAACTATCAAGGCAATGATGTTTCCTTGATAGGAGTGCGAGGTGTAGAATCGAAGTTGGATAGTACTGATGGTAGGACTGACATACTATGGGGATGGAAAATAACTGGGGTCATAGAGTGGGTGGACTCAAACTTCCTTTGTTCAGAGCATGATGACATGGTTGACCTGGCAACGTAGGAAACTGACTTGTAGGTGTGGGGATCATAGCTTTAAGGAGTGAAGGGTATGTATTGTAAATTGGAGTGACTATGGGGGGACAAGCTGATGGATGATGTAGAGGGACTTTCAGGGTGACATAATGCAGAATACTCTGAACAAAGGCGACCAAAAATGGGGAAGCTGCCATTTGATAGACATGATTTGTTGTGGCGCCGAGAAGCACCATTGGGTCCTTCTTTGTAGTTTTAATGAGCTCCAAGAAGGGATAAAAGTGTGCTCTGAAATGGTACTGTCCTGTGGATTTTGTACGAGCCCAGGATGGTGATTGCTCGTGGTCGCTTTCATGTTTAGAGAGTATGAAAGCGGTAAGTGGACTCCATTGGTGTTCCTTTTCGTAAGTTAGTCTCCAAGGCCTGGAAAAGCATAAAATGATGCAAATGGAGAACTCTTCTAGCCGATGTGACTAAAGTATTCCTTTTTCGTAATTAGTCTACAAGGTCAGGAAAAGGGGTAAACTTATACCAGGTAGATGCCCTTTCAAATAATTTCAGTGAGCATGAAAGGAAGCAAGGTTGCTCAACGATCTTTTCATTGTTTTAAGAGTCAGAAAAGAGCTTAACAAAAACTCCCTAAGTGCCTTTTTCGTAAAAGACTTGCTCAGCCCGAAAAAGGGTAAAATTATACTGAACAAAAAGCTATTGGTGAGAGCGAGGAATGATCTCGAGCATCGTCATGAGCACGGAAAACTGAATCTGATGACATAAAGATTGTGAAAAATGGGCAACGACTGATGTGGCACGCAAACCGAGGCGATGAGTGGCATTTTGAAAAAATGTCCAAAAAATTATGGGGGTGAGAGTGAGAAATGATCTCAAGCATCATTACGAGCGCGGAAAACTGAATCCGGTGAGATAAGACTCATAGAAAATGGAGGACGACCGATGTGGCATGCAAACTGAGGCGACGAGGGGGCATGTAAAAAATGCCCGAAAAATATGGGCGTGAGAGCGAGAAATGATCTCAAGCATCATCACGAGCGCGGAAAACTGAATCCGGTGATATAAGACTCGTAGAAAATGGACGACGGCCAATGTGGCATGCAAACCAAGGCGATCAGGGGGCATGGAAAAAATGTCTTAAATTTTTTGGTGAGAGCGAGAAATGATCTCAAGCATCATCACGAGCACGGAAATATGAATCCGGCGGTGCAAATGGTGTGAAAAACAAAGGTCATAAGGACTCCGGAATGGTCAAAAGAAATAACTAGGTTAAAAAATGGCTACAAATAAAGGTGAGCCCACCAAGACAAGGGTGCAATGGTGGGGAGAAATGATGACCCGTGGGGGAAGACTACTAGGTGTATCAAATCAAATCAACTATACAAGTGATATGTGACCTCAAAAATGGTTGAGATCACACATGTGAAAAAGTGAGGAGGGTTAATGACTTGCCCCCATGCTATGTGCATGGGGTTTATGATTGTGGATCACATATGTGTTGGTTTGAACAATGGGGTCATTGAAATAATGAGATAGATGTGATGGGGAAGGTTCAATATGATTGATCATGCCTCCTATCCCAGGGTCAAGGTAATCTATTATGCCCCCTAACTCAGAGGTGTCAATGTGGTGCATATGTTGTCTCAGAGAGGGATCAATAGGGCATTGAGCAACTGCTGGCGAGGGGGTATACCATGAGGCTGTGGGCCGTGGTGGCATACTGAAGTGACGATATGATGATGGGGGATTCACCTTGCGAGGTGGATGCCCCCAGTATCTTTGATGAGAATCACGATGATGATGAGTAGGCAAGGTTTTGGGCCTACCCCCATGTTTTGGACATGTTGTTTCCTCATCGATTTGAAAGGGTTGAACATGTGTGTCAAAGGGATCAATGGAAGGGTCCGACCGGACAGAGGGGTATCCAATGGAAACTGTGTAAATGGTGTTAATTTCTTCCGAGGAGGAAGATGGTGGGGGATGAATTTCCTCAATGGTAGGAGCGGATGTTTCTAGATCGTCATTATTCAATTCGTATAGAGTTGCTCTATAATCTAGGAGATCAGGGCAGTGATGTGAGTAATGGCCGTAAATGCCGCATATCGCACAAGGGTGGTTGGTACGCAACGATTTATTGTGAGGCTGAGGGGACAGTTCTAGTTTGACAACTAGGATGTTAGTGTCATCATCCAACATTTGCATGTGTTCTTGAAGTGCTGGCAATTGCGGACATTGATGGGTAGCATGGCCTATGTCGCCACACAAGGAGCACTTAGGGAGTAGATGGGTTGTTGGGGGATTCTTTGCTAATTTGGGGGTCACTGGGGGGGTGCGAGCTGTGGGTCCAGTGGTGTAGGTTTGTGGACCACTACCTCCATTGTTGCGGAGTGGTGGAGGAGTATAATTGGATGTTGATGCGGTGGCCATTGTTGGAGGTGGTCAATTCTGGATGTTTGCTACACCGGGGGGGGACAGTTAGAAGTATTGATGGGTTGCACCGGTTGTAAAATGACATTCGGTGTCGAGGGAGGGGTTGGGGCAGGTAGGTACCATACAGGTAGTCCTAATGTCAATCCTGGGAGATTAAGTGTAGCCATGACTGGTGTGCCGATGGCACCTGAAGGGGGAAATAAAAATGGGATAGTATGAATTGGTGTGGCTCCTACGTGAGTTGGCACTGAGGGTGGTTGCAAGAGTAAAGGGGGCTATTGGTTTCAACGCGTTTGGGGATTCATGTCGGATGATGAAATAATAAGGAGATGATGAGTACTTGAGTCCATCGGTTGGTTTGCGTGTGCAGCGTATGTGATTTGTTGTTGTGGTGCTGTGGTTCCTTGAGGAGGATCCAATGGACGAGTGTTCGCCACTCCTTGTGTGGGAAAAGGATTCTATAGCACCATGGGTTGTGGTTGAGGAGGTGGCAATGGTTGTGCCGCGTGCCCTTGGCGTTGGGAATCATTAGACCATAGTTGGCGTGCTCGCTCCAAATGGGGGCAAGTGTGTGTGTAATGGTCGTATACCCTGCATATGGAACATGGGTGGTTTGTTTGTAAATTGGGGTTCTTACCCTGTTTCGGTGGTCGATTAGGGTTTTGGTTGGTGGGGGAAGCATTGTTGTTGTTTGGTGGATAAATCTAAGTGACTGGAGGTTGTTGTGTAGCAAGTGCTGCTTGTGGTGGGTAATAAGTCGCTGGGGCTTGTGAGTGAACAGGAGCATGTGTGGCCTGTTGATGGTAATACATAGGGGGTGAAACCGGAGGTGGATAGGCTAAAGGTGCGTGAACATAACACTATGGTGGACATGAGGGTCTATGAGTGTGGTGGGGGTGGGCCATGGGAGCATACTAAGTTGTAGCTCTGGAGTGAGATGTGGCCCGTGAAAGATCGGGGCTGGTATTATTGCACATAATGGAAAAGGGTTGGTTTTGCTGCGCGTAAACATGCCCTTGGGCAGTAGGTGGGTTTTGAGGTCGTGTCGGCTCTAGAGTAGGTTGCGGTGGGTAGTAAACAGGAGGGTTCTAAGGTGGCCCTAGCGTTTGCTGTGGTTGTGGGTAACCTTGAGCTGCTAGAAGTGTTGGAGCAAGAGGCGCTGTCTGTTGAGGATAATAAGCCCCTTGGGCTTGTGGCTGGATCAGAGGCTGGTGGGCCTACTGGTTATAATATGGAGCTGGCGCATAAGCTGATGGAGCTTTCCCATAACATTGTGGTGGACACGAAGGTCCATGAATGTGGTGGGTGTGTGTTACTGGAGCATACGAAGTTGCAGCTCCAGAATTAGATGAAGCCCTAGAAAGGTCTGGGGTGTTGTTTGTACTTGTCATAGTAAAAGGTTTGTTTTGCGCCATAACCTGGCCGATAATACCGTCGGCGGCATGGGATGCCCCCGACGCGTCATGGTGGGATGGATCGCCGCGTGGGGCGTCAAGTAAAATAGTGTATAGATATCCTAATTGGGCATATATGAGTTCGAATTGCTGAGCTTTTAAGATAGCTTCTTCTTCTGACTGGGGTCATTCGGAAGCTACATCTTTTTCTATGAGGGGGAGGAGTGATTTGAGGAACCAGTCCAAAAAGATTCAGTCATCAAATTTTATCTTGCAGAGGCTATGGCGCTTACGCCACTCATGGATATGACCAGTGATGTGTGTAGCTGTGTTCTGTCTACAAGGCAAAAGTATTTCAACTCCTACATCATAGCGTACAGGTAGTTGAAAAAACTGGAGGAAAGTTGAGGCGAGGGACGTAAAAGTGTTGTGAGTCCCATGTGGCTGCTCAATGTACCACTTGGCTGCAGAGCCAGTGAAATTTCTTTATAAAAGTCTCAATCTAATGGAGTCATCTACTATGGAGTTAGAGGAACACCATAGGTGAAACGACATGATGTGGTTTTGGGAATCTTCCCCAGCTTTTCCTTCAAATTTTGGTATGTCTGAGGGAAGCTTTGTGGACATGGGTGGTCACATAGGGTTTTGTCTAATAGGATCATTGGTTAACCTGGCTAGGTCTGGCAAGTTCAGACTAGCCATGTATGGCAGGATGGCAGATGGGTGTGGTGTGGTCACTGGGACATAACTATTAATGGTAGCATTATGGAGTGGTCCAGTGCCCCCTAAGGGTATGCTAGGTATGGAAGGGATGTGTCCTCCAACTGATGTGGTGTGGGAAGGGCCTGCGCTCCCAAGTGCAACATGGGTTGCAGAGGGGTTAGGAATGGTGCCAGGAATTCCTGGGATCTGGGTCATGGTAATGAGAGGGGGTGTGACCCCTATGTTGGGCATATCCACAATAGGTGGTGGTCCTGTGTTAGGCATACCTAAAGGGGGAATGGCCCCTATATTAGGCATGCCGAAGGGGGTTGTGGTTACCATGGGTGGCACAGTAGTAGTAGGGTTTGTTGATGTAGCTCCAACAACATTGGTGAAAAGGGGGTCGTATTGTGATCCAGCCATGGGGTTGGTTGGTGATGTCTCAGTAGGGTGTTCGGATTCAGCCTCAGAATCAGATGTGAAATGAGGCGCGTCAGAATCGGATGACTGTGTTCTATGCCGATGACGTGTCGATTCAAGGGATAAAGCTCTACGTCTATGACATGTAGAGTCAAGTGTACCGAACTGAGGGGGTTCACCCTGAAAACGGCGAGAGCGTCTTAAATTATCAATGGGGAGAAATGTATAAAAATGTCAGTGGATGGTGGTGATGTAAAAAACTAAAAACCCTAGTGCAACAATGTGTGCAAGAGGGGAGTGAAAAAATAATGGCTCTCAGGCCAACAACCAACCTCAAAAACACTTATTATAACAGCTGTGCTATAATAAGTGGAGGGATCCAAAAAAGTGGTCAGAATACCAAAAGTCAAACAGTTCCTAGAAAAAAGTGGTGCTCACTAGACCAAAGGTGGGTATTGTATCATGCAAACACCTAACTAGAAGTATTGTGAGTCAACAAACTATATTCTCTGCAAGGTGATGAAATCCAAGTCAGACAATATAGAGTGTAGAATCAACGGCTAGATATCCCCCTACTGGGAGGGACATCGGGTAGACAATCATAGAAGTATGGCTACTAAGATACCCCGTTCATGACACGTTCGGTTGGGTGAATCTGCAGTTTGGTTCTATCGCCGCTGTACTCCCATACGGGTATTACACCGAGAACTGCGAGAGGTATCTTTCGGTTACTGAATGGATTGCAGCATTCCACTAAGGCTTTTGGAACCAATCTGGCTACTTCAACCCTCCTAAGGGAGAGGCCTTCCTGATAAATTGGTTGATAACCATGTCAAAATTATAAGGGATTTTCGGTACCCTAAAGGACAACCACTATGTCTCAGATGTAAATAATTGAGGGGTGTTATTGGAACACCTATCCCCTCAATCCTACCTAACTACAAGATTCTTTTAAGTGCTCCCCAATTGGGGTTAAAATTTTTTGTTGAGTTAAGATAGATTTTAAGGCTCAGTTAATTAAAAATGTGGCAGATTGGGTGCAAGTGTGATTATTTAACTGAAAATGATTTGCCTCGCTTGGGCGATTGATTACAAATGAAAAACAAGACTCTTCCAGTTTGCAAAAAATAAAGGCATTTTCTGAAATGTAAATGCTTTAAAAAACAATTCAAAAATGATGGACTTTTGAAATAATTTTAAAGGAAAGCAAATAACATAAAAATTTCAAGAAATAAATGGATTTCTTAAGAAATTGGTTGGGCAAACTATTGAGCAAATCGGAAAGATGGTTCGACACTTGCAAAGAAGTGAAATCTATGATCTGTAAAAATGCTAAATAATCTCTCTTTCACTTAACTGAATTTTTTTAAAAAAATATTTAATAAAGCAAAAGTAACAGAAAATAAATTAATAATGCTGCAAAATGAAACAGTAGGCTGTTCAAAAAGTGCAGGGAAGATGGTTGGAAAATATGGGCCGAAATGGGTGAACTGAAATGATAAATAATGGCTCTCGGGCCAAATTATTAAATCTAATAGGATATTCGGATTCCTTGTTCGAAAACACCCAATTTGAAAAAAAAAAATCATCTCAAATGGAGTTCGGGAGAGGGAGATATGGGCGTTTGAAAGTTGAGTCACGCTATCAGGTGATTAGATCGCGGGTTTCGGGCTAAAACCTGCGATCGGATCGCGGGTTTCGGGCTAAAACCTGCGCTCTGATCACGGATTTCGGGCTAAAACCTGTGATCGGATCGCGGCTTTCGGGCTAAAACCTGTGATTTGATCACGGCTTTCTACTAAACAACCGCGATTGGATCACGCCTGTGGGTTTAAAACTCGCGATTTACGAGACGGAAATTGGCCGACGAAAAACGAACCCAAAAATTGAAATTTTGGGCTGTTTCGGGCTGCAGAAAGGGCCAATGGCTAGGGTAGCTATCAAGAAGCTAACTAGTATGGCAGATCTACAGTTTTAAATGGGAAAAACTACTGAAATAAAGATTTAAAGCAAAAATATAAAGTTCGAAACCCAGTGGAGTCGCAAAAAACTGTTGCTTGGTTTTTCAACCAAGCATGTGCAAGGATGCACCTATTAACTTGTAATAACAGTTTCAATATAAAACAAAAATAATTATGAATAAATTAATATAATCTGATCTAACATAAGCATGTGTAAATAAATAAAAGAACTAGATTTCAAACATAAGCAATAAAGATTTCAAACTAGATTTCAAAAATATAAAGTTCGAAACCCAGTGGAGTCGCTAAAAAACTGTTGCTTGGTTTTTCAACCAAGCATGTGCAAGGATGCACCTACTAACTTGTAGTAGCAGTCTTCAAATTGAAAGCAAATACAACTATAAACTAATATGAATTTAACATGTGCATATAACGGTAAACTTGAAAAGATTTAAGAACAAGAACAAGAAATGAAATAAAAAATGACTTTTGTATTATAATACCTCAAATGGTGAGGATGTTTGGTGTTGAGCAGCTCCAAGGTTGAGATGCTCCAGGCTCCAATGGTCTCTTCTCCAAGATTGCTACAATGGTCAAAGAACTCAAGAGAGATTTTGACAGCATGAGGATAGGATGATGGATGGATGGAAAGTGAGGAGCCCCTATCAACTTTTTATAGATTTTGGTGATGAGGAATACCATTGTGGTTTTGAGGAAACAAATGGTATTGAGCAACATGGTTTAGGTACCTTTTTCCCTCTTTTTTCCTTTTTTGAATATTTTTATTCCCTTTTAATATTTTTGGGAATTCTGGACCCTTTTTGAGGGTTTTTTTTATGTTTTTTGAGGAAAAATATATATTTTGGGGGGAAAAAAGGGTGTATTATGGTCTTTTTGGTGACCTTTTGATGGCTTTAGAGGCTCAAATGGTGGAAAAGTGGACAAACAGGTAATGTGAATAAGGGAATGAGCTAGTGAGCAGTTTTTGGGTGTTAACAACAGGAACAGTAAGTGTAGGTGGAAGAAAATCCGAGGATTAACTCCATATATAAATCTCCATGCCTCATAATGAGGGTGATGGCTGAGTTATGAGCTCCCATCATACATAATGGCTCATTAATCAGCAGCCCGAGCTTCCCACGCTGAATAATGAATAAAATGCTAGTGGTAATGTACCAAAACCAGGTCAAGTACCGGTCTACAGGAATCCGAATCAGGGCTTTGTACCTGTGCAGGATATAACCAGATTTCGAGATGATAGTAGGTCTAATTCTCATGATTCACATGCTTCAGGCACGAGGCATCCTCGATTCTACTCTGGTATGATATCTGGCTTTATTATGGTTAGTGTGCCGCCTTTGCGCGACCTGTCTTCTCCTGACTACATCACCCTCAACCAAATGGTTACAATTGGCTAACTAGGGTTCGTGGCTTAAATCAGCCAGTGTACCATTGACCACGGTCCTACCATCCTCAATCTCGATATTTGTGAAAAGATTCGCCACTTTGTTGGCTTTGCGTTTAACATGGCTAAAGGAGATGGCCTATTAAGTGGCTAGGAGTGTACCCAGGTGGTCCAATCTAGCCATCAGGCGCCAACTCGATGAAACTTTCTCCGCGGATTGGCCACTTAGCATTCTCCTAGCCATGTGGATGATAATCTAGGAATCTCCTTCCAGAGTAACCGGGAACCAAGCATTTCTATGCACCAGTTCGATCCCCCGAATGAGTCCTTCTTGATCAGCCGCATTGTTCGAGTCAATGCCAACAAAACCAAAAAAAGCCACCAGGATTGTCCCTGACGAGTTCCTACAGACTCCGCCAAATCCAGCATACCCTGGATTACCACGCAATTCCCCATCGAAATTGATTTTGAGACCAGGGGGGTGGGGTGGATACCACCAGTTCGGGATAATGGGATGATAGATTCTCTCATTTTTTCATAACCCATTCAGATCAGAACTGGTTAGACCCCAATCTGCCGCAATCAGTAGATCGCCATCCGTTAAAACCTTATCCTTATCATCCCACTGTTGACTCTTAATGGTGTCCTTCATGTTATTCACCAGGTTCCCCCAGAAAACATGCTCTCTATTAGAAATGTGCCAGAAGATGCAACCATTCCTTTCCTTCCATATGGACCAAATCACCATACCAGGAAACATTGACCAGAGGGTACTGATGATAGGATTCAGAAAGGCTTTAATATCCCAATTCTTCAATGTTTGATTAGGCTTCCCTTTGATCCTATTACTGCGTTTGAATATCAAAGCCCCATTGTCCCAAAGGGTAGAGGAAAAGGGACAAGAGTCCAATAGGTGGTAGGTGGATTCTTCCGAATTGAGACAGAGGATGCATCGAAAGGGTCCCAGGATCCCTCGTTTCCTCAAGTTCTCACTAGTAAGAATTCTGTGCCAAGTGACGAGCCAACAAAAGGTAGCAATTTTGGGCCATTTGTTCATCCCCCAGATTTTCCCCCAGATACTGTCTGCATCCTCTTCCGGAGTGGAACATAGAGCATAAGCTTCCTTGATATTGAAGATTCCTTGCTGGGAAAATCCCCAACGCAGTTTATCAGGGTTAATGCAGAGCCTAATGCGCCTCTCTTTAAGGGTAGAGGAGAAGGATAGAAGGGTCTCAGCTGGAATGACCTCACCCCATCCTCTGAGATCAAGCCACAGACGAGTGCCATCCAGACTTGGCTGTTCACAATAATGGTTCACTTTAGATTTTCCTTCAGCCATTCCAAGTTCCCTGATGGGATGCCATCTAAGGTCATCACTAAGCTTAGGAAACTGGTTCCAAGAGTCTTCCCAAAAGTTAGCCAAATTCCCATCGAGAATCTCCCAAAAGCAATAATTTTGGACAAGTTTACGCCCCGCAAAATCCTTGGCCCAGATATGAGAGCCGATATGTTCCTCATTAAATTTGATCAGGCTCCCTTGCATTCTACCCCTGGCATACTTGATCTGCCAAAGACGGGCCTAAGGTTCGCATTTGTGATTGCACCATCTCCACCATATTTTAGATCCAAAAACATCACTTAGGGTCTCAGGTTCCCTCACCCCCAAACCCCCATGAGTCTTGGGTTTGCATAAGTGATCCCAACCAACCAGTGCAAACTTTGCCTTGGCCTCTCTACCTCCCCAGAGGAAGTTACGCTGAATAACATGAATTTGTCTGAGAATGGACTTAGGGGCAGAGAGCATGGAGAAAATATAGACAGGCATTGACTGGAGCACAGTTTTGACCAACACCAATCTACTGGGAAGATTTAGGGAACGGAGAGTCCAGCTGGTCAGTTTGCATCTCATTCTATCCAGTAAGTCTTGCCAAGAAACCCTGCGAATCGATCCCTCCTCCAGCGGGGCTCCCAAACACTTAGAAGGTAGTGTCCCATGACAAAAACCAAGGATTATGATGATATTGCGCTGGGTGAGGCTAGGAGTATTAAAGAATAAAACCTGTGATTTTCTAGGATTGAATTCCAGCCCTGAAGATTTCACAAACTGATCAAGAATCTTTTTGAAAACACGAGCCTCTTGGACTGAAGGGTGCCCCATAAGCATAGTGTCATCCACAAATTGTTGATGCGTCTTCTTTTCATGCCCTCATAGAATTTGAGCCCTCTGAGCTCTCCCGAATCGACTTTAGATTGCAGAAGCCGACCAAGACTCTCCGTCATAAGAATGAAAAGAAAAGGGGAGAGGGGGTCTCCTTGGCGAATACCTCGGGACGCTTGTAGAAGCTTTGTGGGCGAACCATTCAGGAGGATGGAATAGAAGGGGGAAGAGACCAGATTCATGATCCAAGTAATCCAATCTCTGTTAAAACCAAAATCCTTCAATATGCTTCTCATATACTGCCAGCTTAGTTGATCATAGGCCTTAGCAATATCTAATTTGATAAGCATGCTGGGTTTTTTAGTCATCTTAAGGGATTGCATGGTCTCATGAACCAGTATTATGCCATCAACAATCTGTTTACCTTCTACAAAACCAGATTACTCAGGACTGATGAGGATGGGAAGAAGGGGTTTCAGCCTATTGGCAATAACTTTGGAGATAATTTTATAGATCACATTGCACAGGGCTATTGGTTTGAACTTGCTCGGAGTGTCCGCACCCTCTTCTTTCGGGATGAGAGATAAGAAGGTAGCGTTGAAATCTTTTAAAACCCCCCAGCTACTATGAGATTCTTCAACAATATGATAAACCTCACCTTTAATTAGATCCCAAAAGTGATGGAAAAAATGAGAAGTGAAGCCATCCGGACCGGGATATTTTCCCAAAGCCATATGGTTCATAGCCTCCTCTACCTCCACCATAGAAATGGGTTTGCATAACTGATCATTGTGATCTCTAGTCACCAAGTTGGGAATGAGTCTGGTAATTTGGGCAATATCCTGGCGGCGATCAATTTGATCCTCTTTGAGAACAGTTTCAAAGTGGTGGATCAACTCCTCTTCAATATCGCCTCTGGTATGCGCCTGAGCCCCATCGCTTTTTAGAATCTTGAGAATTTTAGACCTGTGGCGATTTTGAATTACAGAATTATGGAAAAATTTGGTGTTCCTTTCCCCTTCTTGAAGCCACTAGTTCCACGACTTTTGTTTCCAGTATATCTCTTCCTGTCTCTCCCGTGCCTCAATAAGTTCCAGAAGACAATGTTCCTGATCACGGAGGTGCTCACTCCATCCGGCATCCATGCCTTGCCTGTAAATGAGGTTAAGGTCCTCATTCAGTTTTTTCTTGTCCTGAAATATGTTGCCAAAACCCTCCTTATTCTAGGTGTGGATCTTAGATTTTAGGGCCTTCAATTTCTGCTGAAATTGGTACATGCCAGATCCCTCTAGGGGAACCATCTCCTGCTACCATTGACCCACTAGGTCCTTGAAGTCTTTATGGTCCAACCAGAACTGTTCAAAACGAAAGGGTCTGAAAAGGAAGGAATTCGTGGGATCCCAATTCAGACTTACCGACCAATGATTAGAGCCTGCAGATGGAAAAACACTGGCATGAACTTCGCCCATTCCCCATGCAATATACTATGTTGTTAGAAATCTATCCAGTCTGGAGGCGACCAAGTGTTCCCCTCCTCGTTTATTTTTCCACGTGAACCAACCATTTCCAGTTTCCACATCAACAACAGGACTAAGGCCAAGAAAATCCCTAAATTTTTCTTGGAATCTATCTAGAATCCTACGACCTCCCTTTTTCTCATTGAGGGAAGAAATGAGGTTGAAATCCCCACTGACATTCCACAACCCTTCCTCATCCTGCGTGGACAACATTTCAAAACAATGTTAATCAGCTTCATCGCCTATTGATATCTTGGGTAGAGTAGTGAATTCACTAGCTTGTTACGTAAAGAGCTAAGAGAACAAAGAATTGGATTGAATTTCTTATTTACCTCATGCTTTTAGTAGCTAGTTTTAATTCATACACTATTTATGTAGCTTCATATACTTTGCACATTCTCTGGGTTGAAAAAAATAATGTAAAAGGACCATGTAAGCCTCATCATTTTTTTGTGTCGTTGCTAGGGAGGTGCTTTTTCTATTGTAAAAATTTTCTCTTTAAAATTATATATACAATCTTATTTTTTTGTATGTCTCATGGCTTAAGAGATAGATTTTCTAGGTTTTTACCAAGGATACATGCTACTGGTATAGTTGAAGTAGGTACAAGCAACCAACCATAAAAAATATAATATTTTGAAGAATTTGGAGGAACTATAGAAGGGGCATGGGTTTTTATCAATCTTTTTATTAACTACAAAATTGAAGGAGATGAAATATATTTAGTACCTAGTATTATGGATGAAGAAGGATAAGAGGTATGTAAAATATTTGAATTTCCCATCAAGGAGAGTGAACGAGAAACTAGGGTGAACAATATCAACCTAGTTGCTCTACCTAATTTTCATGGCCTTATGATTGAAAACCATGATTTTTTCATTTGAATTTGAGGTTGTTTGCAGGATGTATGACTATGCACCAGATGCTCAAAATATCAATCTCTTTCCTTCTAAATTGAAGGAATCAACCTTGAGATGGTTCATGATCCTAGAAAGAAACAATTCCATAACATGGAAGAAAATGAAACAAACATTCGTTGAGGATGGTTCAAGGAGAAATCAAATCCTTGGAGGACTATGAGGATAGATTCCAACTAAGTTACATAGAGATCATAGTTTCACTTTGGGTGAGTATTCACTCAAATTTGCATGGTTAAGAGTGGTAAGAGAAGAACTAATGGATACACTAAAATTTCTTTCAAATGGAGATATCTTCCAATTGATCTATGAAGATATTCATAAAATATTCAAGAAACACCATTAGCAAGAAGATAAATGTTATAACTTCCACCTCAAAAGTATCAAATCCAGAAATATTAAAAAGTTTTAAATAGGCACCTTATTAGATGATATGAAGACTAACATTTTACACTTATTGGCTATGTAATTTGACATAATGCAAATCAAGAAAAAAAATGAGGAAGTAGAAAAAACATTGGTTGTGTTTTGTCCAAAAGGAACCAAGAAGCATGGTAGAAATGAAGTTTGTGAAATTTGTATTGAAAGTAATGAAAATGATCAATGTCCTTCTCTTCTAGGTCTAAAAGTTATTTTTCAAGGACCATGGGAAGGAACAAGAAACGATAAAAGAAAAACTATACTTCAACACTAGGAGACTAGGAATGCCTAATCCATTTCAAATAGGTATGCTTTATTTTGACCCACAACACTTTGTTGGTTACAATGCACAATTACCTGCTCAAAATTGGTACTATCCTCGATACAATATGGAAGACCTAGGATAACTCCAATGGAGGGATTCAATTGTATTAACACGTGTCAAATATATACAACAATAATGACTCTTGGTTTTCATCTTCCAAGAGGTGAATCTTTAGTTTAAGTAACTAAAAATATTTTTCTATTATGTACATGAGACCATAATCCCATAGGATTAGGTATTCAACATCCCCCCCCCTCCTAAATCTAAAGGGGTGTTTGTGAGCCCAAGCATCTTTCTGAACTTTTCAAGTTTTTCTCTTCCAAGTTCTTTGGTGAAGATGTTTGGAATTTGCTCAATTGTGGAACAATGTCTTAAATGAATAGTATTGGCCTCTACATGATTTTGAATCAAATGGTAATTTAGTTGATGTGATTAGTTTGATCATGGAATATGGGTTTGTTAGTCAAATCTATTGTAGAAGTATTGTCAACCAGAAGAGGAGTATAATTCACTTATTTCTCCTACAAATATTCAAGTATCTTCCTAAGTCACACAATCTCCTTTGTTGCTTCTTCTGTAGCCACATATTCTGCCTCTGATGTGGAATTTGTTGGAATTTATTGTTTATGTGATATCCAAGAGACAACTATTGATACAATACTCATGAGGTATCCTAAAGTAGACACTCCATTTTCTTTATCACCATTAAAGTTTGAATCAAAATATTCAATCAGCTTGAGGTCATCCACCTTAGGATATTTGATTTTAAGGTATCGAGTTCCCTTCAAGTAAGGCTTATAACTCCATTTGCAACAAAACAATGTTATTCACATAATTTTTGCATGGACCTAGAAAGGATCCCAATAGAAAATGAAAAATCTGGTTTGGTGGTTGTAAGGTAGATAAAGACTCCCCATAGTCTGTACTTGGTTTCATCCTCAAATTCACGTCCTTATTTTGATGTGAGATTCAAATTATGTTCCATTGGAGAAGAAAGAGGATTACACTTTATCATGCCAAACTTGTTCAACAAATATCCAATTTACTTCTTCTAGGAGATGGATATATATTTTGGATTCAATGTCACTTCAATAGGGCCAAGTAGTAGTGAAGATGTCCCAAATATTTCATCTCAAATCCTTTCTTCAATTATTTTTTAATGGATGCAATATATCTTTCATTGTTCCCTCTAATCAATATATCATCTACATACGCTGCAAGATATACAATTTATCTTTCAACTTTATTGAAAAATAGAGTTGCATCATCATGATTAAAGTGTTTGAAATTCAATTTCAAAAGATGCTTGGTTAGCTTCCCATACCATGCACGAGGTGCTTGTTTTAGGCCATACAAATACTTGATGATATTGCATACCTTTTGTTCTTTACCCTTCACAACAAAACCTATTAGAGGAGACATGAAGATATTATTGTTCAAGTCTCCAATCGATAAAGTAGTCTTCACATCCAATTTGTGTAGACAAAGCCAATAGAGTACGAATGATAGCCCATTTTTTTGTGGGTGAAAATGCATCCTCATAGCCAAATGCCTTGTTTTGTGAAAATATTTTTCCACAAGCCTCACCTTATGCTTGTCAAGTGAGCCATCTGATTTGTCCTTGTTCTTGTAGACCCACTTGCAGCTAATTGGTTTGGTTCCAAATAGAGGGTCCACCAACTTCCATGCCCCATTCTTAATGAGAGCATCATATTCAATTTGTATGGTATATTTGCACTCATCATGAGAAGCAACTTCTTCAAAGGAATTTGATTCAACGTTAGGAAATAAATTCAATTCACAATCATATGCAACATCCATAAAATCTGCATCACCTGAATTTGAATCATTTGCATCACCTCCATTTTATTGTCTTGTTGAAATTTTGGTTCCTGTCTTTTCAACTTCATCATGATGAACAATTTTAACTGTCTACATTATCCAATTTGGAAGTTTCTATGAGGGTCCAAGTTGCTCAGTTAGTGGTGCTTTATTCTATCCAAGATTCAATCTTCCAATCCTCTCATTCACATCATCCAATTGAACCTCCTATCTTGGTGAAGTGGAGGGAAATTCTTGATGAGGGGGATATGGTGTTGCAAAAGGATATTCCAAAGTTTGATCCAAGATAGGGATCCCCCCTTCAAGATGTGGAATATCTCTGTCAAATTTGTGATATGTCTTTACATGGGTAAATTTATCTAGATGATCAAGCTGCCTCTACACAGACTTGTCATTTTTATTTATTTCAAGAATAATCACTTCTCTAGAAAGAATACAAATTTTTATTTACCTCATCATAAAGACAATATCCCTTGGTGGTTTGAGTACCCCAATAAGATGCATTTCTGATTCCTTGCACCAAGTTTGTTTGTTTTTTCCCTTTAGAATTAGGGAATACCAATTTGAACCAAAGATCCTTAGTTTCCTTACTAAAGGAATGTGACCATACCACATTTCATATGGATCCTTGTCAGAAATATCATGAGATTGACTTTTTTTTCTCAATATACTGCACACAAAAATGCATCACCCCAAACCATCAATTTCACATTCTTGAAAAATATCATGGAGCGTACCATATTCAAGAGTGTCATATTCATTCTTTCTGCAACACAATTCTACTAAGGATTATATGGAACAATGGTTTGATGCATAATCCCATGTTGATGAATATATTTTTCAAATAAATTTGAGGTATATTATTTTCCATTATTAATATGAAGACTGCCATTGTGAGATAACGCTTCATTTCCAATCCATACATGAAAGTTTTTACATGTTTCAAATGCCTCAGATTTTTGCTTCAATATATAAACCCAACACATCCTGGTGTAATCATCAATAAAAGTCATGCGATATTTATTACCATTTGCAAAAGAAACAAGCAAGGAGCCACACAAGTCAGGGGGTATCAAATCTTCCACATGATATGGAATTTAAATCATGGAAAGGATGCTTACTATGCTTGCTAAGAATACAAGCATCAAATTATTTCAACTACTTTGGAGTGGTGGGAAAACCAAAAACACCATTCTTCTTCAACATTCTAATATTATCATAAATGATATGTCCATATCTATCATGCCGCAAGAGACCATATGACAAAGTACCATCTTCATGTTGAGAATGGTATGCAACATTCTTTAATCTCTTGAAAAGGTCCCTTTCAATTCCGACAACCTCTCATCTTCCCATACGCCCATGATGACTTGGTTGTTAGAGGATATCCTTATCTCAACTTTACCTTAAAATATGCAAATGGAATTGTCTTTCTATTGAATGTGCACAAGATATTGCAAGTTTCTCTACAAATTTGGAAGATAAAGAACATTCTATAACATAAGATCATGAAATCTAGGTAATTTAATCCTGATGGTGCTAATTCCTTTAGGTTTGAGGTTGGACATATCTACATTGTCATTCAAATATTAAAAAAAGTCTTATCTAAATGTCATGTGGAAAGTAAAACCAGTGTTAAGTATCCAAGTATCTCTCCAAGATGCAAATGAAGTATTGAACAGAACTTCATTTATGCCAACATTATAATGTGCAATAATGAAATGGGCATACTCAAGAACTTATCAGATTCATGAGCTTTACTTCTTTCTTCTTTCTTCTCTATGATCTTCTCCCATGGTAATTCCCATGTCTTTTCCTCATGTCATTTATTTCCACAATGGACACATTGAATATCAGATCTCTCGCCATGGTTATGTCTACCCCGTTTCCTCTAAAATTCTTTTTTCCATGTCCTCTTTTTCTACAATATCCTCTAGACGAATCTTGTGATTAATTCTTTCCTTTCTAAGCATTACACAAAATCTCTCCAGTGGGATGAACTAACTTCTTTCGAAAGTATTTCTCTTGTTCTACAATTTTCTCCACTCGAGTGTCAAATTTGAGGTCTTTTAGTTGGCCACCAGCTTGAAGTGACTCAATATACTAGGAATATGTGGGGTAGATGACCTTATGAAGGTGGAGAGAGGAATGTCTACCTTCACAATGGTGGCATCAATTTCATGCATGATGAATTGAATCTCATATGCTACATGCATGTGATCATTGTCCTTCAACTCTAGGTTGAAGAGATTCAACAACAACCGAATTAACTCCAATTTTGAGTGTGAGGTGAGTGTGAGTCATATAACTCCAATTTCTTTAGATCATCATGAGAAGATTCATCATATATTATTTTCTGACTCACCTACTTACTTAATTTAGCAGTGCTCAATGCATATGCCTTTTTGTTTCTACTCTTCTATATTGCAAGCTCTTTGTCGGTTTTAGGTTCTTCAAGTGAAACATCACCTTATCTTTCACAAATTCCATCCCACAAATCATTGAAGATGAGGGTGTGCTTGATATTCCTCGACCATTCTGGATAGCTGTCTTTTTCAATCATATCCAAGAGACAACTGTTGATCCAATACTCATGAGGGGGTTTTGAGCTTGTTGACATTGGTATGAGCTTGTGAAATTTGAATGCTAGGGTGTTTTGGGTTGGAGCCCCTTCTCCTAGGCATTATTGCAGAGTCATTATCATTTTCTGCACATGCTAGTGGTACACTACCATTGCTCATATCATGTGTTGCATATATGATTATGCTATTACTTATGGTTATGGTTATGGAGCTTGTGCATCTTGTGTCTTGCCCTTAGACATACTAATTGATTCCCAAGTACATAAGAGTGATTTCCTTGAGTGATGTGCCCAATGCACTATAGATATAGATGGTCAAAAGGTGATCTAGCTATGGTCCTGAGTATGTTTGTGGGGATTTCAATATATACCCATGGGTACATGGAATATCAAACCATAGATTATGTTTAATACCATACTATTGATTGGGTACCAATAGAGGTGCACAAGTGCACCTTATGATGATCCCACGTATATGCCTAAGTGTATGCTTACCATCCACAATTTTATTGATTAAATAAAAGATATTTGTGTTTATAGACACTAGTGCATGTATCTATTCTTTAATTGTTTCAAAATAAAGAAAAATAACAAAAAATGTGGTCTCCTAAGAACCCTTGTAAAGCTCTAATTCATACTCTACTCTACTAGCCAAAATTAAACCCATTACAATGTATTGAGTTATACTCTTGTATTGATGTATTTTGTATAGGATGTACTCTTATATATCATCTTCAATTTCGCACTCATTCCACTATCAATACTCCATCGAAGAACATACATTAATGAATCCTGTTGAGATTTAGCATATTAATGAAGATGGCAAGTTGGGTGTTTGGGTATCTTTGATATACATGTTGATAGATAGATGTGGGACATGGCCATGGAGTGAATCTTGTGGGGCTCTCATTAATGGATGCGTAAGTGATTAACACAGTCTAGTCTGTGAAACTCCCTTCCCACTTACAACTGGAGTTCATCATTATGGCGAGGAACCCTCCCACCTTTGCACCATATCCATTCCTACAATATCCCTCTAAATCTATGTTAGAACAATATGCCATGATTTAGCATAATTTTGTGAGAGCCAATTCACTTTCCCTAGCTCAATAACCAATACATGTACTGTAGAGAATGGATGTGGACATACAACACTTGATGCTTGGCCCTGCAATGAAGTACAATTTCCAATTTCCAAGTATCGATCCCATCCACTTATTGGAGGTATGCTATCAAAACAAATATGCATGACAAGATTGGCAAGGTCCATAATTTATGCTTAGTGATAGGGAATTTCCCACATCAGATTGGTACTATGTGGCACACCTCACTAGCACTAATGATAAAATGGAATTTATCATAATCACCAGCAACCATATAAAGATCATGAACGATTCCTCGAACAACACCTATGGCTCTTTGTTATATTAATTGATTTGATAATGTCATCTTCAACTATGAACATTTGATAGTCTTATCATATCATGGGCTTGTTGACCGATAATGAATTTAATCTCATATGCTACATGCATGTGATCCGTATCCTTCAACTCTAGGTTGAAGATCTTCAACAACAAGTGAATTAACTCCAATTCTGAGTGTGAGTCATATAACTCCATTTTCTTTAGATCATCATGAGAAGATTCATCATATATTATTTTCTGACTCACCTATTTACTTAATTCATTAGTGTTCAATTCATATGCCCTTTTGTTTCTACTCTTCCATATTGCAAGCTCTTTGTCGGTTTTAGGTTCTTCAAGTTAAACATCACCTTATCCTTCACAAATTCCATCCCACAAATCATTGAAGATGAGGGTGTGTTTGATATTCCTCGACCATTCTGGATAGCTATATTTTTCAATGATATCCAAGAGACAATTGTTGATCCAATACTCATGAGGGGGTTTTGAGCTTGTTGGCATTGGTATGAGCTTGTGAAATTTGATTGCTAGGGTGTTTTGGGTTGGAGCCCCTTCTCCCAAGCATTATTGCAGAGTCATTATCATTTCCTACACATGCTAGTGGTACCATTGCTCATATCATGTGTTGCATATATGATTCTACTATTACTTACGGTTATGGTTATGGAGCTTGTGCATCTTGCACCTTGCCATTGAGATTACAACTTGTGACTGTTTAAAATATTTTAAACAATTCAATTTAATAAATTATTTTTTAAAATAAAGAAACCATTCATATAAATTTATAATATCAAACTGTAGAATCAAGAGATACACCATGCATACATTGACACATATTAAAAGCAAATTGATACAACCACTCCATTTATTTTGAAAAATAAATTTTATATTTGGCTTTGTATTTTTCTCATTTGATCTTGGTGTACTGTAAACCATGTAAATTATGAAAGAAGTCTAACCACCTATCATTTCACTTCTCAGTGAATTTTTTGGTGACGATTTCACTTTTCAGTGAATTTTTTGGTGACGATTTCACTTATTAATGATTTTTTTGAATTTGTTTTCAACCCATTTGAATTTTTGTTATTCCAATCTTGATTTTGAATTCAGAAATAGGTTCAGCACCCTCAACAACCCCGGAGCACCCATTTTCTATGAATTTAAGTATTGTTATTTAGATTTTTAAGAGTTTCCGCAAAAACGCACCAAAAAGAGTTGCGTGTTTAGGCTACGCGGTGGCTTTTGTTTGTTTGTTTCGAGTGAAATCGTTAAAATGCCACTTTTCACACTTATGTTAACGAAAATAATCATCCTCAAATGCATGTGAAAAAATAAAAGATTCGATGGCTGCAGCATTTAACAAATTTCCTCGTAGAGTCATTGAACACCCCGTTTCGGCATCGTTTTAAGCCAAACGATTATCGCAAATAATCGCAATACAGCCTACTGTCACCCTGCCGATAACAAATGACGAAGAAGGAAGCTTTATATTACAAGCTGGCTACTTTCTTCACTTATCTTTTTATTTTCGAAGTCGGCTTTGCACTTTTATTTTTAACTCTAATGGATTCCACAGTAATCAAAATGGTTGGAGATCGCATTGACTGGCAATGGAGAATGCAGGTTCGAAGTATTTGCCGCTCAGAATCGCTTTGGTGATCACATTGTTGGCTTGATCGGTCCAGTGAACTCCATCCCATATCACATATGAGGCCGGATCAGCGCAGGATTCCGCCTTCACAGGCTTGCCGTTGATAATCCCCGTGCTTCCGCACCAAATATTGGCGTCGTAGTTATATTTTCCTCCCACTCCACAACAAGTTCTAGTGGTTTGGTTGAACCCTGAATGCATTCACATGGCCGTTAGATCAATTACAAATGGAAGGGAATAAAATAAAATGAACTTCAAGAAATTATACGCATCCAAACGGTATCTTGATCAAATGTGCAGTGCGCCGCACCATAGGTGGAAGGGTGACTCATCAAGTCAGAGACGATGTCATAATTCTTCACATAGATGATGTTTGCGTCGGTGAGCTGCGTTCGCAGGTATGAAAGTTTTCGTCTGAGTACAAGGTTATAGTATCGGACTGCTTTGTTGAAGGAAATAGAGCAGCCATACTTGTCCAAATCATTGGGGGCACCTGAAAGCCAGTAGGGCTGGCAGCCTTGAGGCCCAACGTTCTTCACCAAGATTGTTCTTGCCCCTTCATTGTAGAGCTCCTGCATGATCCATTGCACAAACACCATGGAAACCATGAGTTAAAATAACAATATCAGAATATTGTTAAGATTTGATAGATCTAAAGTTAATGTTAAGATGGATCGTGGCTGGGTAAGTCAAAAGAATTTGTAAACCAAAATGGAGACAGATAATACCTGGACAGCAGCTGCAATAGACCTGGCCACGTTCGGAAGAACGCTCTGTGGGAGCTGGCTTGGGGTCATATTGAGGTTCTTGTACGCATAGCTGAAGTCATTGCCTCCTATTTCTAGCAAGTAAATTCCCTTCTTAAATGCATCTGCTCTTGGAAGATAGCTTTGAACACCTGCACCCACAAAACAAAAATGATATATATCGACCAAATGTTTCCATCTACATTAGGGCGTTTATTAGAGTTATAATTAATTAGCCATGAAAGCTCATGCCTTAATTACCTGCTGCACTGATGGTGGCATTGACCTGCTGCTTGAAGATCTTGAACTGATTGACCTGGATAGGGAGAGAAATTGGAGTTATGAAGGAATTGGTGTCAATCGCAGTTGCACCGGAGGCTGCAAAGTTGGCTCCCTGCCCATAACTAGAGCCCACACTCTGCAAGTATGGACTCAGAAACGGCAATCCCAGCGCCTTTGCTGTATGAAAATCAAACAACATTATCATAAAATTATGGATAAACAGTGGACTTATCCTTCTTACTACGTATACAGAAAAAAAATGCAAACTCCAGTCAACAACATACCAAAGAAATCAATAGACAGTCGTCCATCACTGTAGCGGTATACAGGTCTACCGAAGTAGGTTTGTCCATAGGGAGGATTCTCTGCAGCCTCATGGTACGGGAAAGCAAAGTGAATACTGCCCGTATCAGAGTTCGAGTCCCCGAAATTAAATATTGCAGTAAAGTTGCAGCGGCAGAGACAAGGTATCGGCAGCAGGGCCGCCATTAGAATTAATGCATGTAAAAACAATAATCGATTACTGTAACAGCGATCCATTGCAAGAAAAATAATCAAATAGCAAGTCTTCAAATTGGAATTACAGGAAAAAAGGCAGAGAGCAAATTGTTGCCCCTTGAAGCTGACGGGCTGCAGGCCTAATATACAAGTGTGGCCGAAAGTAAAGTGATCGGCATTCATAACCCGGAATCTTTCATACATGTGCCGGCGTTGTACCGCCTCAATACATTTCGTTGGCAATCTTCAATAGGTAGCCCGTTGCACATACAAATCTGAAAGGAGTCGTGCCATTTTTGCTGGATCGATGTGGAAAATATGATGAAATAGTGGATTTTGTTACCAAAAATTGGCAATTTTTTTCCTGTAAAATAATGGGAGTTGTCTACATATTAGCGGTAGGATTTTGGACGAAGGAATTCAAATCTACAAGTTCGATATGTGTCCATGAAAAAATCAGTGACAAATCTTACCATGTAACTTCCGTATCTTGGCAATGCTGTTTTACATTTGTACGTGTCCCCGTGGAATAATTCAAAGGATAATTCATTATATTAGAAAAAAGATATTGTTACAGTTTGTTTATTTTATGAAATTATATATAAAAACAATTAAAGTATTTTACATTAAGTTATATATATGTATAAAATTGGCCAAGCTTTGTTATTAACTACGAATTAAGAGATGGGTAAAGAATCGAACTCTGGTGTCCAACCAATTGCATTGTCTTCTTAGACATATACTCTCTCTATATACTATACCATTTAATATATTTATTAGCTTTAATTGCTTTTAAATATATAATTCCATTAAATTAATTAAATTGTATTTAGTTATATATTTATTAATATTATTTTAAAGAATAAAATGAAAAATAAACATTATTTTAAATTTATTTTAGTTTTGGAATTATCAAACGTAGGAAAGAACAATGAATTACAAAGGTGTTCTTAATCTTTGCACTACACATCTCGTGTGTAGACCAGCCAACAAGCCCATGATATGATAAGACTATCAAATGTTCATAGTTGAAGATGACATTACCAAATCAATTAATATAGCAAAGAGCTATAGGTGTTGTTCTAGGAATTGTTCATGGTCTTTATATGGTTGCTGGTGATTATGATAAATTTCATTTTATCATTAGTGAGCTAGTGAGGTGTGCCACATGGTACCAATTTGATGTGGGAATGTCCCTATCACTAAGCATAAATTATGAACCTTGCCAATCTTGTCATGCATATTTGTTTTGATAGCATACCTCCAATAAGTGGATGGGATCGATACTTGGAAATTGTATTTCATTGCAAGGCCAAGCATCAAGTGTTGCATGTCCACATCCATTCTCTGCAGTACATGTATTGGTTACTGAGCTAGGGAAAGTGAATTGGAAAAGAATTATGCTAAATCATGGCATAGTGTTCTAACATAGATTCAAATGGATATTGTAGGAATGGATATGGAGCAAAGGTGGGAGGGTTCCTCGCCATAATGATCAACTCCAGTTGTAAGTGGGAAGGGAGTTTCACAGACTAGACTTTGTTAATCACCTACACATCCATTAATGAGAGCACCACAAGCTTCACTCCATGGCCATGTCCCACATCTATCTATCAACATGTATATCAAAGATACCCAAACACCCAACTTACCATCTTCATTAATATGCTAAATCTCAACAGGATTCGTTAATGTATGTTCTTCTATGGAGTATTGATAGTGGAATGAGTGCGAAATTGAAGATGATATATAGGAGTACATCCTATACAAAATGCATCAATAAACTGAGTATAACTCGATACATTGTAATGGGTTTAATTTTGGGTAGTAGAGTAGAGTATAAATTAGAGCTTTACAAGGGTTCTTAGGAGAACCCATTTTTTGTTAATTTTCTTTATTTTGAAACAATTAAAGAATAGACATGCACTAGTATCTATAAGCACAAATATATTTTATTTAATCAATCAAATTGTGGTTGGTAAGCATACACTTAAGGAATATACGTGGAATCATCATAAGATGCACTTGTACACCTCTATTGGTACCTAATCAATAGTATGTATTAAACACAATCTATTGTTTGATATTCCATGTACCCATGGGTATATATTGAAATCCCCACAAACATACTCGGGACCATAGTTAGATCACCTTTTGACCATCTATATCTATAGTGCATTGGGCGCATCACTCAAGGAAATCACTCTTATATACTTGGGAATCAATTAGTTTGGCTAAGGGTAAGGTCCATCCTTCTTACTCATTTCCATGAAATACTAGTTACGTACTACTATTGGAAACCCAATGGTATTAAAGAGCTACAAATCTTGGAACTCTTGTTCCTTAAGACCCTACAAAACAATATCCCATCATGTATAAGCATAGAAATCCAAATATGACTCTAAAAAGGCTTCAAAATGATCATCCCTAACACAAGATTCATCCCTAACACAATGAGAGAATGAAGGTGTCGAATTTAAGGTGACCATGTTGGAGCAGAAAATTGTGAGTATGGAAACTACAATGCGAAATAAGGTTAACATCATAAATAAAGTAAGTCAAATATAATTCCAAAATTTTAAAGATAATATTGAGTTAAACAATGCAAGAAAATATGATCTCAAAAACATGGAGGACCTCAAAGATAATCTCAAACACATGTGAGTTCTTATGAAGGATATAAAAATCCACCCTTACCCTAATTATCCTCCTCATGAAGAGGATAAGGAGAACAAACGTACCAAGTCCTATTCATATGCAAAGAAAATTTTAAAATATTTGGATAATAAGAGGATTGGGTCCTAAACACCTTATCATTCATCGCTCCAAAATCCACTCCATCGTGGTCTCAAATTAGGACCATGAAACTACATCATTCTCAATATTGATATGAGGAAGTTTAATGGTAATGATCCCATGCCATGGATATTCTATATGGACCATTTATTTGATCTACATAAGTGCCAACCCTACTAAGGGAAACTATTGCATGCTTATGTTTATATCCTGATGAATTTGTGTTGTACCGATGGATTTGTGAAATAAAAGAGAATGTTATAGTCTCTTATTCCTTTTTTATGAAAGAATTGTTAGCACATTATCATGCGAAAAAAAATTATTTAGTCAATTTACAAATCTCAAGCAAATAAGTCTAGTTACAGAGCACATTGGATAGTTTTCGAAATTTGATTCTTAGAGTGAAGGACCTTTTAGAGGATAAATTGTTGGATCTCTTTATGGGTAGTCTAAAGGAGGTGATTAAATATCAGTTGCAAATCTCCTTGGGCCTATATCCTTAGATGAGGCCTTCAATGTGGAAAATAGATTTGAAGGTAAAAAGGTGGCTACTAGAAGAGTTTCCACTAACACCTATAGGGAATGCAAAAGTCCCATTTCTAAACTCACTCAACCTACAAAGTTGACACCTCAATAATTGGATGAAAGAAGAGGAAAATGACATGTTTTAGTTGTGACAACAAGTATAGTGAGGGTGTAAGTGTGGTGAGGATAAATTACCATACATATATTAGGAAGAAGAAGATGAATAAGCATTGTAGCCTTCTTAAGGTATAGAACACAAAAATCTTGTTCCAACCATATCTTGCCATGATTTGGTTGGAATTAGAAATTTCCCCAAAATATCAATATGGAAGGATATATCAAGAAAAAAATGTAACACTATTGGTTGCAGTAGCACTCATAATTTCATTAAACATAGATTCTACAAACTTCTTAATTACTTAATATCTAGCACTGGAGTCTCAAGTAACAATTGTAGATGGAGGTACCATAGTTTGTTTAAGGTAGCATGATTGTATTAAGTTCACTATAGAGGATTTCTTGGGTACTCCAAATAATACCTACAAATGGGTGGTGTCAATGCGGTCTTGAGGCTCCATTGGTTAAAACCATTGGGAATAATGTCTATGATTTTTCAGAAATTTTTTAAAATATTTATCTGTGATGGAAAGAATATTGAACTTAGAGTTTTGCAAGCGAAACCATACAAATTAATAAGCTCCAACAACCTAACAATCAATTAAAACAATGGAAACAAAGAAGTACTTTCCCAATTGTTATCAATAGATGCTCAAACATCTAATCCCAATGTGTCATTGTATTTGTAAAGAGTTATTGAAAATATTTCCGAGTTATTGATCAAAATTCAGAAGGTATTCCTCATGATTGAGAGCATGATCATGTTATTCAATTGTTCATAAGAATTATTCCTCCTAACATACGACCATAGTGATATTTGTATGCCCAAAAGAGTGGTTTGAGTGCATGTTTTAATAAATGATTAGGAAAACATCATTCAATTTAGACAAAGTTATTTCTCTTTGAACCATTGGTGATGGTTTAAAAGAAAAATCATTCAAGGGGCATGAGTGTAGATTATAGAGAACTCAATCACATCACCATTAAAGATATGTTTCCTATTCCTTTCATTGATGTTCATCATTAGATTATTTATATAGATAAGTGTTCATTATGAACTTGGATCTTAGTTTAGGAGATCATTAGATTATAATGAGAGAAGAAGGCATCCCCAAAATAGCCTTTACATTACATAAAGGTCATTACAAGTTTCTATTATTACCTTGTGGGCTTACTAATGCGCCTTCCACATTTCAAATTTTGATGATTTCCGTTTTCAATACCTTCCTTAAAAAACGTGTGTTGATATTTTTGGGTCATAAACTAATTTACAACAATTCTTCTAAAACGCATGTACAACATTTTGACATATTATAACAAATATTAGAGGTGTTGGCATAAAATATAGACTATGCTTCACCGGAGTTATCCAACAAATTACCCATTGCAGTCTCAAGTGCTAACATATTAAATTCAATCCCCATAAGTGTAAGGCCTCATTGGAAGAACAGTCAAGGCATAATGATACAAAGGGGGTTTTCAAGATGTCAAAACATCTATTATATATCTATTATATAGTTCATTATATTTATATGCAAATGATTACATGAAAATCCCATAAGATATAAATTTAAATAAAGTACAACATATGTCATGAGAACCATTTTAAATCATAAATAATCATAACATACACCTTTCAGTTGATATGAAGCATATCAAACAAAGGGGGGTTTTCTTCGTCAATTTCAAATGCCATGGTATACATCACATTAAAATGGCCTCACTATGGGAAGCACGAAAACTCAATCACATACAAAACTACTCTCTCCAATTAAGCATAGTGCTTGATCACACTCTTCCCCTTGTTAAACCACTCACTTAGCTAAAATATAGGTATCACCCACCAACGGTGCTCGATCATTGCAGTAATATGCTAGCTAGTTCAGCACATTACTCCCCGCATTGCCAAAAAATATATATCCATCTACGCTTACAATTGTAGGTATATCACTTTTACTCTCTTTCATAATCTTCAGCTACTCTATCTTTTGCTCGCAATCTCTTGCGTGATCCAAGACAAATCAATTTTTTTTCTCCTCAACATTTTTCTCTATTGACTAGACTTCAAATGATTAGGGAAACTCAAGAACCAACTCCAATGTGCAACATTGAAAATCTGTAAAATTTTCTAGTTGCTTCTACCATTTACCCACCAAAATTAAAGTACTAGCTAAGAAAGCGTAGTATTTCTAATGGCTAGGAATATTGAGTTGCTCAGTAAGCACATTATATCATGTGTTCATAAAAGAATGAAGTTGTTTCATATCCATGTAATATTTTTTGGCAAATGGCTTAAACTCTCTAAGGGTTTCTTGGTTTACCAATGCTACATCATGAAGCACTATGAGTTGATCATCCGGAACTTGGGCTTCATTCAATTTATACATCTACAACAAAGGGTCAATGGTGGCATTTTCTTATGTGTTCAATTTTTGGACCTTCTCATACAGCTTATGAGTGGGATTTTCCCTTTTTATGCATCAAGCCCTTCTAGTCTTGGACCATAGTATAAATGATTTTTCTTTCATTCACTACTTGCTATAGATTTTTCCTTGCAGTATGCATGCCAATTTTCTACCATTTATGGGATCTATATCATGATCTACTAGATCTATTGATCATTGAAAAAACTTGCATAATCTAACTCATCTTGCAATGGAAGTGTGCACTGCTTTAGTTGTCCTTTTGAAAAACATGAAACATCTATTTGGTCAACTGAGGAAACGTTTGCAACGAACCACCTCAAGGTGATCCTCCACAACTTAGGCCACATGTGCTTTAGTCATGACCAAATATTTTCAAACTTAGCTTTTGCTTCTTTTTGTGTTTGTTCTTAGATATTTACACAGTGGAAACCTATGCAATTTTTCTTTTAATTGATGGCTGACCTACTGGAGGTCATCACATTTATACTTATAGTAGGTAATGCAATAGACTATAAGATCAACAAATATTTGAACCATGCACAATAATCCCATTCCTATTGTAAACCATTGTTCAATCTCAAAAGTTGTTTGGATTAGAGAAAATCCCTCAGGTGGTCATTATTTAATAGGCATCCCACTACCAATAGATTTCTCAGTACTTCATGTTAAGGTTTTTACTTTAGGCTTTTGGTGGTCGTGTGTCTACTTGGATCTCTAGAGAACCTATTCTTGCATGGATTCAATGAGGAATGGTGTGATATCAGTGTGTTCTTAACACATACAAATAATGATATAGAAATATTGTGGGCCCTACACAAAGTGTTTGATCTAAGACATGGTAAATCACTTGTCAATGGGTGACTAAAGAAGAGGGCCTAGTACCATTTGAGGCTACCAAGGAGGGGATAATGGATTCTATTGTTGGGTAACCTACTCCATTAGAGCATCCTATGGACCTAGAGATAAAGGTGTTTAACTACTAGATTTTTGTTTAATGCATACCATATATGTGGTATAGGTAGGTGGGTCTAAGACTATCTTAGTATTTTGTGATAGGGTAGCCAGTGTTAGAGGTTTGGCCATCTCATGAACAACAAGAATCCTAGGAACATCTCTAATATTTTTGGGGGTTCAAATTCAAAAGGGAAAATTGGGATTGGTTGGTTTTTCCTAGATGCAAAATCGTATGCATGTAACATTTCCTCAACAAAGTAAAGGCCATGTTGGGCTAAGTTCTTATACCAAATTTCACTAGTGATACCTTCTAGGCAGTTGGATATTCTTAGTATAGGTGGAGTAGGGATTTTTGTAGGGACTGAATATGTATCCTAAGATGGAGGATTGGTAGGTAGTAGTGGAATAAATGAGGGTATCTTGGATAAGGTATTTACTAGCCATGGATTATTTGATGGGTTGTCCTCTTGCAAGAAAATTGTGTTCTCACTATGGGCCAACTGAAGGTTGCACCCAAAATAAATGGCATTTTATAGAATATGTTGCATGATAATCATGAGCTATTGTATTTTATGGGACTAAATTCTCTTTTCCTATGTCACAAATTATGGGTTCGTCCTCCAAACTAGCGTCTAAAACAATTTTCTTCCTCTTCTTTGTGCTTGGTTCTCGTTGAGTGATGTTCTTGTCCCAAGCATTTGGGAATGATTGCTAAAGTGACTCGGGTAGGATATAATTTTCCTCAGTGGGGGATTTTTTTTTCATGCATTCCCATGAACATACCCCTTTGTCAACTTTTTGTTGAATGAGGAAGAATAAGAGTGGATACACCTTGAAATTTCTCTAGCCTGCACTATAATGTTGAAAATAGTTGTTATCTTTGTCCATGGTGAAACAAATTTTACCCCCATGTGTGTTGATTAAATACTACTAGGGTATCTTGATATTAATGGTAATCTATTCCACCATGCTATCATACCATTTGGAAAATGAATCCTTGTTATAAGCTTGATTATAGGTGTCTTTGAAGACCCTTCATGATTTGTACTACATGGTTCGGGAGACTTGGAATTTGGCTCACTAGAGTTATTATATAGAAAAACTAAGCATCAAGTAGCCAAAAATTAAAGGTGTACTCGAGGAATGTGCATCGGTTTAGGTATCCAACAAATTGTCCAGTAGAAACATTCACTAGTTCAATCAGATTCCCTAGGCACACAACTCAACCATTTTCATTGCATCGAGGGAACATTCCCCTATCGATGCATTTATCATGATATTGTATCTTATCATTTATAAATATAGGTGCATTACTGAATCATTGATCATGCTAACAATTACACCCCACCCACTTTGTTTAGGGCCATACTTATCATATACATTATCTCTCTCAACTGCTCTCTATGCTTTCCTATTCCCTAGATTGCAATGTTGATATCTAATCCCTCAAATGATGACCTAGTTAGTAGAATAATATCATGAACATGAATTAATATTGGTTCTTCCAACTATAAGGCATTCTAGTGCACCTAAGTTAAAAAAAAAAATCTGCACCAGGCAACTCCTATTGTACTACCAAATGATGGTAGGTTAAGAAAGTGTATTAAGGACATTGCATGCATGGGTGCAAATTTTGTCATTAGCACCTACATGATATTTCCAATATCTAAGGGAATTGGGTTCATATAAATTGAAGGCTAAATATTGGAAAGAGGTCACCATCATAGAAACTGTGATCCATGATTCTCTTCTACTCAAAATTCCCATATTGAGCACCTATTATTTCATGACGTGGGTCCACAATCTCTTTACTAGAACAATTTTTTTCCCCTCTTTGACTTAGAAACAAAGGATTTCCCCATGAAATAAATCCCAAATGATATTGGTATTTGATATACTATGGTCACTTGTAGTCATGGCGATTGAGTGGGATTGGAAGCTTTGACAGAGGGAACTTTGGGTTTCATCTTGAATTTTAACTATGTATAAGAACAAGAAAAACAAAATAACAAATGATACCATAGGAGAGGGTGTTAAATAAATTCTATGAGCATATATTTTTTTTCGATGAAATACATATCTTGGGGAAACTTGCTGGGAACTTCCCCTCATTTCAGTGATGGCATCCATTGTAAAATGGATTCTTTAGGGCACACCATATATAGAAAAATATACTCATTATGATATCAACATGTCATTTGCAAGCGTTGATCCTAGGCGGGGAGGATAACACTTATTCTCTTAATTTCCTTTACTAGATCCAATTGAATAACTGGTGCATGAAAAAATATCACATCCAGTGATTACTTAAATGTGATAGAACTAGCATTACATTCCTAGTCAAACTCAAATTAAAATCCCATGTTATTGATCTTATTTAACTCCACATTACCTTTTGATGGTCACTTTTTACTGCGATGTTGACCTAAATGCAATGTGATTGCCTCTCCTAAGAACACCATGCCAATAACACATAGACTCTGTGTACCTACAATTGTAAGTGTAATGGTCACACATGTGTTGTATATTCTACTAGCATGGTTTCCTCCCTCCTTAACCACAAAGGTGTGGTTGCAAGTTCATAAATACTAGATTAAATAAGGTCCCATCCTTGACCATATTTTGATAATAGGTATTGGAAATACAAAATTGTAAAACCTCTCCAACTCAACATTATCAACAAAAAATTAGAATTGGCAACTTTGGGAAAAATGAAAGAATATTTGAAGGAAAACTAATACTACAACCCTAACCTAACCTATGGAGCTCCCTTGAAGGAGTGATATTTATATTTTTAATCATGTATCTCAGGTATAATGATTTAGGTGAGTGCCATTCATCCATATCCATAAAAGGATGCCAACTAATTGAGCCAAATGGATTGGGAAATATTCCCACATTTTTGTGATCCCCTTTGTCTTAGTTTTCTTGGATTTAATATTGTGATCATTCCATTATTTGTATCTTTCCTTTTCCATAATATGATGAAAATCATCTAGGAACCTAACTTTCTTATGGCTGCAGAAACTCTACAAGCCTCTCTACAATTGATTCTTCTTATGTAATGTGGGCGGAATACATAATGAATAGACTAGGTACTCCAAACTTTGCTAGAGCCACAACTTTGCATCCATACACCAACTATAATGATTTTCTTATTATGTAGTGTTTTCATTTCTATTCTATAGATGAAAATTACAATAGGTACTCATTCATTCCATTTTCCATGGTTGGCTGAGCTTAGTTAACCCATGTTTAAAATTTTTGTTAAAATATTCCATGACTATCCCATTAACTCAAGGGTGATATGAACTACTCTTTTGATGTTGGATTGAGAAATATTGGGTGAGAGTCACAATAGTAGAGTTAAGGAAACATGGTGGCCTTGATCAGTAGCTATAATTTGGTGGTAGCCAAATTGGGTGATGATGCTCTTAAAAAAAACATTGTTGTAATATAAGAAGAACAATCCTATGTAGGTGCAACTTCTACCCATATACTAAGGTAGTTATTTTCATGGATAATATATTAGGCCTTGGAATGCTTAGTGGGTGGGTTGGTCGAGCCAATTAAGTAAACAACTCACTTATCAAAAGGTTGGAGTTCCTTGATTGGGTGTAGAGGAAACTCATCTCTCCTAGATGGCTAACCCATGCATTGACACACATCACATCCTTATACATATTACTTTTCATCCCTAAACAACATGACTCGCCAAATACAAGATTGCAACACCTTGCATGCAGTCACCTACCACCATAGGAATCACCCACAGCTCCTTGGTGACGTTCCTGAGAATATTCTTTCTCTCATGGTCCAATATGGATCTCCACAGAATCTCATAACTTTCCATATTATACATCTTACCAACAATTAATTGATAATCTCCAATGAGCATTACCAAATCATTCTTCTGACATGTGGAATACTCTATAGGGGTTGAACTTGTCACTAAAAATAGTGCAATTTTAGCTAAATATTTGGCAACAAATTCGACATGGAGCAAGTATGCATTCAATTGATTATCATCAATTGTGCCTCGTCAATGACTTAATCCAATTCGAGATATATGATCATAACCAACGTTATGCTTACCTATTCTACCACTACCTTAAAAGATAATTCGTGGAACATTAGTAGCCACCTATAAATCTATCCTTCCAAAATTGGTTTATTAACCACACACTTGAGTGCATAATGATCTATATAGAACTTGAAATTCCCTCCTAGTAGGTATAAGTATATGTTCTATAGATCATAAACCGTTTATAAACCCTCACTCTTCATAGTGATGTAATTGTGTTCAACTTGTTAGAACTTCTTGCTATCAAAATAGATTGGGTAATCTGCATTTCTTTCTCATGGATACATGAGTACTATTCCAAAAGTTGTACCAAAGGAATCCTTATGCACAAGAAAATCAACACTCCATTTTCGGAACATAGATAGCCTAGGCATTTATGAGCTTCTCCTTCAAGGTAGAAAAAAAAACATCACACTAAGGGACCAACATAATGCTTTAGAATTCTTCAATGACTTTTCCAAGCATTAGGTAATTGTGTCATAATTGAAAATGAACCTCCTATAATGCTCGATATGTCCCAAAGTGGAATGAAAGAGCTTTACATTAGTTAGGTCTAATAATTCCACAATTGAATCTTTGAAGGGTTAACCAAGACTCCTTCCTAACACATAATGTGTCCCAACATATTACCAAAGGGTGTATAGAAAATGTACTTCAAATTTAGAGAAATTTAAAGCTATTTGTACCACTCAAACATCAACTACAACATGGACATATGTTCCTTAAATATGCTATACATTGTCCAATAATTTAAGTAAGTTTTGAGGAACTTGTGGATATATTATGTGAAAGCAACAATCACAATGCACAAGAAAATTATAGGGACATTCTTTAACCCAAATAAAATTATGTATTGTATGTGAAATGTCCTCATTTTATGGTGAAAGTGGTTATCTTTTCTTCCTCTTCAATAATCTTTTCCTTGTGATAACCCAAGAATCCATATGTAAATGAATAGGCCTCCCTCCCCGCAGCTTGATCTAGCATCTATTTGTAAATAGGATCGAAAAGGGATCATGCACATAATCTTAATTGAGGCTATGGTAATATGCACAAACTTTGATATCTTTTGTGCCTTTCTTACTCTAATCACAATGAGATTAATCCATTCTTACTTGTCTATAGGAAAAATCAAGCATACTTCCAACATCTCATCAATTTCCCTTTTTACTTTCTCCTCGACTCATGGATTTAAGAAATAGGGCTAATGTTTCATAGGTTTAGCATCCTTGGGCAATTTAATCTTCCTTTCACTCAACTCTCTCTTTATGCCTTTTATTTCTATGAAGTTTTTCAAAAATATATATATCTATATAGAAATAAGAGAGTTCTCTTCACTCCCTATATAATTTTTGTGTAGTTTCAAAGGTTGATAATGGTTTTTTCTATGTTATACATGTATTATCACTTGTTAACTTCTTGGGACCTTTATGCAGTTTTAAAGGTTGATAATGGTTTTTTCTATGTTATACATATTATCACTTTTAACTTCTTGGGACCCTTTACACACTAAAACTCAAGGTGTAACAATTCCTTTGGATCTCCCATTTTCTTCTCCCCTTGTCATATATATATATATATACCTCATCCAAGCATATTGGGGGACTAATTTTGTAATTGATAATCATAATCTCTTTATTGATATGAGGATTGTAATGATATGAGGAGTTTTTCTTGTGTAGGAGGTGATTGTCCAATCTCTAGTTTGATTTTCATTGAGTAAATATCAAGTTTTAGGTTTGGGCCCTAAAGAGTGAAGAAACATATGGATATAGAATTTAAAGCAACTGCAAACCTTCCTTCTTAGATACTTGAATGCAATTTTCTAGATGGATGGAAGGATATGTATTTCCTTCATAAAATGTTAGAAATGTAACACTAGATCTTTGGAAAATAAATATTCACATTGAAATCTAATTAATGATCATCAACAATTTCACTTAAGTTTATCTTAACTTTGATTTATTAAGCACTTAAATAGCTTTGATATCACTAACTTTGATCTATTAAGCGCTTAAAAAGCTTTGATACCACTCAGTGTTTGATGATTTTTGATCTATTAAGCGCTTAAAAATCTTTGATACCACTCAGTGTTTGATGATTTTTTATAATTCTAGATCGATCTAAGTTTGTTTCTAATAAATGAAAATCAATAATTTATATTAAATGTGTTTTATAATATTTTAAAATAAAGTCACTCTTACCTCACATATTTATGTGATAAACATTGTCACGTTCCCATCTTGACCCTATCACATTAAAATTGTAAATGATGTAATCTTGTTATATAATCATGGTGAGGAGCTCAAGGCCAAGGCCCTGCCATCGATTTTTTGATGCATATGGTTTACCTGCTAGCCCCACACAGTGGAATTGTAAATATCCTGTAAATATGCATTTAATAAAATACCCACAACTAGCTATGCAATGCAACAAGAGATGGGGGCATGATTTTATAAGAAATTGGGAGGGAAAACATTTAAACCCTTGGAGCCAATCAAGTCAAGCCAAGTGTCAATGAGAGAACCCATCAAACCCTCAATTACCCATGTTGACTTTTGTACCCAATCATTCAAAGAGTTGGTTGAGGTAGTTAATGCCTTGGGAGTGGAGAGGTATGGCCATCCAAATTCGGGTATGGGCAAGCCACCCTACATGGAAAATCGCGTTTTGCTTCTTGGGCAAGAAAAGAGCCATGAATTGCTCCCCAAGCCATTACCCATTAACTAGTCTTCCTCCCTCACGAGTTTGGAGCTACTTGGGCGTTTTCCAGCCATGTTGAGGTGTTTTTCATTCATTCTCCCAGTTGAGAAGGGCGTTTATGTATTGTATACTAGTGGGGAAGAAGGGGAATAGAATTGGGGTTCCATAGAATCCATTTTTGTTGTTAAATGCTGAGAGAGTTGGGGAGAAAACGTTTTCCTCCCTGTGAATGTCTTTCCCCATCCCACAATTCGTTTTTGGATGGAAACGAATTGGGGAAAACCCATGACCATCCTGTTGTAAATTCCATTGTTAAATGTGTATCCCTACCCAATGATTGTGCTTGCTGTGTGAGAAAAGAGTATGTTGGGGTATGGGTTATGGGTCTCCATTGGTTTGGCTTGAGCTTGAGTGCAAGCATCCAGGGTTATGATGTAGCCTGATAAACCCAGCTATGGACTGGCTTGGCTCAAACGAAATGCTTAATGGGCTGTGTGTGAGCTTGAATGTCCCATTTTCCTTGTAAGAATCATGCCCAGCCCAGGGGTGGCCTTTGGATGGACAGAGTATATGCCGTCGAAGAGCCTATGGTTGGGTGGAACGTTGCAGCGACATAGCTAGTTGCTTGGGACAATTGCACAATGAAGATAAGTGTTTTTCTACGTATTTTGCCTCTGCAGTGTTTAAATTAATGACTATTATTATTATATTGAATGCATATGAAAATATGTGTGTGGATGAGTTTAATTCCGTTGTGCATAATTGATTTGTTTTACATCCGCACACAAATGATTTATTCATATGATTCTAATGAATTGGCTGAGATTATGTGAAAGCTCGAGAGATTGGCATCATGTTCCCTCCCTTGCCTTGGATGGATGGGTGGGTACGTGACAAACATAATTTCTTCTATTTACCCCTTAAATATAAAAAGGTGAAATAAATAAATTTTAAATAGTTTAAGTGAAATTTAATCTTCTCTTTCTCTTTGACCAATTAATAAAAACTGAAATAAATAAATTTTAAATAGTTTAAATCGACAAACATAATTTCTTCTATTTACCCATTAAATATAAAAAGGTGAAATAAATAAATTTTAAATAGTTTAAGTGAATTTAATCTTCTCTTTGACCAATTAATAAAAACTGAAATAAATAAATTTTAAATAGTTTAAATCGACAAATTTAGGTTTGCTAAAAACTATTCAACGTCAAATTTAAAGGCTGCTCTGCACATTTTGGAGATGTGAGGGGAACTCTTCTCCGTGGCAGGCCCGACTTACACAATTCACACTTAAATTAATTAAAGAAAGGAATCATCCTGAAACGCATGTCATAGCAATATCAATGTCGCGCTATTGAAGAGAGAGTGAAAATCGAAACAAATGATGGCTAAAGCATTTAACAAATTTCTTTGTCTATTCAATCAACATGAGCCAAACGTTTTACACACATCCTCGCAATATGGGCTACTGTCACCCTGCCGATACAGACAGTCTACTCTCACCCTGCCGATTATAACAAATGACGAAGAAGGAAGCTACATACTTCACGTTATCATTTTATTTTCGAATTCGGGTTTGCACTTTTATTTTGAACTCTAATGAATTCAACAGTAATCAAAATGGTTGGAGATCGCATTGACTGGCAATGGAGAATGCAGGTTCGAAGTATTTGCCGCTCAGAATCGCTTTGGTGATCACATTGTTGGCTTGATCAGTCCAGTGAACTCCATCCCATATCACATATGACGCCTGGCGCAGGATTCGGCTTTCACAGGCCTGCCGTTGATAATCCCAGTGCTTCAGCACCAAATATTGGAAATCCTGTATGAGAGAGATATTGTAAAGCCCACATAAGGGAGATTATGAGGGAGATCTTGTAACGCCTATGCAACATGTAACATTTGTCGATAATCTTGTAAGGTTAAGTGTAAATGTAATAAAAAGAAATGAGAAACATGGTTGCATTGATTTCAACAATGCTTAAAATACATATTAGAAATATAAGAAGTAAAAAAGATAAATAATAGTGACATAAGAATGAGAAACATGGTTGCATTGATTTCAAAAACAATTACTATAGTCTACATAAGAAATAGAAAAAATAGAAGGGATTTGAACCTTAATAAAAAACATGGTTGCATTGATTTCAACAATGCAAAAAACAAATATTAAAAATATAAGAACTAAAAAAGATAAAGAATAAGTGACATAAAAATGAAGAAACATAAGAAATAAAAGAAATAACTGTTCTTAAAAAACACAAGATGTATGTTGATTTCATTAGTTGCATTGATTTGAACAATGCATTGTTTATCAATTTAATAAAAACAAATGTTCTTCAAAAACACAAGATGCATATTGATTTGATTCATAGTTAGATTTGATAACTAAATATAACTCCAAGCAAAAAGGGTTTTGAACCTTGGTCTCTAGGTTAACACAAGACTAATAACCTTACTACTTACCAATAGACCACACACAAATGTTGTTAAATAACACAAGATGCATATTTATTTGATTCGTTGCATTAATTTTAGCAATGCATATTTTGTTTTGTTTTTTACATGTATGTATTCAATTTATCAATTTAATAAAAAGTAAAAGATTTGCATTGATTTCAACAATGCATTGTTTTTTGTTATTTACATTTATACATTGAATTTATCTATTTAATAGAAAAACTATTTGCAATGATTTCAACATATTACAGTTTTTTTTCTCTCTATTTTAGGGTATATTGTGGATCCTTATGATAATATTGCAAATAATGAAGATATTGATGATCAAAAAGGAAAAGTATGACAAATGTATAGAAGAGAAAGAGAAAAATAATCATCAGAACATATAAAAGAACCTAGGAAACACGACCTTAAACTAAAGAGATCATGAAGAAGTGTTATTTGTGCAAAGGGATTCTCAAAAGCATGAATGGAAGATAATTTCACGGTTATATAGGAATCAATATTAAACTACCAATGAATATGACATACTTGGACACATAGCATGTGATAACAAAGAAAATTGGAACTCTAAGTTTGTAGATATGAAAACTTCCAATCGTGTACTACAGTTCATATCTGAAAACCAACAATTGAATGAAAAGATTTGGCAGGTCTACGATTTTAGCCTCCATTCTCATATGATCGATATGAGAAGATGTCAAAACTACCACGTGTAAAGATAAGAAAAGATGAAGAAGATAGATTGAGAATGATCACGATGTGAACCATATTTTTATTTATTTAATCCTTACAAAATTATTGTCTCTATTTTCCAGTTTAACAATTTACTCAATCCTTAATACTTATTACTTACATTATGATAATCCTCGTAAATGTATCTGTGTTTTCAACTTAAGTTGTTCCTTACAATGCTGATCAAACTCCAGTTTTGTGTCACCGCCCACGACTGAAACCAACCTAGATCCAAATCCTAGGCTCTATCAAGCGCCGAGAGGGATCAAATCTCCCGAGGTGAAAACCTCTTCTTAGGTATTGCACTCAAGGAGATTTTCAAGGAGATGTTTGCACCTCGGGAGATTTGATCCCTTTCGGCACTTGATAGAGCCTGGGATTTGGATCTAGGCTGGTATTTTCCTCCCACTCCACTACAAGCTCTAGTGGTTTGGTTGAACCCTGCGTGGCGTTAGATCAATTAGAAATGGAAGAGAATAAAATAAAATAATCTACATGAAATTATGGGCATCCAGATGGCATATTGATCAAATTTGCAGTGTGCACCATAGGTGGAAGGGTTAGTCATTAAGTCAGCGACGATGTCATAATTATTGACATAAATGATATTTGCGTTGTTGAGATGCTTTTGCAGGTATGAAAGTTTTTGTCTGAGTAGAAGGTTGTAGTATTGGACTGCATTGTTGAAGGAAATAGAGAAACCATACTTGTCCAAATCATTGGGGCAAGAGAAAGACAGAAGGGCTGGCAGCCTTGAGGCCCAATGTTCTTCACCAAAATTGTTCTTTCCCATTCATTGTATAGGTCCTGCAGGATCTATTGCACAAACATCATGGATACAATAGATTAAAATTAATGTTAAGATGGATCGTGGCTGGGTGAGTCAAAATAATTTGTAAATAGAAATGGAGATAGAGAATACCTGGACAACAGCTCCAATAGACCTGGCCATGTTGGGTAGAACACTCTGTGGGAGCTGGCTTGTGGTCATATTGAGGTTCTTGTACGCATAGCTGAAGTCATTGCCTCCGATTTCTATCATGTAAATTCCCTTCTCAAATGTATCTGCTCTTGGAAGATAGCTTTGAGCACCTGCACCCACAAAACAAAAATGATATATATCGACCAAATGTTTCCATCTACATGATTAGGTTCCAACATGACCATACCAAGTGGCGTTTATTAGAGTTCTAATTAATTAGCCTGAAAACTTTCTTAAATACCGTTTACACTGATGGTGGCATTGACTTGCTGCTTGAAGATCTTGAACTGATTGATCTAAATAGGGAGAGAAATTGGAGATGTGAAAGAATCGGTGTCAATCTCAGTTGCATCGGAGGCTACAAAGTAATGGCATATGTAATGGTATAATAGATGGTATAAGGCATATGCCATCTATACCATTATTGGTAGAATAGAAACAATAATTCTACTTGCAAATAACCTACATTTGATATGTCTCGATATTTCGTAAGCGCAAATATTTGGCTTGCTATATAACACCTCCAAGTTGGACATGTGTTCACACTCTGAACACATGAAAAAATAAGTGACAAATCTCATAATTTGTTCAAGCTTTTGCTTCATTAAAGAGTTTTATTTCTAGGAATTTGATATTTATCTACACTCATACTTTGTAGGTTTAGTTTTGGATGTAAATTGGAGCATTGTACTTTGCTACTTTTAGTGGTAAGTTGGTAATTTTGATGACATATTTGGAAAACATTGTATTCCACCGTTTGATCCCTTATTTTTTCATACTTGGCAATAGCTTTTGGTTGTAAATTGGAGCATTGTACTTTGCTAATGCATGACTTTTAGAGGTAATTTGGTAATTTTGATGATATATTTTGAAAACATTGCATTCCACCATTTCACCACTTTTTTGCTTGAGCACATCAAATGTCTTTAATGTATTTAGGTGAACATGACATTCTTAAATCAAGTAATATAAAAAAGAGGTTGCCAACGATGAGGAAACATGCCATTTTATCATTGGTGATAGTGAGGTGTGCCAAGTGGTCCCTTTCCGATCTGGGCATGTACCTTTGATTGAGCATAAATCACGGACCTCCAACAAGAGGATGAGATTGATACCTCAAAATTGTATTGCAATGTAGGGCCAAGGATCATGTGTTGTATGCCCATATCCATTCTCTATAATGCATATATTGGTTATTGAGGTAGGGAGAGTAAAGCAAATCTAGGAGAATTATGTCAAGTTATGTAATATTGTTCTAACATGAATTCAAAGGGAGATTGTAGGAATGGATAGGGTGCAAAGGTAGAAGGGTCCCTTGCCATAATGAAGTAAATCCAATTGTTATTGGGAAGGGAGTTTCACATACTAGACTTTGTTCATCAACTTGGCATCCACTAATGATAGCAGCATGAGATATATAAAAAATATTCAAGCACCTCTTAGTGGGTTCCTCTTGGAACTTGGCATCTATTAGCATGTACATATAAAAAATACTCAAGCACCCAACTGACCATCTTCATTAAATGTTGAATCTCAAGATGTATTCATTCATGCATCCTCTTCTATGATGTATTCATATTGGAATGAGTGGGAACTTGAAGATTATATATTACAGTACATCCTATGAAAAAACCATTGATAAAGTATTATAATTTGATAACTTGTAATTCGAGACAATCAACTCCTGAGGATGGAATTAGCTTAAAAGTCCTGAAACGTACATAGAGTTTAAAAACTATATGCAGGCTATCCATATCAAGTCTCCACAAAAAATGACTACCTGCGAAAGCATGAACCAAAACTTGTAATGGGTTTAATTTTGTTTAGTAAGCTAGAGTCCAAACTAGAGTTTAATTTTGGAGACCACATTTTTTGAATTGTTTTCCTTATTTTGAAAAAATTAAAGGCTAGATGGGTTGGTGCAAGCTAATGTTGGTCACTCATGACGCGTTAGTCGCAATGAACTCCTGGAAAAACAGAAATCTGAACGTCAAAAAACAATATTAGAGCTACCTACACAATTTTTTGGAATATGGCACAAGAAGATGAAACGTAGACAATCAGATTACCTTCCGGAATGTATAAATATTATTTATGGAAATTAAGTATAACTCCCAAGAAATGGGGTTCTCCTAAGGCTGGTATGTTATTTTTTAAAGAAAACATAATGAATATGTTTGCGTTAGTTCCCTGGTTCGGTATGAAAATGGTGGAATTTTGTGAAAAAAATTATATACAGTCATAGATAACATGTTGTTCTAGTGCAACACTATTTTTCCATATTTATTTATTTTAATTTTAAATTTTTTTTAATTAAGGAAGTCAGCTAAGCCCTAGAATGACTAGGGCGAGTGTTAGTCCACAACATTATGGTCTTAACATAATCAATGAACTTTTTTTTTAGGATGTAGGTATTTGTGTGTACTTATGTGGGTTCTTTTCTGTTTTCAAAATAGGTGAGCCAATCAAAAGTTATAGACGAAAGAAATAACCTACTTTTTTGTAAGATTGACGTTAGTGTAATTGAAATAGAAATAGAAACAAATAATAGATTGAATAAAAAATTACATATTCGAAATCTGCACACATAGTTCTACAAGTGTGTGCAATTTCATTAGCAGTGGACTAGTGTATCATACGCAGAATCATGCTTGAAACATAAGAAGTTATAGAATAAGATGTATTTTGTTATAACACAGTCCCCCACTTGGTTTGGCAACCCAAACCTAAAACCAGAGTGTCCAAGTCATCCACCACGTTGGTGGGAAAGGAATTACCCGCCAAAACTTAAAAATTTAAATGGCACGTGCGCGTTACTTTAAATGCGCTTACGCATAAATAGTGCGTACGCACTAATAGTGCGTACGTGCTATTTAGTAAAGCTAGACCAAACCATAGCTCAAGCACATATGCATCCATACAAAAATACTATTGAATGGATGAAAACATAGGCATAAGAGTGATTGTAGTGTATGCATTTATTAGTATTCACATACACTTACTTACTTAGAGGTACTAGGGTGTTTACTAATTCCATTTCCTTGATATACATGACCTACCCATTATTAACATTGATATTTTTCTCTCTTCATACAAAGATTGTTATGTGCTAGATAAATATATATTGAGTCACTTTACCTTACCCTATATGCATGAATTCCTTGTGATGTCTAGTGCTTAAGTAGGGTTTGATATTGTCTCCTCTTCAATATTATAACTTTAATCATTAGTTT